>CM072824.1:23864096-24555610 GCA_036937905.1 Salvia rosmarinus | reverse complement strand
TGGGGCGATGCTGGGCGAGAAGAAGCGGTAGGAGGCTGCCAGCTGTGTGCAGGCTGCTGGCCGCTCGAGAAGAGCGGCAGGCGATGGCGGCTGGGAATGGCCTTGCGCTCAAAATTAGTGAGCTGGATCGGCGTCGGTGAGCGTCTTGTATTTGGGGGCGTCGGCGGGATTTGCTGCCTTGGTGTCTCTTGATGTTGGCGTCTGGGCGCTCGTCTTGCGACTTTGACATTCGCTCCGTTCTCTCGCGTCCGATCTCCGAATTGTGATCCGCTTGCGCCTATGAACTCCTATCGTAATGCTCTTCTGATTATACCTAATCCTTGGCAGATCCATTTCATCATATTTTATGCCGTTGTTCTCTGAACATCGAAACAAAGCAGTAAGTCTCAATCGATAAATATTAATCAAACCAACAAACATAAATAGGACAAACTACTGAAAATGACATGTAAAACAATACCAGAATCATCACAAAATCATACCAAACAACTCCCCACACTCTATCCATTTGCTTGTCCTCAAGCAAAGTCTATACTAATAAGAGTGAAGAATAACTCATACTGACAACCCTTAATCCGATCAATCAAACCTCTTTTGCAATTCCCCAAACATGATGAATACATAATCAAAGTTAATGTGAAACAAATCTCGGTTGCGAAAATATCAAATAAACAAGTAAGTTATTTTTGCTCGGACCCAACTCTCCGCTAGAGGTGAATTAACTAAAATGGTTACCTTTAGCAACAAGTTTCCTTTGATAACATAGAAGGTATTAACAGTTTTGGAACAATGTTCGAAGGTGAACTCTCGATGAACTCGAGTCTCTAACGTGGTTTTCCATGTCCATATCTCAATTCTAGAAGAGGACATAATCCCATCCTCCATTTATACTATCTCAACAACATTGGGTTTAATTCTCCTTATTTTCTACACTTTTCACACATAATTTTTTTTTTTTTAAACGAAACGAGTATATAGGTAACCACACTGTTAACACTACCCCTAGCATTAGCCGGACAAATCACGTCCAATAACCACCGATTTAAAATCAATTCACACAATCTTATCAATTCATTGCACTTTAATAACATGACATCAAGATAAGCGAGAAATACATCAAGGTCCGATCAATACCACGAGTTCGATTGCATAAATCAAAATCTAACTTATTCACATAGACATAAACTTAAGTCCAAACAATCAAAATAAGCACAAGGGCACATCATTAAGCATACAAAATATATATGAAATGCACACAAAGCGAGTAAACATCCCCACATTTAAATCGAGCACGTCCCGGTGCTCAAAACATTAAAAGCTCAAATGACCATAGAAGATGATACTTCCACGATAATCGGCAGATGTGCTGTGAAGTTGGAGCATCACGGCCGTCTCACTGCGACAACTTTCAAATCGAGCAAAACAAACTCAACGACGAGATAGATCAGCAGAAACAACAAAACAAGACAAAAAGAAGAAAAGAAAAAGTAAATAAAAATCGTGGGTAAACTCTCACGTAGTACTCCGTTTAACGTCGTGAGCCCGACGTATTCCGGTCAACAACGAACTATCCATAGTCCTTTACATGCAGGAATACCATCTCAGCCAGAGCATTAGTAGAAACCATATAAGAACAGATGATAGTTAAGAAAGCAAACAATGAATCATTTAAGCTCAAGTCAAACATCCTATTCTCCAAAGAAAAATAGATAACTACAATTCCCAAAGCACGATACTTTGGTGAATTAGGATGTTGACAAATTATTGATGTTACCTCAACCTTTGTTCTCATTTATCCTCCTCCTAGGAGCAGTTGTTGAGGCGGTTCTTCACTTCCATAGTGGGTTGTGGCGTGTCATCAATTTCATGGACACTACTTCCTTCATCCCCTTCATCTTCCTCCACGTGTTTGGGTAGTTCTTTCACCTCAGAGTGGGTTTTGGCGTGTCATCAATTTCATGTACCCACTCTTATAAATCGACCATCCCGGTAACAACTTCCTCGTGGCTTTGATCCGACTTCTCATCCTCACGTGCCCATTCTTCCTCAATTTCCACCTTCTACGGATGCGTGGCTTATCGATGTCTCTTCCACCCAATTCTTAATAATTGGGTCCTTTCTAGAATAGTGACCGCTGGACACGATTGGATTGATCGGGAAGTTCCTTCCGCTGCCACACTCAACAAGCGTGCTATTAACATATCCCATTTGCACTCAAGCGCAAAGACGAGGCGTTTGCGGCATCAAACTTTGGATGAACTTATCCTCCCAAGCTGGTTTCCAGTGGAGGTGGTATTGCGGTATGTATTACGAGGTGGAGGTGGTTGTTGAGAATACGGATCTGTGTGGCGGTGATTGCTCGGTGGGGATTGTAGGCTCGATTCTCATAGTGCGGTGGAGGTGGTTGGTCGGTATGAATTGTAGGCTTGACTCGCATCATGCGGTGGAGGTGGTTGGTCCCAGTTGGGATCATAAGTTTGTTGCTCATGGTAGGATCATAGGCTAATGCTCGTAGCCCAACTGGTATTCTCGGAAAAATCGAACGGGCTCCTTCTTCGTAAGAAGAATTTGCCCAATACGATGAACACTCGTCCCCAAACTGCTTGACCATACTGCATCGCTGGTAACCCTGCACAATGTACACCAACAACAAAAACAAGATCACATGCGGGGAGAAAATAGCAAAGAAAGAAAAGAAACACGAGAAAACAAACAACACAAACAATATGCTAAAGTTTTCAAGACAGCGCCAAAATTGTCGAGCTAAAACAAAATTGATCGAGCTAAAACACACTCAAATTCACTCGTAATCGCATGCGAGGTAATCGTAGCGTGATAAGTTAACCCAAGTCGTCTCTCAAGGAAAACTTAACAGGCCATTGTTCGTGTCGCATATAAAGCAATTAAAACCTAAACATACTAATACCAACGAGGGTTTGAACATGCAAGAATTGAAATACGAGAAATAAACAGCGATCCTAGGCAAGGGATTGTCAATCCCGAGCTAAACTAATAAAGCAATAAATCTAAACCAGGGGTTGTCAATCCCCAGTTGAACTACGAAAGCAATAAATCAAAGCGATAAATAAAAGCAATAGCAAACCTATTCTTAGGGTTCGTCAAGCCCTAATCTAAGTCTACTTGTAAATGAATCATAATCATCAATCAACCAACAAGAACAAGAATTAATCGAAAGAATGAAATCATTAAGCAATGTAAATCAACGGAACACGAAAATCCAATCCATTGTCACTATGGAATTGAATTCACAAGAATCACAAAGCGAGAAATCATAAAACAATAATAAGATGAAATTGATTCCGATAAAACGATAAATCCAAAAGCATAAATTGATTAACTAAATCATTCGATGAAAAAGAGGCGAAATTGAACTAAGATTTATCTCATGTTGTGTTGCTCAAGAAATCTGTGAGGAGGAAAGAATTTCAAGCGCGAGCCCCAAAATCGAATCGAACTCTCGCACCTAAACGCGCATATATATATTAAATTTAGGTGGCCTTTCGTTTGTAGTGAGACCGGTTGGCAAGGAAAACGCTGGTTGCAGCGACTATGGCGGCGCTGGTGCTGGGTATCGCATCGCCGCTGGATGGTGATATCTCCCAGCACGGACGTGTCAGGCGCGAAAGCGAGCTAAAATGGGCGTGTGGCGGCGTGCAAAGCGCTGGGGCGAGGCGAGCATCGCCGGTGGTCTTTGGGATGGGCGGCTGCCCTGCGCGGACGTGTTGGGCGAGGATGCGGGCGAGAAGGACGGGCGCCGCTGGCTGGCGCTGGCCGGGCTCTGGCCGAGGAAGAGGCGACAGGCGATGGCGGCGGGAATGAGCCGACTTTCAAATTGGTGAACGCGCCGGATCCTAACGCCGGCCGGGCGGCGTACTGGGCGCCGAGCGGCGCTGGGCACGCTGGTGTGCGGGCGCTGGCGCTGTCGCGACTTTGACGTTCGCCCGCTTCTCGCGTCCGATCTCCGTTGTGATCCGCTTGCGCCTATGAAGCGTAACAGCCCGCCAATCTCAAGTACGGATTAGATGGGACTGTTACTATTGAACAGGGATTAAGAACATAATGACCAACAACCTTTCAAGACTTTAAACTTTTATAGATAAACACACAACGATTTCATACAAACTAGACCAACAGATCATCAACAAAAGGATTCAACTGATCTGGAGGTAACATAAGTAATATCCAAAAATATAATAAAGTGTTTTGAACAGCGGAAAGCATGTGAATGCATATATGACGATATACATCCAAGGTAAACTATTAGTGACAAAAACTCCGATGCGTCAACACTTGTCCATCCATCGCCAGCCAACTCGCACATTTAAAAACAAACATGCGTGGCTAAGTACAAGATTGCACTTAGTGGACTCATGCCAAAATCATTTTATCAATTACACCGCCCATTAGTATAACACGAGGATTTTAGTTGAAATAACTCGTGAATACCAAAATACTTTATCATTTCAAAAGATTAGCTGTGACAGCATTTTCGATTCGTATGATCCGTATCATTTACGTAATCGCTCATAATCGATCTCATGTCGTGAAGTAGGCCTTCTACCGACGCACTGATCGTCGAAGATGTTGCTAACGGCTCATAATCACATAGTCGTGATTACGCATCGACTAGGATCCATGACCGTCAAGATGTTGCTAACGGCTCACGAACACACACCGTGTACACGTTAACCCAGCTGAGGTGCATCCGACTGGGATCCGATATCGATGATCTTGATAAAGTTGGGAGCTACCCAACAATCGATTCACTTTCACGGTTGGCTCGCCCAACCACATGATAGGATACATACGTTAAAACATAAATACTTTGGGCATGTAATTGAATAACGGTTCATAATCATTTTCAACCGAAAGCTTGTAAATAAATACTTTTTGAAGAAAGCATCGTAAATAAAAGGGTTTTCAAATAAAGCCCACCTTGTGTACTGATCGCTCCCTTTTTCACACGTAAAAGGCGTATATAGAAGGTAAGCAGTATCGTATCCGTGGGATTGTAATGCGAAAACACGAAGCTAACTCAACAATGATTCATCATTATCCAAGCAACATAAATGGTTTGGTAAGATTTTAGGGCTTGGACTTCAATCCAAAGCGTAGGTAACAAAATGTAAAATAAAATGAAGCAATAAACACTCGGATGTTAAAAGCAGATAAAGGCGACTAACCACAGGGATGCATTAATCATATCCTCAACGTATGTTTATCCTGTTCCTATTAACCAATTTTAATCCGCATAAGATGGAAGATCACATATATAACCGACAATTTCACATTACGATAAAAGCGGTCAGAGATTACTACTTTTCCCTATTCTTTATTCGCCTCTAGGTGAAAACAAGCAACTCTAAACAGATCACAAAGAATATGCTTCCCACGAATATCCTATCTCGCCACGACTCGAGGCTCATTCGTATCATGCATTCGAGATCGATCGACAATTAATACCATTACGTAATTAACCGACAACTAGATATGCATCAAGATTGATCGTAAATTAACACATATAAATAAGCACCAAGAATCATGAATCAATGCCAGACGGAATAGCGATAACGAGGAATCACAACATATAGTATCGGATCATGCAAACCACAGGATTAGAAGCTAAAAACTAGCCGAGACATAATAAACGGAATAAAATACGATTTAACCATAAAATAGAAATTATATAAATGAAACCCGTATTAAAGCGTCGATGAACAATCGTTGGGCTGAATCCCAACCTCGTGAAAACAGTAAATTGCAGAAGATTGTCCGGATTTAAAACGTTCCGGATCGTAGAAAAACGTAAAACTAATGAAGGACAATGATCAAATCAACTCTAGAATGAAAATAGATGGAAGCTAAAGCTAAAAATCTGAAAACGATGAAAAGCTGATAAAAGAGGTTCGGGCGTGTGTGCGGGTTGGGGGCGAGGGGTGTTGCCATATATATGTGCACACCCCAAACCTACTTTCTCCTTCGCCGCTCGGACTCGCGACCACGCCCGCGCCGCTAGGTCGATCGCTAGGTATTTCTCGGCGCCTCCTCCTTTCGCTCGATGGTTACCTCGCGACACGGCTAGCGGTCGCTAAGCCACGATCATCGAGAAATCTGACAAGAGCTTTCTCGCGGCTTCGCTCACGGGCACGAGGTCACGGTCATGGTCTCGGCGGGTTCTTGCGCGGGTTGCCTAGCGGCCAGCCTAGCGACCTCTAAGCTGGTCGCTAAGAATGTGTCAGATGTGTATTTTGGCTCGTGCTTGCCTCGCTTCGATTTTCAACATATGGACCTACACAACACCAAAAGAACACCCAAGAGCAGATCTTCTAGAAATAGATAAAACATTAAGAATCGATACGTAAACGCACATTAAACGACTCCAAACTCATCTTTAAATATCAACTATAAACATGTAAAATGCACGTTTATCAAACCCCCCAAACTTAAATCATTGTTTGTCCTCAAACAAAACCAAAACAGAAAGACACAACGAAAAGATCAACGAGCGTAGCAAAGATGATAACCATTCTAGGTCTCAGAAACATATCAATGCTAAAAAACATTAGTGCACATGACGACGTTAGTCCACTCAACACAAACAACAATTGACGGCAAAACTTATTTAATTCAACCTCACAACGGCATGTGTGTAAAATATAGGATACACTCAACTCATAAAGAAATGTAGGACGGTATACACTCAACGATCAATGCAATGCAACATCTTACCATAGACTTCGCTGCTTCTAATATCTCCACCGCGTCGTTGTGTTGAAATTAGGATCAAAGAGGTCTTTTCATAGGTTGTAATGTAGGCACATTGGTTAAGGTAGGATAAAATATGGCTAAGTGACTCAAGAATATTCCAAGTACCCCATTTATACTTTTCGACATATATGGACTTTGTCCATTTTCCTCTTCTTCCCAACGTGCTAAATCAACGCTTTATGCCACGATGGTACCTATACTTTGACTAAAGAATGCTCAACACTCATAGTGAACTTATCATTTTTTCTTTTCTTTTCTAGAGCTTATAGGGTTTATCATTCACAACAAAGGTACTATTCTTCACCACGTATGTATTTTTCTAAAAGAAACTTTTCTTGTCATAACTACATCAAAATTTCAACCCCTTTGATTCCCATATCCATCCTCACCTCTTATCATCCGGTTAATCGAAAGAAAAGTCTAATAAAGGCTCAAAGAAGGCGATAAATGGTATATATCATCGGGTTAGTGTTTGGGTGAATATGTGGTTAACAAAGATGGCCTTTATCCTTTCCAAATTGAAACACATATTGCCCCCTCGACTACGTAAAAGCGGTAAGTTCTAGAAGATAATCACATGCATGATATCACACAATGAGCGAAACTGTATCAAGATATGTATACAAATGAAGCTCAAGTCTCACGGTGATAAGCGAATGGTGAAAACAATGCCTAAGCCATCTCTCGTCATTCATGCGTCATTTTCAACATATCATGCGCACTATCATTAAATTTCACCAAAATTTCTATCGTCATTGGCCACATGGATTAACACACTTCACTTAACTCGTTGATCGACAGACACAAAACGAAAACAAAACAAAACACGACTAAAAGACCCCTAAAGCATAACAACTTAACAATAAAGCACGTAAACATAAGCGAGATTCTCAACCAACCAAACTCGTCTACTCCCCCAAACTTATTGTGAACATGTGGAAGCAATAAGGTTTGCGAGAAAAGAGTAGTTGGGAGAAAGCTACCTTGAATGCCAGCATACTCCGGTGGCGGATAAAATCCACGCCATCGATTCCATTGCCGCATCATCTCCATCATCTTACGTTGTTGCTCGAGATGTGCTCGTGTTCAGTGTAGGGCTTCTTGCTGCTCCATAATCGAGGTCGGTTCCGTCAATATGGTTGAGATGACCATCTATTTGATCTAATCGATCATAAATCCCGGATCGCCCGAACGGGCGACGGTGCAATATCTTTGTCTCGTGAGCCGCCGGGCTCGGACTTGCTCCTCGCGGTTGCTCGCCTCGACCTCGCCTTGCTGCGTTCACGCTGCGTCCATGCATACTTTGCAGCCGAGCTCAAATTCCAATTGGCATCCGCGTTAAAGTAGCGGCTTATACCGTGAGCTCTGGATTGGGTGGCGGAAAACCGATTGGCCGCTTTGATCATATAACGACCACCATGTAACGTGCGGGGTGCCTCTTTAGGAACGTCTAGACGATAAGCACGGCTTGTCCAGAAGATGTCGTGAGATCGGACTCTCGAATCGTAATCCCAAAAATCAAGCAATGGGTAACGAATCCCCTATGCATATCTTCGAATTACCCAAACCGTGGTCGCATGTGGAAGTGCCGAGCTAGGAACATGCCGGCATGCATCTTCCGTTGAACATGGCTCCAATCAAGATGCTCATATCTTGTGAGAGGACAAGGTCTTTGGCGTCGACGGCCGTGTAAGGTGAATGTGATGAGCCGATGGAAGAAACGGACATTTGGATTCCGTGACGAGCTAGCCTTCGATCTCAAGGCATCATAGTATGGAGTGTGCTTGAGTCCAGAGTCCATGAACTTTGGCCATACGCTTTGGACCGTACTCGACGTCCCTATGTAGTTTCCTCCGGATCTCCATTGATTATTCCATTAAGTTCGCCCACGGATAGTTGACGGGGCTCATTGTCAATTTGGAACATGATGTAATCCGCATTCGCTTTGTCTTGTGGACATGGATAGTCGATAAGAATTGAGCGTCAGATCCGGTATGTAAGATAGTTGGTCCGTGATAAGCGAGTACAGCCGGATCTCTCGCCAACCACGCCACATCATTGCCTATACCCATCTCTCGACACGTATTGATGCACATGAACCGTGAATGCCATGCCGTAATCTCACCAATCGATTCCAACTTCTCGACGAGTCATTCGGCGAACGACTCCAAAATTTTCTCGATCGACCATCTTGTGGTGCCATGCGTGGCTCTTCGTGAGGTTCATCATGATGCTCATCGTAGCTCTTCGTGGAGCTCATCTTGTGTCTCGTCAGGAAGTGAGACAATGCTCTTGCCCTTGCGCTTGTGACCGTGAGTACGCGGCATATTGTACCTAAAAAAAAAAATTTCAACGTCAGCACATGTATAAATGAAACTATCAAGATAACGTTGACCCAAAATGCTCAAAATAGATCCCCCAAACTTCAACTTAGTCAAATTATTTCCCCCATATTCTCATATGATCTTGCAAGATAAAAAAAATGGGGAAAACACACACACAGCCAAAAATTTGCAAAATTAGACGCCTGGCGACTCTCGCGACCACACCTCACGGTCGCGAGGGAGGTCGCTACAAGTTCAGCCCGTCAGACGGAGGCCTTGCCGGCATATATACACATGAAGCGAATACCAGATCAGCAAGACCAATGTCGTGAATGCGGTCACGAACACAAAGAATAAATATCAAGCCTATTTCTCAAATTTTAACCCAAATCAACAATGTAGGCACATTAGACTAACAATATACGTGTATAAACGTTAATAAACCTATCATTGGACAAACCATGCTCAAACACCAAACAAATCTAACAAAATAAGCCCTAGTTTCTCAAATTTAATTAAACCCACTTCAATAGATAAATGGAACAAATCCTTCCAAATCATGCTCAATAAACGTAAACCCATGAAGAATGAAACAAATATAGCATAACTTGAGTGGATTTGATGGAGAAACGCAATAAAATTGGAGAGAGAGGTGTCTTGGGTGCTTGAGAGGGCTATCTGCTATTTTTCGAGAAAAAATGTGTGTGCGTGTAGGTTACAAGAACGGGAAAGAAAGAGTGAAAACGGGTCACGGCGGGCGCTGGTCGACGCTGGTCGCGACGGATCTCGCGGCCGAGCTCGCGATCGCGAGCTCGGCCCGCGAGCTCCGCTGCTCGACAAAAACGCTCGCCCAAATTCGCGACCACACTCGCGACCTCGCGGTCGCTAGGGTGGTCGCTAGGTACTTGTTTTTTTTTTTTAAAGAAAGCTATTAAAACTTTGGGATCTCACAAAACAACGAGACATGACACAAACAAAGAAACACAACCAAAACAAAACGAAAACAACAAACACAAAAAGCATGTAAAGCGTTAGGTTACCTCCCAACCCGATTGCTAGAATTATAAATCGCTAGCTCGACGGTACCTCTTTATCATGGTTCGCTGAGTTTGGTCACCCGACTTCTCGGTCAAGTGTGACTTGAAGTAGATTTGAGGTATCGACCATTCACCTTAAAAATGTTGCCACCCGAGTCTAGCAACTCGAACTCCCATTGGCATGTGCACGGTAAACGGTATACGGCCCCACCATCTCGACTTGAGCTTTCCGGGAAGAGACGAGTCGAGCATTGTAAAGCAAAACTTCATTACCGGTGAGAATCCTTTGGCACGAATGTGGAGATCGTGGAATTTCGAGCTCTTTCCTCAGATATCCGAGAATTCTCAAAAGCTTCATTCCTCCACTCGTCAAGCTCCAACAGCTGGTCACTTCTCATCATACCGCCTCCTTGAAATCCATGTTAATTCTCCTCGTGGCCCAATATGCTTTGTGCTCCAATTCAACCTAGATGGCAAGATTTACCAAATACCATTTGAGATGGAGATAGCTCGACGGGAGCTTTGTAAGTAGTCCGTAGGCCCAAAGAGCATCATCCAACCGCTTTGCTCAATCCTTGCGATGGACAACCGATTTCTAAAATCTGCTTGATCTCTCGGTTGGCGAGCTCGGCTTGCCCGTTTGCTTGTGGATGGTAAGGGAGTGACTCTACGCTTCACACCATATTTGGCTAGAACGTTGCCAGCCACTTATTATTAAATGCGACCCCATCACCGATCAAAGCCCTCGGGACCCAAATCGAGTCAGAATATTCTTGTGAAGGAACTTGATCACTACCTTGGAGTCGTTCGTGACAGTGGGAATCGCCTCTACCCAACGGGAAACATACTCCACAACAAGAAGAATGTACGTGTAACCACAAGACATGGGGAACGGACCCATGAAGTCGATCCCCCATACGTCAAATAGTTCCACCTCCATGATGGTTTTACGTGGCATCTCGTCTTTCTTAGTGACGCTCCCCATTCTTCGACAACGATCACAACTCTTGATAAAAGATTGGCAATCCTTGAAGATCGAAGGCCAATAGAATCCTTTGTGGCAAATCTCGTCACCGCCTTGGTCGCCGCAAAATGGCCTCCATTCAACGAATCAGGCACTCGTGGATTATGTTCTCCCATTCTCCTTGGGAACGCGGCGACGATCGAGACCATCGGTACATCGGCGGTAGAGATGAGGATCGTCCCAATAATAGAACTCGACATCGTGAGAAACTTCTTTTCAAACGACCTCGCATCGATGGAGGTAAAACTCCAATCACCAAATAATTGACAAAATCAGATACCATGGTGTGCGATCAATGACGCCAAGATGTGCTCGCCGGGAAGTTCTCCTCGATCCCAATCTTCTTATCCTCTCCTTCGACCGGCTTCTCCAATCGCGACAAGTGGTCGGCAACCACATTTTCGCAGCCTTTCTTCGCCTTTAATTTCCATGTCGAACTCTTGAAGAAGGAGGATCCATCTCACCGCCTAGGCTTTCAATCTTTGGCGAATGATGACTAATGGCGGCATGGTCAGCAGGTACGATGGTGGGTGCCTACCAAATAAGGTCTAAACTTATCAAAAACATAGACACAGCAAGTAATTCCTTCTCCGTGGTGGTGTAGTTCTTTCGAGCAGAGTCGAGAGTCTTACTTGCATAATAAATGACTCGAAAAGCTTGTCTCGCTTCGCCTAATACAAGACCGATCGCCCAATCACCGCATCACACATCACTCGAACGGTTGACTCCAATCGTGGAAGACCAAACCGGAGTCGAGATCGTGGCTAACTTCAATTTCTCGAACGCCTCCAAACACTCATTTGTGAACACGAACTTCATATCTTTCGAGCAATCCACACAATGGCTTCGTGATCACCGAGAAATCCTTGATGAACCTTCTATAAAACCCGCATGACCGAGAAAACTCCTCACCGATTCGACATTTGTAGGCGGAGGTAGTTTCTCAATAGCTACTATCTTTGCTCGATCCACTTCCAAACCTTTCGCCGAGACTTTGTGACCAAGCACCATACCTTCCTTCACCATGAAATGGCACTTCTCCCAATTGAGAACAAGATTCATCTCCTCACATCTTTGCAAGACTTGTGACAAATTATGGAGACAATGGTCGAATGAAGAGCCAAACACGAAAAAGTCGTCCATAAAGACTTCCATAATATTCTCGATCAACCCATGGAAGATGGACATCATACATCTTTGAACGTGGCCGAGCATTGCATAATCAAACAAAGATTCGCCATAGGCTTAAAACTCCATACTGGACACGCAAACGCCGTCTTGTGCCGATCTTGGGCGATGGCAACTGATTGTACCTCAATACTCATCGAGAAAACAAGAAACTCATACCCCGCTAGTCATCCAACATCCGATCAATAAAGAGCGGGGAAAATGGTCCTTCTCGTGGCCGTGTTCGAGCACGATAGTCGATGCAACCGCCATCCTCGTCACGAGCCTTGTTGCCACAAGCTCGCTTGTCTCATCTCTCGATCACCGTGATACCGCTTTCGATACCACTGAGTAGTGGCTAACCCACTCGCCGTCGGATATGGCATAGATCATGCCTCGCCTCAAGAGCTTCAACACTTCTTTTCTCGACGACTCGCATTGCCGGATTCAATCGGCGCTGAGGTTGCACCTTCGCTTGTATTCATTCTCCAACAGATCCGGTGCATGCAAATCGAGAATTCTCGATATCGTAAATCGCCCACCCAATCGCAGACGTACCGCTCAAAGACAACCATCAGTTTATGTGCCTCCTCATCCGCCAAAGTCAAGATATTATCACCGGCACGCCTCATTATCGCCTAAGAATGCATAACGAAGGTGGTCCGCAACTCTTTAACTCAATTGGGTGTAGTCTCTTCCTTCTTCACCACGGCCCTCTCCTCCAATCGGCTTCCTCACATCTAAATAAGGCATCGACTTCTGGGAGGGCCTTGACTTCATCGATGGACTCAAGATACTCTAAAATCTCATCACACGCCTCATCAAGGTCTACGGTGAGAAAATCGAGTTCACGATACAAAACTCCACCGGATCACCGATTGAAAGTGAGTGGGCGGCAATGCTCTATAACTCGACAGCCTTCCATGGTCTTCTCGTCAGTCGCTTCATAGCATCGTATATAGAGATTTTCATCTCCTCGTCGTTGACTCGAAGGTGAGATCTCCATCTTGTAACGCTCATCGCTCGCCGGTAGCTAGGAATGGTCGCCCGAGAATAAGAGGTGTATTCCCATCCTCTAGCATATCGAGAACAACGAAATCATTGGGAAGATGAAATCTCGATCTCTCACGAGCACGTCCTCCACTATCCCTTTCGGATAAGTCATCGATGTGTCCGCCATCCAAGAGCTATGGTGGTCGGCTTGATCTCCCCAATCTCCAACATTAAAATGGACAACGGCATTAGATTGATGCTTGCCCCAAATCACACGTAACCTGGAGAATGTCCGTCCTCCGATGACACATGCTATGGTGAAGTCGCTGATCTTTCTCGCTGAGCGGCAACTTCTTTTGCAGTACAACACTGCACTCTTGAGACAGATTTATCGTCTCGAATTTCCCAAGCTTCTTTTTATTGGCAACGACATCCTTCAAAAACTTAACGTAACCCGGCATGTCTCGGAGCGCATCAAGTAGAGGAATATTGATGTGCACATTTTGGAACATCTCCATGGACCTGGTCAACTTCTCATCCTACTTGGGCAGCTAAACGGCTTGAAACGGAATTGGAGGCACGACGTCCGAAATTTCTTCACGGTTTGCCCTTAGCGATCGCCTCGCGACCGCAAAGTGCGGTCGCTAGCAACCGAACACCATCTTCCTTCGTTTTCGCGGGCGCACGCGCGGTCGCTTTCTCGGGCGCTAGGTTTGCGCCTCAAGCTTCAGACGATTTCGCCGCGGCAGAATTGCTAGCGACCGCTAGGTCGCCACAGCCCTCTCGGTGACTTGTCGCGGGCGTTTTGACTTGTCGCGCCTACTGAACCGCCATGAACTCCACTATAGATTCCTTGCGGCCGGCTCAGGGTCGCGAGCTCGGTCGCAGATCCCTCTCTTGCCCGTTTTCTCCGCTCGCCTCCTCGTGATTTTTATAGCTCGCCCACCCTCAATTGAATGGCATTATGTTGATTTTGTGGTTTACCTCCGATTACTCGGAAATTGGTCCGACTTGTCAGGTCGTCCATTTTGTTGTGCTGCTATCCGACTTATTTGATTCTCCATCATCTTCATATGCTTTCCTTAGCCACAAAGGACTCCAAATGATTAATCTTACGCCTTGTTGCTTATAAACGACTCGATTCGTTACAATTGTTGGTTGCTTACAACCAACCGCCGCATCATGTCCTCTAGACTCGGCTTCTTCGCCTCTTAAATCACTCCGCTCGAATCGAGAAACTCGGCGAGGTCGTTGAAAATTATTGGGGTTGGACGAGAAATTTGGGTGATTGCTGTTCGATTGTACGGATTCCCCGTGACTCGCTTGTTCCTCCGATTGATGTAATTCACGCCCTCGGCCTCATTCATATCTCGACTCAAAGATTTATCCGAGCCACGCCTTTTCCTTTCCTTTCTTTCTCAAATGGGCTTCTCAACAAGGTGAATCGCCCATAATATTATCGCATTTCAATCACCTTCAATAGTAGCGCCTTCACCACGGTGGTGTCTCCATCGCCCATCGATAACCGCTGCCGCCATCTCTTCTATGATCGCGGTGGCCTCGCTTCACACGCCTATTCAATAGGCAGCCCCCACCGATGCGCCAATAATACTCCTGTGTGAGGTGTCACCATCAGAAACCGGGTAACTGCGCCGCCTCGAGAATCCATGTCAGGCACCTTCTCAATAGGCCCCTGAATCTTTCCCACGACTCGAATAAAGATTCATCTCCTAATTGGGAGAAGTGGGAAATCTCGGCTATGATCTTCTCGTGCTTAGCCTATGAAAGTACTCGAGAGAAATTTCACACAAAGATTGCCCAACTGTTGATGCCGTGACGATCTAAGGTCTCAACCGCCCTTTGCTTGATTTCGCAGAGAAAATCCGAACATGCGCATCCGGATTGTGTCTTGTGGCACCCCATTCTGCTTGATGGTGTCACAAATGTCGAGATAGGTCTCGAGATGGGCATTCGGATCTCTCGTGACTCCTCCTCCGAACTGCTCCTCGAACCATGCTTATTAGGGCGGCTTCACTCAAAATTGTTAGCGCTACTTTTGGGCCCCATCCGCCTCCTTAAAATTGCTCGGTAGGAGGTCTCAGACATGTAATTCAACGGTCTTGCTCTCTGAGCAGTGGACAACGAGTCCCATAGTCGCCAATTGGCGCCGCATTTTGTAAAATCCGCCAATGTGCAAGTACTTCGGAGGAACGCCTGTTGTTCCGATTGTTCGATTTGCCATTGCTTCCTTTCTTCTTGCCCGCCTCCTTTTCCTTTGTGAATTTTCGATTTCCGGATCAAAGATAGTTCAGAGGTCCTCGTGACCTTGTGAACATAAACTACTGGAGAAAAAGAAGGAAATCGATTGGCAAGGAATAAAATAAAAATAAAAGCACAACTTGAATTAATAATTCCAAATTGTCAAGTTATTCCTATATGATCTTAACAATCCCTTAACGCGCCAAAATTTGATCGCCCATTTTCACACGTAAAGGCGATATAGAAGGTAAGCAGTATCGATCCATGTGATTGTAATGCGAAACACGTAAGCTAACTCAACAATGATTCATCATTATCCAAGCAACATAAATGGTTTGGTAAGATTTTAGGCTTCGGACTTCAATCCAAAGCGAGAGGTAACAAAATGTAAAATAAAATAAAGCAATAAACACTCGGATGTTAAAAATGATAAGGACGACTAACCCTAGGGATGCATTAATCATATCCACAACGATGTTTATCCTGCTTTATTAACCAATTTTAATCCGCATAAGATGGAAGATCACATATATAACCGACAATTTCATTATTTATAAAAGCGGTCAGAGATTACTAGTTTTCCTATTATCTTTACGCCTCTAGGTGAAAACAAGCAACCCAAACAGATCACAAAGAATATGCTTCCTACGAATATCCTATCTCGCCACGACTCAAGTGCTCATTCGATCATGCATTCGAGATCGATCGACAATTAATACCATTACGTAATTAACCGACAACTAGATATGCATCAAGATTGATCGAAATTAATACATATAAATAAGCACCAAGAATCATGAATCAATGCTTGGACGATAAATAGCGATAACAGAATCACAACATATAGGATCGGATCATGCAAACCCTGTGGATTAGAACGAAAAACTGTATAAACATAATAAACGGAATAAAATACGATTTAACCATAAAATAGAAATTATATAAATGAAACCCGTATTGAAGCATCCGATGAACAATAGTCGGGTCAATCCCAACCTCAAAAAAACGGAAAATCAGAAAGATTGTCCGGACGAAAACGTCCTGGATCGTAGACAAAACGAAACTAATGAAGAACAATGATCAAATCAACTCTAGAATGAAAATAGATGGAAGCTAAAGCTAAAAATCTGAAAAACTGATGAAAACCTGATAAAAAGAGGTTCTGGAGCGTGTGTGCGAAGTTGGGGGCGCGAGGGGGTGTTGCCATATATATAGGCACACCCCAAACCCTAATTTCTCCTTCTGCCGCTCGGACTGCGACCACGCCCGCGATCGCTAGGTATGTCTCGCGCGCGCCAAGCGCCGCGCTCGCCTCATCAAGATAGTTACCTCGCGACCGGCTAGCGGTCGCTAGCCACGGTCGCGAGAAATCGACAAGAGCTTTCTCGCTACCGGGCTTCGCCACGGCACGAGGTCGCGGTCGCGGTCTCGCTGGGTTCTCGCGTGCAGTTGCCTAGCTAGTCAGCCCAACGACCGCTAGGCTGGTCGCTAGAACAGTCGATGTAGTTTTGCCTCGTGCTTCGCTCCTTGCTCGATTTTCAACATACGGACCACACAACACCAAAAGAACACCCAAGAGCAAGATCTTCTGTAAATAGATAAAACATTAAGAATCGATACGTAAACGCACATTAAACGACCTAAACTCATCTTTAAATATCAACTATAAACGTAAAATGCGCGTTTATCATATAAGGTCGCTCTACTACGGTCTCCTTTTCCTACGCCAATGCCCACCCACGATCACCTTAACGTAAGAATCATTTTAGTATTTCGGTTACGCTCGATAGAGACTAATGAGTCTATAACGCTCTCACGATCGAATAAGGCTAACGCCGACTTATTTCGACGCGTTTCTTAATCAATTAATGTCGATTATGAATTTTCGATTTATAAGGAATATTCTACCTTTAGTACATAATGACGTTTTAATGTACTTACGTAACGAAGTTACATTGTTACTAAACGCATTCACGTCACATAGATCACGACATCGAATTACGTGCCCTTCGACCTTAGTCAACGTTTTGGTCAACTATTTCGACCAAGTCAACAAAAGTCAACAATTTTTTTTGGTCAACAAAAGTCAACATTTTGACTTTTTCAATTATTTATGAAATTTTCGATTTTAATGTACAATTCTTGTTCCAAAAATTCCTATAAAATCATATATGTCTAAAACATTATTTTAGATCATATTATGTAATTACTTTGGTCAAATAAAAATTATATACCTTAGAATTATACTATATGATTTTCGCTTTCATAATGTAATCAAGTAAACCATTTTTAAAAAATTCTAATAAATTCACATAACACTTAATCACCCTTAACTATGCTTACTATAACATAATCGTTATTTATTATGAACTATTGAATTTAATTTACCTAAGTCATATTTCGAAACTTTGACTTAGGTCCAAATAATTTTTATAAATTCCAATAAATTCACACAACCATATATTATGAATCTACATCATCAATATGATATGATATCACTTAAATATGGTCTATATCACAACCTACTATCATATCTTATAATTTTCAAAAATCTTGAACTTAGGTACTAAAGTTATCCAAAAATTCTATATAAATTCATATGTTTATTTAATACCCTAGATTATTATTCCATGCTCAAATCAACAATTAAAAAATCAAAATCATCAACATATCACCCTCCTAAGTTTTCGGTCCAAGTTTTAAATTTAATAGCATGCTTAATTTTATGATATAATCATACTACATGCTTAATAACATCATATAAACATAATATCTAAACATATTAGCATAGGTTATGTAATTTTCGAAAATCACATGAACATACTAAGCTTATAACATGAATTCTAACGATATATGAAGCTCGAAGAAATCTAACCTTTAATCGGTATGGATTTGATCGGTGTCGCTCTATACGATCTAAGTTCGACTCGCACAAAGTGACACCTCTTCTCTCCTTAATATTTTCGAAATTTTGGGGTGTGATGGAGAAATGAAGACCTTCATTGGGTATTTATGACTTAGGCCACTTATTTTTTTTATTATTATATGAAAATATCTAAGGTACACTTGCACCAAATCTTATCCAAAACCTTATCATATACAACTCATCCACTTGCTACCTTATCTCTTAGTTAGATACATTGAATCTCTCTTGAATTAGTTAAATTATCCCATAGTATACTATGTTGTGTGTGTCGGCCATGTCTTAGGTCTTAAGATTAGTTTTTATTTTTATTCTTATATTATATGCTTTATTATATCATATTACAATTAAATTAATAATTTATAGCATAATTATCAAGAATTAAAGGAACTATCACATTATATAATATATACACCATTTTCGGCCTTCTCTAGAACTTAGGGTTTAAATTTTTTATTCTTTTCCTTATTATAACTATATTATTATTATAGTATAAAGTTACTTTAGAAAGGTCAAATATTTCAACTATACAAGTGGTATTAATATATAGTGTGAAATAAATAAATTTCCAACCTTATTCTCCAAGTTTTCGGCCCCCCCTATTCAATGAACCTTGGATTACTTGTTCCACTTGATAACTATGTCCACTTTACACCTAATATAGGATAAGATCCAACTCATAGCTTATCCTTAATTATAGGATAATGTTTATCACATGAAATCATACTTAAAAATCTAAAAATTTCGCCACTTTGGAGCACAAGTGCACCCCCACTTGTGCAAGTTGTAATACACCTCATTTTGTCCTTAATGACATCATAATAATATAATAATTATCATATATCATTAATTGAATAAGAATAAAAATTAAATTTGTACTTAAGAAACCCTAATTTTGAAAATTACTAAGGTATTTCCAAATATTTTATTTCCTTGAAT
Organism: Salvia rosmarinus; assembly: GCA_036937905.1. NCBI lineage: Eukaryota > Viridiplantae > Streptophyta > Magnoliopsida > Lamiales > Lamiaceae > Salvia > Salvia rosmarinus. Next base: position 24,536,155 of record CM072824.1, on the reverse strand, counting down.
AAAATAGCTATTACATATTTATGTGACATATAATATGTCTTAGATAATTAATTTAATCATAAAAGTATTTAAAATAATTTAAATCTTATTAAACCCTAATTTCTAATTATATAATTTTGAATTATATAATTTGAAAATTTCCTAAATAGGGTACATTCTATTCTTTAATTTCGAGCATTATTTAATGATAAATAATGCTCTTATATAATAAAATAATTATAGAAATTTGAATTTTGTAATTCGTAATTGTTCGACCGAGTTATCGACTATCTCTAAAACCGACGCTTGAAACGCCTCAAGATTCTTATAGGCTAATTATCTCTAAACGCTCAAAATAAAGTTATAACAACTTTATTTATTCCTATAATAATAGAATTTCAAATTAAGCTTAATCGCTTAATAATATCAGAACGAATCGTCGAATTTATTCGACGTTAGAAAATTACATTCAAAGGAATATTGAATTTATATTCCTTAATTCACTAAGCATTAGTGAATCTCACACAGAAATTATCCAATTATGCTTGGTCAAAGTCAAGAGTTGACTAATTAAGATTTTTTAATTACTGAATTAATAATACTAATTACGGAATTTATTATCGTAATTCAATATTAAAATTACGGGATATTACATTCTACCCCCCTTAAAAAAAATTCATCCCGAAATTTTCATACCTCAAAAGAGTTCGGTATCGTTCTTTCATCGCGCCCTCGAGTTCCCACGTGGCTTCTTCGTCTCGTGGTGCTTCCATAGACTTTACTAACGGATCGATTTATTTTCAATCGTTGAACCTTATGGTCTAAAATGGCCATGGTGTTCCTCTTCGTAGCTCATGTCGTGGATTTAAGACCACGCCATCATGATGTATTACGTGTTTCGGATCATACATGTATTTCCTCAATCGCGACACGTGAAACACATTATGAACATTACCCAAACTGGTGGTAATGCTAATCTATGCGCCATGTGGCCTATTTTCTCAAGGATCTCGTAAGGTCCTATAAATCGTGGTTTCAACTTTCCTTTACCCCAAATCTTACAATGCCTTTAGACGGAGAGGTTTTAAGGAAAACCTTGTCTCCACACTCAAATTCTAGCTCGATCTACGGTATCGGCATATGATTTCGCCATCCCGAGCTTCTATTATTCTTTGTCTTATCCGCTAACAATTTCAATCATTTCTTCCACCGTGTCAGCCCTAAAATTTTCCTTTCACCAACTTCATCCCAAAGAAAGTGGTGATCGGCATTTTCTTCCATACAATGCTTTATATGGGGCCATATTGATTGTCGCCCGATAACTATTATTGTAGGCTAACTCAATAAGTGGTAAGATTTGTTCCCAAGTTGCGCCTCGATCCAATACTACCATTCTCAACATATCTTCTAACGCTTGATTGTTCGCTCGACGCCATCCGTCTGTGGATGAAAAGTCGTGCTAAAATTCAGCTTTGTCCCTAATTCCTTTTGTAAGCTAACCCAAAATCAAGTAAATTTCAATCTCTATCGACGTGATAGATTTCGTATTCCATGTAGACGCACAATTTCCTTAACATATAGTCGGGCTAACTTATCGGATCCATAGGTAATTTGAATTGGTAGAAATGAGCACATTTTGTAAGGCGATCCACTACTACCCATATAGTAGAGTTTCCTTTGTGACTTTGGTAAACCCGTTACAAAGTCCATAGCTATGTCGTCCCATTTCCATTCGGGTATTTCCAAAGGTTGCAGCTTTCCATATGGCCTTTGATGTAATGCATTTACTTGTTGACAAGTAAGACAACGCTCGATTTAAAGAGGCTATATCTCTTCATTCCTTCCCACCGTAATTTTCCTCGTAGGTCTTAATACATTTTGGTACCGCTCATGGGCGGTATAAGGAGTATCATGAGCTTCACTCATGATTTCATTTCTAAGCTCGTTATTGTTTGGAATGCATAGCCTTTCTTCGAATAATATGGCGTTATCAGCTGCCTCTTTGAAACCTTTTTGTTCTCCCATTCTAACTTTAACCCTTATCTTTTCTAGTTCCTCGTCCTTTCTTTGTTCTTCTATGATTCTATTTCTTAAATCAGACATCATAGTAAGTGTAGCAACGGTACCCATGATTTTCTTTGGTGGCTCGACTATCTCTATTGACATTTTCTCAAACTCTTCAATGAGTTTTCCTTCCTTGGTCAAGAGACATCCAAGTTTTGATTGACCTTTACGACTCAAGGCATCCGCTACTACATTAGCTTTCCCTGGATGATAGTTTATGCCACGCCGTAGTCTTTACTAGTTCGAGCCATCTCCTTTGTCTCATGTTCGATCTTTTGCTCTAAAAGTATTTTAAACTTTGTGGTCAAGAAGATTTCACATCTCACCCGAGAGATGATGTCTCCAAATCTTTTGGCGTGAACCATACCGCCAGCCCAAGTCACGAGTCGGGTAGTTCAACTCATGTGGCCTAAGTTGCCGTGATGCGTAAGCTATTACCTTCCTTCTTGCATCAATACACAACCAAGTCCATTTTTGAAGCAAGATAGATAACATACTTTGTTTGCATCCGAATGCTAACACCGTGCACTAGTCGGCTTTTTCTTTAACGCTTGGAAACTTGCCTCACACTCATCACCCATGAATTTAATCCCTTCGGAGTAGCCGTGTCATGGCCTTGCTATCTTGGAGAATCCTTCAATGAATCTCCTATAGTAACCAAACTAATCCTAGGAAACTTCAATTTCATTTTGAGTGGTCGGTGTTTTCCATCCTCAGATGTACCGACCTTTGCCTGATCAACTTTATTCCTTCCACGACACAATGTGTCCAAGGAATATTACTTTTAAGCCAAAATTCACACTTGCTGAATTTTGCATAAAGTTGTTCGCTCGTAGGTCTCAGAACATCGCTCTCAAATGTTCCTATGTTCCTCCTCGCTCTTCGAATAGACGAGAATATCATCTATGAAGACTAAGACAAACTTATCCAAATATGGATGGAACACTGTTCATAAGATCCATGAACACGGCAGTGCATTAGTCGATCGAATGGTACAACCACAAACTCAGAGTGTCCATATCTTGTTCGAATGCGCCTTCGATATATCTTCCGTCGCATTTTAGTTGATGGTATCCCGACTTAAGATCGATTCGAGAATACGCCTGCACCTCTTAACCGATCAAACAAATCGCTCATCCTGGTAGTGGATATTTGTTCTTAAGCGCCAATTTGTTTAATTTCGATAATCGATGCACATTCTTAACGAACCATCTTTTTTCGACAAATGTGACAAAGCTCCCCATGGTGAAACACTTGGTCTAATAAAACCCAAGTCCAATAAATCTCGATTTGAATTTTCAGCTCTTCGAGTTCCTCGGTTCCATTCTCAGAAGGCGCTGATATCGAGCCGATCCCGCCCGCATCAATTGTGAACTCTAGTCGCTCGTCTGGGTAGTCCTGTAACGTGTCGAAAGACGCCCGAAATTCTCGAACAATTTCTACGCCTTCAACCCTTGTTTCCTTTTTTTTCCCCATTTAGATAAACAAGGAATGCTTGACATTCCTTCTTGTTCATCATTCTCCTTGCTTGAGCGCGGATATTATCGGGATTTTCTTTCCCATACTAATCCCATAGAAGTTCGTAGCCTTTCCCGTGGTTGCATCGAAATTCTTCTTTCCTCAGATAGAATCGTGGAATGGTTTTCGCCAACCAATCCATTCCTAGAATTATATCTACATCCCCATAGGTATTACGCTCAAGTTATTTTCTAGAACCTTAAGTGAGCCTAAGTTCAACTCTAAGTTCGAGCAAGCCCTGTAACGGTCATAACACCTCCTATAGGTGATGAGATTCTCATTTCCGATTTATTTCTTCGTGTTTAAGTTCTAACATATCAACGCATGCTTTGAAATGAAAGAATGCGAAGCACCAGATCGTAATGTAAGTATAATAGGTACATTGCAAAGTAATCCCATACCCGCTAGTTACCTCGTCTCGCCTGCTCGGCACCTATGTAGCGATAGGCTCGGCCCGAGCTGGCCGCGCCGCGAGGTGCTTGCCTCGCTGATATTGCTGCTGCTGCTGTTGTTGCCTCTCGCCGTCACGCTGCGCCGCTGCCGCCGCCTGGGTTGGTAACCGAATCGCTCTTAACGGTTGGGTAGGCCCGCTGATTGGCCTTCCCATAGTTATCTGGCGAATCCTGTGGCATTCATTTGCATAGTGGCCCTTCACGCCACACTTATAGCAAACGGATTTCCACCATGCACACCCCCGCGCCTTCGTTACATTTCTGCACGGCGGAATCCTCACAATCTCTGGTAGGTGGAGTAAATATGGGTCTCTCCAACCTGCTCTTGTGATGCCATGTTATTCGCCATGGCCTCTTGTTTCCATTATTAAAGCCTCCTGTTGAAGTTGTTATTATTGGGACCTCCTTCCCATTTATGCGTTTTCCTTTATCACCGACATTCTCGGACCGAGTCGGTGCAGTTTCTCCTGCATTGCGCCTCTATGTTCAATGCTCGACTAAGAGCCTCCAGATAAGTTAAGTCACCATGACTTGCTAGTGACATCCTTATTTCGGCCTTAGACCGCCTCAATTTTTCTCGACATTTTCATGTCGCTTACTAAACTGGGGCGATCTAGACATATCCTGCAATGGTCGACTCAAGGACCGACATCTTATCCTCGCTCAAGGTGAAAAATTCAACCTCCTTTTTCTTCCGATAGCTTTGGGAATGTACTTATCATACATTTCCGCTTTGAAGTCCTCCCTGTGAAGTACTCCATTTGTTCTGGGTCAAGATCTTCCTTCGCCTCCCACCGTAAGTCACCGTCCGTGAGTTCGAACATTACACAAGATAACCTTTCTTGTGTGTTACAACAAGGAAATCAAAATTCATTCAATTGCCCCGATCCACTGCTCGCATCTTCGTGGCTTCCTTTGCCATTGAAAGAAGGTGGTTTTGCCTTATGAATAACTCCTCAACCCTACGATCGTGTGGAGGTGGTTATGTATTTCCTCCTCTTCTTCCTGTCAGTACTCGCCTTCTTCTTCCCCTCCTTCTATTTCTCGGGTTCTAGTGCGATCTTGGTGGCATTCTCCTAATGTAGAAATATCATTAGCATTCAGATAACGCTTTTCACAATTTACGATACTTAACATCTTTGTGTAAATTTTAAGCATAGAACAAATTTTAGCAAAATCACACATCCATCTAATACTCATTTTGTCGCAAAACCCTTCTAGGTTATCGATATATATAAGAAAATGCCTCATAGAGGACTTTTGTACAAGTCATAAGACTTCAAAAGATCTCAAAGCTTATAAAGTACTATGCTTCTATAGTTACCGCTATAGCATTTCTAGCACACTATATACATGTCACCATTTTACTACTATGTTTTCTTCATACATACTATCCATACTATCTATGGTATGATTTACTATCTTCCCATAAGTTTCATTTAGGTTTTGACATCGCCGAGTGCCCTTCATCGTAGTCATATTCTTCGCATGGGAACTCTGCTGTCCAAATATGTATTTGCCTCAGATAACAAGTGATCCAACTCTTTCATAGGGCCGGGTAATATCGCCTCGCCTCCTTGATGAGACCGGGATCTCGTGTCACTTTGATCTCATTTCCGCATAGCTAATGGGGTAGAATATGGGTTGACGTTTTGACTCCATAGTGCCATGCATATTGTTGAGGAAAGATTATCACGGTGTCGCTCCATATAGGTCATGTACTTTTGAGATGGTTGACAAACCCTCGTAGATATGCCGTAATCTCTCGAATTTTCTATGGATAACATATTCCTCGCTACTTTCTCGCATATTCTCGCCACCGCTGGTAATAGGTGAATGAGTCAACACCATCCAAAGTCTGTTATCCCGTGGTAATGAGCTCTTATCCAAAGGCGCAAGAACTCATCCAAAGAATTGCCCTATATCGGTGCTCGGTCTATAATGAAAGAATCTATACCGAGCTCCTCGCATTCAAACCTTTCCTTTTCCCGCCATCCGAATACGCATAAGATTAACATAAGAAGTTAATCTATATCCGATAAGCGATAAAGAATGGAAAATATCTATTAAGAGGATAAAGGCAAACACATCTGATAGGAAGATAAATGTTTACAGCAAGGATCTATTGTTTATCCTACATCATGATTTCACTTATGGGATCTCTACTTTTAACTTTCTAAGTTCTTCGTTCTTAGCAAAATTTTCAGTCTAACTTCAACTGTTCCTCACGAATTCTGGAGAAGGATTCAGGATTTCGTTCTTCATATGAAATGATGTTCGCTATGATAAGAGTACGTGAGCGAAAACCGCTTGCAAAACGGAGTTCAAACTAATAAGAATGAGTCAAAATAAAACACCGCGCAGTGCAGTTTCCTTCCGCGCGACATGCGCCGTGGATTTCTCACTTCTAGACGAAAAGCAGCTCATGCTCGCTTCGCACGAGTTTCTTTTTTCTAAATTTGTTCCGCTTTCATGTTTCATATCGAACTTGAGTGTCTTGCACCTTTGATCATTTCTTTTACTTTTGTCACCCTTCGTTGAAAACTCGAGTTTGTTTTCAATCGACTTTTCGCTCGCTCATAAATCAATACCTCACTATTGTTCTCGCAAAAAGGATTAAGCCCTAGAACTCATACTTCTACGCTCAAGAGGTGAGCATACTTAGAGCATCTATGTTCTTTTGGGAATAACATATCATTTTTCAAGATAAACTGTAAAACTTTGAATAAATATTTCAAAAAATCATAACATAACTTCAGATTCATGCTTTTAATAACTCAGCATCACTTTTGACATTACCATGTCATCTGCTACTCATTCTCTCAGAACTATCTTATATAATCGATAACTCATTATCATATTGACGACAAAATTGTCAACTTTTCTCATAACATCGAAAATTCTTTTCGAATACATTCCAACACTTTCATTACTTCCATCGCTTTCAAAATATGAGTTCATTCTCATTTTCAAAACTTTCAAGTTCAACTGTTTCATCTTTCAACTTTCAATTTCAAACCGAGAAAATAATTTACCTTTTCCTATTGAGCTTGATGTGATGGAGTGTTGAGCACAACACCGATCTCTAGAAGTCTAGTGACTCAATCTAGACTTGACTTTGAAAGAAAGAAGGTTTTAGGTTCAAAGGACGACCCGCTCGATATTAATCGTAATGTACCCGCCAATCTCAAGTACGGATTAACGGATCACATTATTAAACAGGATTAAGAACATAATGACCAACAACCTTTCAAGACTTTAAACTTTTATAGATAAACACACGATGATTTCATACAAACTAGACCAATGATCATCAACAAAAGGATTCAACTCGATCTAGAGATAACATAAGTAATATCCAAAATATAATAAAGTGTTTTGAGCAATGAAAGCATGTGAATGCATATACGACGATATACATCCAAGGTAAACTATTAGTGACAAAACTCCGATCGCTCAACACTTGTCCATCCATCGCCAGCTCAACTCGCACATTTAAAACAACATGCGTGGCTAAGTACAAGATTGCACTTAGTGGACTCATGCCAAAATCATTTTATCAATTACATCGCCCATTAGTATAACACGAGGATTTTAGTTGAAATATCTCGTCAATACCAAAATACTTTATCATTTCTCAAAAGATTCGCCGCCAGCAGCATTTTCTCGATTCAGATGATCCGTATCATTTACATAATCGCTCATAATCGATCTCACGCCGTAGAAGTAGCTCCTTCTACCGACGCCGTGATCGGTCAAGATGTTGCTAACGGCTCACAATCACATAGTCGTGATTCTACATCCGATCAGATCCACGACCGTCCGATGATGTTGCTAACGGCTCACAACACACACCGTGTACACGTTAACCCTAGCTGTGAATTCAAGATCCGACTAGATCCGATATCGATGCATCGATAAAGTTGGGAGCCACCCAACAACCGATTCACTTTCACGGTTGCTCGCCCAACCACATGATAGATACATACGTTAAAACATAAATACTTTGGGCATGTAATCAATAATGCTCATAATCATTTTTCAACCGAAAGCTAGTAAATAAATACTTTTAAGAAAGCATTGTAAATAAAAGGGTTTTCGAATAAAGCCCACCCAGATACGAAGGTCGTTATACTACGGTCTCTTTCCTACGCCAATGCCCACCCACGATCACCTTAACGTAAGAATCATTTTAGTATTTCGGTCACGCTCGATAGAGACTAACATAGTCTATAACGCTCTCACGATCGAATAAGGCTAACGCCGACATATTTTAACGCTTTCCTAATCAATTAATGTCGATTATGGATTTTCTCGATTTATATGGAATATTCTATCTTTTAGTACATAATGTACATTTTAATATACTTACGTAACGAAGTTACATTGTTACTAAACGCATTCACGCCACATAGATCACGACATCAATTACGTGCCCGCTGACCTTGATCAACGTTTTTGGTCAACTATTTTGACCAAGTCAACAAAAGTCAATAATTTTGACTTTGGTCAACAAAAAGTCAACATTTTGACTTTTTCAATTATTTATGAAATTTTCGATTTTAATGTACAATTCTTGTTCCAAAAATTCCTATAAAATCATACTATGTCTAAAACATTATTTTAGATCATATTATGTAATTACTTTGGTCAAATAAAAATTATATACCTTAGAATTATACTATATGGTTTTCGGTTTTCATAATAGACCAAGTAAACCATTTTTAAAAAATTCTAATAAATTCACATAACACTTAATCACCCTTAACTATGCTTACTATAACATAATCGTTATTTATTATGAACTATTGAATTTAATTTACCTAAGTCATATTTCGAAACTTTGACTTAGGTCCCAATAATTTTTATAAATTCCAATAAATTCACACAACCATATATTATGAATCTATATCATCAATATGATATGATATCACTTAAATATGGTCTATATCACAACCTACTATCATATCCTATAATTTTCGAAAATCTTGAACTTAGGTACTAAAGTTCTCCAAAAATTCTATATAAATTCATATAAGCTTATTTAATACCCTAGATTATTATTCCATGCTCAAATCAACAATTAAAAAATCAAAATCATCAACATATCACCCTCCAAAGTTTTCGGTCCAAGTTTTAAATTTAATAGCATGCTTACTTTTATGATATAATCATACTACATGCTTAATAACATCATATAAACATAATATCTAAACATATTAGCATAGGTTATGTAATTTTCGAAAATCACATGAACATACTAAGCTTATAACATGAATTATAACGTATATATGAAGCTCGTAAGAAATCTGACCTTTTAATCGGTATGGATTTGATCGGTGTCGTCTATACGATCTAAGTTTGGACTCTTGCACAAAGTGGACACTCTCTCTTTCTCTCCTTAATATTTTCGAAATTTTGGGGTGTGATGGAGAAATGAAGACCTTCATTGGGTATTTATAGACTTAGGCCACTTATTTTTTTTTTTATTATTATATGAAAATATCTAAGGTACACTTGCACCAAATCTTATCCTTATCCTTATCATATCTTATCAAAAACCTTATCATATACAACTCATCCACTTGCTACCTTATCTCTTAGTTAGATACATTGAATCTCTCTTGAATTAATTAAATTATCCCATAGTATACTATGTTGTGTGTGTCGGCCATGTCTTAGGTCTTAGGATTAGTTTTTATTTTTATTCTTATATTATATGCTTTATTATATCATATTACAATTAAATTAATAATTTATAGCATAATTATTAAGAATTAAAGGAATTATCACATTATATAATATATACACCATTTTCGGCCTTCTCTAGAACTTAGGGTTTAAATTTTTAATTCTTTTCCTTATTATATACTATATTATTATTATAGTATAAAGTTACTTTTGAAAAGTCAAATATTTCAACTATACAAGTGGCATTAATATATAGTGTGAAATAAATAAATTTCCAACCTTATTCTCCAAGTTTTCGGCCCCCCCTATTCAATGAACATTGGATTACTTGTTCCACTTGATAACTATGTCCACTTTACACCTAATATAGGATAAGATCCAACTCATAGCTTATCCTTAATTATAGGATAATGTTTATCACATGAAATCATACTTAAAAATCTAAAAATTTCGCCACTTTGGAGCACAAGTGCACCCCCACTTGTGCAAGTTGTAATGCACCTCATTTTATCCTTAATGACATCATAATAATATAATAATTATCATATATCATTAATTGAATAAGAATAAAAATTAAATTTGTACTTAAGAAACCCTAATTTTTGAAAATTACTAAGGTATTTCCAAATATTTTATTTCCTTGTATAAAATAGCTATTACATATTTATGTGACATATAATATGTCTTAGATAATTAATTTAATCATAAAAGTATTTAAAATAATTTAAATCTTACAAACCCTAATTTCGAATTATATAATTTCGAAAATTTCCTAAATAGGGCACATTCTATTCTTTAAATTTTCTAGCATTATTTAATGATAAATAATGCTCTTATATAATAAAATAATTATAGGAATTTGAATTTTATAATTCGTAATTGTTCGATCGAGTTATCGACTATCTCTAAAACCGACGCTTCAAACGCCTCAAGATTCTTATAGGCTAATTATTCTAAACGCTCAAAATAAAGTTATAACAACTTTATTTATTCCTATAATAATAGAATTTCAAATTAAGCTTAATCGCTAATAATATCAGAAGACGAATCGCCGAATTTATTCGACGTTAGAAAATTACATTCAAGGAAGATTGAATTTATATTCCTTAATTCACTAAGGATTAGTGAATCTCACACAGAAATTATCCAATTATGCTTGGTCAAAGTCAAGAGTTGACTAATTAAGATTTTAATTATTGAATTAATAATACTAATTACGGAATTTATTATCGTAATTCAATATTAAAATTACGGGATATTACATGAACTCCTATCGTAATGCTCTTCAATTATACCTGATCCTTGGCAGATCCATTTCATCATATTTTATGCCGCTTTTCTACGTAACATCGAAACGAACGTAAGTAAGTCCGAATCGATAAATATTAATCAAACCAACAAAGATAAATAGACAAACCATCAAAATGACATGTAAAAATACCAAGAATCATCACAAAATCATACCAAATGTAGGTCTCCGCTCAAATGACTTTCCAAAGGAGTGGACCCTCTTCTTTCAATGGTGGAGTTTTCCCTGATTCACCGTAATGTCAAATGTGAACCGCGAGCCTGTGCCCTCGACGTGGTTGGCGTGGTATACGCCCCGACCTTCTTGTTGGCACGGCTGCCCTTTTCCTTTCTTTCCTTCTCCGTATTTTTCGATGGCTCACCTCATTCGGATAGATAGTCTCAATAGGGTAGCCTTTAAAGGTTCCATCTCCAAGGCCGAACCTTCTCCGTACATCCATTGGCATCGATTGACTAGCGTCATGGATGGTGTTTGTGTTGCCGCCAACGCTTGTTGAAGTTCGAGAGTTTCCATAAACCTCGCAAGTCCATGAGCAAGGCGTATGTGGTCGATCCATTTTTTTCCGGAGAGCAAATGGTTAAGGGTACCAAAATATGCGAGGGAAATAAAAGAGACGTTTTTCAACCTTAGAATGAGTAGAGAGCTCGTGATTTGATCTGATTTGATCGTGTCGAGTGATGTTTTATACGTAGAGCCTCGGTCAAGTGGATAGCATGCAATGATTTGACATAAATCTAAATATATCTCATTTAACAAACCCTAGTTTAAAGGATCAACATCACAAACAGACGATGCCACTAAAATAGAGAAAAATATGGAAATTAGTCGAGATAAAATCAGATTATGATAAATGTGATACCAACTCAACCTATTTTTCACGACATTCCAAAAGATAGGGGTTAACGGAATGTATGTTCCAAAATTTAGGATTACTCATGATTTATAGGTTATTTCACGATTGTTATCGTAACATCTCCATAAACATAGCTCATTTTAATCGAAACCATATAAATACAGCCCCATGTAAAATTCGATCAGACCGTTGTCGCTTTCGAAAGCAATCATGGCTGCACTGCTTTGTCGTGTAGCATCGTCGTCGCGAACGCCGTGCCCCCAAACTACTTTGGTGTTTTTCTCAGACAAAATATTCTTCATCATGTTGAGTCGCCTATTAGAGAACATGTTAGATAACAAATATTAACACAGTAGTGTTATCAAATAAACAACAGATTGTAGGAAATCGATTTCACCTCTCCCGAGGATCTATCTTCGATGTTTAATTCACCATACATTGATTATATTCCTAGCATGCACCTATATAATTAATTGCAACACGTAGGGTTTTCTCGTGTTTACCAACTGCTTGGGATGAACGGATCGAGACTCATGCTTTGATCTTCCGGATCAGATCCTCGCTGCCCAATCTCCAATATCGAGTGAGGATAATCTATGGAGAATGCTACGTAAAATCACCCTAATCCTCTATGTAATTTCTAAAATCTCTCCCAAATCACTCTTGGAATCCTCGAAAAAATGGTGTGGATAATTGAGGATTAACCTTGATCTTATCTCTTACCTTATATTTATAATGCATTACCATAATACCATAAGGAAATGATCCATGCATATCCCATAAATACAATAATATCCTTATAGGATAAAGAGAATCAAATCCTTACCATAGAGAGCATAGGGGCACCGATTTTCCTATAGCTACGGCCCTGACGGGCCAAACCTGTGGATCAAATGCAAGGAATAAAGATGGCCTCAAATAAATTAATTATCTTATGTTCAGCCCGTAACATAAATTAATTTATAAACATTCATTCATGCCACTAGAGAATAAATGTCGACTTACCCTTTATTACCAAGGTGAGTCGGGCTTGCACTTAGACATTACGAATCCTCAGATTTAAGATATCGCACGTCCATTAATTATTTAGAGCATTCTCGATCGCTTAAAATAATTAATTTCTTTAATTCCTTAAGTAGTACCACTCAACCTTATTATTGTACTCGAGTTAACTCAACCTCGTAGGGTTTTAGTACAATAAACCTTTGAGCTCCTTAAGGACGCCATCATCCTAAACGGATACGGTGACTGACACGATAACTAGCATGACATACAAGCACGCCACTATCCAAGACGCGGAGAATATCAAGTTAGAACATATAACCCTCACCCATAACAAGTCAAAGTGATGGTCAAGAACTCATACTCACCTAATACCTTATCGAGGTTTAGATCATCGAAGTCACCGAGATCTAGGTTCTTCACGACGGTCGATAGAAGAACTCATCTCATCGTGATCCATCAATACGCCGTAGACGCTCCAAAGATAGACAAGCAACCAAGTCAAGTCACTTATCTATACCGCAGCCTATACCGACAACTCGCCCTCAAGTTGTCTCACCGTGATTCTTTTATATCTCATTAAGCTCGACCAATCATATGCACTTCAGTGATCTTCTACACATCGTATGATCTAACTTATATATGAAAGGGGACATGATATATGCAATCAAGTAATCAATTCAGATTGTAGATTATAATAGTGGTAACAGAAACATTGATACAAGCTCAACCAAAACCGCCAAGATACAACCAACAATCTCTCACTTATACTAAAGCAAACTTTTAGTATACAATGTGTCTCTACTAGCTATTACAAACAAAACCATCACTTTGCTTCTCCCACTTATACAAAAGTTTCATTTCTAAGTGGGTGCCATCAAGCGCAATCCAAATCCTCGAACGCACTTCAGAATTTTGCGGCAGCTCTTTGTGAATAGATCCGCTAGGTTATCCGTCAGATCAATCTTTTCAATCAGCACGCCCCTCGCCTCACGATTTCTAATGACATGGTACTTTCTCTCTATGTGTTTGGTCGCCATGTGGGTCCGTGGTTCCTTCGAGAGCCATCGCACCGAGTTATCACAAGAACTACTATACTCTGGGCAAACAAGGTACCACACCTAGATCCATGAGGTAGTTCTTGAACCATACAGCCTCCTTAGCGCCTCCAAGCGGCTACATATTCGCTTCCATGGTACAACCGCAATGCATCGATGCTTTGCACTCCGCCAGATACGGCTCCACCTCCCAAGGTAAACACATAGCCCGAGGTAGACTTTTCTCATCACGGTCACTTGGAACCGAAGTCTGTAACCCAAAGGCATTAGACTATCTCGCATGGTAAACTATGCCTACCACATAGCGTATATCGGCCTCGACATAGCATTGCAAGACATGAGACTTCCCACGCGAAGAATGAACTTGTCTCATTTCCTCTATCTCCTTTAGCCATAGGTGATCGCTCCTTAGATAAAGGAACGCCATGTCCGAAAGGTAGCAATCCTTTCTCGCGGTCTACATACTAAAACGAGTAATCACAAGATCAATGTAAGACGCCCGAGATAAGCTCAACATTTTCCTCTCGCGATCTCGTAAACCTCGATCCCAAGAATGTACGCATCTCCTAAGTCTTTCATTTGAAACCGATCGAATACCAACTCTTTACGCCCCGATAACAACTTCACATTGTTGCCAACTAGAAGAATGTCATCTACATAAAGTGCAAGAAATACCACATCACCGCTGACATCTAAACGATACACACAACTCGCTAGGCAACCGGGTAAATCCATAGACTTTACCACCTCGCCAAAGCGTAAGTTCCGTGATCGTGAGGCTTGATTAAGCCCATAAAGGACTTTAAGCTTCCATACTAGATGCTCTTCACCCTTCACCACATAACCTTCGGTTGTGACATAGATGTCTCTACCTTCCTCAAGGTAACCGCTAGAAAAGCGGTTTTCACATCCATTTGCCAAATCTCAATGTTCAAGTGGCTGCTATGGCGTAAGAATTCGATGGACTTGAGCATTGCTAAAGGCGAAAAGGTCTCATCGAAATCGATGCCTCAACTGAGTGTACCCTTTCGCCACAAGCTCGCTTTAAAAGTCAAACGCTCCATCCGAATCTCTTCCTCTCAGATACCCACTTACTACCTATGGCTTCCTCGCCATCCGGTATAGGTGTCTTTTCGTATACATCCATAGTGTTATGGACTCAATTTCTAAGTTCATACGTGTGCCATGATCTTGCATCAATGTCTTCAGCCTCGTCAGACGTCCATGGGTCGATTATCGCATGTTCGCTTCCGGACTAAATCAAGATTCACCCACTAACATAAATCGCTCGGTCGACGAACAACCTCTCACTACGACGAGGCGCCATCGCACAATGGCAATGGGGGCGCAAGAACTTGTGATTCTCTATCTGCACAACTTGTCGGATAGGAGCCACTTGTACGGCCAAGATCTCCAAAGTGGAACTCGACCCATTTCAATTTCTTGAAGTATCTCGTGTTGATCCTCCCACTGACACCTACATCTCGCACTTTCGCTTAATCGGTGGTGGAATACGATCATCTTCTAATTCTCAAGAATGATTTCAACTTGGATTTATGGTTTGTCATATAATCCTCCCCAAGAATCGGACATTAGTGCTAATAAGGACCTTTCGATCCTTAGACTATAGAATAAACCACCTTTGTCCTCTAGATAGCCAATAAACAAAGATTAAGGTCAGATTCAGCCTCCAACTTGTCGCCTTCTTGTTCAAAGACACGTGCCGGATCGCCCCATATCCTTATGTGGTTTAAACTAGTCATACCAAACCACAACTCGAAAGGGTCTTTTCGACCGACTGGATGGTACTAAATTTAGCAAGTATGTCGCTGCTTCTAAGGCATACCCCGTAACTAAATAGCAATGTCCGATAACTCATCATTGATCTAACCATTTCCAAAAGAGTCCTATTTTTCGCCTCCGACACACCATTTTGCTGTGGTGTGTCTTGCAGTGTAGTACCGGGAGGTAATCCCACACTTCACTAGATAGTCCATAAACTCGTTATCGAGGTATTCGCCACCGCGATCGCATCGCAATGACTTGATACTTTTAACAAGCTTCGCTCCACTTCCGCCTTAAACTCTTTGAATTTCTCAAAGCATTCGACTTGCGCAAGTTATATATGTATCCGCACTGAGTAATCGCCAATGAAAGTGACAAAATACTGCATTCTCCACGATCTTTTGTGGACATAGGTCCACACAGTCGAATGGACTAGCTCCAACACTTCTTCGCTCTATATCCCTTCGCCATGGTCCGGTCGACATCTTTCCTTCTATACAGTGATTCGCAGATCAGGAACGGAGTAATCGTGAGATCACCCAACGCCCATTCTTAGCCGCCTTGATCCTATTTAGATTGATGTGACCCAATCTAAGATGCCAGAGAAATGTGGTGTCATCTCATGCTAAGAAAACTTTCTTTTAAGGTTTGATGTAGATGCAACATAGTTATAGTATTATGTTTTGCGTAAATAGTATAAAGCTTAATTATATAACGTACAACACGTATAACTTCGCCATTTCTTATGATGTAAACACCACTATCAAAATAATGTAATATCCAAGAATAAATAATTTCAAATGTAAACAAGGTTCCACCGAAAATCCGCACATATAAAACGCCTTTAGAACTAAAACTGTTGTCTCAAACATAAAGTAACATCTCCGACCGCAACAGCCTCGACTTTCGCCCCGCTGCCTCATGGAGATCGTTATCTTGCCATCATGCAGCCCTTGTCCGCAGGAGCCCTCGCAAGGTGTAACAAACATGATCAACACACCCGTGTCTACTACCCATGAACGAGTAGAACAAGTCGCTAAACATGTTTCACATTAAAGCAAATGGCGCACTCGAGCCTCGAGCATAGGACACTGGCCTCCAATGCCCGCCTTGCCAGCACTTCAAGCACTTGCCCGCCTCCTTCGCTTTTTTGCCTCCGTGGCGCCATGTTCTTGCTCCCATTACTCCCACTATTTCCTCGCTTCGCCAATTGGTGCCCTTTTCTTTTCCATTTTGCAACGGAAAATTTGGGCCCCTAGACGTGCTAGCAAGAGTATGTGCTCCTTCGCCCATAACTCATTCCATGTACCACGAGATCATTAAGCAACCGACTAAGTGTATACTCGCCTTGCTCATGATCGCATTCACGCAAAAATTCTCAAAAGACTGGCAAGTTGTATTGAGGATGATATCGACCTTGGTCACCGCCAATACCTCCTCCCAACCGATCAAGACTATCCATGAGACGAGTCATGTGGAAGATATGTTCATGGACCGAACTTCCTTCTTCCATGTTACGTGCCAAGATTTCTTTCATGTGTGGAAGTCGGATCGTCCGATCCGATCGCCCAAACTTACCTCGAGACTTGACCATATTTCATCGCGCTCTACCATCGATCGATGTCAGTAGCTACAAGCCTCGACATAGTAGTCATCATATAGCATTTGGCCATATTGTTTGACTTATGCCAAAGTCCGCTGACTCACGCTCATTAGTCGATGTGTCAAGAAGGGCATCGGTTTAGGAGTAGTGAGAACAAACATGTGTTCTTCAAATGATAAGCACATATTCCATGTTTCGCTTCCACCGATAAAATTCGCATCGATAATGGATTTTTGCAGCATATTGATAATCTGTAAGAGACATATCTCGAAAGAATAATGTAAACACATAAGCATACGATCGCACATAATCGTAATAATAATATTGTAATCTTTGATAAAACAATATTAATTGAAACCTCATATCGCCCAAGGAATTCCACATGCAAGCCACGCGTGTGACGCCATACACGAACCCCCGACTGCACTAAAATATACCTTTTAGTCGCTTAATTTCAATCCATGTCAACTTATCCTTACGACAAATGAAATTAATGATCGACCTTACTTGCACCACATCACTATCGCAAGAAGGACTTCATGAGAAGTTGTACCGAGGTGATGTCTAAGCAATGACCACAATTTTAACAAGTAAAATGAATTATTAGAATCGCATACCACTAGACCATACCGCCCAATCCAAATTTCTTTCATATCTCATTTTATATCCATCTCTAGAGAACTTATGAAAATCGCACATGCAAGCCACGCTGTGGACGCCACATGAAACTCCCACTTCTCAATAGATTTAAAATGTTTTATTTAGAAATCTCATCTAAAAACTTATGATAAACAAAGGCAAGCAAGCCACGCTGTGGATCGCTACTCACAAGGCCTCACTTTGTTTAGAGATCAAAAGTAGAGGTCTCGACATTTTAATTTTAAAATTAATTTGTCGGGTTGCTTACTTAGTCTTTTTTGTTCAAAAGGATTGTCCATGCAGATCACGTAATCCTAGCATGCTTTTCTATAGAACTCAACATGTAAAACATGCTCGCAGTAATTCTAAAATATGCTTGAAAACGTGATAAACCTAGCATGCTTACTATGCGATCCAATCACGAAACATATAAAATGTTTGTCAACGTAATTTAAACATACATAGCATGCTTCGTGATAATTTAAACATCCATGACATGCTATGAACGATAAAAATAAAATAAAACGCTCAACGGGCTCACTGTGGAATCGCACTTTCCCGCCTAATCTATTACATAGAATTGCAAAGCTGATCTTCATAAACTTTAAAAACGGCCCATGAATGGGCACGGACCGATTCGCAAAAACGGATTGGGCCAAAAAAATCGGATTTGGCCCGGAAAATCATGTTTGGGCTGTGTTTGGGCCGGGTCGACCAAGATGGGTCGGGTGCAGGCGCTAGGGCATGCCCCATGCGCGCTACCAACACCGCCGCCGCCCATCCTCGCGCCTAGCCCACCGAGAAAATCGCACGGCTTGAGGTTTCCACACGAATTTCACCGAGGCCACCGAGCCGCCGAGGCCTCACGCGAGATTCGCGCCTCGGTCGCCCCGCCGCGCTGCCGCCTTGCGGGCTACCTCACGATCGCAGCGAGCTCGCGAGCGCCGCCGCCGAGGCGCACCGCAACTATCTCACGCCACAAGACGCGCGGGCGTTGCTCGCGGACTACCACGCGTCACGGGGTGCTCGCGAGGAACGCCGGATCTCGCGCAACAAACGCTGCGTTCTCGCGACGCGACGCGCCGCAATGCGCCGCCACCTGCGGACGCTGCAGCGCTCGCGAACCGCCCGAAGCGCCGCCAGCACGCACGCCAGCCGCCAGCGGTGCAGAGGCATCCGCGCGCTGCGCGCGCCGCACCACGGCCGCCAAGCCGTGCGCCGCTCGCCCCGATCCTTCGCCGAGAAATGCGCTGCAGCAGCCGAGAGGAGGTTGCGAGCGCCGAGCACGCCACGCTGTCGCCGCCGCACACCGCGCGCCGGCGTCCGGTTTCCCGACGCATCTCCATCATCTCGCTTCTTCGTGCTTTGCTCGTTCTTTTTACGATAAGATTTATAGAGAAATAAATCTAATCTAACCAAGGATTTTCTCGTGGTGAAAAACAAAATCCGACAAAAATTAAACGAGCCACGATGAACCATGTATTCACAATTAATTAATTGCGCACGTAATAATCAAATGTTAATTAATCCAACAGAGCCAAGATACCGATCCCGTGCTCGATACCAATTGTAGGAAAATTGATTTGACCTCTCCCGAGGATCTATCTTCGATGTTTAATTCACCATACATTGATTATATTCGTAGATGCACCTATATAATTAATTGCAACACGTAGGGTTTTCTCGTGTTTACCTTTGAATCTATCTGGGATGAACAGATCGAGACTCGTGCTTTGATCTTCCGGATCGATCCCGTTGTCCAATCTCCAATATCGAGCGAGGATAATCTATGGAGAATGCTACGTAAAATCACCCTAATCCTCTATGTAATTCTCAAAATCTTCCCAAGTCACTCTGGAATTCTCGAAAAATGGTGTGGATAATCGAGGATTAACTCGATCTTATCTCTTACCTTATATTTATAATGCATTACCATAATCCCATAAGGAAAGGATCCATGCATATCCTATAAATATAATAATATCCTTATAGATAAAGAGAATCAAATCCTTACCATAGAGAGCATAGGGGCCGATTTTCCTATAGCTACGGGCCCTGATGGGCCAGCCTGTGATCTAATGCAAGGAATAAAGATGGGCCTCAAATAAATTAATTATCTTATGTTCATTTAACATAAATTAATTTATAAACATTCATTCATGCCACTAGAGAATAAATGCCGACTTACCCTTTATTACCAAGGTCACGGGCTTGCACTTAGACATTACGAATCCTCGTATTTAAGATATCGCACGTCCATTAATTATTTAGAGCATTCGATCGCTTAAAATAATTAATTTCTTTAATTCCTTAAGTAGTACCACTCAACCTTATTATTGTACTTGAACTAACTCAACCTCGCAGGTTTAGTATAATAAACCTTTGAGCTCCTTAAGGGATGTCATCATCCTAAACAGATACGTGACTGACATGATAACTAGCATGACATACAAGCACCGCCACTACCCAAGATGCGAGAATATCGTTAGAACATATAACCTCACCCATAACAAGTCAAAGTGATGGTCAAGAATTCATACTCACCTAATACCTTATCGAGGTTTAGATCATCGAAGTCACCGAGATCTAGGTTCTTCACGACGGTCGATAGATGAACTCATCTCACTATGATTCATCAATACGCCGAGACGCATCAAAGCATAGACAAGCAACCAAATCATGTCACTTCTTATCTATACCTGTATTTATACCGACAACTCGCCTTCAAGTCGTCTCACCGAGATTCTTTTATATCTCATTAAGCTCGACCAATCATACGCACTTCTCGTGATCTTCTACACATCGTATGATCTAACTTATATGAGATAAGGGACACGGATATATGCAATCAAGTAATCAATTCAGATAGAGATTGTAATAGTGGTAACAGAAACATCAGATACAAGCTCAACCAAAACCGCTTTCAAGATACAAATCCAACATGTATCACCTTCTGATATTACAATTTTGTGATACAAACAAACATATTCAAGCTTTATTGGTGAGAGCAAAGACCAAGAGATCTACGAAGACCTCAGTAAACCTCTCGTGATCTAGGGCTTGTGAAAATATCGTGATTGGTTTTCGATTTTCACATAATCTAACTTGATTACCTCATCCTCCACCAAATCTCTTATAAAGTGGTGTCAGATATCTATGTGTTTCGTCCTCGAATGTTGAACGGGTTCTTAGAGATATTGATTCCACTTATGTTATCACAAGATACTAAAAGCTCAAGGCTCACAATACCGTAGTCATACATTTGTTTTAACCAAAAGAGTTGTGTACAACAACTTCCCATTGCTACGTATTCTCGCCTCGGCAGTAGATAGAGAAACACAGTTTTGCTTACGACTATGCCAAAACACCAAATTATTTCAAAGATAAAAATAGCCCCCACTCGTACTCTTTCTATCATCAGTATCCCTGTAATAACCCGAAAAATTTAAAACTTTTACTAGTGATGATTAAACCTATTACTTGTGGTTCTTAGACATTAATTATGTTTAAGATAGCCAAAGAAACAAATTAGAATCAATTCGAAGATCGAAAACTAGAGAAATAAAAAACTAGTGACTAGTATAACCAGATTAGGGTTTCCTGAATAGCCTGAACATAGAATGAAAGATCTAGAATGAATCTCAACAAAAGGATTTCATTTCTAGAATCGTCTCACGAAAACACGTGAGAAGCCAAAGAATTGAAATTTTCTGCATGCTTACCCTTGGCCGGCCTTAAAAGCACTATTCATGAGCCTGATCAACTTCCATCCATGCTAATCATGAAAATTAATGATAACAATCAAATTCATGGAGGAATATATTATGATGAATTTATAATTCATAAGAATCATATTTTGAACGAAATTCCTGAAGAACTTAACCGAACGCCGGGAAAATATACCGAAAAAACCCTAAACTGATCCAAACGAACCGAAACTCGAACCAAAGTTCTAAATCAATAAGAAATGATTTATAAGACTCAAATTAATTATGAAAGCTCAAGAATTCAATAGAATTTTTAATGAGCATAATTTAATCGCTAGACGCTGTTTTTCCGCGATAACTCGGAATTGACTTACCGGATGCCATCCGAACTTCATGAAATTATTATAAACTATGAAATAAGTCTTTTTTAAGGCTATTTAAGAAAATAAACCTTAAGGTTCTGAGAAATCAATCGAAAGCACGATAAAACTTAAAGAGTTTCAGATAACATGCCAAATCGGGTAATTTGACTAGTCTTCTCCCAACGATCACTTTGGACCACTCATATAGGCTCAAACAGCCATTGATGCCATTTTACATCAAGAAAACCGCTTTCTCTCTCTCCTCTCTTTGAACCCCAAAATTCTCTTTTTATTTTTCAAATCTTTAAGCTTTAATTATTCTTTCCCAACCATGCCAACCCCCAAATTAAATTTCTAAGACCATAAAAAGGTAGAATTCATCATTCTCTTCATTTGTAATGGAGTAGAATTTTTTAGATTTGTTTTGAATTTATTTCATAAAGAACCCTAATTTTGTTCTTTATTTTCTTTATGACTTTTCAGCCACCAAATGCTCTCAAGCCATGAATGAAATATTCTTAGGAATGTGTTCTAAGGTTGTGTTTAAAGTTTGATAAGTTTTGGAGCATGTTTAATATTTACAATTTTTGTTATAATTTTTTAAAAGAAGATGAAGCATACTTTTGTGAATATTATTTCATATTGTTGTTTGTTGATGTGTTAGAAGCATATATAATAAAGATGAGAATTTTTGAATTATTTCTCCTATTTATTTTGTTAGGTCCGAAATATATATTAATTTTAAAAAATTATTTTGATTTTTTTTGTTGAAAAATAGTTGAGGTATAGTGTTTAATATATGATATGAACATCATATATTAATCTTGGAATTATTGAAACACTCCTCCTATTTTTTCTCAAAATGGCCGAAAATAATATAATATATTTTAAAGTTTATTTGATTTTTATTTGTTGTAAATAATATGAATCTATTATGCTTTGTTGGGAATTTATTGAACACATATACAATATATGTGTGAGGATAAAAAAAATTCTAAGCATTAGTTCATATTATAAATATTTAGTTGTTGTTTAAAGTTAATATTCCATGTTTAATGCATATTATAAATATGTTATGAGATGTGTGGAATTTATTGAACACAAATATTCAATATTCATAAATGTAGAAAAATAATGATCTATTTTAGCTCATGATTTAATTTTGTTGATGATATTAAGTTGATAATTAAATTTATAACATGATAGGAGCATATCATGATTTTATTAGAATTTATCGATACTTACGCTAATTATCGAAAATATAGAAAATGGTTAAGTATGAGTTGATTTTAATTGTGAATGATGTCATGGTAGTTAATCTATAAGTTTAGAAACGAATGGTTGTGATTATGTTGAATGAATGGAACACTCATGCATACATACACAATAGTTGTGTATTATGTTAGAAATTAGGGTTTTTCTAATGCTTTAGTATGGTTTATGTTGTTATGGTGTTGTATGGTAATATTTATGTTATGCCGACAAACAAAACCTCAAACGTAAACAATATAATACTTTATGTACGAGAATCCAAAAGAAATCGACAAATTTCGATAACTTAAGAAGGAATTAAAAGAATCGAATTTAGACACAATTTAGTGTTTTCTATTGATAATAGGATACTCAAACATGAGTTCCTAAGTAAAGAAACCAAAAGCCGACTTACAACGTGAATACTCAACAACTACAACCTAATACGATATTAGATTGAGCGTTAAGACAACTCGATACGAATAGCGGTTATATAACTTACACAATCTCCGAAAAGCTAAGGGGAACAAACAATGTCGAAAAGTGTAAGCTAAGATCCAAACATAAGATATTGATCCTTATGTCTCAAAGGTCGAGTTAGTATTCACAAAGAACTTCATTTATTTCTAAGTACTTACTTACATGATAATATGTGATCACTTGAATCATAAGTCAAGACTCCCTTTATTCGTCAGGTAATCACGACAAGTCGTCAACATAACCTACTAGGACGAACTATAATTGTTAAGTCTAGGTAGTGGCTTGGGAATACCCTAACGATAAATCACAACTCGACTACCAACAATCTATAACGTAATAACGCTTAGAAGAACACTAATGTTAGAGTCGAGGTTAGACTCAAGTATATGACTATAAGTTGTGGTTCATCTATGAATGATGAAGCAATATAGTTTGAAAATTGAGAATGTAAGATAATAGAAATTATCTTAAAACCATCATACTAAATCACAATGAACCCCTAATTGGGAACTTTAAGTCGTAATTTATAAACGCCCCCACCAATAGAAGGAATCTAAGAAAAGTTATTTTCTTATGAAGGTCCTGCTCGACGTAGTTGCCGAGGAAGGACAACCACACCCCGCCCGCTTAGGACTTATAGCTTCGACTAGCAGTGGACTCTCTCAAACAAAATGATATGCATATCTCAAAGCATGATTTACAAAAGCTTTATGAAATATTACCGCATAAACCGTTATCGATCGCCAAATGTTTATGTTTTGTTGTGATCCTATCTCGAGATTGGTATATCTAATGGAATGTGAACGTGTTGGTCCACCAACGTAAAAAGGGTAACGATCGGATCCGACTTAGTTAAGGACTAACTCAGATTGTGTACACGTGTGACTGTGTATTAAGGTTAGCTACTTCGACCGTCACGGCAACTATGTGTAGGTGGCCATCTCCATAGTGCGCGAATGAATGAATGATCGATATGGAACAACGGGATGAAATAGTCCGCATGACACTTTGGAAAATGATAATATGTTTGATAGTATGAGTCTTTTAACTAAAATCCTCATGCGCTATTGCGGGCGCTCAATAACTTTACAACGAAAATATTTTCAAGAATGAGTCCATTGAGTACTTTTGTACTTAGCCCCGCATCTCGCTTTTAATGTGCAAAGTTGAGTAGGATTGACGATGGGTGCGAGTCAGTGTAGAGTGGCATATGTTTTGTGGCTATAGTAGAAAGGTTTCGAGCCTGGGCATGTATCGTCACATACATGTCCATACGCTTATTGTCGCTAAATCTGATATTGTTTTGGTGTCTTTATTATAACCGCATTTCATTACCATATCAACTCGAGGTCGCACTGCTCCTCGAATTGCACCCCGATTGGGTTATATTTTGATGTCGAACCTTTCGACAAGTCCTTTTGTGACTGGGTCCAGATTAAACAAAGCTTATTCCTTCGAGTCCATGCATATATTCATAGTTTAATGGCTAATTGTATTAATTAGTTATGTATATATCCGCTGCATTATTATACCAGTGACGATCCTTATGATCCATACTTCTTTGAGAAGTCGGGTTGTCACAATCCCCAACCCAATCGAATCACTAAATCCAACCAAATTGTGTTCGTGTCTTTTTGAAAAGAAAATACCAAGGTCCAAAGGTTCCGTAAACATACCGATAACACGCTTCGACAAACTTTAAGACGTGACATTTTAGCCTTAGCTTGGTACCGCGCAACACACACGCCGAACATTAAACTGGTCGTGTGGTCGTGAGATATAGGAGACTTCCTATCATTGATCCGTAGAGTGTGGTCAACATCTTCTCCAAAGATCATCTCTCGGTCACTATTACTGACCCCATTGGAGTTTTCATATGCTTTGCTCCTTCCAACTCGAAATTTTTCACCATATCCCTCGATACTTGCTTTGGGACACGAAAATTCCATCATCCATTTGCTTGACTTGGAGACCCAAGAAATATGTTAGTTCTCCTACCATGCTCATCTCAAATTTAGACGACATAGCACCCGCAAACTCATCAAGCATTTTTTGAGGTAGATCCAATAATCATATCGTCCACATAAATTTGTGTGATAAGAACGCCAGTCGATTTCGCTTTATAAACAATGTTCTATCAAGATTCCTCGAACAAACCCAAATCAATTAAGAACTTTGTTAAATGACCTCCTGCTTGCTTAAGACCGTATAATGCTTTCTTTAACCCGAAAACATGGTGGTTAAACTTATGTGGATCTTCAAATCCTCGGGCTGTTCGACGATACCTCTTCTTTGAGTTCACCATTTAGGAATGCTCCTTCGACATCCATTTGATATAGCTTGATGTTCAAATAATATGCAATGGCTAGGAGCAACCGTATGGACTCAATGCGTAACTGTGCAAATGTATCACAAAGTCTATGCCTTCCACTTGATTATATCCTGCGACATAAGTCTCGCTTTGTTTGAATTATGACACCAAATTCGTCCGATTTGTTCTTGAAAATCCACTTTGTTCCAAAACATTCCTCACAATGTGTCTCAAACAAGAAACCACACATCATTTCAACAAATCGTTAAGTTCATCATGCATAGAAACGACCCAAAACTCATCACTCAAAGCTTCTTTTATGTTCTAGCTCAATTTTAGAGACGAAACATATAAAACCTGGCATTGAAGCATATATGGATGAATACATACCATCTCTCCGTAGTTTAATGGTGCTATACCGTGTTCGAACACCATCTTGAACATCACCTATGACTTGAGAGATCGATGATTCTTACGTATTCTTCCTGAGGATCTCGCCTTTCTTGTTGTTGGACGCCATTTTCAGCTTCATCCTCCTTGTCACCGAACCTTCGTGATGTTTGTGTAGATGTTCTAGTGGTTGTGGCTTCAAAGCAGAATGACATCATCATCGCTAACATCCTGCTTGATAGATTCTCTCAATCTTCTATCAATTCACCACATTCTCATCTTCGCTTTTCCCCGCGAGATTAGCAAGATCATCAAAACAACATTTATGGACTCTTGAATGGTCCGTAATCTCCGATTATACACACGGTATGCTTGACTATTTAGAGAGTACCCATTTAAAATTCATTTATCGCTTCTTCTCATCAAACTTGGTACGATACTCTATCATTCAAGATGTAGCAAACACACCCAAACACATGAAAATATTTGAGATTAGGTTTCATTCCTTCTGCATTTCATACGGGGTTTTGCAGAACTCGGTCGGATGTTCACGCGATTGTTAATATGACATGCGGTGTTATGACCGCCCAAAAACGCTTGGATGCACCTTTCGAGCTTAACATAACTCGTGCCATTTCTATTAGAGTTCTATTCTGCGCCACCACACCATTTTGTCGAGGTGTTTTTGCGCGGAGAATTTCGAAAATTCCTTTTCTCACGTAAATTTGTGAAAGAGATATTCTCAACTCTCTTCCATGATCCGAAAGGATTCTCGACACTGAACACCAAACATGTTAAAAATTATAGCAAAGAGGATTTTAAACATTTCAAACGTGTCCATTTTTCTCGTAAAAGAATGTCCATGTGTACCTTGAAAATCATCCACAATGACATATGTATACCTCTGCCACCCAAGCTTTCGATCTCGACAAGCCCTACTAAGTCCATGTGGAGCACTCAAACAAAGATGTTGTACCATAATGTTGTTCGCGATGTTGTACAACAATGGGAACATGGGTCTGCTTTTCCCTTCGACAATCACCACGAGCACCATATTTCCAGCCTTTGCCACTTGGGTAGTCCACGATCGCTCCATCTTGTTCAACTCACAAGATTTCTAAAGTTAGTATGTCCTAACTTTGATGCCATAACACACTCTCATCAATTTGTGCCTTATCGCACTTTGGTTCGCCGCCATATAATAGTTATCATCGACCTCGTCCTTTCATGAGACATGTGTTCTTACCATCATAGACCTTACAAGAATCTTTGTCAAATTTCACTTGTAGCTCCTCGTCACATAATCGACTTATGCTTATAAGATTTGCCATTAAACCTTGACGCAAGACATTCTTGAGGCTAGGTAAACTTTGGACATTTAGGATTCCTTCGCTTATGATTTTTCCTTTAGAACCACCTCCAAATGATACACTACCCCCATCATACGACTCATAGTTGAAAGACGACTTGTTACAAATATGTGACGGAACAACGCTATCAAAATACCACGAACCTCAAATGTTTGTTTTCAATGCAAGATAAACAACATGGCATTTTACATCATCTTTCCTGACCCAAACCATTTTTGAGCCGGCTCTCTGCTTGGTCGGTTTGTCGCAGTTGTCGAGAGGAGTTCGAGGTCCTGC
The DNA here is from genome assembly GCA_036937905.1 of Salvia rosmarinus. NCBI lineage: Eukaryota > Viridiplantae > Streptophyta > Magnoliopsida > Lamiales > Lamiaceae > Salvia > Salvia rosmarinus. The sequence goes on along the minus strand of CM072824.1, from coordinate 24,508,055 downwards.
ATAGAAGTGTTCGTATAACATGACCTAGGCATCATCCTATGTCCATTATAATCAGCCTTCAGTTTATAACAGAAAGGCCTAATGTGACCAGGTGTAGAGCAGTAATGACATACATATTTTCTATGTTTTCTTCGTGTCATTTTTACCCTTTTTACTGGTTCACCTTCTTTAACGAATGGTTTCCATTTGTGGCAACAATTGTGGGAACAACAAGATTAGGAACATGCATAAACCTAACCCAAAGAAAGATCTCGTGTTACCCATTAACAAAGCATCATCTAATTTAGACGTACTTGTGTTCCACTTTCAAACGCACTTGGCCACTTCAAGTCGACAAGTCACCTTGTTTAGTCGACTTCCTTTCAGGTTACCAAGACTTCAAGCTTAGCCGAGATGCTTTCGCCTTGTATTTCTCTGATGTGAGCTCAAGATCTCGACTTTATCTTTTCCATTTTTCAAGTAACTCGTCAGATAGCTTTTTCAACTCTTGACTATGGCGATAGTGTCTTCATCATACTCGCCTCACAACTGTATCATTCACAAGAGCATTTAAGCAAAACAAACTTGAATAATAGTCAAGACCATACCTGCTTGACATCGATCAAAACCGACCGCATCTTCCTCATCGCCTCGATAATGTTCTCGAAACGGCGACGTGAGTGTTGCGGCAACAATGTCGGGCCGCAGCTGTCATTGTCATTATTTACCTCTTCAAGAACTCGCTTCATCATCACTCCATGATACCCAAGACGACTTTCCTCTCTTTCTTAGCGTGTTCGCACATTGATTCGCATAGTGACCATACCCTTTGCATTCACGGCATCGATACAATCAATGTTGAGGATTCATACCTAAACGTGTCTGAGGAAAAGGACTTCCTCAATGGCCTTGGTGGAGTGAAGCTTTGAGGTTTTGAAGACGGATAATTAACCATTCGATGATTTTGATCCATATGCCTAGCTTGAACTTTTGCCTTGTTCATCTTCCTCACCATAGTGTTGAATTTTCGGTGATTTGAGCAACATCATCGCCAAAGATTTATCTCCCGCAATTTTATCTTCATCATCTAACTCGATTATCTCCGCGAGCAAAGCACATGGATGTTGCACCAACAAAGGAAGGCAAATGTCGGCTTCTTATTGATCGCACCTTCTCCTCCGTGATTCATCTCGTATGTCTTGAGTAAATTCATGAGATCCATGAACTCAATGGCTGCAAACTGTTTGAATTGTTTCAATAGCCGCGACCTTCATCTCAAATCTTGGCCGGTAAGGTTCTAAGAGCATTCGACACCAAAGAACTTGTTACTTATCGCATCACCAAGATCTTGGCACTCATTGGCAATATCCAATATCCTCTTGGTGTATTCGCTGATGTTCTCTTCTTCTCCCATCTTCATATTCTCGAATTTGGAAGTGAGAATACGGTCGAGACTCCTTTATGCTTGTATCACCCTCACAATGCCGTTGAAGAACATCCCACGCATCTTTCGCAGACGCATCGTTTCTTGATTAATTTGAATATTATCATGTCCACGTATGCGTAAATGGCATTGAGGGCCTCTCGTTGAAGCTTCGTCGTCAACCCGATCTCTTGTCCACCGTGCGACGGTGTTGGGGTAACATCGCCTCGAACATCAATGGTCTTTGGACTCACCATCCGCTCTCCACGGATCGCCATGCATCGACATCAATGGACTTGATGTATGAGCGACTGGTCTTCCAAGAGGAATAATTCGATCCATCCAAGATTGGTGGTCGATAATAACCAAAGATTGTTTGAATCAATGGCGAAATTACAATAAGATACCGACAGATCTCACTCAGTATCGAGTTTGAGCTCGATACCAATTGAAAGTGTTGCATCGCCTAAACACAAAATCTATGCATCGCTCTCCACACACGTAGTAAAACAAATGAATTAAAACTTAAAGAACACCGGTGAAACTTTTCTACAGATTAAATTATAATCAGAGATGCCAATATGGCGAAATTATTCACTATAAGTTTTACAAAGGAACGTTATAAAACTCACTACTTTACCACAAGATAAAGTCGGAAAGTTGAGTACTAAAACTATCTATCAATATCTATGAAAAGCTAAGAAGCTATCTATCAAGATATATGAAAATACTAAAGATTTCCTCACACCACTCGTGTACTAAAAGAACAACCTTCTAACACCATTAGAAGTTAAACACTGTGATATTTGAAATGTTACTAAAAACAGACTCAACAACATAAACAGATCTTCGATGATTCTTCAGAATCGCGCGCTCTTTCTCGTCCGCTTTGCCTCCTTTTATAGGAGTTGAGAGGCCTTCGATCGCATGTCATGAACCACGATCCGCCCACTAAGGATGTGACTAAGTCGTGGTAGTTTGTTGCATGACTTGCTCCCGGAAAATAGGAACCCAATGCACTTAGTCCACCCCGATCTCTAGTGATCTGCTTCGTGTTCTTCAAGTGTTACCATCGCATCCCGCGAAACATCGTAATCTGCACACCAAAGAGAACACCAAAGAGAAGAATAGGCAAAACACTACAAAATAACTAACTCCTTGAAACGAGGAGACTTAGTCAGAGTTAACCAACTCTAACACACTCATTCTCCCTTCAAAACTTTCTGTCAATCCAATTTCATTGCAATGAAATAAAAGCTATAAACACTCACCATATTATATGGTATATACTGTAGAAATCATTGCCTATTAACAATAAACATACGTAGACATTCGAATTCTTCCATAATACAAAATCTGAAAATTGTAAACCCCATATACCATAGTTTACCACAGAGTTTGAAATCAACCTATACATCTCTAGAATATGAACTTAGAAGTTAAAGACGAATGAACATAGAACGTAGGGGCGGTAGTAAGACCAAGCCTTGGGATCGGACGTCGGCCGTGTTTTAACGCAGCAAACAGCTTTAAGATGACGACAATCCGTCAGTCTTCTAACGGCAATGGCGCCAACCACTCGACAACGAGATCTCCTCGATATCGCCGTGGCGAACCTGAAATTGATCGAGAGAGCGAAATATCGGTTTGAAAACAGAGGAACCGAGAAACCGGCTTGAAAACAGAAAGAATGAGCCGCCTTACCCATGGACGACGACGGCGGGCGCCAAGCATCAACGATGATGGTAGACGGGCGGTAGCAACCACGACGCTCGTTGAGTTGAGATGACACTCCCTAGAGAAGCTGAGTGAGAGCCGAGAGTGAGTTTGAAAGCGTGAGATAGAGAAAGAGAGGGAGAAAGGCGACTGCGATGCATCGTCGGAAGAAGACAGTGGTGCCGGGAGAGGAGGAGAGATGGCGCCCCCCAGAAGATTGGTGAGAGACGAGTGAGGGAGAGAAGACGTTGCTTTGTGTGTGTTAGCGAGAAAATGGAGAGGTCGTGTGAGTGTGTGCAAGGCCGGTTCATGAGGAACCGAGAGAAGAAAAATGGGCCGACCGCGATGGCTCGCCGGAGACTAGAAGGCAAGCAGAACAAAGATAGGAGGAATATGATTATGGTGTGTGTGTGTGTCCGTGAGAGAATCGAGATTAGGGAGGTCACGGCCGTTGTGGCGGTTACGTAGTCATCGACCGACGACATGGTCGGCCGGGCGGCGGCGATGTGCAGGTGTCGTGTGTAGTGTGTCTCGTGCGTGTGTGTGTGAGCAGAGATGAGAGAAAGGCAGAGTGAGTGAAAAGGGGTATGGTTAGGGTTAGAATTAATTTAGTTTTAGTTATTTTGTTGGGCCTCGTTTTTGGGCGAAAATAATTAGTTTAATTAATTGTGTTTGGGCCTTGTTTGGGCGAGAAAAAGGGTGAGGTTGGATTTAGTTTTATATTATTTTTATGTTTGGGCCTTAAATTGATATAGGTCGAAATTAAAATGATAATGAGCCTGCTTTCTATTTCTTTGCCTTTATTTACTAAGACGTGCCTTAGAATTCAATTGAAAATGGGCCATAGAATTAAATTGATATGAGCTTTTAATTAGATGAAAGATGGACTCTTGAATTTAAATTGATGTCATTAGAATTATTTATTTCTATGATCCATTAAATTAATTAAGGATTGAACAAATTCCATATTAATTAAATATGAGGTTTAATTCTAGTAATTAAATTTTGAGATTAGTTTCTAATTAATCAAATAATAATCTAAATACAAATTATATAGAGTGAGTTAATTAAATTCATTAGATTGGATAAAGTCTAATTGTTTTAGAAATTGAATAGCATATTAATTAATTATATGAAGGGATAATTTGAGAATTATTCTTTTTAAGTGATTTATTTATGTAATGAGATGGACCTTAAGCTAATTGCTAAAAAGGTGTGATTGGAATTAAATCCTAATTAGTGGATATCTAAGATGAATTAAATTTAATTTGATTGATTAATCAAATGTTAGTGGACTTTTATATTAATCCATTTAATTAACTTTAATTATGCATTTACTTAATTAAATTGGAGATTTAATTAATTAATTAATTAATGTTTTGATTATGTAAGCAGATGCTTGAGAAATATTATTTAAATAACTTTAATTTATAAATGATTATTAGAATATGATTGAATTATGAGAAATTTTTATTAATCATGTAGCATAAATATGAATTTCTTTGATAGAATATGTGTGACGTGTGAGGCGAGAAACGCGGCGAGGAAATGATAGTGATGAATGATGTATTGAACTCGAAATCGCTGATACGCATTAACAAACGATTTAAGATTAGTTATGAACTTAGGATTCATAAATTATACGAAACGACGTGGAGAAACATCGATGGAAGGAAGAATGCAATGTCGAAGTGTCATTTATCGTCATGACGAGATTTAACCTAATAGACGATATATAGATTGTTAACCGAGTCGATCGATAATCTAAAATCCTAAAACCCGTAAACTCTAAGACTTAAAAGATATCGAGTTCGTTGAATCTTAGCAATGATTCTCGAAAGAAGTTTAATAGCGTACTAAATTATATTTTTACGCTGACAAGGTCCGGTGTGGACGTAAACGAAAACAACAAAGGATCGCTAGTAGGTACTTCAAGAATGACAATTCTTGAGGTGGGTTTTCTTATCTAAACAAAAAGTGATTTTTTGAAAATCATGTACTGCTTATGCTTTCTTGAATTGCAAATGTTTAAATGAGATATTGTGTGCCAAAACATTTATTATTTTGTATATATACAATCGGGTTGGTCGGGCCAATATGAGATATTTCGAATTCGGGTCCTACTGGTTGATGCCAGTTTGGATTGTGTACACTTAGCCTGAACCATTGCGGTCGACCGTATGTTCGGGTGAAGGAGGCCTCTCCCGACGCGTTCCATAGCCGACTTAGATTATACGTTGTAATAAAACGATCGGCCGATCAACATTGTGAAAATGATAAAATGTTTAGTAAGCACAAGGCCTTTCAAACTAAAACACTTGTGTCTTACTGTGGTGACGGCAGTACAATTTCATGAAGAAAATATAAAATCTTTCGGCATGTGCCCACTGAGTACTTTGTACTTATCCCTGCATATTTGTTTTTGATGTGCAGATTGAGCTGATGATAAAACGGAATGGAGTTGAACGAGATTTATTTTGTCGATGAAAATGAAACATCTTTTGGTTCACCTTGAGAATGCATCTTCATATGCATATCTCACACGTTTATTCCGCCGTAAACTCTTTAGACTCTTTTGAATTCTAGATATATGTTGAACTCTTGTATATTCTAGTAGTGATTACATAATCAACTATTGTTTGGTCAGACTCTCTGAGTCGACCTTGATATCACATATGCTTCCGCATTTACTCATGTTTCCTTACCAATGATTTGGTTGAGAAATCAACACTAAGATCCCCCTTTCTTTCCCCGCTTCTTTAATCAAACCCCAAGTCGCGGTCCGACATGGCAATCATTCGGGATTAGCCTAGTCGGGCTGTGATAGAGTGGTATCAGAGCAGTTCGTTTGCTCTGAACCAAAAATGTTCCTTCAAGTCAAGTCTGGCTAGAATCACTAGACTTTGTGAGTCAGTCAACATCGCTCAACACTCCAGTTCATCACGCTCAACTTGTAAGGAAAAGTGGTTTCTAATGTTTTTGAAGTGAATGTTTGATTTTAATGTTTTAAAAGTTCTATATTGGTTTTAAAGTTCTGAGGGAACTCGAGTGGTTAAAAAAAAATTGGGGCATACTGCTAATGAAAAATGAAATAGCTTTGAATTTTTATAATTTGTTGATTGATGGGACAAATATGTGATTATTTGTGGTGAACTTGAACAAATCAAGTGCATACATGGAATTGTATGTGAATATGGACGATACATGGATTTATATGTCAATAAGCATGCATATAATTTTGTTTATATTCATGAAAAAAATGTTATGTTTTCCTAAGAAAACATAGACGTGCTCTAAGTTGCGTTATCACTTTTACCAAGAACTTAGATCGAGTAGGATCACAAGATATCTTCTATATTCTTGAAATAAGGATCAAGGACCAAGAGAACTTGAAAACTTAGAATGCTTTTGAGTTCACATGATGAAAGGTGATCCGAATGTTACGTGGAAAATGGAGGCTTGACAGTGTTTAATGTCACTCACGAGCTAGTGACATGGGCATAGTTCTTCGTTTGAAATTCACTCGTGACAGAATTTTGAATTGACTATTGCTTACACGAAGACGTCTGGATCGATAAACAGATTAAGATGTAGAATTTTAAGAAATGATTGTGATAAGTGTTTATAAGTTCGTGCTTTGAGGTATCTAGTTCTTTAAGAAATCCTTATTACTCAAGTTTTGTTGTTAAGTTTAAGTATGATTCATCTAGAACTATCTGTTACCCTAAAGCCGAGAGAACACATACTATGAGCTGAAGTTTGACCATATAGACTATGTCCTTAGTGTTCTCATACATGAGTATCAACTCTTCTATCTTATACCAGACATGGATTTAGAATAGTTTTCGCATAGTTCACGCCTTTAGGTGGATGCCCATGTTCGCATAGTGAGGATCTAGATAACGATCATCGATTTACTTGCCAATTGTCATCCGACTAGCATGGCTATGAGAGAGAGATCTCGTGAGAGTATACCTATCGTATAGGCAGTGATTCAGATTTTGAGATAAATTTATCGAGATATGGGTACAACGTGATGGATCAATACCTAGAGGACCTTATCATTCTCCTAAGAAGGATGCACAACGTATTATTGTGACATAGTTATACTGAAGACAGACAAATTTTTTGGTACAAAGTATGATTCTAACGATGTGCACTCAGCGACCTAAAATCCTAAGATCGTGTGTTAGATAGCATGGTTAGTATGTATGAAATAGATGTAGTTTTGTAACGTCTCGTGATTTAATATGTCTAGTGATGACCATAGTTATAGTATAGATAAGACGTCACAGTATGTACTTAGTCGGTTAGATAAATCGGTATATGTGACAGACATATAGAAGTCCGTGTTGAGAATTTTGACGGAAAATGTGACGGTCTTGTACGGATTTTTGTGGAATCAGTATCTGATGAGTGAGATGTTTGTTGTTCCATGTTCTATTGAAGTTATGCGCTAAGAATTGGTTTAAAATATGTTTAAGAATGAACTAACGACAATTATTTTGCGTAAGATAAGAAAAATGCCTCATAAAAGAGCACCGAGACGTAGAGGAGGAAGAATGCCACGACCTGAACATCAAGAAGCACCACCACTACCACATCGTAGAATCGAGAAACTATTTCTCAGACAGAATCTACCATCTTTCAATGGAACCGAAGGCCCAGCTGAAGCCGAGCTTTAGGTTAGGGCGATGGAAAGAACTTTAACTTTCTTTCCTGCACGGATCAAAAGCGACTCTCCTGTGTGACGTTTCAAATGACGGGATCGACATATTTCTAGTGGGATGCCAGAAAAAAAATCACGACTCTTGAACAAGCGGAAAATTTTACTTGGAAGGATTTCAAAACATGATTGTATGATAAGTACATTCCAAAAAGCTATAGTAAAAGACAAGAGATCGAATTCTTCAATCTTAAACAAGGAAGTATGTCAATGACAGAATATGATCGAGTATTCCGTGACATGTCAAGATTTGCTCCACATCAGGTGGACACTGATGAGAAGATGGCTAGACAAATTTCGATCTGGATTGAGGCACGAGATTAGGGTATCTCTTGCCTGTCACAGAACAATGACTTATGTCGAGGCTCTCAGTAGAGCTCTGGATATTGAGGAAGCATTACTGGAGGAGAAAACAACAATTGCCCAAGATAGACAAGGGCAAGAGGAAATGGGACGAGAATTCTAATCAAGAGAAAAATAGCTATGGGACGAGAATTCTAATCAAGAGAAAAATAGCTATAATACTCAGGGTATCAAGAGGAAATGGCAAGAAAATCAAGGACAGTGTTAAGGACAAGGGCATCAAGTGACCATAGGACAAGGTGAAAACACCCGACTACAACTACAGATCACTCCTTGCTCATGATGCCACAAGCAACACACTGGTGCTTGTTTAGCTGGATATGGCTGTTGTTTTAAGTGTGGCCAGCATGGCCATTTTGCACGGGATTACCCAGGAAAGGGGCATGGGACAGCAGGTAAGCCGAATCAACCACGACAGGTTTAACCACTAAGGGCACTGCAGACACTACCGCAGCCAGAACTACAACAACCAAGGGCTTTTGCTCTCAACCAGAAGTAACCTACTAAGGATCAGGATAATTGGACAAGTATGAGCACACTTCTCAATATGTCTGTGATAATATTATCGATAAGGGAACTTCACGCTACCTTGTTAGAAATGCATACGTGGATTCTTAGAACTTCACTTAGAAGGAGCTTGCGAGGCAATATGGATTTTCTTCATCAGTAGAAAGAATTATGATAGTAATGATAGGCAATATGGATTTTCTTCATCAGGAGCTTGCGAGGCAATATGGACTCGCCACCCACAGAAATCGATAGATTCTGCGTGTAGGGTTAGTTTATAACCTAGACTCATATGATCCTATGAAATCCAAAACTTATTGGTTTTAGACTGGAAGGTTTAAGAACTAAGGATTAAGTCAATATCGAAATTAAGATCCTATGACGATATCATGGGCACGAGGAAGCAACATCAAAACTTGAGGGCGCGATGAAGGAAAGGATAATACGAAATGATACGAAGATATACAAATTTCGAGGATGAAATTTTCTTAAGGGGTGTAGAATGTAATACCCCGTGAAATTAAAACTTTGATTTTTTAAATTTATTTAGCTAAATCGAGATTTGAGTTTAGAATGATTATTAAAAATTTATAATCGTCGACGTTTCGATTTTATTTCGAACAAGAAAATTTAAACGAATATCGGAGAAATGGTACAGTTATAAGTCGAGCCAGATATTTTATATTGGATAACTTGTCTAATCAAATAACATCATTTCAAATCCCCTCAAATCCTCAACTTTCCATACTTTCCAGCCACCTTTTTCTAAACCCTTACCATCAAATGTAACATCAACCTTACACCCTATACCCTCATGTCACTAGCTTGTACCATACATCTTACAAGAATTAATATCATAACCGTCAATCTTCTAACGGTAGTGGTGCCAACCACTCGACAACGAGATCTCCCTGGATATCAGTGGTGGCGAACCTGAAAATAGATCGGAGAGAGCGAAATATCAATTTGAAAAAAGAGGAACTGACAAACCAGTTTGAAAACAGAAAGAATGAGCTTCCCTTACCCATGGACGATGACGGCGGCGCCATACATCAACGACGATGGTAGACGAGCGGCAGCAACCACAACGCTCGTCGAGGTGAGACGGCACTTGCTGGAGAAGCCGAGTGAGAGCCGAGAGTGAGTGTGAAAGCGTGAGACAGAGAAAGGGAGGGAGAAAGGCGACGGTGATGCATCGCCGGAAGAAGGCAGTGGTACCGGGAGAGAAGGGGAAATGGCGCCCCCCTGAAGATTGGTGAGAGACGAGTGAGAGAGAGAAGACGTTGCTTTGTGTGTGTTTGCGAGAAAATGGAGAGGTCGTGTGAGTGTGTACTGTTGGATTTGTATATTGAAAGCAGTTTTGGTTGAGCTTGTATACAATGTTTCCTGTTACCACTATTACAATCTCCTATCTGAATTTATTACTTGATTGCATATATCTATGTCCCCTTATGTCATATATAAGTTAGATCATACGGTGTGTAGAAGATCACGAGAAGTGCGTATGATTGGTCAAGCTTAATGAGATAAAAAAGTATCACGGTGAGACAACTTGAGGACGAGTTGTCGGTATGAAGTCATGGTATAGATAAGAAGTGACTTGACTTGGTTGCTTGTCTATACTTGATGCGTCGCCTTGTATTGATGGATCACGGTGAGATGAGTTCTTCTATCTCGACCGTCGTGAAGAACCTAGATCTCGGAGACTTACGTTGATCTAAACCTCGATAAGGTATTAGGTGAGTATGAGTTCTTGACCATCACTTTGACTTGCTATGGGTGAGGTTACATGAGATAACCAAAGATTCTCTGCATCTTGGGTGGTGGCGGTGCTTGTATGTCATGCTAGTTATCTCAGACGAGTCACCGTATCCGTTTAGGAAGATGACGTCCCCTTAAGGAGCTCAAAAGGTTTATTGTACTAAACCCTGCAGGTTGAGTAATCTCAAGTACAATAATAAGGTTGAGTGGTACTACTTAAGGAATTAAAGATATTAATTATTTTAAGCAATCAGAACGCTGTAAATAATTAATGGACGTACGATATCTTAAATACGGGGATTCGTAAAGTCTAAGTGCAAGCCCGACTCAACTTCGGTAATAAAGGGGTAAGTCAACATTTATTCTCTTGTGGCATGAATGAATGTTTATAAATTAATTTATGTTCTGGGCTGAGCATAAGATAATTAATTTATTTGAGGCCTATCTTTATTCCTTGCATTTGATCCCTGGGCTGGCCCATCCAGGCCTGGAGCTAAGGTGAATTTCGCCCCCTCCTCTCTAGAGTCCTACTGGGACTCAGCTTGATCCTCTCTATCTTAAGAGATAAGATTATATTTATTAGATATGCATAAATTCTATCTTGATAGGATTTAGGATTGCATTATAAATATAAGGTGAGAGAGAAAATCAAGGCTAATGCTTATTCCATATTTTCGAGAATTCTATTTCCATATAGAGAGATTTTCGAAAATCTTGAGAGAAGAAAGAGGGTGATTTTCTATAGCATTCTCCATAGACTGTCCTCACTCGACATTGGAGATTAGGCAACTGGGATACAGTCTAGAAGATCAAAGCACGAGTCTTGATCCATTCTACCCCGACAGATTCGCAGGTAAACACGAGAAAACTCCTACATGTTGCAATTAATTATATAGGTGCATGCTAGGCATATAATCAATGTATGGTGAATTAAACATCCAAGATAGATCATCGAGAGAGGGTTAAAATCAGATTTCCCTACAATCGGTATCAGAGCCTGGGATCAGTATCTTGGATCTGTTGGATTAATTCACGTTTGATTATAACGTGAGCAATTAATTAATTGTGAATCTGTCGTTCATCGTGGCTGTGCCTAGCTAGCTGCCCACCCTTTTAATCTTGACCGGCTGTTTGACATGGGTCGACCCGACCCGCCTCGCCCGACCGCTTTTAGCCGGATCCAAAATTTTGACCCGGTTCAAGATTTTCGACCCGGTTCCGCCCGTTACAATGATCCGGCCCGTTTTTGATTTTTCCGGCCCAAATCACGTTTTGACAAATCCGGTCCGTGTCCGTGCCCGTGCACGCGAGGCCCGTTTTCGAGTTTCAAGATCTGTACTTTGCAAATTTATGTAATAAATTAGGCAGGGAAGTACAGGATCCACGAGTGGGCCGCGATGAACGATTTTATTTTATTTTTTTCGTTCAAAGCATGTCGTGGATGTTTAAATTATGCAGAAGCATGCTATGTATGTTTAATTACGTAGATAAACATGTTATATGTTTTCGTGATTGGATGAGCATAGTAAGCATGCTAGGTTTATCACGTTTTTCAAGCATATTTTAGAATTCTGCGAGCATGTTTTACATGTTGAGTTCTATAGAAAAGCATGCTAGATTACGTGATGCGCATGGACAAACCTTTTGAAACAAAAGACTAAGCAAGAAACCCGACATCTTAATTTTTAAATTAAAATATCAAGACCTTCACTTTTTGATCTCTAAACAAAGTGATACGACCGTGAGTGGCGATCACACGCGTGGCTTGCTTGCCTTGTTTGTCATAAGTTTGTTAGATGAGATTTCTAAATAAAACATTTTAATCTATCGAGAAGTGGGAGTTTCATGTGTGGCGTCCACACGCGTGGCTTGCATATGTGATTTTCATAAGTTCTCTAGAGATAGATTTAAAATGAGATAACAAAGGAATTTGGATTGGAAGCGGTATGGTCTAGTGAGTATGCCAATTCTAAGAATTCATTTTCTTTGTTAAAATTGTGGTCATTGCTTAGACATCACCTCAAGTACAATTTCCGCTGAAGTCCTCGATCGCTCCTTTTCACACGCAAAGGGTGTAAGTGCGAGGTGTTAAGTATCGTATCCACTGAGATTGTATCACGAAAACATAGAAGCTAGCTCAACGACTATTCATCATTATTGAAGCACGGATAAAGGGTGAGAGGTTTTAGGGCTTGAAATTAATCAGCAAAGATAACCAGCGAGAAATATAAAAGCAATAAAATCACGAAGATAACTATAAAGAAAGACTATACAGGGATGCACAAATCCTATCCTAGCGATGTTTATCACCTTATTATTAACCGTTTTAATCCGGACAATACGGAAGATCACATATATAACCAACAACTTGATTCGACAATTCGGCGATTGATTACCGATTTTCCCTATCACGATTCGTCTCTAGAGGAAAATAAGCAACTCAAAAGGATCACTAAGAATATGCTTCCTCGAATGTCCTATCTCAATTACGACTCAAGGCTCATTCGTATCATGCATTCGATAACGATTGACAATTAATACGATTCGTCGTTAACCGACAACTAGATATGCATCAAGATTGATCGAAATCAACACATATAAATAAGCACAATCGAATCATGAATCGATGCCCGGAAGGTAAATAGCGATAGCGAGAACTCACAACATATAGGATCGAATCATGCAAACCCCAGGATTAGAATAGAAAACTAGCCGGACATAATAAGCGGAATGAAATACGAATTAATCATAAAAGCGAAATTTTAAATATATAAAACCCGTAGGGAAGCGTCGGATGAACAATGGTTGGTCTTGAATCCAATTCCAAGCGAGCGAGCGGAAAATAAAGGAAAGCGATCGGACAAAAGCGTTCGATTGATAGCGAAACAATAAACTAAACTAAAACAACGTAAGAACAATACTAGAATTAAACTAAGCGAAGACTAAAGCTAAAGAATGGAAAAGCGAGGAAAAGCGAGGTAAAAATAGGTGCAGGCGTGCGGGGTCTCGGGAGGCGCGAGTGGGGTGTTGCCATATATAGGCACACCCCAAACCCTAATTTTCCTTACTTGCTGCGTCTCGCGACCACCCTTCGCGGTCGCTAGGTGTGGTCGCGAGGTAAGTCTCGTGTGCCTTCTCGCCCATGATCGCCTCTTGCGCTCGCTTTGTACCTCGCTGACCCGACTAGCGGTCGCTAGTCGTTATGAAGCGGTCGCGAAATCGTCCGGTGAGTTCTCGACGCTAGGCTTCGCTCGCGGGCACGAGGTCGCGGCCGCGGCTCTTCTGGGTGCTCGCTGGCTTGCCTAGCGGCCAGCCTAGCGACCGCTAGGCGGTCGCTAAGCTGGCGAGAATGTCGATTTTGCTCGTGCTTCGTTCTTGCTTGATTATCGATATATAAACCTACAAAGCGTCGAAGGAACACCCAAGAGCGATATCTTCTAGAAATAGATGAAACATTAAGAATCGATACATAAACGCACATTAAATGATCTAAACTCATCTTTAAATATCAACAATAAGCGTGTAAAATGCGCGTTTATCAAACCCCAAACTTAAAGCATTGTTTGTCCTCAAACAAAAGCGAGCAGAAAGACACAACGAAGATCAGCGTAGCAAAGATGATAACCATTCTGAGCCTCAGAAACATATCAGCGCTCAAAACATTAGTGCACATGGCGGCGTTAGTCCACTCAACACAAACAACAATTTACGGCAAAAACTCATTTAATTCAACCTCACAGGCATGTGTGTAGAGAATATAGGATACACTCAAACTCATAAAGAAATTAAGGGCGTGTATACACTCACGGATCATTGCAATGCAACATCTTACCATAGGCTTGCCGTTTCTCTAACATCTCCACAGCGTCGAATGTGTTCAAATAAGGATCAAAGAGGTCTTTTGATAGGTTATAATGTAGGCACATTGGTTAAGGTAGGATAATATATGGCTAAGTGACTCAAGACTATTCCAAGCACCATCATTTATACATTTCGACACATATGGACTTTGTCCATTTTCCTCTTCTCTCCCAACGTGCTAAATCAACGTTTAATGCCATAGAAGGTACCTATACTTTGATTAAAGACCCTTTATGCTCAACACTCATAGTGAACTTAACATTTTTCTTTTTCTTTTCTTTTCTAGAGCTTATAGGGTTTAACTTTCACAACAAAGGTACTATTCTTCACCACAGATGTATTTTTCTAAAAGAAACATGTCTTGTCATAACTACATCAAATTTTTCACCCCTTTTGATTCCCTTATCCATCCTCACCTCCTATCATCCGGTTTAATCGAAAGAAAAAGTCTAATAAAGGCTCAAAGAAGGCGACAAATGGTATATAACATCGGGTTAGTGTTTGGGTGAATATGTGGTTAACAAAGATGGCCTTTTATCCTTTCCAAATTGAAACACATATCAAGAGCCTTGACACGAAACACGGCAAGTTCTAGAAGATAATCACATGCATGATATCACACAATTAAAAGCGTATCAAGATGTTTATACGGTGAAGCTCAAGTCTCACGGGTTAAGCAAATGGTGAAAAACAACAAGCTAAACCATCTCACGTCATTCGTGCGTCATTTTCTAACATATCATGTGCACTTATCATTAAATTTCACAAAATTTTCTATCGTCATTGGCCACATGGATTAACACACTTCACTTCAACTCGTTGATCGACCGACACAACAACGAAAGAAAAACAAAAGGACGACAAAAAACAACACAAGCGAAAACAAAACCAAACACGAAAACAAAAACAAAAGCGTTGGGTTACCTCCCAACAAGTGCTTATTGCGTCTTTAGCTAGACCATCACTAACCTCGTCAATAACGGTGTTTTGGACTTGTGGAACCTTCTAAACTTCGCATTCACGGATGACCACCATCGACTATGGAAGTGCCCACAAACTTGAGCGAAACACTCGGAGTTCCATGCGAGTCCACTTCTTCCTTCATGACTTCTTCGGTGGTGAGTACCCTCTAAGCATGAGGCGTGTGCGGCAAAGAAGCAGTCGTGATCGGCAGCAATCTTCCGGCTTTCCAGCGTTGTGTTGCTTGATGGCGTCGTATATAGAAATCTTGAGCTCCTCAGCCGTTAACACGAAGCGTGAGATTGCGCTTCCCGCACATCAATTAACGCCGCGACCGGTTGCTAGGAAAGGTCTACCAAGGATTAGCGGTTGTTGTTTGAATTGGGAATATCTAAAATCACAAAGTCGCGGGAAAAACAAAATCCGAATTCTTACCAACACGTCTTCGACGATACCTTTTGGATATGTGATTGACCGGTCAGCCATCATCGATGAAATCTTAAATCGGCTTCATCTTTCCTAGGTGTAGCGGTTGAAAACGTTCAACGGCATCAGTTGATGCTCGCCCCAAATCGCACAAAACATTTGGAAAAGTGCGCTCGGCGATCTCGCACTCCAGCGTGAAAATGTCGGGATCAGCCTGGCGAGGAGGAGCTTCCTTTGCAAAGACGGCTTGCATTCTTGGATAGGGTAATTTTCTCAAATTTCCCGACTTCTTCTTGCTTGCAAGCGTCTTTAAGAACTTCATGTACCACGGCATGTTTCATAGCGCTTCAAAGAGAGGTAAATTTATTTCAACTTTTGAAAAACTCTTTGAAACGAGCAAACTCCTCGTCATATTCGACTTGACAAGTCGACTGGGAAACGGGACCGGAGGAATATGCGTGCGAGATTAGCCTGCAGGGGTGCCTGCGGTCGACCTCGCGACCATTTGGAATGGTCGCGAGGAGTGCTGCTGTGCTGGACTCCTTCCTCGCGGCGAGCTTGCGGTATACTTGGGTCGCTCGCGAACAACTTCAGCGTCACGGATACTCGGATGGCTCGCGGTCGGGCGTGCGGACGCGTGCTCGGTCGCAGGCGTCTGTGGACAAAATTCGGGATGGCTCGCGATCGGGCTCATGATCGCGAGCTCGATCGCGAGTTTCTGCGTCGAGAATGTTTTCTTGCTCTTGTTTCTCGGTAGGGCTCGGGTAGGCTCGTCCCTCCTCGTCCCGAATGGCGAGCATTGACTCTTCGGGTTCACCTCCGTATTACTCGGAAGTGGCCCGTCTTTTGTAGCGCATTCACTTATGCGGCAATTTGACCAATTTGATTTTCCAACATCTTTATGTGCTTCCCCATAGCCGTTCGATCGACTCCAGTGATTTATCTTACGCGGTGTTCTTGATGAGCAGTCGATTAGTTGCCAATTGTTGGTTGCTTACAACCAGCTGCTGCATCATGTCTTGAGACTTGGCTTCCTCGGCTCTTGAATCGAATTACGAATATTGAAACTTCTTGAAGGTTGTTGGAAATCGAATGACTCCTCGATTGATGTGATTGACGTTCTCGTCTCAATCGACTTTTCAAAAGAGTGAACTTCTTCATGAGGTCGTCGTATTTTGAGTCACTCTCAAAGCAGTTTGCTTTGAGCGATGGCGTTCTCTCCGTTGGCCATTGATAGCTTGTTGGCGATCTCTTCTTCTGTCTGACTTGCCAAATCGGTAGTCGGTTTAATAAGCAACCCCTGCCGACGCATCCACCATGCTCCTAAATCGCCGTATCGGTCCACCAGTAGAAGCTGTGTGATTTGTTGCTCCTTGGAGAACCCATGTTGTGGACATCGTCTCAATAGACCTCGAATCTCTCCCATGCCTCGAATAATGATTCATCGTGGTTTTGGCAAAATGAGAGATTTCGGCGATGATCTTCTGCGCTTTCACGGCGGAAAGTATTTGAAAAACTTCTCACAAAGTTTCCCCAAGTGTCGATGCCACTCGGTCGAACTCTTGAACCAATCTTTCACCGTTGGTTGCAATGAAACGAACAACTTGCGATCCGGATTGTGTCTTGTGGCACCCCATTACATTTGATGGTGTCACAAATGTCGAAAACGTCTCGAGATGCGCATTCGGGTCTTCCGTGACTCTTCCCCAAGCCGCTCTCCTTGGACCATCTTGATCGGGGCGGTTTGACCTCGAAATTATTTGCATCTACGTGCGGGCCAACCGCCTCCTTGGGCTGCTCGGTGGGATGTCGATACATGTGGTTCGAGGTCTTTCCTCCGAGGCGAGGACAATGATTCCATGTTCGCCATCGTGGCTTGCATCTCTGCAAAGTCGGCTAGCATCGTGCTACTTGCTCGGGAGGAATGCCCCTGCTGCGGATGGCCGCCATTGCAGCTCGCTCTTCTCTCGTCCTCTTCTCCTTTGAGAACTTTCGATCTCGGGATCAATAATACTTCAGGAGGTCCCTGAGATCTTGTACGCATAAACCACCTGAGAAACGAGAGAATTTAGCACTGACAAAAATAAATAAAATAATATATATATATAACTTGAATTAATAAATCCAAATCGTCAAATTATTCCTATGCAATCTTAACAATCCCGCAAAGCGCCTAAAATTTGATCGCTCCTTTTCACACGCAAAGGGTGTAAGCACAGGTAGGTGGCAGTATCGTATCCACGAGATTGTATCACGAAAACATAGAAGCTAGCTCAGCGACTATTCATCATTATTGAAGCACGGATAAAGGGTGAGAGGTTTTAGGGCTTCGGAAATTAATCAAAGCAAAGATAACCAGCGAAATATAAAGAAAGCAATAAAATCACGAAGATAACTATAAAGAAAGACTAACCCTAGGGATGCACAAATCCTATCCACAGCGATGTTTATCCCCTTATTATTAACCGCTTTAATCCGCACAATACGAAGATCACATATATAACCAACAACTTGATTCGACAATTGCGGCGGTTGATTCTCGATTTTCCCTATCACGATTCGTCTCTAGAGGAAAATAAGCAACTCAAAAGGATCACTAAGAATATGCTTCCTACGAATGTCCTATCTCAATTACGACTCGAGGCTCGTTCGTATCATGCATTCAATAACGATTGACAATTAATACGATTCGTCGTTAACCGACAACTAGATATGCATCAAGATTGATCGAAATCAACACATATAAATAAGCACAATCGAATCATGAATCAATGCCCGGAAGGTAAATAACGATAGCGTAACTCACAACATATAGGATCGAATCATGCAAACCCTAGGATTAGAATAGAAAACTAGCGGACATAATAAGCAGAATGAAATACTAATTAATCATAAAAATGGAATTTAAATATATAAACCCGTAGGGAAGCGTCGGATGAACAATGGTTGGTCTTGAATCCAATTCCAAGCGAGCGAGCGGAAAATAAAGGAAAAGCGATCGGACAAAGCGTTCGATTGATAGCGAAACAATAAACTAAACTAAAACAATGTAAGAACAATACTAGAATTAAACTAAACGAAGACTAAAGCTAAAGAATGGAAAAAGCGAGGAAAATCAAGTAAAAATAGGTGCAGGGCGCACGGGGTCTCGGGAGGCGCGGTGGGGTGTTGCCATATATAGGCACCCCAAACCCTAATTTTCCTTCGCTGTTGTCTCGCGACCACCCTTCGCGGTCGCTAGGTGTGGTCGAGAGGTAAGTCTCGCGCGTGGCCTTCTCGCCCGCGGTCGCCTCTTGCGCTCGCTTTGTACCTCGCGACCCGACTAGCGGTCGCTAGTCGTTATGAACTGGTCGCGAGAAATCGTCCAGTGAGTTCTCGACGCTAGGCTTCGCCGCGGCACGCGTGGTGTGACGCGGCTCTTCCGGGTGCTCATTGGCTTGCCTGGCGGCCAGCCTAGCGACCGCTAGGCGGTCGCTAAAGCCGCGAGAATGTCGATTTTGCTCGTGCTTCGTTCCTTGCTTCGATTATCAATATATAAACCTACAAAGCGTCGAAGGAACACCCAAGAGCGGTATCTTCTAGAAATAGATGAAACATTAAGAATCGATACATAAAGCACATTAAATGATCTAAACTCATCTTTAAATATCAACAATAAACGTGTAAAATGCGCGTTTATCGGTCCCTTCTTCGCGATAGTGATGTGGTCTAGTAAGGTCCAATCGGTAATTTCATTTTCATAAGGATAAGTTGACATGGATTGAAATTAAGCGACTAAAGGTTTATTTTAGTGCGGTCGAGGGTTCATGTGTAAGCGTCCACAGCGTGGCTTGCATGTGGGATTCCTTGGGTGATTGGAGGTTTCAATTAATATTGTTTTTTTCAAAAGGTTACAATATTATTATTACGATTTATGTGCGATCGTATGCTTATGTGTTTACATTATCTTTCATATATGTCTCTTACATCGATTATCAATATGCTCGCACAAAATCCCTTATCCGGTCCAAATTTTATCGAGTGGAAGCGAAACATGGAATATGTTCTTATCATTTGAAGAACACATGTTTTTCTTACTACTCCTAAACCCGATGCCCTTATCGACGATCGACTAATGAGCAGGCGAGTCAGCGGACTTTGGCATAAGTCAAACAATATGGCCAAATGCTTTATGATGACTATTATGTCCAAAGGCTTGCAGCTGCAGCATCAGTCGATGGTAGACGCAACCGAAATATGGTCAAGTCTCGAGAGTAAATTTGGGCAATCGGATCGAACAGTCCGCTTCTACACAATGAGAGAAATCTTGGCGTGTAAGATGGAAGAAGGAAGTTCGGTCCATGAACATGTCTTCCACATGACTCATCTCATGGATAGTCTTGATCAGTTGGGAGGAGGTATTGACGGCGAAGCCAAGGTCGATATCATCCTCAACACACTGCCCAAGTCTTTTGAGAATTTTCGCGTGAACGCGATCATGAGCAAGACCGAGTATACACTTAGTCAGTTGCTTAATGATCTCTCGGCCGCGGAATGAGTCATGGGTAAAGGAGCACATGCTCTTGCTAGCATATCTAGGGGCCCAAATTTTCCGTTGAAAAATGGAAAAAGAAAAAGGGGCACCAAAGGTGGTAGAGGCAAGGGAACTAGTGGGAGCAAGAACATGTCTGCCACCGGAGGCTTGAAGAAGCCAAAGGAGAGGGGCAGGTGCTTCAAGTGCGGCAAGACTGGGCATTGGAAGGCCAAGTGCCCTATGCTCAAGGCTCAAGGTACGCCATTTGCTTTAGTAACGGAAACATGTTTAGCGACTTGTTCTACCCATTCTTGGGTAGTAGACACGGGTGCGACTGATCATGTTTGTTACACCTTGCAGGGGTTCCTGTGGACAAGGGAGATGTGTGATGGCGAGATAACGATCTCCATGGGCAACGCGGCGAAAGTCGAGGCCGTTGTAGTCGGAGATGTTACTTTATGTTTTGATAGGATAGTTTTAGTTTTGAAAGACGTTTTATATGTGCCGGAGTTTCGGCGGAACCTTATTTCCGTTTCCAAACTATTTATTCATGGATATTAAGTTATTTTTTATAGTGGTGTTTCTATCATAACAAATGACGAAGTTATGTATGGTGGCACTTTATATAATTCGCTTTATACTATTTACGCCAAACATAATACCTATAACTATGTTGCATCTTCTTCAAACCTTAAAAGAGAAAGTTTTCTTATGAAGATGACACCACATTTCTCGGCATCTTAGATTAGGTCATCAATCTAAATAGGATCCAAAGGCGGCTAAGAATGGGCGTTGGGTAATCTAATGATTACTCCATTCCGATCTATGAATCTGTATAGAAGGTAAGATGTCGACTAGACCCTTCAAAGCGAAGGGTTCTGAGCCAAAGAAATGTTGGAGCTAGTTCATTTCGACTGTGTGGACCTTATGTCCACACAAGCTCGTGGAGGTGCAGTATTTTATCACTTTCATTGACGATTACTCAAGTGCGGATACATATACCTTGCGCAAGTCGAATGCTTTGAGAAATTCAAATAGTTTAAGGCGGAAGTGGAGGCGAAGCTTGGTAAGAGTATCAAGTCATTGCGGTGCGATCGCGGTGGTGAATACCTCGATGTGAGTTTATGGACTATTTGGTGCAAGTGTGGGATTACCTCGACTCACTACATCGGGCACACCACAACAAAATGGTGTGTCGAGGCGAAGAAATGGGACTCTTTTAGAAATGGTTAGATCGATGATGAGTTATGCAACATTGCCTATTTCGTTACGGGGTATGCCTTAGAAAAATGACATACTTACTAAATCTAGTACCATCCAAGTCGGTCGAATAGACCCCTTCGAGTTGTGGTTTGGCGCAAGCCTAGTTTAAACCACATAAGGATATCTGTGATCCGGCAAGTGTCTTTGAAAAGAAGGCGACAAGTTGGAGGCTAGATCCGGCGTAAAAGCTGTTTATGGCTATCCTAGAGGGACGAAGGTGGTTTATTTTATAGTCCTAAGGATCGGAAGGTCATTATTAGCACTAATGCCCGATTCTTAGAAGAGGATTATATGAAAACCATAAATCCAAAGTTGAAATCATTCTTGAGAATTAGAAGATGATCGTATTCCACCACCGATTAAGCCAAAGGTGCGAGATGTCGTGTGTCTAGTGGGAGGATCGACACCGATACTTTAAGAAATTGAAGTGGGTCGAGTTCCTTTGGAGATACCGGCCGTATAAGTGGCTCCTATCCAAAGCAAGTTGTGCAAGATGAGAACCACAAGTTATCGCACCCACCGTTGCCATTGTGCGATGGCGCCTCGTCGTAGTGAGAGGTTGTTCGTTAACCCGGCGATTTATGTTCGTGGGTGAATCTTGGTTTAATCCCGTGAAACGAGCAGCAATCATCGACCCATGGACATATAGCGAGGCGATACAAAATATTGATGTAAGATCATGGCACACCGCTATGGACTTAGAAATTGAGTCCATAACTGTTTGTGGATGTATCTGAAAAGACACCTCTACCGGATGGCAAGGAAGCCATAGGTAGCAAGTGGGTATCAAGAGGAAGAGAAATTCGAGATGGAGAGGTTTGACTTTTAAAGCCGGCTTGTGGCGAAAGGTACACTTCATTGAGGGCATCGATTTCGATGAGACCTTTTCACTTTATAGCAATGCTCAAGTCCATCGAATTCTTGGCCATAGCAGCCCACTTAAACCTTGAGGTTTGGCAAATGGATGTGAAAACCCTTTTCTAAACGGTTACCTTGAAGAAGGTAGAGACATCTATTTGCAACAACCCGAAGGTTATGTGGTGAAGGATGAAGAGCATCTAGTTTGGAAGCTTAAGAAGTCCATTTATGGACTTAAGCAAGCCTCACGATCCTGGAACTTACGCTTTAACGAGGTGGTAAAGTCCTATGGATTTACCCGTTGCCTAGCGAAAGTTGGGTGTATCGTTTAGATGTCAGCGGTGATGTGGTATTTCTTGCACTTTACGTAGATGACATTCTTCTAGTTGGCAACAATGTGAAGTTGTTATCGGGCGTAAAGAGTTGGTTATCCGATCGATTGCAAATGAAAGACTTAGGAGATCTGACGTACATTCTTGGGATCAAGGTTTACCGAGATCGCAAGAGGAAAATATTGAGCTTATCTCGGGCGTCTTACCTTGATACCGTGATTACTCGTTTTAGTATGCGAGACCGCCAAGAAAGGTTGCTACCTTCGGGCATGGTGTTCCTTTATCTAAGGAGATCACCTATGACCGCAAAGGAGATAGAAAATGAGACAAGTTCATACGCTTCCGTAGGAAGTCTCATGTACTGTAATCTATGTCTGAGACCCGATATACGCTATGTAGTAGGCATAGTAGCTAGATATCGATCTAACCACTCGACAAGCACATTGAATTGCAGAAAGCATATACTCAAGTACACGAAAAGGACTCGAGATTATATGCTGGTTTACCATCTGAGATAGTCTAATGCCTTTGGGTTATTCGACTCGGTTCCATCTTGACCGTGATGAGAAAAAGTCTACCTCGGGCTATGTGTTTACCTTGGGAGGTGGAGCCGTATCTGGCGGAGTGCAAAGCGGCGATGCATTGCGAGACTCTACCATGGAAGCCGAATATGTAGCCGCCGGAGGTCGCTAAGGAGGTTGTATGGTTCGAGAACTAGCTCATGGATCTAGGTGTGGTACTGGTTTGCCCAAGAGTATCATAGTTTCTTGTGATAACTTTCGGTGCGATGGCAAACTCGAAGGAACCACGGACCCACAAGCAACCAAACACATAGAGAGAAAGTACCATGTCATACGAGAAATTGTTAGGCGAGGGGCGTCTTGATAGAAAAGATTGATCTGACGGATAACCTAGCGGATCCATTCACGAAGAGCCTGCCGCAAAAAGTCTACGAAGTTCACATTCGAGGACTTGGATTGCGCATGATGGCATCCACTTAGAAAGGAAACTTTTGTATAAGTGGGAGAAGGAAAGTGATTGTTTTTGTTTTGTAATAGCTAGAAGAGAGACACATTGTATACTAAAAGTTTGCTTTAGTATAAGTGGGAGATTGTTGGATTTATATACTGAAAGCAGTTTTGGTTGAGCTTGTATACAATGTTTCCTGTTACTACTATTATAATTTCCTATCTGAATTGATTACTTGATTGCATATATCTATGTCCCTTATCTCACATATAAGTTAGATCATACGATGTGTGAAGATTACGAGTCGTATGATTGGTCAAGCAATGAGATATAAAAGTATCTGGCGAGAAAACTTGAGGGCGAGTTGTCGGTATGATCTGCGATATAGATAAGAAGTGACTTGACTTGGTTGCTTGTCTATGCGATGCGTCTACGACGTATTGATGGATCACAAAGTGAGATGAGTTCTTCTATCGCCGTCGTGGAGAACCTAGATCTCGGAGACTTACGTTGATCTAAAACCTCGATAAGGTATTAGGTGAGTATGAGTTCTTGACCATCACTTTGACTTGCTATGGGTGAGGTTACATGAGATAACAAGATTCTCTGTATCTTGGGTGGTGGCGATCTTCGGTAAATCATGCTAGTTATCTGCATCGAGTCACCGTATCCGTTTAAGATGATGGCGTCCTTAAGGAGCTCAAAGGTTTATTGTACTAAACCCTGCGGGTTGAGTTATCTCAAGTACAATAATAAGGTTGAGTGGTACTCTTGTAGGAATTAAATATATTAATTATTTTAAGCGATCGAGCAGCGTAAATAATTAATGGACGTCTGATATCTTAAATACGGGATTAAGTAAAGTCTAAGTGCAAACTGACTCAACTTGATAATATAGGGTAAGTCGACATTTATTCTCTAGTGGCATGAATGAATGTTTATAAATTAATTTATGTTCAGGGTGAGCATAAGATAATTAATTTATTTGAGGCCCATCTTTATTCCTTGCATTTGATCTGGTGGCCTATCCAGGGCTGGAGCTAAGGTAATTCGCCCCTCCTCTCTAGAGTCCCTGGGACTCGACTGATCCTCTCTATCTTGAGATAAGATTATATTTATTAGATATGCATAAATTCTATCTTATAGGATTTAGGATTGCATTATAAATATAAGGTGAGAGAAAATCAGGCTAGTGCTTATTCCATATTTTAGAATTCTATTTCCATATAGAGATTTTGAAAATCATGAGAAGAAGAAGAGGTGATTTTCTATAGCATTCTCCATAGACTTTCCTCACTCGACATTGGAGATTAAGCGACCGAGTGCAGTCAGGAAGATCAAAGTGCAGTCTTGATCCGTTCTACCAAGCAGTTCGCGGTAAACACGAGAAAACTCCTCGTGTTGCGATTAATTATATAGGTGCATGCTAGGCATATAATCAATGTATGGTGAATTAAACATCAAGATAGATCCTCGGGAGGGTTAAAATCGATTTCCTACAATACGTCGGTTCGCGAGGCAGAGAGAAAAAATGGGGCCGACCGCAATGGCTCACCGGAGGCGAGAATGTGGCGGCGGAGAAGGAGGAAATATGATTGCGTTAAATGCGTGTGTGTCCGTGAGAGAGGCAAGAGATGAGGAAGGTCACGGTTGTTGTGGCGGCTCTGCTGACTCGCGACCGGCGACACGGCGGTGGGCAGCGGCGATCGTGTGTACGTGTAGTGTGTCTCGTGTGTGCGTGTGTGGCGAGGAGGAGAGAGAGGCAGAGAGTGAGTAAAAAGGTGGGTGGGGCGGCTAGGGTTAGGATTAGTTTAGTTTTAGTTATTTTGTTGGGCCTTGTTCTTTGGGCCGAAAATAATTGGATTAATTAATTGTGTTTGGGCCGAGAAAAAAGGGTGAGGTTGGACTTAGTTTTATATTATTTTTATGTTTGGGCCTTAAATTGATATGGGCCGAAATTAAAATGATAATGGGCCTGTTTCTATTTCTTGTCTTTATTTACTAAGATGTGCCTTAGAATTCAATTGAAAATGGGCCCAAGAATTAAATTGATATGAGCTTTTAATTAGATGAAAGATGGACTCTTGAATTTAAATTGATGTTGGGCTAGAATTATTTATTTCTATGATCCATTAAATTAATTAAGGATTGAACAAATTCCATATTAATTAAATATGAGGTTTAATTCAAGTAATTAAATTTTGAGATTAATTTCTAATTAATCAAATAATAATCTAAATACAAATTATTTAGAGTGAGTTAATTAAATCCATTAGATTGAATAAAGTCTAATTGTTTTAGAAATTGAATAGCATATTAATTAATTATATTAAGGTATAATTTGAGAATTATTCTTTTAAGTGATTTATTTATGTAATGAGATGGACCTTAAGCTAATTGCTAAAAAGGTGTGATTGGAATTAAATCCTAATTAGTGGATATCTAAGATGAATTAAATTTAATTTGATTGATTAATCAAATGTTAGTGGACTTTAAATTGATCCATTTAATTAACTTTAATTATGGATTTACTTAATTAAATTGGAGATTTAATTAATTAATTAATGATTTGATTATGTAGCGGATGCTTGAGAAATATTATTGAAATAACTTTAATTTATAAATGATTATTAGAAGATGATTGAATTATGAGAAATCTTTATTAATCGTGTAGCATAAATATGAGTTTCTTTGATAGAATATGTGTGACGTGTGAGGCGAGAAACGCGGCGAGGAAATGATAGTGATGAATGAGGTATTGGAACTCGAAATCGTTGATACGCATTAACAAACGACGAAGATTAGTTATGAACATAGGATTCATAAATTATACGAAACGGCGTGGAGAAACATCGATGGAAGGGAAGAATGCAGCGTCGAAGTGTCATTTATCGTCATGGCGAGATGAACCTAATAGGCGATATATAGATTGTTAGCCGAGTCGTGTCGATACGAAAATCCTAAAACCGAAACTCTAAGACTTAAAAGATATCGAGTTCGTTGAATCTTAGCAATGATTCTCAAAAGAAGCGAATGACGTACTAAATTATATTTCTTCGTTGACAAGGTCCGTGATGGGCGTAAATGAAAACAACAAAGGATCGCTAGCGGTACTTGAAGGACAATTCTTGAGGTGGGTTTCTTATCTAAAGAAAATGTGATTTTATGAAAATCATTTCTTGCTTATGCTTTCTTGAGCGCAAATGTTTAAATGAGATATTATGCATAAAATTGTCACGGCCCCTCTCGTCAAAGGATGATTAGAAGCGGAGCTTGGAGCAGGTGAATGCAAAACAATTGATAAGAATAATCAAAAGATTTGAGAATAATATTTATCGATCTTCAATAATCAAACCTTATGTACAATGCAAAAGCAATTCAAACCTTATTTACAGGCAAAAGACATTCTGGATGTAAAGGCTACGAGTTCCTTTAATGATGGGTTCGATAATTGACGAGATATAGCGTCGAAAACAACATACAAAAATATTCGAATATCGTGGAAAGCATGTGAATGCATATAGACGATATGCACTCCAAGGTATTTTCTTTCAAAACATATATAAATACCGAAAGATTACGACTACTCGACATCTCGCCCATCACCATCACCATTTCGATCTGCACATTTAAAACAAATAATGCACTCGATGGCTCATGCGAAATAATTTATCAATTTTGAATTACTCGCCCCATCACGGTAACACACGAGGTTTTAATTTGAAATACTCGTGTTTACTAAATATTTTCTGTCATCTTCCATAAACATCGCCAGCGAGCATTTTCCACGTATGTATGATCCATATCCACCACAATAATTCATCCAACAATAATTCCCTACTGGAGAGGCCTCTCTCACGGGACGCCATGACCGACGAGCACCCTTTCGGACACAAATACAAATAATCGGTGCACAAAATCCGGGCCATCTCAAGGGATCTGAATTCTCCATCATCCTTGGGGTACTTCCAAGAATACAATTCAAGCAAGTCATAAAGTGGGAGCTACCCGACATTATGCATCAATAATCATGGATTGGATAAACGTAAAACATAAACATTTGGGTTGGGCGGTAATTAAATAAATCAGTTCATAAATATTTGCTTGCAATAAAGCATCATAAATAAATCATTTGATAAGTTCTATCAATTTGAGTATAGTAAAGCCCACCTTTACTTTGGAACTTCGAATTTCACTGTGCGTGCTCTTCTCCTCGTTGCGTGTGAACTTCACGTCCCACCTTTACGCAAAAATGTACGTTTATGCGTTGTACGCTTTCGAGATTTTCAAAGTTCATTCAACTTTGATAAATAAATTAATAATTCAAGTTTCGATGATTCTTTATCGTCTTGTACGTTGAAGCGGCGTATATCGATAAAATAATTCTCGTATATCGAGAGGCGTAATATGATCTACGTCTCATTTTAACCTTTTAGGTTAAATAATTAACGATATAATAACGTTATTGATAATATGATTTCAATTATGAAATCTTTTCTCACAATTGAGATATTAGGAAAAAAATGTCGTTTTCACGTATTAGCGTATTTATGAACCTATTTAAATGCGTTAATTTGAAAGTCAACCATTTGACTTTTCATTAAAAAATTCAATAAAACATATTTTAATCAATATAAATCGATTTTCTATTGATTTCTTTTCATAAAGCTTTAATCTTGATTTTTCACGCAAATCGATAATTTTGATTAATATTTTCTTTCAATATTAATCTTTTAATACATTAAGCATTATTTATGCTTTTAACGTTATTGATATAACGTTCCATGTTAAACATAATATTCTATATTTAATAATTCCCTAAAATTCAATTATGTCTAATATAATTTTTAGACATATAATAAATTATTATTCATGATTAAAAGGAATTAAAATTCCTTATTTAACACATATAGCTCACGGCTATATCACAAAATTTTCAACCTTGCTCCAAAATTCCTCTAAATTCATATAGTGTATTATTTTATCTGTGATCATTAATATGTATTAATATCACTATAGAAAATTTGGATCACACCTATATATATACTATAGGCTCTCGATTTTTCTCAAAATAATATCAATAATTTTCCAAAATTCTAATAATTATACACAAGCCTCAAATATTAATATATAACACAATTATAACCTATGGTTTAATAAAATCAAACCATACATCATAGAACCAACAAATTGTAGCTCACGGCTACTATAGGTATATATATACCAAATGATTTTTATAAAATCCTATAAAATTACACTATGCTTATATGCTATCATATAGCACTAATACATCATAATATTATGTAATAACACAAAATAACCCACTAATTCATACACTATATGGTTCGCCATTTTGAAAATAATTAGCTACAATTGTCCAAAATTCTAATAAATTCCTACAACACCTAATAAATACCCTAGATCGATAATATGCTATTATATCAAGCATATAAAAATTATACACCATAGTTCGAGAGCTTGTTCATTTTTCGCGAGTTTTGGAAATCAACAAGATGATTTCCAAAATTCTCAAATTGATACCATACATTCCTACAACACTATAGATCAATAATCCAACATTAAAAACATCCTAGCAATTTTCGAGCATCATAAAAATAATTTAAACAAAATTGCTAAGCTTAGTAAATAAATAATCTATACACATATTAACATATGTAACATAAATCTAAACTTATAACATGCTAACATGATTTATTGCATAAATAATACATGCTAAAATAAAAATTTAAACCGTAGGATTATTGAAAAGATAGGTTTTACCAAGCTTGTTCGATATCTAACATCGTTATCGGTCGATCGGTTGTAGGATGAAAAGAACTCAAGCAAATTGAGAGAATTGAAGAAGGAAAGTTTGGTTTTCTCTTGGAGAGTGTTTCGGAGAATGAGAAAAGGAGAGAGAAATGAGTTTGAAATGTGTTACGTGGTTGTAAAATAAATATATATATACATAGGCAATTTTAAAACAATTGAAACAATCACCACAGACCTCTCTGGTCTCTCTCTCACAAATGAACACAAATTAGTCAAATGTTGATGTCATGCAAAATAATATCTCTTACATTCATTAACTATGTAAGCTTTATTAAAGCAAAATTTTGGGAGAAACAAAATTAATTTTGTTTCTTGCATGGCATACACCGCCAAACGACTCTTGTGGAGGGAGAAGAATAATTTTAGATTTTTATGTGTTGAATAACACATGTGTATTAGATACACTTCCCAAACATTAGTGCTGATCAAGTATATTAAATTCGAGAATCAATTTGTGTTTCAAGCGTCGATATATGCGCTATTTCACATAGCAAAAGCTAGACATAAATCATCTACACAAATTACTTGGTAAGTGTGTATTAATACTACACTTAAGAAATTTCACAATTTGGATGATCAAAATAAAATAAATCCTATGTTATATCACATAGGATGTTTTAACACTTTCATCATATAAATGCCCAAAATTTCATTTTCATGCTATAAGTAGATATATAGCATAATATATATCCTAAATGATAATTTATATCATAGGAAAAATTATCGAATTAATCCATAGGTAGAAAACCTATTTCTCGATTTAGGGTTTTCGAGAATCATAAATAATCAACAATATAATTCCAAAATTTTCTAGCATTAATTCAATGCTAAATAATATTCAATTATATAAAATAATCATAGGAATTTAAATATCATAATTCCTTGATCGTTGAACTTGATTCTCAAGTCATCTCAAAACGTTAACTTTTGAGCGTCTCAAGCGTTAAATATCGACTCGTCTCAAAATGGTGCGTAATAAAGCTATAATCACTTTATTAAATTATTCCAATAATAATGGAATCAAATTCTATGCTTAAAACTTAGAAAATCATCGCGATCAATGAATCATTGATACGTAATCGACGTAGAAATAATACTGTTGAAATACGTTACACATTCGTATTTCTCAATTCACATTTATTTGTGAATAAAACATAGGAATTTCTTATTCCAACAATAATCGAAATCATTATTCGATATATTAGTAATCAAATTATCATAATAATACTCTAATTTACGAAATTAATATCGTAATTAGGCGTTTAAATAATCGGGGTATTACAAAAATATTTATTGTTTTGTATATATACAATCTGGTTGGTCGGGCCAAAATGAGATATTTTGAATTCGGGTCCTACTGGTTGATGCCAGTTTGGACTGTGTACACTTAGCTTGAACCATTACGGTCAGTCGTGCGTTCGGGTGAAGGGAGGCCTCCCTCCCGACACGTTCCATAACCAACTTGGATTATACGTTGTAATAAAATGATCGGCCGATCAACATTGTGAAAATGATAAAATGTTTAGTAAGCACAAGGCCTTTCAAACTAAAACCCTTGTGTCTTACTGTGGTGAAGGGAGTACAATTTCGTGAAGAAAATATAAAATCTTTCGGCATGTGCCCACTGAGTACTTTGTACTTATCCCTGCATATTCGTTTTTGATGTGCAGATTGAGCTAATGATGAAACGGAATGGAGTTGAATGAGATTTCTTTTTGTCGATGAAAATGGAACATCTTTTGGTTCACCTTGAGAATGCATCTTCATATGCATATCTCACACGTTTATTCCGTCGCAAAATCTTTAGACTCTTTTGAATTCTAGATATATGTTGAACTCTTAAATATTCTAGTGATTACATAATCAAGCGTTGTTTGGTCGAGACTCTGAGTCGACCTTGATATCACATATCTTCGCGTTTACTCATATTTCCTTACCAATGATTTGGTTGAAATCGACACTAAGATCCCCCTTTCTTTCCCTGCCTCTTTAATCAAACCCCAAGTCGCGGTCCGACAAGGCCATCATTCGGGATTAGCCTAGTCGGGCTGTGACATAGTGGTATCAGAGCAGTTCGTTTGCTCTGAACCAAAAATGTTCCTTCAAGTCAAGTCTGGCTAGAATCACTAGACTTTGTGAGTCAGTCAACATCGCTCAACACTCCAATTCATCACGCTCAACTGGTAAGGAAAAGTGGTTTCTAATGTTTTTGAAGTGAATGTTTGAGTTTAATGTTTTGAAAGTTCTATATTGGTTTTAAAGTTGTGAGGGAACTCGAGTGGTTAAAAAACAAAATTGGGGCATACTGCTAATGAAAAAAGAAATAGCTTTGAATTTTTATAATTCGTTGATAGATGGGACAATTATGTGATTATTTGTGGTGAACTTGAACAAATCGAAGTGCATACATGGAACTGTATGTGAATATGGACGTACATGGATTTATATGTCAATAAGCATGCTTATAATTTTGTTTATATTCATGAAAAAAAAATGGTATGTTTTCCCCAAGAAAACATAGACGTGCTCTAAGTTGCATTATCACTTTTACCAAGAACTTAGGCGAGTAGGATCATAAGATATCTTCTATATTCTTGAAATAAGGATTGATGGACCAAGAGAACTTGAAAACTTAGAATGCTTTTGAGTTCACATGATGAAAGGTGATCTCGAATGTTACGTGGAAAAATGGAGGCTTCGGCAAGCGAATCTCACTCACGTAGCTAGTGACATGGGCATAGTTCTTCGTTTGAAATTCACTCGTGATGGAATTTCGAATCGACTATAAACTTACGAAGGCGTCGAGATCGATAAACGGATTAAGATGTAGAATTTTAAGAAATGACTGTGATAAGTGTTTATAAGTTCGTGCTTTGAGGTATCTAGTTCTTTAAGAAATCCTTATTACTCAAGTTTTGCTATTAAGTTTAAGTATGATTCATCTAGAACTATCTGTTACCCTAAAGCCGAGATAACACATACTATGAGCTGAAGTTTGACCATATAGACTATGTACTTAGAGTTCTCATACATGAGTATCAACTCTTCTATCTTATACCAGACATGGATTTAGAATAGTTTTGGCATAGTTCACGCGTCTTTGGGTGGATGCCCATGTTCGCATAGTGAGGATCTAGATAACGATCATCGATTTACTTGCCAATTGTCATCTGACTGGCATGGCTATGAGAGAGAGATCTCAGGAGAGTATACATACCGTATATGCAGTGGTTCAGATTTTGAGATAAATTTATCGAGATATGTGTACAGTGTGATGGATCAACACCTAGAGGGCCTTATCATTCTCCTAAGAAGGATGCACAACGTATTATTGTGACATAGTTACAACTTCCTTAAAAGTTCAGTTTTCATTTTGATCTATTTTCTTATAATTAAACATTTAATGTTTGTTAAAAGTAAACGGAATACGAATACTTTAAGTTTCGAGTAGATTATTCTAGTATATTTTTTTGTTCAAAATTGAATTTCAGCGAGCAATATATTGATTGTTGATGTTAAGGCATGTATTGAATTTCAGCGAGCAATAAATTGATTGTTGAGTTTCATTTAAACAATCCAACATTGTGTGTTCAGCATTAATGATGCTTGTATAAATTTCATTACAAGTTAGATGTAATAACCATTTTGCACATATAATATAAGTTACCTTGTAAGTTCACACGCGCTGCGCGTCTATCCCACCTCGGCCTCAACCTGGCCGACAGTGAATACCCATGATGGCACGTCTGAATGCTAGCTGAAAAATTGTTGCCCCATACTAGAGTGGAACAACTTGTCTAAAGCTATCACATAGGGTTGATAACTCGTGTGTATTGGGTCATTATCGTGTCGTATCATGATACGATAAGACAAAATACGAACACGATCCGCTAAGAATATATATCCAACACAATCATGAATACAACACGAAATGTATAGATACAGACACAACACAAATATGAATATGACACGAATTTTTTTCGTGTTGACACGACACGAAATGACAAATTCAAACCAAAACTAAGAAATAGATAAATAATAGAAATAAAAATATATAAAATAATAATAGAATTAATATTAAGTATATATAAATAATATCGGGTTATCTGGCGATATGATCCGATATGAACACGAATGTAATACTAAAATTATCGTGTTATACGAACATAACACGGATCCGGTACGAACACGATACGAAATTATAGTATCGACACGATAAGAAAACGAATACGATAGGGCTGAACACTAACCCATTAATTTCATACGTGTTAGTATCGTGTTTTCTAATCTTGTCAAAAATTGTCAATTCTATTCCCAATCCTATATCTAGCAGGGAAGTGACTCGCATAAGAGATGTTGGAAAAATTCCTAAGTTGTTGCGAATTAATTTATCTTTACGGTGTTTCTTAATTAGACCTCAAAACCTCTTATGATTGTTTTGGTGATATAACTAATGCTACTGACTTGCTCTAGAGTTAGGCATTTGTGTTACAGATTTCAACAGTAGAACTACCAGTTTGGACATGCCCAAAACTAAAGGAGTTCAAGTTGTACTAAAGTCACCTTCGATTGAAATATCGATGTCACCAACTAAATGCTCGCAGATCAAGGCGAAGACTATCGGGAGGCCAACTGATGTCTAGAGAATTAAAGTATAGTGATGTTGATGAACAGAACTACTGGCGTAAAGTTGAAGATTGAAGACTAACCTCGGAAGATCGAAGGTTGAAGATTAGAGATTGAGACTCAGTGCTGAAAGAGATGAATAAGTCGGGATATGACTAAGTGTCATATGAGACAACTGACTGTCCTCTCGGAAGTCAAAGTTGGTTATCAGGAGTCAAAGCTGGCTAGGGGTGAGCAAAAAATCCAAAAACTGAATATCCAATCCGAACCAAACCAAAATTTAAAATTCAGTTTGGATTTTCGGATCGAATCAGATTGAAAGTTTTCAAAATTTTGGATTTTCGGATCGGATTGAATTTTTTAAATCCGAAAAAATCCGAATTATATATAATTTAGATATAAAAATAATATTTTATTTAAATATGTTTAAATTTAATATAAATATATATATATAAGAATTAACAAAAATTGGTTTCGGATTTTCGATTTTTCATAATTTCGGATTTTTCAGTTCGATTCGGATTTTTGTATAAAAAATTTGGATTTTCGGATTTCGGATTTTCGGATATTCAGTTTGGATCGGATTTTTTCTTTCACAAAATTTGAATTTTTGGATCAGTTCGGATTAGGCAAAAATCGAACCGAAATCCGAATGCTCACCCCTAAAGTCGGCATCCCGAGTCAAAGCAACTGTCGATAGTCAAAGATGATGAAAAGTAGTCAATATTGGCTATATCAAGTCAAAGCTGACTATTTATATACTTCTACTGAAACCATCATACTGACTCAAGTATCCGAAGCTGACAAATGACGGAGTCCGACCATCGACAAACGATGAAGTAGTCTTGACTGGCCAAACTGAAATCAATGTTGATAATATACGGAGTCAACTCTTCTTTCCAGCACACGGAAGATATGAAGCCTTGAGTGTTTGACTCGCCACATGTGCTAGCGTATCTACAGAAGATCTGTCTTGTCAAAAGACATTTTCAAAGTTGCAGAGCTACAATGTACTATGATGCAGACCTCTGACAACGTCGTATGAGGATTCTCAATGGGAAGAATTCAAATGAAAAATAGAAGATCTGATTGGTCCTCCATCCAATGGTACTGTTCTACATCCTCTCAATATATACGCACAGAATCCAACCTTTGAAGGTTACCGAAATCGCGAATTGAAATCTCAAAGCATTCAAGCTCAAGCTCAAGCCAATCAAACAACGATTTCAAAGAATTAAGTTCGGTGCTTGTTCAACCAAAATTACACCTCTAGGTTCTCATGATAGTACGAGGTCTATGTAGTGCGAAGAAGCTAACCAAAGTCGTCATCTCGAGGAATACTTAACAAAACCTATGTTGTGTTATTAAGAAAGCAATAAAATCTAAATCCTAAACTTGGGTTTTGAGATCACGCTAGAAAGTAAATAAATAAAGGAAACCAATTAAAGATTGCAGGCTCTATAATTCGTAATCAAATACATAAAGGATTAATTCAGTATTTGGGAAAGACTATGGTATTAGGTTCTTCGTCTTGATTAATCAATTAATGCTCAATTTCATGAAATCTACATACTCATGGAATTCTCTAATATTCAATTCAAAAATCTAAATTATCAAATTTCAAGAACAAATAAATTATTAAACTACTCATTTTTGGTAAAGTCTAACCCATTTGATATATAAAGATGTAACGTGTTAATCTCTCAATCTCACCCAAAGCATGAACAATTAAATGGTGGCCAATCACTCAAAAGTAAGCAATACAATTCAATTGGAACACGAAAATTTCGCAAATAATTAATCAACCAATATGAATCACCAAAACCTAGATAAAGTGTTTAGTCATATTCATCTCACAAATCGAGCAAAAGAAAATGATAGACATAATCAAATAAAATCGATGGAATAGAAATAATAAGTCTTACAATTTCAATGTTGATGATGAATTTCCTCAATCCCAATTGTTCTTGAATCTCCAATGAGCAAAGAAAATGAAAAATAAAGACTTTCTAGAGATAAAAATCGTGGAGGCTAGGAAAATGAAGAAAAAATGAAGTAGGTATTCTTATCGTGTGTGAAACATATTTATATCCCGGAAAAATTAACGCATTGTCGGTTTTGAACTAGCGCCGAGCCCGCTTCATTCTCGTGACAAATGGCACAACCAAGACTTTTCGACATGTACGACGGGGGTGCCCTCGGACGATGTGACAAATTATGCACAACATCGATTTTGATATGTCCAACGTTGAGGTGTTATCCACGGATGCGCAATCTCTTCGTGGTTGGCGTCGACCTCGGCGTGTCTAGCGTTGGGCCTCTCTTTCTATCAACCTCGGTGAGCATACCCATCGCCGTCTTCACCGAGTTTGGCGGTGGGGTGCATGCTCGCTTACCACCAAGAGGCACACCCAACGCGGCCGCCGAGTCCGTGACGGGAAGCGCTTTCGTCTTCAAAATTCCAAACACGCTCGAAACATGTAAAAGCGAAAATTAGCTTGATTCCATAGAAAGATATACCAAAATTATGAACATAGGCATCAAGTTAAAAGCGACTCAAGAAAACACAACAAAACATGCAAAACAACTCCCCACACTTAACTCTTTGTTTGTCCTCAAGCAAATTTTAGTTTTTTGAAAAGAATGGTAAAATCGAAACAAATGCATCAAGTTAAATTAACCACATATTCCCATCATCTCAATACATCTTTAGTAATATAATTCTCAACACAATGATTATCAAATCCAAGCATGTGACTTACTATAGAACAACTATGCTTCAGCTCAAATATGTATTCAGCAATCAACATACGACTTACATGGTTCCCTTTTATATGATGAATCCCAAAGACATAATAAACAAGAATATAAAACATGTGGAACTTAAGGCAAATTATAGGACAATAATCTTTAGGTGAAATCTTAAAGTTGTAAACTCGAGTAACCTAACATAGTTTCCTATACTTATAACTTAGAGTCTCCACCGAGAGAACACAAGCAAGAGGGTAGAGCCCTTATTCCACTTCAAATCCACTTATTCATACTTCACATCCATATAATTCCATTTTCAACTTCTATTTTCTTTTCTCTTTTTTCCTCAATAGGAATAATCATGCAAAATGGCCCCATGTACTAAGTATACGACAACCGATCGATTTCTAATCCGTCCCATTTCGAATTGACAAAAGTTTCACTATACCAAGAAATATATATGCCAAGACATCTCAAAATTTAGATCACAACACAACCAATCTAACTTAAGCATAGTTATTCAATCCTCACTTATTTTAAGAGGATAAAATTCACTCTAATCAAAACAAAGGGCTAAGAACAAACACATAAAAATGAAAAAAAAACTAAAAATAAATAAAAATAAGACAAAACACACGGAACAAAACTAAAAGCAACCACTCCCCTACACTTAATAACATGCAAGGTCCTCATTATATATATATAAGTAGAGTAGGGGTGACTTCCCTGAAAGTGTGAAACCAGTAACAGCGGGGTTTGGGCACCACGACACGACCTACCAAAACAATAAACAAAATGCAAAACAACTGAAACAACACAACACACATGAAATGAAGAAATATGTACATACTCTCTAATAATGATGAATCGCTATTGGTCAGAAGGAGATGATAGTGGTGGAGCGCCATGAAACATAGTCGACGCGTTCCATCGAGCCTCTAAAGCGTCCATGCGTTGGATTACGCCGATCATCTGCTTGGAGGTGCTCGTGCCAACATTGGTTTTGCTCATGCCAAAGATGATTTTCTCGTCAAGAACGCGATTACGCTTTCGTCAAAGCGTGTATATACATCGAAATAAAATCATTCCATCGACTAGCTAGCTCATTCCTTAATTGGCTAAGCTCTTCCCATATGAACTGATAGCCATGCCTCGATGCATCTTGCTGCTCAAGAATACGAGTATGGTCCGATATTGCTATGAATTGGCTCTGTGTCTTCACCCTGACTGGTATGCTCAGCTTCCTCATCTTCGGGGGCGCATCCTCATTATCAAAGGGCACCAAATCGACAGTTGGTGCTCGTGAGGGCCATGTACCTATGGATTGGGCCTCTGCTAGTTGTGTATTCAAATACCTCTTGAAACAATTGCTCGACTGATGGGGAACAAGGGTTGTGGCATTGTAAGCAAATGGAGCGCCTCAAAGCTTACTGAGATCAATCGTTGTAGCACGGAAGAACTATTGCCCTCTAACTGGTTTTCCATCCTTGTTGACGAGCCCAAAATGACCTGCCAATCAAGTGACAGTCTGGCATAAGTTAGGCCGTCACTTTGCCCGACGCTGAATCAGCTGGAAGAGATCCCAAATGAAGAATATCGACGAAACCTTGGTCTTTTGGACTGCACATGTGAGCAAAAATACTTAACATTATTGACTTTATTGGCCTGCTCATTCCCAAGCACATCGAATACAATAAATTTATGAACCATGACCAATGCAACGTCCTTGATAAACCCACTCGGTATCTCTATCGATGACCAATTATTGAATCTCAATAACTTTTTCCATGCCGCCCTGACATCAAATGAGGGTGGCAACCTACGAGCACCTAAGGTAGGAAATCTGAATGCCTCTTTCATGATTCGAGGTATAACAATGTACTCTTGCCCAAATAGGCGGCATTTCAAAGTGTGTTCTTTATTATCAATCGTCATAGTGCAGCAGAATTCAACCACCAATAAGGAATGCCCCGACAAATCCATCATTGCATATTATAAGAGTCCTAAGTTCTTCAAGTATTTTTCTATTTTATCCTCAAGACCTAAACTTCTAATCAAATACCAATTGAATTCATGTGGATGTGTTATATCTTGCTGAAAGAATATGTGATTAAAAAAAATGTACCTTCCACCGGGTTATAAATAGAGAATGGGGCTGAGTACATAATGCTAATGTCCTTGACAAGCTCCTCCATAAGAACATCTTCATCATGAGGTTGATGAGTTGTTGAGCTAGATCCGGTAACTTGTTTGGTGCGAACCATGTTGAAGATGGACAAGCGGTGAGCAGACGAGGAGGCGAGGCACGGATGGGCGAGGCACCGGACGGGCGGCGTTGGAGGCGAGAGTGTGGGAACAAGCACCGAATGGAGTTGGGCGAGGCACTGAACATGACAGAGGTGCCGGACTCATGCGGTGGATAAAGCGAGACGCGGTTTGGGACGCCGGGCAGGCTGGGCGAGTCACCGGATGCGACGCATGTTGAAGGTTAAGCGGTGGCGCTGGAAGAGGAAATCTGACGGGCTGGCGAGTCAGCAGATTCACCGGTGCTAGACGAAAGGAGACGGAGAGCGTCGGACGGCGCTTGGAAAGAAACATCGCCTAGAGAGAATGATGCTTGAGATAGAGCGACGGTGGAGAAGGATTTGAGTGGGCTAGGGTTTGGGCACCG
This sequence comes from Salvia rosmarinus, assembly GCA_036937905.1. Classification (NCBI taxonomy): domain Eukaryota; kingdom Viridiplantae; phylum Streptophyta; class Magnoliopsida; order Lamiales; family Lamiaceae; genus Salvia; species Salvia rosmarinus. Next base: position 24,468,518 of record CM072824.1, on the reverse strand, counting down.
CTAGTCTATTTATATAGGTCGATAAAATAGGCCCAACATCGCATCCAAGTCTTTGGGCCATACATTCTGCTCCAAACATACACACCCCCAGTCGTCGGTTTTATCCCGTCTCGCACTAGGGATGATACTTTGACGCCTTCGATGAAAACCTACCCAGTGTTAGTTTTGCTTCGTCTGGGCTATCTTCCCTGTACCAATTAGGCTTCACGACCTAGCGCTGGCTTTGCCGCATCCGACACTGGGCCGTGTATTATGTTCCTTATTTTTCTTCTCACTTTCGTGGCGGTTTGAGTCCGGCCGGCACTAGATGCCTTTTTCTACCAAAATTTAGACGTATTGCACCATTTTCTCATCTGTGTACGAATAACTCCAAAACAACACAACTTCTAATCATGCATGACACAAAACCAAACATAAAAACAAAACAAAACAAAAGAAAATAGCAATAAAATAAAGGTATAAAAGATGTGGGTTACCTCCCACGAAATGCTAGTTTTACCATCACCACCGACCAATGATTCCTCATTTATTAGTCGCCTCATCGAGTCTAATCGACTCAACCTTCTTTACGCAGCGGTGTTTCCTCAATGTACAATTTCATTCATTGTCCATTGACTTGAAATGACTTCTTTTCCCAAGGATTATATAATCTTACCGCCCATATGGGAACACCTCTTCTATCTCATACGAACCACTCTATTTTGTTCGAAGTTTTTTGGGAAAAAGTCTCAATTGTGAGTTAAAGAGAAGAACTTTCATTCCATTTTAAGACCTTTTCTACCAACTTCTTATCATGGAGCCTCTTCACTTTCTCCTTATAGATCCGAGCATTCTTATAAGCTTCATCTCGTAGTTCTTCTAGCTCCGATAACTGAAAGACTCATTCTTTTTCGCCTTGAGATAAGTCTCAATTGATATTCCTAATTGCCCAATATGCCTTGTATTCAATCTCCACCGGAAGGTGACATGTCTTACCATAGACCATCTTATAGGGACTCTTCACAAACACGGTCTTGTAAGCCGTACGATATGCCCACAGAGCATCATTCAGTTTCATCGCCCAATCTTTTCTTGACGGCTTCACCATCTTCTCCAAAATCCCATTTATTTGATTATTGCTCGTCTTAGCTTGTCCTGAAGTTTGAGGATGATATGGTGTTGCTACTTTGTGGGAAATTCCATTCTTCTACACCAGCTTCTCAATTAGTTTGTTGTAAGAATGTTTTCCCGTCGCTAATATTCTCTCAAGACAAACTTCTCAATTAGTTTGTTGCAAAGAATATTCTCCGCACAAACTTGATCACAATATTAGCATCACATGTCCAGATAGGAATTGCTTCCACCCATTTGGACACATAATCTCAAAGAAGAATAATGTACTCAAACCCACAAGATTTGGGAAAGGCCCTATAAAATCGATTCCCTGCATATAAAAATTTCCACGTAAAGATTAGTGTTAAGGGCATCTCATTTCTCACCCTATCATGCCAACCGATTAACACCTATCATATGCTAAGCAAAATTATGTGCATCCTTAAATATAGAAGGCCAATAAAACCGGATTGAGTACTTTAAAGGCGATCTTGCAACCCCTAAAATATTCTCCACAATGCGAAGCATGGCATAATGCAAGGATCTCTTGTTGATCTTATGCTGGAATACATCTACAGATGACTTCATCTTTACCAAGGCAGAAGAGATAAGGGTCATCCCAATAGTAGTTCTTGCAAGATGACAAAAATCTCTTCTTCTCTTGAGAAGAGATGATAGGAAGCAACTTCTCACTAGCAAGATAATTACAAATATCAGTGTACCAAGGAATGACGGATGTCTCAAATGCATGCTCAAAGGAAAAATCGTCACTTATGCCAGATTTATGCAATTCATCCGATTTATGTTTAAAATGAAGGCAAGATAAATGATCAGCCATAATATTTTCACTACCTTTCCTATCCTTCATATCAAAATTGAATTCTCGCAGCAATAAAATCAACCTAATTAGTCTAAGCTTGGCTTGAGGTGTAGACATAAAGTACAGAAGAGCAGCATGATCACTGTGCACAATAGTTTTAGATCCTAGAATATAAGATCTAAACTTGTCTAAAGCAAAAAACCACAACTAGAAGCTCTTTTTCCGTAGTCGTGTAGTTTACCTGCGCAGAATTAAAAGTTAAACTAGCATAGTAAATCACACGCATTATTTTATCAATATGTTGACCTAAAACAGCTCATACTGTCGTATTCGATGCATCACACATAATCTCAAAAGGCAACGACCAATCAGGGGCTTCAAAGTATTGAAAGCATGCAAGAAACTATCATTAAACAGAAAAGGAGCATCTTGGGCAAGTAATTTGAATAGAGGTTGACTTATTTTTTAAATTTTCCATGATAAATAGTCTATAAAAACCAGCATGCCCTAAAAAACTTATAATTCCCCTAACATCTATTGGTGGTGGCAATTTTTCAATCGCATCAATTTTTGCCTTATCAACTTGAATCCTCTCTTTTGACACCACATGCCCCAATACAATCCCACTAGTCACCATGAAATGAATCTTTTCCCAACTCAAAGTAAGATTTGTATTCAATACAACGCAAGAGCCAAATCTAACTTCATAAGACAATCATGAAAAGACAATCCAAATCTTGAAAATAATCCATGAATACCTCAATGAAATTCCGATCATCTCTAAGAAAATAGACGTCATACATCATTTGAAATGTCCTAGGGGCATTGCACAACCAAGAGGCATCCTCCTCCCGCAGTGCCGAAAGGACATGTAAATGTTGTTTGGCTTTATTTTCGAGCAATCGCCACTTGATAATATGAAAGACCATCAAGAAAATAATAATAATCATGTCCCACAAGCTTATCTAGCATCGATCAATAAAGGAAAGTGGAAAATGGTCATTTCGTAATAAACATTCAATTTTCGATAATCGATGAACATGCACCATCCGCAAAGGGTCCTTGTTGCACGAGCTCTCATTTTCATTCTCCACCATCGTGATACCACCCTTCTTTGGTATTGCATGAACTGGACTAACCCATTGATTATACTGTTATGGGGTATATGAGTCCTTACAGGAGCTTTAGAATATCCTTCTTGACCACATCCATAAGGTTTGGATTCACCTCGTTGTCCTTCACAAATTGGCTTAGTCCTTTATTCAAGAACTATCGATTGCATAAACATAGCCGGGCTTATCCTCGAATGTCGACATACTCTGTCGATAGCCCGCTTGTTCTTGTTCAAGACCTGATCGCTTGTTCTTCCTCTATCTCATCAAGTCCGCAAAGATAACGATGGGCTTCGCTCATATTCCTCGAGGTAGACATACTTGAAGTGCTCGGATAACTCTTTGAGGTCCGACTTCCTTGTAGTGGTAATTGTTCTACTTCTACATTTCGGTCCTCCTCTGCAATGTTGCTCTCCGGATAAAGCTTATCTTACGCCTCATCAAAACCCGAAAGAAAAGTTTCTATACGGTCTTCCCGCAATATACATGTCTCGACCAATGCGTCATTAATAGCATCTATGTAAGAACAGTTATCAATCAAATCAAAATGGTACAATAATGCTATCTCATACGAAAAGGACATAGTCTCTCCCAAAGCATCATTTTTAATATCCTATTCTTAGCATCAATAAGCGTGTTGGTAATAGCCATAAAGGGTCTACCTAAAAGAATTGTGTGCTCTACCATTTTCCTCGACATCACCCACATCAAGAACAACAAAATCAATATGAATTATTAACCCACCCATTTAATCGACATATCTTCTATAATCCATTTAGGATAACGAATAGATCTATTAGCTAGTCAGACACATGCGAGTAGGTTTTAACTTCCCTAATTCTAGTTGCTCAAAAATAGAGTAAGGCGTTAAATTGATACATGCACCTAAATCGAGCATGCGGTAGCTTCCCTTCCATTTCCCATAGCAATCTTTATGAAAAAACTTCCTGGATCGCACTATTTGGGTGGTAATTGGTGCTGAAGAATAGCACTGGCTACTTCAGATATGACAACCTTTTCATCATCGGCAAACTTCATTTTTTATGCTAACTCCTTGAAAAAATTGACATATGCGGGCACATTTGAATTACATCAAGGATAGACAAGTTCACATTCACCTTAGAGAGTATCTCATAGAACTCCAAGAATTGTTGATCTTTCTTCTCACTTCTCAATCTGCTCGAAAAATGAATGAGAGGTTGGTACGAATTCTCGGCCTTATGAAGTCGTGACCGTCTCTTCTCATCCTCATCCGTACTCTCTTTTGGTCTCCTCATTAACTCTAGTCAATTCGGTTTCTTCTAACGGCTTTTCCACTTTATTATCGACCACTTTCCCACTCCTGAGAACCGTGATCTCTTGTGCCTGTTCTGGCTGAGTAGGCAGTTTTCCCTTCTAGCCTTGTTGCACCATTTCCCCAACGCTCCCAGCCAGTTACCCCACTTAGGTCTCTATTCTTTTCATCGATGCTTCCACAGACTCAAATCTCTGGTGACTTGCTTGTATAAAATCCTATAGTGAATCCTCAAATGCCGGCTTCATAGGTGCTCTCGGCTGCTGCTGGGGTTGCTAAAGCGGTTGTTGCTACTGCTGTCTGAACTGAGCTCCTTGGCTAGATCCCTATTAATTCATGTTTTAGGCTTGATTTTGACTCCAAGAGAAATTAGGGTGATCTTTCCAACCGGGGTTGTAAGTATTAGAGAATGGATCATATTTAGGCTTCGGTTGATAGCATATTGGTAACCTTATTGGAATCCCTGCAAGGTATTTACTTACACTACTTCGAATGCTATCTTACTCATTATTTGGCACTCACTGGCACAATGACCCATTTTCCCACAAAAGCCGCACGTTTCCATCGACATTGCCTAATGCTATTGGAACTGAGGTTGGGTTTGCGACTTGTTCGTCCTCAATAATTGCACTTGTTGAGTGAGCTCCGCTAACTGCTGTTTCATCTCTTAATTGGGAATCACCTCATTCACTACAACTTGTCTTCTTCCTGCACTTCTCCTTTGTGAATTTGCAGTAAAGGTTTCCAGGATTTCACTAACATCATCGGCAGCATGATTGCCAATGTCTCCTTCGGCCGCATTGTCTATCATGTACTGAAAATCTATAGTCAATCCATCAGTAGCTCAGTTGGGTAATGTTGGTGCGGACATTGTTGCGGCAGAGATTTGAAACGATCTCATGCCTCATGTAATGGTTCTCTAGCAATTTTCTTGAAGGTAGCAATCTTTGCTCTCAGTTCTTGTATCTTCTGGTTTGAATAGTACTTGCCCATGAATTTTTCATACATGGCACCCTAATTTGTCAGTGAACCAGGCTGCAGAGACATAAGTCATGTCTTGGATTTATCCACCTCATTCTCAAAGTATCCTTAGTGAGCCCGTTCAACGGAAAAGTGTGCACAACGGTATAGAACTCCCTATGAAATTTAAGGCATCCTCAGCTGGCATCCCATAGAACGATGGCAAAAGGTTGAAGTTAATAGGCTTGAACTCATAATTCCTAGTAGGGTCCTCGAGTAATATGCATGAAGTTGTCACCCTAATGATGGGCCTGGAAAAATCACGTATCCTTGGGTTCTCTTCCTCATTAATTCCTTCATTAGATGCTATTTCCTCGTACACAAATTCTCCACAAGGGATTTAAGTCTCAAATTCCTCGTGTACAAAATGTTGGATTTGTATACTAAAAGCATAATGGATGAGCTTATATACAATGTTTCTTGTTACCACTATTACAATCTCCTATCTAAATTGTTTACTTGATTGCATATGTTTTCCCATTATCTCATATAAAAGTTAGATTATACAGTATGTAGAAGATCACAGAAGTCTGTATGATTGGTTAAGCTAGTTCAGATATAAAAATGATCACAACTGAAACAACTTGAGGACGAGTTGTCGGTACAGGCTGCAGTATAGATAAGAAGTGACTTAACTTGGTTGCTTGTCTATGCTGGTACATTTTGACGCACTGATGGATCACAGCGAGTAGGGGTGAGCATTCAGACTTCGGTTCAGATTTTTGCCTAATCCGAACCAATCTGAAAATCCGATCCGAACCGAAAATCTGAAATCCAAAAATCTGAATTTTTTATAAAAAAATCGGAACCGAACCGTAAAATCCGAAACCAATTACTGTTAATTCTTATATATATTTATATTAAATTTAAAAATAATTAAATAAAATATTACTCTTTATATATAAATTACATATAATTCAGATTTTTGGATTTTTTCGGATTAAAAAAAAATCTAATCTGATTCGATCCGATCCGAAAAATCCAAAATTTGAAAAAATTTAATCCAATCCGAAAATCCAAAAAATCTGAACCGAATTTTAAATTTCGGTTTGGTTCGGATCGGATATTCGATTTTCGGATTTTTTGCTCACGCCTAACAATGAGATGAGTTCTTCTATTTGACCGTCATGAAGAATCTAGATCTTGGTGATATTACATTGATCTAAACCTCGATAAGGTTTTAGGTGAGTCAGAGTTACTGACCATCACTTTGACTTGTTATGGGTGAGGGTTACATGAGATAACTCAATATTCTCCGCATCTTGGATGGTGGCAGTGCTTTTATGTTATGCTAGTTACCTATATCGAGTCACCGTATCCGTTTAGGATGATAACGTCCCCTTAAGGAGCTCAAAAGGTTTATTGTACTAAACCCTACAGGTTGAGTTAGTTCAAATATGATAATTAGGTTGAGTGGTACTACTTAAGGAATTAAAGAGATTAATTATTTTAAGCAGTCAGAGTGCTATAAATAATTAATGGACGCACGATATCTTAAATACGGGGATTCGTAAGTCTAAGTGCAAACTCGACTCAACTACGGTAATAAATGGGTAAGTCAATATTTATTCTCTAGTGGAATGAATAAATATTTATGAATTAATTTATGTTGTAGGTTGAACATAAGATAATTAATTCATTTTAGGCTCATCTTTATTCCTTGCATTTGATCCCTAGGCTGGCCCATCAAGGCATGGAACTGTCAGAAATTTTATCTTCCCTATATGAGTCCCACTAGGACTTTATTTTGATTTATGTATTATTTTAATACATCTCAAATATGTTGATAGATATTATCTGATATTATTAGATATCAAGAGATAATTCTTATAGATATGATTTATCTTCAGGGATTAAAGATAATTATTATATTTATTAGATATGTAAGAATCCTATCTAAATAGGATTCTAGGATTAATGTATTATAAATATAAGGTGAGAGAAAATAAGATAATCGATCCTATTATTGTTGTGATTTTCAAAAATCACATAGAAGCATATTAGAGGCGAAATTTTTATGTATTCTCCGTAGATTGCTTTCACTCAGTATTAGAGAATACGAATCCAGGATATAGTCCATAAGATAAAAGCTAGAGTTCTTAATTGATCAGATATCCCAAAAATTCGGAGGTAAACACGAGTAAATACATATGCGTTGCAATTAATTATATAGGTGTATGGTATGAATATAATCAATATATGGTGCATTAAACATCAAAGTTAGAGCATGGGAGCAGGGTAAAATAAGATTTTCCTACAATTGGTATCAGAGCCTGAGATAAGTATCTTGGCTCTGTTGGATTAATTCACGTTTGATTATTACGAGTGCTGTAATTAATAGCGGATCCGTCGTTCATCTTGGCTCGGTTATTAATTTTTTGTTGGAATCGTTTTTCACCACGAGAAAATTCGTGCATAGATTAGAATTTATTTTTTTTAAATTATATACGCAAAATGAAGGACGAAGATGAACAACATGAAGACCGAGACGACACGATGGAAGCCCGTTGTGCGGCACAAGGGAGGCACGACGGCAGCAGCCGGGCATGTGGCCAGGCGCACTATCCATGCTGGCAGAACAGATGCTCGACAGTAGCAGCACCGCACGGTCCAACACGCGAGTGCGTTGCGCCGCCCACGCAGCACCGTATGCGTGGCGCGCGCGAAGGCACTAGCGGCATGGCGGCGGCGAGATGGGCGTGGCGATGGATGTGCGGGCACCGCACACGAGTGTCGCGCCAATGCACCACCTCGCATGCAATGCGTGCGGCGCACTCGACGCTCGGTGCTACGGGTGATGGAGTGCATCAAGCGGTAGCTCGATGGCGCTCGATGGTGCGTTCGAGGATGCGCGATGGGGAACGGGCGACGAACGATAGCATACGGGTGGGATGTGTGATTCGCGACGGACACGCGGCGTGCATGCGCAACACCTGGTGTGCACGCACAGCGCACATCAGCGCTTGACGAGGGGCGGAGAGTGGTGCTGGCCAGCGCTCGGTTGTGACCTAGCGCATGGCCCAACCTGTTCGGGCAGACCCTACCCGTTTCTGACCCAAACCATTCGAATTTAGATTTTCTGACCTGACCCAACCCAAATCACTGTTCTGGCCCAGTTCTGATTTTTTAGCCCAAATCTAATTTTTACGAGTCTGGTCCGTGTTCGTGCACACGAGGCCCGTTTTAAGAAAAAATGAAGATTTGTACTTCACAAATTTATGTAATAAATTAGGTAGGGACGTACAGGATCCACGAATGGGTCGTGATGAACGAATTTTATTTTATTTTTTATCACTCATAGCATGTCGTGGATGTTTAAATTATGCAATAGCATGCAATGTATGTTTAATTACATAGATAATCATGGATATATATTTTCGTGATTAACTGCGTTTAGTAAGCAAGCAAGGTTTATCGCGTTTTAAAACATGTTTTAGAATTATGCGAGCATGTTTTACATGTTGAGTTCTAGAAAGAGCATGTTAAGACTACGTGATCTGCACGGACAAATCTTTTAAATTAAAAAGACTAAGCAAGAAACCCGACGTTTTAATTCTTAAATTAAAAATGTCAAGACCTCCACTTTTTGATCTCTAAACAAAGTGATACGCACTGTGAGTAAATGTCCACATGCATGGCTTTCTTGCACTATTTATCATAAGTTTGTTAGATGAGATTTCTAAATAAAACATTTAATCTATTGAGAAGTTGGGAGTTTCATGTGTAAAGTCCACACACCGACATGCATGTGCAATTTTCATAAGTTCTCTAGAGATAGATATAAAATGAGATGACAAACGAAATTGAATTGGAAGCGGTATGGTGCGAGTGAGTATGCTAATTATAAGAATTGATTTTGGTGTCAAAATTATGGTCAATGCTTGGCATCACCTCAAGTACAACTTCGCCAAGTCCTTCTTGCGATAGTCATGTGGTCTAGTTAAGGTCCAATTATTAATTTCATTTGGCATAAGGATAAGTTGACATGGATTGAAAATAAACGATTAAAAGTTTTATTTTAGTCTGGTCGAGGGGTTCATGTGTAAACGTTCACACGCGTGGCTTGCATGTGGGATTCCTTGGGCAATTGGAGGTTTCAACCAATATTATTTTATCAAAAGGTTACAATATTGTTGTTACGAATTATGTACGATCATATGCTTATGTGTTTACATAACTTTTCAGATATGTCTCTTGCTCCGATTATCAATATGCTTGCAAAAAACCCTTATCCGGTCCGAACTATATTGAGTGGAAACGAAACATGAAGTATGTTCTTATCGTTAAAGAATACATGTTCGTGCTCACTACTCCCAAACCCACAGCCCTTACTGACACATCAACTGATGAGCAACGAGAGTCAAGCAGACTTTGGCATAAGTCAAAACAATATGGCTAAATGTTATATGATGACTATAATGTCAAAGGGCTTGTAGCTCTGTAATCGATCAATGGTAGACATGGCGAGATCCGTCAAGTATTGAGAGTAAGTTCAGGCAATCGGATCAAATAGTTTGCTTCCACATGATGAGAGAGAACTTAGCATGTAGGATGAAAGAATGAAGTTCGGTCCATGAACATGTCTCCTACATGACTCATCTCATCGATAGTCTTTATCAGTTGGGAAGAGGTATCGATGGAAAAACCAAGGTTGATATCATCCTCAACACACAGCCCAAGTCTTTTAAGAACTTTCATGCGAACGCGATCATGAACAAGACAGAGTATACACTAAGTCAGTTGCTCAATGATCTCATAGCAGCGGAAGACATCATGGGAAAATGAGCACATGCCCTTGCTAGCACATATAAGGGCCTATATGTTCCATCAAAATGTGGAAGGCGAAAGAGGGTGCCAAGGGTGGTAGAGGTAAGGGAAAAAGTGGGAGCAGTTGAAGCATGGGCATGAATGCCATCGGCGGCATGAGAAAGCCAAAGGTGAGGGGAAAGTGCTTCAAGTGTAGTAAGACTGGGCATTGGAAGGCTAAATGCCCTATACTCAAGGCTCAAGGTACATAATTAGCTCTTGTAACGAAAATATGTTTAGCGACTTGTTCTACTCATTCATGGGTTGTAGATACGGGTGCCACTGATCATGTTTGTTACAACTTGCAGGGGTTCCTGCAGACAAGGCAATTGAGTGATGACGAGATAACGATCTCCATGGACAACGCAGTGAAAGTCGAGGTCGTTGTCGTCGGAGATTTTACTTTATGCTTTGAAATGATAGTTTTAGTTTTAAGAGATATTCTTTATGTGTCGGAGTTTCGGTGGAATCTTATTTCCATTTTTAAACTATGTATTCTTGGATATTCTGTTGTTTTTTTATAGTGATGTTTCTATCATGAGAAATGCGAGTTTATCAATGGTGTCACATTATATAATTCTATTTATATTATTTTTGCCAAGCATAATACCTATAATTATGTTGCATTTAGTACGTCCAACCATGAAAAGATGAAGTTTTTTCACAAGAGGACTATCATATCTTTGGCGTCTTATATTAGGTCACATCAATCTAAATAGGATCCAGGCGGCTAATAATGGGCGTTGGGAAAATTCATGGTTACTCCATTCTCGATCTATGAATCTTGTATAGTGGGAAAGATATCGACCGCACCTTTCAAAGCGAAAGGGTATAGAGCAAAGAAGTGTTAGAATTAGTCCATTATGACATGTGTGAACCGATGTCTACACAAGCTCGTAGAGGGTAAAGTATTTTATCACTTTCATTGTGATTACTCCACGTAAGGATACGTATACCGCATTACCACAAGTCCGAATGTTTTGAGAAATTCAAAGAATTTAAGGAGGAAGTGGAGAAGAAGTTATGTACGAGTATCAAGTCACCGTGGTACGACCGTAGTGGCGAATACCTCAAAGAACGAAGTTATGGACTACCTAGTGCGGTGTGGGATTACGTCCCAACTCACTACACCGGCACATCAAAGCAAAACGGTGTGTGGGAGAGAAGAGATATGACTCTCTTAGAGATGGTTAGATCCATGATGAGTTATGCAACCTTGCATATTTCGATTACGGGGTATGCCTTTGAAACAACGACATATTTGCTCAATCTAGTACCATCCAAGTTAGTCGACAAGACCCCTTTCGAGTTATGGTTTGGGCGTAAGCCTAGTTTTAGCCATATAATGATATGATGAAGTCCAATACATGTGTTGAACAAGAAGGCTGATGAGTGGGAGGCTAGATCCGACGCAAGGTCGTTGTAGGATATCTATAGGAATGCAAGGGTTATTTCTATAATCCTAAGGATCGAAGGTCGTTATTAGCACCAATACACGATTCTTGGAGGACTACATAAAAACAAAAATCCAAACTTGAAATCATTCTTCTAGGAAGATGATCGTGTTTCACCACCGATTCGCCAAAGGTACAAGATGTCGAGTCAGTGGGAGGATCGACACGAGATACTGGGGTGAGCATTTGAATTTGGTTCAATTTTGCTAATCAAACTCGATCCGAAAATCCAAATTTTGTGAAAGAAAAATCCGATCCGAACCGAAAATCCAAAATCCAAAAATCGATTTTTATATAAAAATCCGAACCGAGCAGAAAAATCCAAATTATGAAAAAACCGAAAATATGAAACCAATTTTGTTAATTCTTATATATATATATATATATATATATATATATATATATATATATATATTAAATTTAAACATATTTAAATAAAATATTATTTTATATATAATTAGAATTTTTGATTTTTTCGATTTAAAAATCCAATCCGATCCGTCCGAAAATCGAAATTTTGAAAAATTTCAATCCGATCCGATCTGAAAATCTAAAAAATCCGAACCGAATTTTAAATTTTGGTTTGGTTCGGATCGGATATTCAGGTTTCATATTTTTTGCTTACCTCTACCATATACTTCAAGATATTGAAGTGGGTCGAGTTTCACTTGGGACACCGGCTATACAAGTGGTGCCTACCCATCAAGTTGTGCAAGAAAGGCCATAACAAGTTACTGCACCCACCGTTGTCATTACAATAGCGTCTCGTCGTAGTGGGAGGGTTGTGCGATAGCCCCGATCGATTTATGTTCATGGGTGAATCTTACGATTTAGTCGATGAGATAGGGATGGCAATGGGCGGATCCGGACCGGATCGGCCAGTCGAGATCGAGATCGATTTTTTGCTTTGGTCGGATCGGTCCGGATCCATTGGATCCAAAAATTAAATCGCATCGGATCCATAAGATCCACGAGGTCCGTGGTCAGGCCGGATCCGTATGTTTTCGCTTCTAAAATAAATTCTAATCAACTATAATTCACGGTAACACCATAATAATCTAAATGCATAATAATACTATAATAATTATTTAGAATTTCTACAATTATCACTATATTGGAAGGCGTTAGTTCTGATTTACTATAAAGTAGGAAGCAACAAACAACTCGATCGTCGATTGGTGTAATGCTTGCGACCACCGTGAATGCGGATAGATACATAATTGAGAGTATTTGAAATGAAATTTGGAACATATTTGTTTGGAATAATTTGGAAAAGGAAATTGAAGAGTTTTAAGTTGGGGTTATGTATTTAATTATAATAAAAATAATATATATATATAAACTAAATGGATTTTGGAATGAGAAATTAGGAATGACTCACAGAGGCATACGAATAGAAATTATTTAGGTTAACTAATTTAATTATATTGTATAACTACCAAAAATAATTTGGGACTTCACCGCCCGAAAGAGCAAGCGTGAGACAAGATTGGATATTGCAATCATAATGAGCGCTAGAAAAACCTAATCAACTTCGAAACCAACAAATTTAAGAAAGAGTCAAAATAGAATTTGAAAGCAACATTAAATTAAATATCTCAAATGAAAATCCTAGATAATGTGCTAAAACTCGTCTCAAATTTAGTATCCTCACTAGCAAAAGTTGATTCGAGATAGGCGGACCATGTCCACATCAATTTCATGAAACAAGGTTGTCGTTGGTGTGATGAAGCAAGTTGGTCCACGGGGCTGCGAGGCAATGAACATTCCTCAAGACGCGTCCATCGCCTCGAAACCTTTGCTTTCAAAGCATCAGGAGATTCAAGCAAATCGGAACCTCGGTGCGGTCCATCTCGTAAGCATGCGGTAACTTTTGCAAGATACTCATACTACGGTGATCAACGAGAGGTACAGTTCTCACCCAACATTGCCAAAATCAAGTATACACATCAAACACACTACTAATAAACGAATAAATGAAATATGTACACTGGGCGCACTACTTCATCGTCTCTCGTTGTTCAGCGTTGCATTAGCAAGGGCGTAAGCCAATCGACAATTGGCATAGGGCGTGGAATAGCAGAATCTCGAGGAAGCATGCCACCCATGTCATATGGAATAGAGAGCATGCCTCAAAGAACACCGAGAATGGACATATCCGCACATTGCGACCGGAGGATACCTAAAATAATATATATAATTGGCGGGTGCAGGTGGGATCTGACCGGATCAGGGTCTTAAAACCTAAACTCGGATCCATATCCAAATATTGATATATGTTCGGATCCGGTCCAGATCCGCTGGTCCAGATTTTTGAGGATCCAGATTCTTAAAAATGGATCTGGATCCACGGATCTGAACCGGGTCCTGGATCCGTTGCCATCCCTACCAGTAGACGAACAATCTATAATCGACCTATGGACATATAGCGAGGCAATACAAGACATATATGCGAGAGCATGACACACCACTATGGACTTAGAGATTGAGTCCATAACCGCTATGGATGTATACGAGAAAACACCTCTACCGGATGACAAGAAAGCCATAGGTATTAAGTTGGTATACAAGAGGATGAGAGATTCTGATGGAGAGGTTTCGGCTTTTAAAGCCAGGCTTATGGAGAAAAGGGTACACTAATATTGAGGGGATCGATTACGATGATACCTTTTCGTTTGTAGCAGTGCTCAAGTCCATTAGAATTCTTATGGCCATAGCAACTCACTTAAACTTAGAGGTTTGGCAAATGGATGTGAAAACCACTTTCTTAAACGGTTACCTTGAGGAAGGTCGAGAATCTATATGCAGCAATCCAAAGGTTATGTGAAGAAAAGTAAGGAACATCTAGTGTGGAAGCTTAAGAAGTCCATTTATGGACTCAAATAAGCTTCCCGATCATGGAACTTACACTTTGACGAGGTGGTAAAAACCTATGGTTTTATCGAGTTGCCTAGCGAGAGTTGCGTGCATTGTTTACATGTCAATGATGACATGGTATTTCTTGCACTTTATGTAGATGACATCCTTCTACTTGACAACAATGTGAAGCTGCTATCAGATGTAAAGAGTTGGAATCGATTTGTTTCAGATGAAAGACTTAGGAGATGCAGCGTACATTCTTAGGATCAAGGTTTACTGAGATCTCGAGAGAAACATATTGAGCTTATCCCAGGCATCTTACATTGATCTTGTGATTACTCGTTTTAGCATGCAAACCACTAAGAAGGATTGCTACCCTTCGGACATGGCATTCCTTTATCCGAGGAGTAGTTAGAAGGCGCAAATGAGATAGACAAAATGAGACATGTTCCCACGCTTCGCCATAGGAAGTCTTATGTATGCAATGCTATATACGCTTCACGATATCATTATACGGTAGGCTTATTGGGAAGATATCAGTCTACCCTTGGACAAGCTCATTGGACTGCGGTAAAGCATATATTCAAGTACTTGAAAAGGACTTGAGATTATAAGCTAGTTTACCGGACAGATTGTCTTATGCCTTTGGGTTATTTAGACACGGATTTCCAAGCTGACCGTGATGAGAAGAAGTCTACCTCAGGCTATGTGTTTACCTTGGAAGCTGGAGCCGTATCTTGGTGGAGTGCAAAAAAACGGTGCATTGCAGACTCCACCTTGGAAGCCGAATATGTAACTGCATCAGAGGCTGCTAAGGAAGCGGTATGGTTCAAGAACTACCTCATGTATCTAGATGTGGTACCTCATTTTCCCAAGAGTATCATAGTGTTATGTGATAACTCTAATGCAGTAGC
Organism: Salvia rosmarinus; assembly: GCA_036937905.1. NCBI lineage: Eukaryota > Viridiplantae > Streptophyta > Magnoliopsida > Lamiales > Lamiaceae > Salvia > Salvia rosmarinus. Next base: position 24,453,147 of record CM072824.1, on the reverse strand, counting down.
TGTTGGATTTGTATACTGGAAGCAGTTTTGGTTGAGCTTGTATACAATGATTCTTGTTACCACTATTACAATCTTCTATCTGAATTGTTTACTTGATTGCATATGTATGTCCCTTTATCTCGTATATAAGTTAGATCATATAGTGTGTAGAAGATCACAGAAGTCTGTATGATTGGTCAAGCTTAATGAGATATAAAAAAGATCACAGCTGAGACAACTTTAGTACGAGTTGTCGGTATAGGTTGCGGTATAGATAAGAAGTGACTTGACTTGGTTACTTGTTGTCTATACTGGTACGTCTCTAACGTATTGATGGATCACAGTGAGATGAGTTCTTCTATCTGACCTTCGTGAAGAACCTAAATCTCGGTGACTTTACGTTGTTCTAAACCTCGATAAGGTATTATGTGAGTATGAGTTACTGACCATCACTTTGACTTGTCATGGGTGAGGGTTACATGAGATAACCCAATATTCTCTTCATCTTGGGTGGTGGCAGTGCTTGTATGTCATGCTAGTTACCTGTATCGAGTAACCGTATCCGTTTAGCCGATGGCGTCCCTTAAGGAGCTCAAAGATTTATTGTACTAAACCCTGCGGTTGAGTTATCTCAAGCACAATAATAAGGTTGAGTGGTACTACTTGAGGAATTAAAAGATTAATTATTTTAGCGGTCATAACGCTATAAATAATTAATGGACGTGTGATATCTTAAATATGGGGTTCGTGAAGTCTAAGTGCAAGCCGACTCAACTTGAAATAAAGGGGTAAGTCGGTATTTATTCTCTAGTGGCATGAATAAATGTTTATGAATTAATTTATGTTACGGGTGAACATAAGATAATTAATTTATTTGAGGCCCATCTTTATTCCTTGCATTTGATCCCAGGCCCGTCAAGGCCTAATGCTCGCAAGAATTTTGTCCCCTCATGAGAGTCCCTCGGGACTGTTACGATCCTCTCTATCTCGAAAGATATTATTATATTTATTAGAAATGCAGAGATCATATCCTAATAGGATCTAGGGTTGCATTATAAATATAAGGTGAGAGAAAATCGAGGTAATACTAATCTTAGTGTGATTTTGAAAATTACTAGAAGCAATATTATGATTCTCGAAAATTCTAAGTGTGAGGAAGAAGGCGAATTTCTACGATTACTTTCCATATATTGCTCTCACTCGGCATTGGAGTTTTGGTAAGCGGGATACGATCCGGAAGATCAAAGCACGCAGTCTTGATCGATTCCTTGTCGAGACAAATTCGCGGTGAACACGAGAAAAACTTATGTGATGCAATTAATTATGTAGATAAATGCTAGGTAAATAATCAATGTATGGTGAATTAAACATCAAGATAGATCCTCGGAGATGTTTAAAATCGAGATATCCCTACAATTGGTATCGAGCACAGGACGATATCTTGGCTCTGTTGGATTAATTCACGTTTATTATTACGTGCGCAATTAATTAATTAATTGTGGATCTATCGTTAATCGTGGCTCATTTTAATTTTTTGTCGGATTTTGTTTTTCACCACGAGAAAATCCGTGGTTATATTAGGATTTTTCTTGTAAATCTAATATGTAAAAGAGGAATGAAGATGAAGAACACGAAGAACGAGACGATGGAGTCCCGTCGCACGGCACGACGAGAGGCACGCCAGCAGCACGTCACGCGACAAGGCACACGATCGTGCCGGACGTGCGGGCGAACAGGGCAGTCGGGTGGTGGGTCTCCTAGGCTGTCTATGCGCTAATGGCTTCGGCAGCATCAGGCGGCAGACCTTGGTCGGCGTCAGCGAGCACCATACGAGAACCCTCGGCGGGTCATGAGATGGCGCGCAACCTCTGCGCAAGTGTTCCCGTCGCCCGAAGCGCTCGGGCAGGTCGAGCACGCGAGTCGCGTCGAAACTCTCGGCAGTGGGCGAGCTTCCTCGGGGGCACGCGGTTTTCGCGTAGACGCCTCGACACTCCTCGATGTTGAGCCTGCACACGTGAGTTTCTCAGCACTCCTCGACAGCAGCTCTTGGCAGCGTTTTCTCCTCAGTGGCTGGGCGATAGCGTGCGACCTCTACGTGCGGGTGCCCGTTGCACGGCTTCATGGGCTGGCCCAGCGTAGTCGAGTGTGAGCTCTCCTCGACGGCATCTCCGCCGCCTCGGTAGGGGCGGGCGGCACGACGTGCAGGGCCTCTCGGCCAGGCTACACGACGATGCTCGGTATGCCTCGATAGCTTGAGTCGACAGGCTGGACGGCAGGCGCGAACATGCAGGGCAAGGCGGGAAGCGGTGCGGCGAATGTGCGGCTGGGCGCATTGTGGGTTGTGCCCTAGCACGCGGCCCAGTCCACATTGGGCCGACCCAGCCCGTTTCGGCCCAAACCCGTTTTTCGACCCGGTTCCAGATTTCTGACCCGACCAGCCCATTCCACTGTTTCGGCCCGTTTTTAGATTTTTCGACCCAAATCCAGTTTTGATGAGTTTGGTCCGTGCTCGTGCACGCGAGGCCCGTTTCAAGATTTTTTTGAAGATCTGTACTTTGCAAATTTATATAATAGATTAGGCAGGGAAGTACAGGATCCACGAGTGGGCCACGATGAACGAATTTATTTTATTTTTATCGTTCAAAGGATGTCGTGGATGTTTAAATTATGCAGAAGCATGCTATGTATGTTTAATTACGTAGATAAACATTTAATATGTTTTCGTGATTGAATTCGTATAGCAAGCATGCTAGGTTTATCGCGTTTTGAAGCATGTTTTAGAATTCTGCGAGCATGTTTTACATGTTGAGTTCTATAGAAACCATGCTAGGTTTACGTGATCTGCATGGACAAACCTTTTGAAACAAAAGACTAAGCAAGACACCCGACATATTAATTTTTTAAATCAAAGATGTCAAGACCTCCACTTTTTTTTATCTCCAAACAAAGTGGTACGCACTGTGAGTAAACGTACACATGCGTGGCTTGCTTGCACTATTGATCATAAGTTTATTAGATGAGATTTCTAAATAAAATATTTTAATCTATTGAGAAGTCGAGTTTCATGTGTGGCGCCCACACGCGTGGCTTGCATATCACGATTTTCATAAGTTCTCTAGAGATAGATTTAAAATGAGATAACAAAAGATTTTGAATTGGAGCGGTATGGTCCGAGTGGTATGCCGATTCTAAGAATTCATTATCTGTTTGTCAAAATTGTGGTCATTACTTAGGCATCACCTCAGTAGAACTTCCCATGAAGTCCTTCTTGCGATAGTGATGTGGTGTAGTAAGGTCAATCATTAATTTCATTTGTCATAAGGATAAGTTGGCGTGGATTGAAATTAAGCGACTAATAGGTATATTTTAGTCCGGTCGATGGGTTCATGTGTAAGCGCCCACAGCGTGGCTTGCATGTGGAATTCCTTGGCGAATGGAGGTTTCAATTAATATTGTTTTATCAAGGTTACAATATTATTGTTACGAATTATGTGCGATCGTATGCTTATGTGTTTGCATTACTTTTAGATATGTCTCTTACATCGATTATCAATATGCTCGCACAAAACCCTCTATCTAATCCAAATTTTATCGATTGGAAGCGAAACATGGAATATGTTCTTATCGCGAGAAGAACACATGTTTGTTCTCACTATTCCCAAACCCGATGCCTCATCGACGATCAACAAATGAGCAGCGAGAGTCAAGCAGACTTTGGCATAAGTCAAATAATATGGCCAAATGCTATATGATGACAACTATGTCCAAAGGCTTGTAGCTGCAATATCAGTCGATGGTAGACGCGACTGAAATATGGTCAAGTCACGAGAGTAAGTTTGGGCAGTCGGATCGGACAGTCCGCTTCCACACAATGAGAGAAATCTTGGCGTGTAGGATGGAAGAGGAATGTTCGATCCATGAACATGTCTCACACATGACTCATCTCATGGATAGTCTTGATCAGTTGGGAGGAGGTATTGACGGCGAAGCCAAGGTCGATATCATCCTCAACACACTGCCTAAGTCTTTTGAGAATTTTTTCGTAAACGCGATCATGAGCAAGACCAAGTATACACTTAGTCAGTTGCTAAATGATCTCATGGCCGCAGAATGAGTAATGGGAAAAGGTGCACATGCCCTTGCTAGCACGTCTAAGGGCCCAAATTTTTCATTGAAAAGTGGAAGAAGAAAAAATGGGTACCAAAGGTGGTAGAGGCAAGGGAATCAGTGGGAGCAATGGGAGCAAGAACATGCTTGCCACCGGAGGCTTGAAAAATCCAAAGGAGATGGGCAGGTGATAGTGTCCTATTTTACATGATTTATAGCATGTTTTGTGATGCCTATTTCTTGATTTTCAAGGTCTTGTGGCTCATTTACGACATGTTAATCTATTTGTTGAGCTTTTATTATGCTTTGGATTGTTTTTCTCTATTTTAGGATGTTGTATGAAGATGGCTAGAACTCCCACATTCTTTAACAATTCGCAGCATTTTTCCAGAACACGCCAGAAAACTTCGGATAGATATTTGGACCTCCAAACGATCTCCGTTGGTCTGAACACATCTAATACATATTGTAGATCTTTGAAATATCTTTCCAAAGGTATCTTATGGGCCACGAGGGGACGGCAATAACTCCAGATATAATCATTTCCCCACGACTGCGCATTGCTGGAAAATGTGACGAACACCTTTTTCTTTAACACCTATTTGTCTCTCACCTTTCCAACTCAATCCCATTTGCATCACATGGCTTTGTGCCTATAAAAGACACCATTGATCAGCCATGGAGAGGGGAATTCAACACCATTTCATACCTTAGATTAGCTATTTTCATTCCTAAAACTCTCTCTAAATATTTAGTGTTCTTATGTTCTTAAGCTTTGGTTTCACCTTGAGCTAGTTCAAGTTCCTCTTGTTGGAGTGTTATTATCAATGGATTGAAGTTTTATTCAAGTAGCTAATTTTGTCTACAAAAGGGTTTTATCTATTTCTCACTCTTTATTTATTTCTTTAATGTTTATTTACATTTATGCATCTAACTATTAGTGAGTGTTTAAACACCTCATTCTAACTCTTTATTGCTTTATTTACATTTATGCATCTAACTATTAGTGAGTGTTTAAACACCTCACTCTAACTCCTTTAATGTTTTCTTTACATTATTGCTGTATTTATATTACTATGATCATGTGTGGCTAGACCCCGTGATCCTAGGGTTGTAAGTATATAGTTAAAATTATATAGATTAGCCTTTTAATTCTATTTGCCTTCCAATTTGTGATTTATTGATCTTTGTTACTTATTTCCATGTTGGAGTAATTGATCACTATTCTTACATGCTCAATTATGTGATTTATGTCCGCCCAAGAATAAATCACATAGTCGATCACTAAGATCATAATATAATTTATTTATTTGGCCACCCGGAAAATAAGTGAATTATAGGGAAATTAATACTTATGAGCTTTTGTAACTTGTCTATTACTCTTGAGACCGCCGGAGATAAGAGTGTAGACAAGTCCACTATGATTGCCCGACCAAGGAATCATAGGTTGCTTTAGTGTATTCCCATCTAAATTGGATTAAAATTGGTAAATAGGTTAATAGGTTAATTTGTATACATTTTGACTATGTTAATTACAACCCTAGGATCATTTGTTTTATATTTATTATTTTTACATTTCTTAGTTTTTAATCATATTATCACACCATCATTCTATTTAATCACTCAAATAATAACGAAGACTTAAGTAGAAGTACTTGTTCTATTTTCGACACATCAGTCTCTGTGGATACGATATATATACTTGCCCTGTTTTTACTACATTAATTTGTGTTAAAAATAGCGCGATCAAATTTTGGCGTCGTTGCCGGGGACTGATAGATTTTAGAACAATATTTTGAAAAATCTAAGTTATTACTTTGAGTTTTTCTTGTCTTGTGGACTAACTCGAATTCGTTTATTTCTTTTCTCAAGGTAGTGCATGACCACAAGATCGAAGGAGAAAAAATTGACTCCTTTGAACTTGGAAGTTGGCAAGGGCCTAAGACGAGGAAGATACGCAAAGAAGGGAGCATCCACAAGCACTCCCACACCACCACCTCAGCCTAAACCATCAATATCATCCAACATGACCGAGATGGTCCACTTCAACCAAGGAGCAAAGAAAACGCTCAGCAGCAAGTACAAGATCATGACCGATCGCTATGAAAATGATGGATGGGGGACGGTTGCATCCAACGATTTTCAATTACAACCGGCCTCATCAACATGGTCCAAAGGGAGAAATTTGCCGGACTTGACCACGACGATCCTAATGCACATCTTATCTCTTTCTTGGATGTGTGTGCTACTATCAAGCAGAATGGTGTCTCCTCTGATACTATTCACATGAGGATGTTTGGATTCTCTCTAATGAGGGAAGCCAGAGAATGGTACAAGGGGCTGGATCGTGAAAAAGTGACTACCTGGAAGGAGATGTGCCGACTGTTCTTGGAAAAATATTTTCCTCCATCAAAAGCTGAGAAATATAGGGAGGACATCAATCAATTCGAGCAGCTCAAGGATGAGCCTTTGTACGAGGCTTGGTCAAGATTTAAACAACTTCTACGCAAGTGTCCGGATCACGGACTAGACAAAGATGATCAAGTCATACGTTTCTATCGAGGGTTGACAATCCCTACTCGGAAGGAGCTCGATTTCGCTGCGAAGGAGGCTTTCTCAATAGTGATGTTGACGAAGCCCTAGATGTCATCGAAAGAATGGTGGCCACCAGCTACGAGTGGATCAACAACCGAAAGATGGGAAGAAAGAAGAGCATGGAAATCAATACAGATGCATATGACGATCTCATGGAGAAATATGCGAAGTTGCAGAAGGAATTGGATGCGCAAAGAAAGGGAAAGTTCCACGTCAATGCCATAAATGAAGAATCCAATACCCAATTGATAAAAGAAACCAATTACTTGCAAGGTAATTTCCATCATGGCAAGGGGTATCCAAGAGGAAACCCAGCTTATCACCCCAACAACCGGAGTCATCCGAACTTCTCATATTCAAATCCCAACAATGCACTCCAACTGCCGCCTGGATTCAACATGCAAAACGGAGCTATCCTAGAGCCAAAGAAATCTTCTCTTGAAGATATTGTCAACCAATTGACAACCAACGTGAATCAATTCGTGGCTCATTCCAGCTCAAAGATGTCTACCATGGAAGGAACGATGATAGAAATGTAGAAACAAATCCAAATGGTGGAGAACCAAGTGGGGCAAATTGCCAATAGTCTAGCCAGGGTACACAAACCGGGAAATTTTCCGAGCAACACCGAGCTAAACCCCAAGGGACAACAAGACTGTAGTGCCATCGAGCTAAGGAGTGGCACCAAGTACTTCAACCATAGATCAGAACCCGAGAAGGAGGGCACTCAAAACGAGAAAAATAGAGGAGGTATCGGTAATAGTATCGATCGATACTCTGACCGATACGGGGATGCTGAGGCTTGATTTATAGCATGTTTTGTGATGCCTATTTCTTGATTTTCAAGGTCTTATAGCTCATTTACGACATGTTAATCTATTTGTTGAGCTTTTATTATGCTTTGGATTGTTTTTCTCTATTTTAGGATGTTGTATGAAGATGGCTAGAACTCCCACATTCTTTAACAATTCGCAGCATTTTTCCAGAACACGCCAGAAAACGTCGGACAGATATTTGGACCTCCAAACGATCTCCGTTGGTCTGAACACATCTAATACATGTTGTAGATCTTTGAAATATCTTTCCAAAGGTATCTTATAGGCCACGAGGGGACGACTATAACTCCAGATATAATCATTTCCCCACGACTGCGCATTGCTGGAAAATGTGACGAACACCTTTTGCTTTAACACCTATTTGTCTCTCACCTTTCCAACTCAATCCCATTTGCATCACATGGCTTTGTGCCTATAAAAGACACCATTGATCAGCCATGGAGAGGGGAATTCAACACCATTTCGTACCTTAGATTAGCTATTTTCATTCCTAAAACTCTCTCTAAATATTTAGTGTTCTTATGTTCTTAAGCTTTGGTTTCACCTTGAGCTAGTTCAAGTTCCTCTTGTTGGAGTGTTATTATCAATGGATTGAAGTTTTATTCAAGTAGCTAATTTTGTCTACAAAGGGTTTTATCTATTTCTCACTCTTTATTATTTCTTTAATGTTTATTTACATTTATGCATCTAACTATTAGTGAGTGTTTAAACACCTCATTCTAACTCTTTATTGCTTTATTTACATTTATGCATCTAACTATTAGTGAGTGTTTAAACACCTCACTCTAACTCCTTTAATGTTTTCTTTACATTATTGTTGTATTTATATTACTATGATCATGTGTGGCTAGACCCCGTGATCCTAGGGTTGTAAGTATATAGTTAAAATTATATAGATTAGCCTTTAATTCTATTTGCCTTCAAATTTGTGATTTATTGATCTTTGTTACTTATTTCCATGTTGGAGTAATTGATCACTATTCTTACATGCTCAATTATGTGATTTATGTCACCCAAGAATAAATCACATAGTCGATCACTAAGATCATAATATAATTTATTTATTTGTACAGGAAAATAAGTGAATTATAGGAAATTAATACTTATGAGCTTTTGTAACTTGTCTATTTCTCTTGAGACCGCATGGAGATAGAGTGTGAACAAGTCCACTACCTTGATTGCCCGACCAAGGAATCATAGGTTGCTTTAGTGTATTCCATCTAAATTGGATTAAAATTGGTAAATAGGTTAATAGGTTAATTTGTATACATTTTGACTATGTTAATTACAACCCTAGGATCATTTGTTTTATATTTATTATTTTTACATTTCTTAGTTTTTAATCATATCATCACACCATCATTCTATTTAATCACTCAAATAATAACGAAGACTTAAGTAGAAGTACTTGTTCTATTTTCGACATATCGGTCTCGTGGATCGATATATATACTTGCCTGCTTTTACTACATTAATTTGTGTTAAAAATAGCGATCGTGAGTGCTTCAAGTGCGGCAAGGCGGGCATTGAAAGGCTAAGTTCCCCATGCTCAAGGCTCAAGTCGCCATTTGCTTTAATGTGAAACATGTTTAGCAACTTGTTCTACTCATTCATGGGTAGTAGATCGGGTCTGATCGATCATGTTTGTTACACCTGCGTGGGTTCCTGCGGACAAGGAGCTGTTTGGTGGCGAGATAACAATCTCCATGAGCAACGCGCTAAAATCGAGGCCGTTGCGATCGGAGATATTTCTTTATGTTTGATAAAACTACTTTAGTATTAAAGGCGTTTTGTATGTGCCGGAGTTTAAGCGAAACCTTATTTCGGTTTCCAAACTATTTATACATGGATATTACATTATTTTTATAGTGGTGTTCTATCATAAGAAATGATGAAGTTATCGTGGTGACACTCTATATAATTAAGCTTTATACTATTTTCGCTAAACATCATACCTTTAATTATGTTGCATCTACATCAAACCTTAAGAAGATGAAGTTTTCTTAGCTAGATGACACCATATTTCTTTGGCATCTTAGATTAGGTCACATCAATCTAAATAGGATCAAAGCGGCTAAGAATAAAGCGTTGGGTGAAATAATTCTCACTCCGTTCCCAGTCTGCGAATCCTGTATAGAAGAAAAGATGTCGACCAGACCCTTCAAAGTGAGGGGGTATAGAGCCAAGGAAGTGTTTGAGCTAGTCCATTCTGATGTGTGTGGACCAATGTCCACACAAGCTCGTGGAGGGTACGAGTATTTTGTCACTTTCATTGACGATTACTCAAGGTACGGATCGTAAACCCGCTTCGCGCATGTACGAATGCTTTGACAAATTCAAAGAATTTAAGGCGATAATGGAGCGAAGCCGTAAGAGTATCAAGTCATCATGATCGATCGCGGTGGCGAATACCTCGAGAACGAGTTCATGCACTAACTAGTGTAGTGTGGGATTATCTCCACTCACTGCACACGCACACCACAACAAAATGGTGTGTCGAGCAAAGAAATATGACTATCTTAGAAATGGTTAGATCTATGATGAGCTATGCAACATTGCCTATTTCGTTATAGGGTATGCATTAGAAACAGTGACATATTTGCTCAATCTAGTACCGTCAAGTCGGTCGACAAGACCCTTTCGAGTTATGGTTTGGGTGCGAGCTCAGTTTAAGCCATATAAGGATATGGGAGAGTCCACATATGTCTTTGAACAAGAAAGGCGACAAGTTGGTGGCTAGATCAAGCAAGGCATTTATTGGTTATCTAGAGGGCGAAATATGGTTATTTCTATAGTCCTAAGGATCGGAAGGTGGTTATTAGAACTAACGCTGATTCTTAGAAGAGGACTACATAAAAACCACAAATCCAAAGTTGAAATCATACTTCAAGAATTAGAAGATGATCGTATTCCACCACCGATTAGGCGAAGGTATGAAATATCGCGTCTAGTGGGAGGATCGACACCGATACTTCAAGAAATTGAAGCGGATCGAGTTCCACTAGAGATACCGACCATACAAGTGGCACCTACCCAAAGCAAGTTGTGCAAGATAGAGAACCACTGGTTCTTGCACCCACTGTTGCCATTGTGCTAGTAGCACCGTCGTAGTGGGAGGTTGTTCGTTAACCCGAGCGATTTATGTTCGTGGGTGAATCTTGGTTTAGTCGAGGAAGCAGCAGGTGTAATCGACCAATGGACATATAGCGAGGCGATACAAGACACTAATGCGGGATCATGGCACACCGCTATGGACTTAGAAATTGAGTCGATAATGACTATGGATGTATACGAGAAAACACCTCTACCGGATGGCAAGGAAGTCATAGGTAGTAAGTGGGTATCTGAGAGAAGAGAGATTCGGATGAGAGGTTTCGCTTTTAAAGCCGTGCTTGTGGAGAAAGGGTACACTTAAATTGAGGGAATCGATTTCGATGAGACCTTTTCGCCTGTAGCAATGCTCAAGTCCATCAGAATTCTTCTGGCCATAGTAGCTCACCTAAACCTTGAGGTTTGGCAAATGGATGTTAAAACCGCTTTTCTAAACGGTTACCTTGAAGAAGGTAGAGACATCTATATGCAGCAACCCGAAGGTTATGTGGTGAAGGGTGAAGAGCATCTAGTATGGATGCTTAAGAAGTCCATTTATGGACTCAAGAAAGCTTCCCGATCATGGAACTTACGCTTTTACGAGGTAGTAAAGTCCCATGGATTTACCCAGTTGCCTAGAAAGTTGTGTGTATCATTTGGATGTCAGCGGTGGCGTGGTATTTCTTGCACTTTACGTAGATGACATCATTCTACTTAGCGACAATGTGAAGTTGTTATCGGACGTAAAGAGTTGGTTATCCGATTAGTTTCAATGAAAGATTTAGGAGATGTAGCATACATTCTTGGGATCGAGGTTTACCGAGATTGCAAGAGAAAATATTGAGCTAATCTCACCGTCTTACATTGATCTTGTGATTACTCGTTTTAGTATGTAGACCGCCAAGAAGAGATTGCTACCCTTCAACCATGGTGTTCCTTTATCTAAACGGTGCCCTAAGAATGCAAATGAGATAGAGGAAATGAGACAAGTTCCATATGCTTGAGTCGTAGGAAGTCTCATGTATCACAATGCTATGTACGAGACCGATATCGCTATGCATGAGCATAGTAGCTAGATATCGATCTAACCGGACAAGCACATTGGATTGCGGTAAAGCATATACTCAAGTACACGAAAGGACTCGAGATTATAGGCTAGCTTACAAGCGATAGTCTAATGCCTTTGGGTTATTCGGACTCGGTTCCAAGTCGACCGTGATGAGAAAAAGTCTACCTCAGCTATGTGTTTACCTTGGGAGAAGGAGCCGTATCATGGCGGTGCAAAGCAGCGATGCATTGCGGACTCTACCATGAAGCAAGAATATGTAGCCGCTCGGAGGCGCTGCAGGAGGCGGTATGATTCAAGAACTACCTCATGTATCTAGATGTGGTACCTCGTTTCCTAAGAGTATCATAGTATATCTTGTGATAACTCGGTGCGATGTGCAAACTCAAAGAAACCACGGACCCACAAGGCAACAAAACACATAGAGAGAAAGTACCATGTCATACGAGAAATCGTTAGACGAGGAGACGTGCTGATTGAGAAGATTGGTACAACGGAAAACCTAGCTAGCCCATTCACGATAAGCCTGCCGCAAAAAGTCTACGACGAGCATGTTCGAGGACTTGGATTGCACAAGATGTGACGACCCGACTTCTCAAGGAAGTACAGATTAAACGGATCGCCACTGGTATGACAATGCAACGGATATACACATAACTAAGCCAATACGATTAACCAATCAACTACGAATAAATGCATAGGCGAAAGGAATAAGTCGTTTCAATACAAACTCAAGCAATGAAGGACTTGCCCAAAGGTTCAACGTTCAAATATAGCCCAATCGGGCACAATTCAAGGAGCAGTGCGACCTTAAGTTCAATAGTATATGAAAAGTAGTTATAATCAAAGACATCAAACAATATCGAGTTAGGAGCAATAAGCGTGTGGACATGCATATGACGATACATGCCCAAGGTTCTAGAAATCCTTTCTATTAAAGCAACAAAACAACTGCCACTCTGCACCGCCTCGCACCCATCATCAATCCCTGCTCAATCTGCACATAAAAAACGAGATGCAGGGCTACATACAAAAGTACTTAGTGGACTCATTGTCGAATACATTTTCTTTGTAAGTTATTGAACTTCCCACAATAGCGCATGAGGATTTTAGTTAAAAGACTCATACCTATCAAACATTCTATCATTTTTCAAAAGTGTCCGGCCAGACTATTTCATCCACGTTGTTCCATATCTGATCATTCATTCATTCGCGCACTATGGAGGTGGCCACCTACACATAGTCATCGTGACCGGTCGAGGTAGCTAACCTTAACACACAGTCACACGTGTACACAATCCGAGTTAGTCCTTAACTAAGTCGGATCCAATCGTTACCCTTTTTTAATGTTGGTGGACCAACACATTCACATACCACATTAGATATACCAATATCAGATAGAATCACAACAAAACATAAACATTTGGCAGTCAATAACAGTTTATGTAATAATATTTCGTAAACCTTTTGTAAATCATGCTTTGAGATAGACATGTATGTTATTTTTATTTCAAGAAAGCCCACCTGCTAGTCCGAAGTTAATAGTTCTAAGCGGGGCAGGGTGTGAGTGTCCTTCCTCGGCAACTACGTACGATCAAGCCCTTCATAAGAAAATAGTCTTTCTTAGATTCTTTCTATTGATCGAAGGTCGTTTATAAATTACGACTTAATGTTCCCAATTAGGATTTCTTTATGATTTCATGTGATGGTCTTAAGATAATTCCTATTATCTTACATTCTCAATTTCCAAACTATATTACTTCATCATTCATAGATGAACCTCAACTTATGAGTCATATGTTCCGAGTCTATCCTCGACTCTAGCCTTAGTGTTCTTCTAAACGTTATTGCATTATAGATTGTTAGTATTCAAGTTATGATTGATATATTAGGATATTTTCAAGCCACTAACTAGACTTAACAATTATAGTTACATCCTAGTAGGTTATGCTTGACGACTTGTCTTATTAACACGATGAATGAAAGGGAATCTTGACTTATGATTCGAGATATCTCATACCATCGTGTAAGTAAATACTTAGGAATTAATGGAGTTCTTTGTGAAAACTAACTTGACCTTTGAGACAAAAGGATTGACATCTTATGCTTGAATCTTAGCTTACACTTTTTTTTGTTTCTCTTAACTCGTCGGAGATTGTGTACGTTATAAAATCGCTATTCGTATCGAGTTGTCTTAATGCTCAATCTAATATCGTATTAGGTTATCGTTGTTGAGCATTAACATTATAAGTCAGCTTTTGGTTTCTTTAACTTAGGAACTCACATTTGAGTTATCCTATTAATAGAAAACCCTAAATTTGTGTCGAACTTAAATTCTCATTAATTCCTTCTTAAGTTATCGAAATTTGTCGATTTCTTTTGGATTCTAAATCGTAAAGTACATTGTTGTTTACGTTTGGGGTTTTGTTTGTCGGCACAACATAAATATAACCATTCAACACCATACACAACATATATTATACTAAAGCATTAGAAAACCCTAATTTCTAACATAATACACAACCATTGTGTATGTGCGCATGAGTGTTCCATTCATTCATCATAATCATAACCATTTATTCTAAACTTAGATTAACTACTATGGCATCATTCACAATTAAAATCAACTCATACTTGACCATTTTGTTATGTTTTTTATAATTAGCAATAATTAGCATAAGTATCTAATAAATTTCAATAAAATCATATTATACTCCTATCATAATATAGAATCTAATTACCAACTCCATATCATCAAATAAAATTTTAAACCATGAGTAAATAAGCATTATATTTTTGGCAATTTCAATTTATTAAACTTTGGTGTTCAATTAATTCCACAAAAATCATATCATGCTCATATCATACATTAAACATGAAATATCATCTCATATCATACATTAAAATTAAAACACATGCTTTTTACTACATGTATATTTTCGGTAATTATAATATATATACATATATATTCAATAAATTCCATTCACTTCACCATATGTTTGTAATATGCAATAAACATGTAATATTAACTTTAAACCTCAACTAAATATTTATAATATGAACTAAATGCTTGGAATTCTTTTTGTCCTCACACATATATTGTATATGTGTTCAATAAATTCCCAACAATGCATATTAGGTTCATATTATTTCTAAACATCACATATCATATTATTTTCAACAACTAAAAATCAAATAAATCTTAGAATATTTATACATAGTTTCGGCCTTTTCATAAAAATAGGAGCAGTGTCTCAAAAATTTCAAGATTAATATATGATGTTCATATCATATATTAAAGACTATATCTCAACTATTTCTCAACAAATAAAATCAAACAATTGCTTAAAAATACTTAAATAAATTCTGCCCATTTGTGAAAAATAGGAGTATTGTTTAAATAATTTCAAGATTAATATATGATGTTCATATCATATATTAAACACTATACCTCAACTATTTTCCAACAAATAAAATCAAAATAAATACAAGAAAATTCCAAAAATTCCCATATTTATTCTACATGCTCCTAACACATCAACAAGCAACAATATTGAATAATATTCACAAAACCATGCTTTATCTCCTATAAAAAGAAATTATAACAAAATCAAAAAATAATAAACATGCTCCAAAGATTCCCAAATTTTAAATACAATCTTAGAATATATTTATAAGTATATTTCATTCATGGCTTGAGAGCATTTTATGTCTCAAAAGCCACGATATTTGGGAAGGTTGAACTAGGGTTTCAAAATGAAAAAAAAAATCTAAAAAAAATTCCACTCCATTAGAATGGAAGAGGATGATGAATAATACCTTTGTATGGTCTTATAAACTGATTTTGTGAGTTGGAATGGTTTGAAATGGGGGATTAAAGCTTAGAACATGGAAGAACAATAGAGAGGATTTGAATTTAGAGAGAAAATGGGTTCCAAAGTTAGAGGATCATATGGATGAAATGGTCTACATTGGTGCAGCAAAGAGCTGTTATAAGCTCATTTGGGGTCTCTTGGTGGTGGTTGGGAGAAGGAATGGTCAAATTACCCGATTTGACATGTTAATACCGACTCTTTAAGTTTTATCGTACTTTCGATTGATTTCTCAGAACCTTAAGGTTTTATTTTCTTAAATAGCCTTAAAAATACTTATTTCATAGTTTATAATAATTTCATGAAGTTCGGATGGCATCCGGTAAGTCAATTCAAAGTTATCGCGGAAAAACAGCGTCGGGCGATTAAATTATGCTCATTCGAAATTCTATTAAAATCTTGAGCTTTCATAATTAATTTGAGTCTTATAAATAATTTCTTATTGATTTAGACCCTTGGTTCGAGTTTCGGTTCGCTCGGATCGATCTAGGGTTTTTCCGGTATATATTCCCGGCGTTCGGTTAAGTTCTTCAGAAATTGATTCTTATGAATTCTAAATTCATAATAATATATTCCTTCATGATTTTGATTGTTATTATAAATTTTCATGAATAGCATGGACTGGAAGTGGATCCAGCTCGTGAATAGTACTTTTGAGACTGATCGGGCGAGTATGCCCGAAAATTTCAATTCTTTGTCTTCTCACATGTTTTCGCGAGACAATTCTAGAAATGAAATCCTTTTATTGAGATTCATTCTCGATCTTTCATTCTATGTTCAAGCTACTCAGAAAACCATAATCCGGTAGGACTAGTAACTAGTTTTTTGATTTCTCTAGTTTTCGATCTCCGAATCGATTCTAATTCGTTTCGTTGGTCACCTTAAACATAATTAAGGTCTTAGAACTCTAAGTGATTGGTTTAAGCATCGCTAATAAAAATTTTAATTTTTTCAGGGTATTACACAAGATGACCCCTACTTAGAAAGGAAACTTTTGTAGAAGTAGGAGAAGCAAAGTGATGGTTGTTTGTAATAGCTAGTAGAGAGACACATTGTATACTAAAAGTTTGCTTTAGTATAAGTGGGAGATTGTTGGATTTGTATACATGAAGCAGTTTTGGTTGAGCTTGTATACAATGATTCCTGTTACCACTATTACAATCTCCTATCTGAATTGTTTACTTGATTGCATATGTATGACCCTTTATCTCGTATATAAGTTAGATCATACAGTGTGTAGAAGATCACAGAAGTCTGTATGATTGGTTAAGCTTAATGAGATATAAAAAGGATCATAACTGGGATAACTTTAGGACAAGTTGTCGGTATAGGCTGCAGTATAGATAAGAAGTGACTTGACTTGGTTACGTGTCTATACTGGTACGTCTCTGACGTATTAATGGATCACATTGAGATGTGTTCTTCTATTTGACCATCGTGAAGAACCTACATCTCGGTGACTTTACGTTGTTCTAAACCTCGATAAGGTATTATGTGTGTATGAGTTACTGACCATCACTTTGACTTGTCATGGGTGAGGGTTACATGAGATAACTTGATATTATCCGCATCTTGGGTGGTGGCAATGCTTGATATCATGCTAGTTACAGACGAGTCACCGTATCCATTTAGGATGATGACGTCCCCTTAAGGAGCTCAAAAGATTTATTGTACTAAACCCTGCAGGTTGAGTTATCTCAAGTATAATAATAAGGTTGAGTGGTACTACTTAAGGAATTAAAGAGATTAATTATTTTAAGCAGTCAGAACGCTATAAATAATTAATGGACGTGCGATATCTTAAATACGGGATTCATGAAGTCTAAGTGCAAGCCCGCCTCAACTTCAGAAATAAAGGGGTAAGTCAATATTTATTCTCTAGTGGCATGAATAAATGTTTATGAATTAATTTATGTTCTGGGCTTAACATAAGATAATTAATTTATTTGAGGCCCATCTTTATTCCTTGCATTTGATCCCTGGGCTGGCCCATCAAGGCCTCGTAACTGCAAGAATTTCGTCCCCCTTATGAGAGTCCCTCCAGGACTCTGTTCTGATCCTTTCTATCTGAAAAGATATTATTATATTTATTAGAAATGTAGAGATCCTATCCTAATAGGATCTCGGGTTGCATTATAAATATATGGTGAGAGAAAATCGGGTAATACTAATCTAGTGTGATTTTGAAAATTACAAGTAATATTGTGATTCTCGAAAATTCCAGTGTGAGGAAGAAGGCAAATTCTACGGTACTCTCCATAGATTGCTCTCACTCGGCATTGGAGTTTTGGCAAGCGGGATACGAGTCCAGAAGATCAAAGCACGAGTCTTGATCCAATTCCTTGTCAGACAAATTCGCAGGTGAACACGAAATAACACCTATGTGATGCAATTAATTATGTAGATGCATGCTAGGTAAATAATCAATGTATGGTGAATTAAACATCCAAGATAGATCCTCGGGAGAGGGTTAAAACCAGATTTCCCTACAGTAGCAAACTTGAAGGAACCATGGACCCACAAGGCGACGAAACACATAGAAAGTACCACATTATACGAGTAATCGTATGACGAGGAGACGTGCTTATAGAGAAGACTTGTACTATAGACAACCTACTCACCTATTCACGAAAATCCTGCTGCAAATAGTCTTCGAGGAGCATGTTCGAGGACTTGGATTGTGCAAGATGGCCTCCACCTAGAAAGGAAACTTTTGTATAAGTGGGAGGAGCAAAGTGATAGTGTTGCTTGTAATAGCTAGTAGGGAGACACATTGTTTACTAAAAGTTTGTTTTAATATAAGTGGGAGAATGTTTGATTTGTATACATAAAGCAGAATGGTTGAGCTTATATACAATGTTTCCTATTACTACTATTACAATCTCCTGTCTGAATTGTTTACTTGATTGCATATGTTGTCTCATTTCTCATACAAAAATTAGATCATACTGTAATACCCCATATTTTCTGTAGCAGAGATTAGCTTCGGATTAAAAGTTTTATAAGAAGGGCATTGCATCTTTAAGAAATAGCTGTTTAAGTTAGAAGCTTTTACGTGAAGCTTCAAGTTGAGAAGATATAGTTGAGGCAGATTTGAGGCAGAATCCGAGATAAGATTCTTAGATCTTATTTAGAACAAGAAGACCTAGATTCCAAGGGTCTTGAGGTGATGGATACATGCTCAATGAAGTCTTGATTTTAGAAAATTGGGAATTTCAAAATCTATGTTTTTGTAACGTCGGCGTTTGCCGATTAAGCTCGAATTAAGAGCAGAATATTTAAAATGATTTTCGGAGTCAAGAATATATCTTTATAATTATATCTTGATGTTTATGATATATTATTGAGTTCAAAAGCAAAAATTCAAGTAAGATTGTTTTATGAGATAATTAGTTTTGATTTCTTGCTATAGAAATGCTATGCATTATTCTACAATATTTATATTTAATTTCTAAAGAAAAGTGATTATTTATCTATTTAAGAAAATGAGAAAAAGAAAAGAAAAGAAAAGAAAAGAAAAGGTTTCTAGAAGTGGTGAGTAATCACCACTTTAAGAAAATCAAAAATAAAATAAATTATTACATAATTACATACTTTATACTTTGGAACAACTATTCATCCCTCATTTTCTCTCAAACTCACGTCCAACACACACTCACACACACATAAGATTTTTGAAAATCTTGAGAAAAAAATAGAATGATCAAACCGTTGAATTTTCGATCCGCTCAGAACGAGGTATAATCTCATCTCTAGAACACATCTACGGATTGCAAATTTTAAAATCATGAGCATATGTATAATTCACATTTTCGGTCATTTTGGATTAATTATGAAGAATTATGTTTTGTTGATTATTTGTTAATATTATGATAGATTCGCTGCTCATCTATTGTTTAATGTTGAATTTGTAAAACATATGTTATTGTTTTGGAATTTCATGAAATTTTGAAAAAGGGATGCTTTGATCTTGAATATGTGATGTTGATATGATTGAATTGCCTTCATATATGTGTTATTGGATTGATATAAACATGTTTGGAACAAGAAAACGTTTGAAGTCGAACAGTTGGAAAAATCCAAAAATGGCCGAAACCCTAAGCCATTATATTGTTGGATTTTTTATTTTATTTGATCATTTTGACTTTATATTTGGATTCTATGATATGAATAATGCTTAAAATGATTTATTCGGATTTTTCGTCGACGATTCAAAAGTTGTAAAATTTTAGTTTGTCGCGAAAATGGGTTTTCAATATCAAAGTGTTGATTTTTGTGTTTTGTTGATAGATTGATGATCTTTGATGATAATTGAGCATGTATAGAGGTTGTTGGAGTTGGATGATGTCTCATGTGACGTTTGACATTAGGCATAAGTATGTCTTAAGGGGCCGTTAAGTTTTTGGCTAAGATTGGATAGTTGAAGCTTGTTATTAAGTTTTCTATGCTTATATAAACATATGGTGATGAATTGGTGGAGTTTGGGATGAATATGGTTGATTTGGTATTGAATGGCGATGCGTTTTATAAACATTACTCTGCCGAAATTTCGATAGAGTTTGTTTGTTAATAAGAGATTAGAGAATGCAATGACCCAAGTATTGATAACCATACGTCTTGATATCGAGAAGATATAATCGTGTCGATGACTAAGATAAGTCATGTTCTTGTTAGGTTCTTGATAGGCTCTTATGCCGTTCTATGTGGATTGATGAACCAAATGGGAAGAAGAAATAAGTGGAAGACGTAAGGTACAGTCTCGAGTGACTGTCGCCAGGTGGATATAAATATTTTCTATAATGATATGCTTATGCTTTTATATACTTTCAAATGATATGATATGCTTTTGCGTAGAAGATGATATGATATGATATGATATGATATGATATGATATGATATGATATGATATGATATGATATGATACGATACGATATGATATGATATGCATTTAATTGCAAAGTTTCAAAGTTGATTGACTTGCCAAGGTTTTGAGCATGAGCATAAGCATAATGCACTACCTATCCACGAGAAAGAAAGAAAGGAAGAAAGAAATGACCGACGTCGGGTATGACCGTAGTTGGTAACCTTCGGGACCAACTCGAGTATGTGATGTAAATGTGCTTGAGAAGGAGGCCTACTTCTCAACACGTAGAAAGAATCCGTGGATATGGGAAGGAAAAGAGAAAGTTGCATGCAAACATGAAAACATGCATATGCATATGATATGATGATATGAGCATGTATGAGCAAGTTCGAAATGTCTTATGCAGGTAATTTAAATAAAACCCTTGCATAAGTTTATTTTTTATGGTGTCAGTTATAGCCCTAAGGGCAAAATTTTAAATGTTTTTGGCGATACCCACCGAGTGCATTTTGTACTCACATCCTACATATATTTCTAAATATGCAGTTGAGCTCGAGAGGATCTTTGGAATCGAATCTTTGAAAAGAGCTTCTCTAAATGATTTAATTCATGATAATATGTTTAACTGTCAATGTTGTTCATTTGATGTTAACATGTTTTGTTGCCTAGAGAGTTATGTCTTCATACATAATTCTCAGCCACATTTCTCGTTGCCAAACTTTGGCCTTTACTTGCTTATGTGTTCTGTTATGACGAAATAATCATGTTCAATACTCTATGAATAAGGATTTACTCGAATACTCATAATTGTTTCCGTTGGATTCATTATTATGCTATTGAATCATTGTTAAACCATGTTCTAAAAAGTTAACAAATTCTCAAAGTTGTCGAAGTATGCTCGAAAATGTACATTATTATTACTTGTTATTCGTTGTGATTATTTGTCCTCAATCTGTTGTCCTTGTTGTTCGATTCTTCATTGTGGTTTGAGGACCTAAAATCTTCCTTTGTTCAATTCTATTTTGCCTCTTTAGTCCATAAACATTTGAATACTTCTTAATAAAAGTTGGTACCCTATCGGTCTTTTGAAATATTTTGATTATTGTTGATGTTATTAATTATTAGAATTTCCTTCTTAACCCAAGTCACGGCCTAATTACCTGATTAAGTAGTTGGGCTGTGACAAAATGGTATCAGAGCGGTTTTGAATTCTGAACCTGTGAACCTTTGTAAATTTGTACAGTCTGTGCACAGTTTCGAATTATGAATCTGTAAATCTTTGAGAATTTTGTGTAGTTTGTGCACAATTTTGAATTATGAGCTTGTGAATCCTTGTGAAGCCGCACAACCGAATATAGTCTTAAATTCGAACATGTAAGTCCTCGTGAATCCTTATGCGACTTGTGCGTTGTCTTCAATTTTAAATTCATGAATCTGTAAGTTTATATGATTGTGCACCTTGAGTATGTAAATTCTTTTGAGTTGATTATGTCCTGAGAATTTAAGTTTATAGAGTCAGTTGTTTGACTCTATTTTGAGAATATGAGTTTATGGAATCAGTTGTTGAGATCTGTATTCAGAATATGAGTTAAAGAGTCAGTTGTTCTTAAGAGAAGCTTAGCATTCGATCCCATCATCTCTAGCTCACCAGGTAAAAGCTTATGCTTATGATTATGATTATGTTTATGAGTATGATGATTATGGTTATCTCAGATGATGTTTGAGTATACGCCTTAATGAATGAATTGTGAAATGAGAATGTGTGATTGAAATGAGCTATTGCTCTATGAGCTAAAGTTGAAAAGAAATTCTGAGAAGAGATGGCAGAACAATATGAATATGTTTTCCGCAAGAGTTCGAGTATTGTTTTTATCTGCGATGATGAGGATTGTCCGGAAAGTTCGGAAAAGTACGACTTGTTTGTCGTCGTTTCGTTTATATTCATCAGCAAAGATCAAAGAGAATTTCTATATATATATGCATCAGACGAGTAGCTTACCTTGGATGAATTTATTGCTCGATTCCATCATTCGTGGAAAGAGACGTTTGAGCAACGCGTACCGGGATTAAATGAAAATTCCATTCGATTCCGTTATTGCCAAAAGGTGACAAGATTGGGATGTTACTGTTGCCATTGATTATATTGAATCTGGTTTTGTTGCTTTTGAGCGAGCTGGTTTCTCCAGATTCCTAGTTACCATCAAATTTTAATATTATGTACACTCGAATCCCCTCTTTTTGATTTATTTTTCCTATTGTTAAAATTATCTCAGTTGTTCATCAACTTCAGTTGGTTGATAATTTTTCCTTTTCCACTTGATGACGATGATGGTGAAAACTTTGAAACCATAGATGTTGATTCTTTCATTCCTGAGCATGATGCTAGTACCTCTACTCTAGAAATAGAGTCTTCTTTATCAAATGCTCAGTTATGTATACCTGAATCTGATGTAGATCTTATACAATTTGATTATTCTTAAATCGATATTGAGATGCTTCTTATTGACCCAGATTAATGCAATCAGCCTTTCATATCTCTTGAGATTTCTACATCGATTCAGTTTGTTCTATTTTCTTATGTTTCCAAGACTTCTCCTTTGGAAATTTGAGAGAAGATTCAAGTTAGTTTATCGAGACCCAAGTGTACCGAAATTTTTGTGTATGAACTCAAGTTGTACCAGTTGTTGGCACAGCACAGCTACAATCTTAGATATCGGTCATTTACCTTTTGAAGACAGCCTTTCATGGACAAAGTGGAAGCTGATAGTTGTAGATCGTATCAGATGTGTTTTGCCGAGTTGTTAAGGCATCTATATACCTAAAAACCCCAGATGGCAAAGTTTTTCTCTGCTTCTGTAAAAGTCCTCAAAAAGGCGATTTTTCTCTTGATATATATAGTCATTCACTACCCAACTGTTTTATTTCACATCATAATTTTTGTGATAAACAATTGTGAAGATCTTCGAAAACTAAACATGTTTGTTGATTGAAAACATTTTCCCTGTTTTTGATAAATGAAAAATGCTGCATTTTGGTATTCATTTGCAATGCAGTATGCTACCCAGAAGAAGAAACCTTTAGTCTAAAAAGGAAGAATAAGAAAGTACAATTCTTTTCAAAAAATTCATTTGTACTTTCTCTTCATAAACCGATTGTAGAATTGCAGAGCTTTTTCTGCGTTAAAATCTTTCATCTTTTCATGAAATGGATAATCGAGCTGATGTTAAAGAATGAGTTCGCTTCATTGAGTGAGTTTTCAAGTTTTTGAAGAACCCTGATCGAGAATATCTCCTATGTATATTGTTATGTTGAAGGGTCAATAGTCTTCTGCTGGAGATTATGTCAGAAAATTCTTTCTTCAAGGCAATTTGAGATTTTTACGTGGGAGCAATTCAAGGAAGAATTGTACGAAAAGTATATACCACGAAATTCTACAAACAGAACGAGATTTAGTTTACGAGCATGAAGCAAAGAAAGAAGATTGTTGCAGTATGTGATCGTGAATTTTGCAGATCAATTCGTGATGCTCTTTATAAAGTTGAAAAGATGAGAAGACATAAGTGTTGGTTACCCAAATCAAAGCGTAAGTGACAATCGACCGACTCACGAAGTACGCTTATGTCATTCCGATCTCTATCACGTATGAAGCTGACAAGTTAGCTCAAGTATACGTCCAAGAGATGGTACGTTTGCATGGAATGTTCGTCTTAATTACACCAAGCAAAGACTCCAAGTTTACATCTCGTTTGGACGAGTCTTCAATAAAGATGAGTACAAGATCGAACTTCAATACAGCTTCTCATCCGCAATAGATGGTCAATTAAAATGGACCATTCAGACGTTAGAAGACAAGATCAGAACAACGATTTATATGGCGTTCTATGAAGTCTTCTACGATAGAAAGTGTAGATCGTTGTTTTATTTAAAACACATTTGAAGAAGAAAAGTGCTTGGACCAGAAACGATTAAAGAGATGGTCGTCATCGTACGACAAGTAAAGAAAAAAATCCAAGAAGCTATCAAGATGTATCGAATTGTACGAGATTCTAAGAAGATTCAATCAGTCGCCTACAGATTCGTGTTTCCTTTAAGTTTCGGTAATATTCATGATGTTTTCCATGTGTCGCAGTTACGAGGATATGTGTTTGAAATAAACACATCATACATCAAGAGAACAAATGTTCTTGAACAAGATTTAAGCTACGAAAAGAAGTCAGAATGCATCTTAGATTGATATGGAAGCATGATCATTTAGAAGAAGCGACATGGAAGTTGAAAGATCAGATGATAAAGATGTACCTCAGCAAAGGTACTAAATTTCGAGGATGAAATTTTTGTAAGACGATGAGAATGTAATACCCCGCATTTTTCAGAAAGGTAGATTAGCTTCGGATTAAGAGTTTTATAAGAAGGGCATTGCATCATTAATAAATAGTTGTTTAAGTAAGAAGCTTTTACGTTAAGCTTCGAGTTGAGAAGATAGAGTTGAGACAGAATCCGAGATAAGATTCTTAGATCTTATTTAGAACAAGAAGACATAGATTCCAAAGGTCTTGAGGTGATCGATACATGCTCAATGAAGTCTTGATTTTAGAAAATTGGTAATTTCAAAATCTATGTTTTTGTGACGTCGGCGTTTGCCGATTAAGCTCGAATTAAGAGCAGAATATTTAAAATGATTTTCAGAGTCAAGAATATATCTTTATAATTATATTTTGATGTTTATGATATATTATTGAGTTCAAAAGCAAAGATTCAAGTAGAGATTGTTTTATCGGATTATTAGTTTTGATTTCTTGCTATAGAAACGCTATGCATTATTCTACAATATTTATATTTAATTTCTAAAGAAAAGTGATTATTTATGTATTTAAGAAAATGAGAAAAAGAGAAGAAAAGAAAAGGTTTCTAGAAGTGGTGAATAATCACCACTTTAAGAATATCAAAAATAAAATAAACTATTACATAATTACATACTTTATACTTTGGAACAACTATTCATCCCTCATTTTCTCTAAAACTCACGTCCAACACACACTAACACACATAAGATTTTTGAAAATCTTGAGAAAAAAAAATAGAAAGATCCAACCGTTGAATTTTCGATCCGTCTTTGAAACGAGGTATAATCTCGTCTCTAGAACACATCTACGGATTGAAAATTTTAAAATCATGAGCATATGTATAATTCCTATTTTCGGTCATTTTGGATTAATCATGAAGAATTATGTTTTGTTGATTATTTGTTAATATTATGATAGATTCGTCGTCTATGTATGGTTTAACGTTGAATTTGTAAAGCATATGTTATTGTTTTGAAATTTCATGAAATTTTTGAAAAAGGGGATGCTTTGATCTTGAATATGTGATGTTGATATGATTGAATTGTCTTCATATACGTGTTATTGGATTGATATAAACATGTTTGGAACAAGAAAAACGTTTGAAATCGAAACCGTTGGAAAAATCCCAAAATGGCCGAAACCCTAAGCCATTATATTGTTGGATTTTTGATTTTATTTGATCATTTTGACTTCATATTTGGATTCTATGATATGAATAATGCTTAAAATGATTTATTCGGATTTTTCTACCACGATTCAAAAGTTGTAAAATTTTAGTTTGTCGTGAAATGAGTTTTCAATACCAAAGTGTTGATTTTTGTGTTTTGTTGATAGATTGATGATCTTTGATGATATTTGAGCATGTATAGAGGTTGTTGAGTTGGATGACGCCTCATGACGCTTGACGTTGAGCATAAGTACGCCTTAAGGGGCGTTAAGTTTTAGCTAAGATTGGATAGTCAATCTTGTTATTAAGTTTTCTATGCTTATATAAACATATGGTGATGAAATGGTGGAGTTTGGGATGAATCTGGTTGATTTGGTATTGAATGGCGATGCGTTTTATAAACGTTACTCTGCCGAAATTTCGATAGGGTTTGTTTGTTAATAAGAGATTAGAGGATGCAATGACCCAAGTATTGATAACCATATGTCTTGATATCGAGAAGATATAATCGTGTCGACGACAAAGATAAGTCATGTTCTTGTTGGTTCTTGATAGGCTCTTATGCCGTTCTATGTGGATTGATGAACCAAATGGGAAGAAGAAAGAAGTGTAAGACGTAAGGTACAGTCCCGAGTGACTGTCGCCTGGTGGGTATAAATATTTTCTATAATAATATGCTTATGGTTTTATATACTTTCAAATGATATGATATGCTTTTGCATAGAAGATGATATGATATGATATGCATTTAATTGCAAAGTTTCAAAGTTGATTGACTTGCCAAAGTTTTGAGCATGAGCATAAGCATAATGCACTACCTATCCACAAGAAAGAAAGAAAGAAAGAAAGAAAGAAAGAAAGAAAGAAAGAAAGAAATGACCGACGTCTGGCATGACCGTAGTTGGTAACCTTCGGGACAAACTCGGGTATGTGATGTAAATGTGATTGAGAAGGAGGCCTACTTCTCAACATGCAGAAAGAATCCGTGGATATGGGAAGGAAAAGAGAAAGTTGCATGCAAACATGAAAACATGCATATGCATATGATATGTATGAGCAAGTTGAAATATCTTATCACGTGTAATTTAAATAAAACCCCTGCATAAGTTTATTTTTTTATGGCAAGTCAAGTTATAGCCCTAAGGGAAAAAATTTAAATGTTTTTGGCGTATACCCATTGAGTGCATTTTGTACTCACGTCCTGCATATATTTCTAAATATGCAGGTTGAGCTCGAGAGGATGCTGGAATTGAATGCTGCGCAAAAGAGCTTCTCTAAATTATTTAATTCATGATAATATGTTTAACTTTCAATGTTGTTCATTTGATGTTAACATGTTTTGTTGCCCAGAGAGTTATGTCTTCATACATAATTCTCAGCCATATTTCTTGTTGCCAAACTTTGGCCTTTACTTACTTATGTGTTCTGTTATGACAAAATAATCATGTTCAATACTCTATGAATAAGGATTTACTCGAATGCTCAGAATTGTTTCTGTTGGATTCATTATTATGCTTTTGAATCATTGTTAAACTATGTTCTAAAAAGTTGACAAATTCTCAAAGTTGTCGAAGTATGGTCGAAAATGTACATTATTAATACTGGTTATTCCGTTGTGATTATTTGTCCTCAACCGTTGTCTTTCTTGTTCGATTCTTCATTGTGGTTTGAGGACCTAAACTCATCCTTTGTTCAATTCTATTTTGCCTCTTTAGTCCATAAACATTTAAATCCTTCGTGATAAAAGTTGGTACCCTATCGGTCTTTTGAAATATTTTGATTATTGTTGATGTTATTAATTATTAGAATTTCCTTCTTAACCCAAGTCACGGCCTAATTACCTGATTAAGTAGTTGGGGTGTGACACATCTGAAGGTATAGAAGATCATAGAAGTCTCATATGTTGGTTAAGCTTAGTTGAGATATAAAAAGATCACGGTGAGACAACATGAGGACGAGTTATCGGTATATCTTGCAAAGATAGATAATAAGTGACTTGACTTGGTTGTTTGTCTATTCCTGGTATGTCTTGACGTATTGATAGATCACAATGAGATGAGTTCTTCTATTGACCATCGTGAAGAACCTAGATCTCGGTGACTTTACATTGATCTAAACCTCGATAAGGTTTTAGGTGAGTATGCATTATTGACCATCATGTTGACTTGTTATGGGTGAGGGTTACATGACATAACCCAAGATTTTATGCATCTTGGATGGTGGCAATGCTTGTATGTCATTCTAGTTACATGTATCGAGTTATCGTATCCGTTTAGGATGATGACATCCCCTTAAAGAGCTCAAAAGGTTTATTGTACTAAACCATGCAGGTTGAGTTAGCTCAAGTACAATAATAAGGTTGAGTGGTACTATTTAAGGAATTAAAGAGATTAATTATTGTAAGCAGTCAGGGTGCTATAAGTAATTAATGGATGTGCGATATCTTAAATACGAGGATTCATAAGTCTAAGTGCAAGCCTGACTCAACTTCGGTAATAAAGGTAGTCAGTATTTATTCTCTGGTAGAATGAATAAATATTTATGAATCAGTTCATGTTTTGGGCTAAACATAAGATAATTAATTCATTTTAGGTCCATCTTTATTATTTATATTTGATCCATAGTCTGGCCCATCAAGACCTAGAAGTGCCAAAAATTTCATCCCCCCATATATGAGTCCCATTGGGACTCTGTTCTGAATTATGTATTATTTTAAACCTAGATAGATATTATCTGATACTATTAGATATCAATAGATAATTATTCTAGATATGATTTATCTTCAGAGATTGAAGATAATTATTGTATTTATTAGATATGCAAGGATCATATCCAAATAGGATTCTAGGAATGCATTATAAATACAAGGTGTGAGAAAATCAGATTATCCTATTATTGTGTGATTTTCGAAAGACACATAGAAGCATATATAGGAGGCGGAATTTTGTAATATTCTCCAGTTGCACTCACTCCGTATTGGAGAATATGCATTAGGGATCTGATCAAGAAGATCTGAGCCGGAGTTCGCAATAGATCTATTATCCCATAAATTTGCATGTAAACACGAGTAAACATTCTGTGTTGCAATTAATTATATAGGTGCATGCTAGGAATATAATCAATGTATGGTGAATTAAACATCAAGATAGATCATCTGGAGCAAGTTAAAATAAGATTTTCCTACAACGTCATCATCTTAAATAGATATGGTGATTCGATATAGGTAACTAGAATGACATACACGTATTGTCACCACCCAAGATGCGGAGAATCTTGGGTTATCTCATATAAACCTCACCCATAACAACTCAAAGTGATGGTCATTAACTCATACTCACCTAAAACCTTATCGAGGTTTAGATCAGCGTAAAGTCATCGAGATCTAGGTTTTCACGACGGTCAGATAGAAGAACTCATCTCACTGTAATCCGTCAATACGTCAAGACGTACCAGAAATAGACAAGAAACCAAGTTAAGTCACTTCTTATCTATACTACAACCTATATCGACAACTCGTCCTCATGTTGTCTCGGCTGTGATCCTTTTTATATCTCAACTGGCTTAATCAATCATACATACTTTTGTGATCTTCTACATACTATATGATCTAACTTTTGTATGAGATAATGGAACAACATGTGCAATCAACTAAACAATTCAGATTGAAGATTGTAATAGTGATAACATGAAACATTGTATACAAGCTCAATCATTCTGATTTTAGTATACAAATCCAACACGAAGGAGCCATGACTGAAAATTACAAGCTCACTAAAATGTTTCACCATCGAGAAAAGTCATCAGCCCATCGCCCGCCGGGCGAGATGAAGCTTCTTTGTTGAGCTAGCGAAGCTAAAACAGGAACATGGTAATCAAGCCAGCATGATCAAGGAACTGAAAGCTGAACGGTCACAACAAGGAAAAGAAATACTTCGGCTCAAAATTGAACTAACTAAGATCAGTCTGAAGCTCAGCACGCTTCAGCAGAGTGAGGCTTCACTCTGAGCAAAGATCAACTCTTTGAAATGAGCCACGAAGAAACTAGAGTCCATTCAATCAGTTCAGATGTGTCTGTTGATTAGAACTGGATTAGGTTATTATCCTAGTTCAGAGGTGGATGGTGCATCCACTAGTGGCACCAAAACTGTGTTCATGAAGTCAATTGAGAAGCTAAAAGCTCCATTGACTAAGCGGAATGATATAAGGCGTGTTGTGACAAATCCATGGCCTAAGTATAAATTACGTAGAAGATTGATCCTATCAGTGACCTTGGTTACTCAAATTGAGGCATTCAGAAGCAAACTACTCAATGAGAGAAAAGCTATCTTTGAAAGCACCTCATGCCAGGAAGTATGTTCCAGTATAAGTTCCATTCTTTCACAGACATCATATTCACAATTAAGCTTTATTTACACCTGCACCTCGACTGCACATGCACAAAGCCAAACCCCCTGCACAATCAGCACAGAATTCCAAACATAAAAAGCCGATGATAATTTATATCGATTTCCATGGAAGACAGATCAGACCTGACTCGGAATTATCAGGTAGATCTAGGTTTCTAAAGAAACCATTAATGTGCAATGACCCACTTCATGTTGGGTACCTAAAGTATGATTTTTACAGGTCATGCTAATAAGTAGTCTAAAGAAGAAAAATGACCTTCCAGTCTAGAAGCATATATGGTACTTTGACGGTGATGTTCAAGACACATGGCGGTTACAAGGAATACTTATCTGACTATGTGGAGAAGGAAGACACAAAAGTCGCTTTTGGTGATAATTCTATCAGATACACTAAGGCTAAGGTACATTTTTGATTAGCTAACGTTAAATTTTTTAATGTCAATTAAATTTTTAGTCATAAGCATAATCTATTATCTATTAGCCAATTCTAAGATAATGATTTCATTATCAAGATTCATAATAATGAATTCACAGTTAAAAACATCCAGAAATAGATCGTATTGAAAGGAGCCAAGCATGAGAACTTATACATTGCATCATGTGATGACTGCCCTCCAGACATATGCCTGGTGTCCAAAACATCCTAAGAGATAAACTAGTTGTGGCACAGAAGATTGAGTCACCTGAACTTCAAGACCATCAATAGGTTGGCTAAACATTCGCTAGTCTAAGGCTTACCAAATGCAGGATTCCATAAGGACCAAGTGTCTGAAAGCTTGTTAGAAAGGCAAACATACTAAAGCAACATTCAAAAGCATAGTTGCCCACTCCACTTGTAATTCTTCAACCACTGCACATGGACCTTTTTTGACCAGTGAGTCAAGTCAGCTATAAAGGTATAAAATACACCCTTGTTGTTATTAATGATTTTTCTCGATTCACCTGGTTATGTTTTTGTACAAGAAAAATGAAACACTGGAGAAACTACATGCATTGATGAAGAGGCTCAGCATAGAGAAGCAAACTGACATCACAATCACATCAGACATAGAAAATGACTTAATGAATGTTTTCATCCACAAGTATTGTGAGAAGAAATGAACCAGTCATCAAACATCTACTGCTCGAATGCCTCAACAAAATGGAGTAACTGAAAGAAGGAATCGAACACTGAAATAGGCAGCACGCATGATACTAGCTAGTTCGAAGCTACCTCCAAACTTCTGGGCTGAAGCTATCAACACAGCTTGCTATACCCAAAACATATCATTTCTGTCTGACTTAAGAGGCATGGGAAAATACCATATGAAGTGTGGAATAACAGGAAGCATTCTATCTGTCACTTTCGTACTTTTGGCTATTTTTGTTACTTCCACAACAATGATGAAGTGCAGTTAAAAACCTTCGATAGTAAAGCTAAACAAGGAATTTTCCTTGGATATTCTTCAGCTGAAAAATCCAGCAAAGCTTATAAGGTTTTTAATAAGCAATCCTTCATTATGGAAGTAACACCTCATGTTGTATTTGATGAAACTACTACTGAGTATAAGAATCAGGTCAACATGGAAGTTGAGTCAGCAACTCAAAGAAAATCCACTCCCTTGAGCCTAACTGATGAAGTTTTAGCATGGGGACCTGGAGAAGAGAAATCAGAAGACGCTCAGCAGATCCATTGAAACGAGCCACTTCAGTTGGAGATTCTCCTCATAAGCTGAATCTACCATATGTCGAGGAGGCGAGGCGATTGTCGCCGGGCCGATAAGGATTAGTCAGCTGACAACGCAACCTTCAGTAGCATAAACTAGCATCAGAAGACTCTTTAGCATCACACCCAGCTACTCAGTTGTTGATCGATCACCGAATTATCGACCTAGTTCCAGTATCAGAAAAAGTTAGAAGATATCGAAGATGGGTTGAAGATCACCCAACTGACAACATTCTTGGTGAACCAACAGACAAGGTCAAAACTCGGAGATCAATCTCTGACTAGACCAACATTGCGGATCAACTGAATAGAAAGAATCATCACTATTTAGTTATTTCTATTCTCAAGTGGAACCTGCTTAACCACATAAGCTGGATGAACGTGATGCAAGAGGAACTGAAGGAGTTCTAAAATAATTTAGTTTGGGAGCTGGTGGATAGACCAGAAAATCAAAAGGTGATTGGTCTAAAATGGATCTTCAATAACAAGAAGGATGAAAATGGGTATGTCACCAGGTTCAAAGCAAGGCTTATGGCTAAAGGGTACAGCCAGGAAGAAGAAATAGACTACTGACGAGACATTTACTCCAATTGCGAGGTTGGAGGCCATATGTCTGTTCCTAGCCTATGGTGCACACAAAGGATTCAAAGTCTATCAAATGTACGTGAAGTGTGTATTTCTGAATGGCATCCTAACAGATGGTGTATGTGGAACAACATCACGGTTTTGAGGCGAAGGTCGAACAAGGTTTACTAGCTTAAGAAAGCTCTCTATGGACTCAAACAAGCTCTCGAGCTTGGTATAACACCGTCGTTATACGGAAGAAAATGAGTTCAACAAGGCTACCAAAATCAAAATCGAGATTTATGTTGATGAGTACACGAAGAAAACATGATTCTATTCACTCTCGAGACGGTGACAACATTTCATGGTCGGTTATGTTGATGATATTATTTTGAATCAAAATCGAGAAATTATATAAGATGTTTCTTGGCGTTATGATTGAAAAATTTCGGATGTCCGTGATGGGAGAGATGAACTTCTTCCTAAGACTACAAGTGAAGCAATCAACGAAGACATCTTCATAAGTTAAATACACAAGAAAGTGATCAACAAATTCAAAGTTTAGCAAGCGAAGCCTTTGAAGATTCTAATGAATACAAGCCGAAAGTGGATCCAAACGCTGAATGTAAGCCAGTGGATCACACCAAATATTGAGAAATCATTAGATCAATGCTCTACCTTACTACCAGTAGACTAGACATATCATATGCAGAGAAGTATGTACCATATATCAAGTTGATCCACGAGAGGCTCACATAGAAGTAGCTAAGAGGATACTGCGCTATCTCAAATGCACACCCAACATGGGCTTATGGTATCCAGCTGGCGATAATTTGGAGCTTTCAGGTTAATATGACACTGATTTTGTAGGTTGCAGATTAGACAAAAATCATCTTCAGGGATGTGTCAGTTTCTAGAAAGCAAACTAATTTCTTGGTTGTCTAAGAAACATACATCAATCACAACGTCTACAACTAAAGTTGAGTATATGGCCGCTGGAAACTGTTGTTCCGCTAGAAACTGTTGTTCTCAAATCCTCTAGCTGAAGCAACAACTAAGAGATTATGAAGTCACAGTGAGTGAAGTACCCATCTACTGTGACATCTCCAGTGCCATAACTATCACTCTAAAACCGGTCCTACACACCAGATGCAAGCGCATAGATGTTCGATATCATTTCATTTAAGATCACGTTGAAAAGAAGGACATAACTGTTCAGAAAATTCACATTAATATACAATGTGTTAAATCCTGACAAAGCCGTTTCCTGAGGATCGATTTAACATCTTGTGTGGAAGGTTAGGACTGCTGAACCCATAAGAGTGAGCAACTGAGTCTGACTAGTGTCGTACTGATAATATTAACTAGCAGATATCAGTAGACCAACTATCAGTAATACTAGTTCAAGGAGAAACCCATACTGATAGGTAAAATTGATCAATCAAACTGCTAAGTTTTATCTAAAGTCAAAATTTACAGAAAGTCAGTAAAACTTGATTGGTATCGATGAAGTCAATGGTAAACCGTGATCGAGGAGGACAAAGCAAGGCGATTAAGGAAACATCCTTCGATTTGACATAAATTGATAACATCAAACTAGTATCAGTATCAGTACAACTGGATATCAGTGCCATCAACAAAAGAGGTATCAGTTGAGTACTATGTTTAGCTGACTGGTATGTATACTGACTCATTATGCTGTTAATGTCAAAATGGTAAAAGCATACCGATATAAATGCTTGAATAATGCATTAAAAACCTTAAATATATTTTGTCTCATTTATTTCAAATGATTTGAGTTAATTCCTCTGGAATCTAACTTGGTATGCGTAGGATTTCACCCTCGTAGTTAATGCTCTGTCAGATAAAAGACATGAAATGACATAAAGCTTTTGTACCTTTTATTTTACCAAGATATTTTGGGAAGCTAAAACGTCTATCCTTAAAATCCCATGCACGTTCTCTATCACCGTTACCTTTCTATAAATATGCTTTTCATAAATAAGCATGTATCCTTTTAAGCTCCTCACTAATATATTTTCTTATATCTTACATTTTTAAACATGAAAAAGAACATCTCCGAAAACGATGAACTCAACCTTTTGTGTTTAAGCGATGATGGAAATGAGCGAGCGAAACCTCCTATGAAATCCTGTTAAACGAGATGTTACCTTGTGCTTGATGTTCTTTGTCTTCCTCCGATCGCGCTCAGTGATGGAATGAACGACAGTGAACTTCACCTTATGGTTCTTGACGATGAGCTTCTCGGTGATGTGGAGGCTCCTCCAGTCCTTAGTTATTTTCTTTGTGATGTCATCATCGACTATCTTCACTGAGAACACAGGTGTAGTCATCGACGTCTTGTGTTAGATCATTTTTTGATGACATTGTTTGTTTTTGTGTCTCTTGACAGGTTTTAACGAAGAAATAGAAATAAACAAAATCAGTGGGATGAAGAGCATCTCAACTATATTTGCCAATATTGACGTAGATGAACCTCTCTCACGTCATCCATCTTCATAAGCTAATCTTCCTCCAGATTGTTTTTGCTGATACTAAAAAGGGAGAAGAGTTACTAGAAGAGTTTATTGAAGAATCAAGAGAAGGTCAAAGGAAGAGTTAAGAGAAAAAAAGGTTAAGGGAAGAGATAGAAGATGATGCCTCTCTAGGATTTGAAGAGTCTACTACAACTTATTGATGAAGAGAGGACGAAGCAGAGAAGAACATGATCTGATCAGAAGAGTTGTAATAGACTTGCATAGGTTTGCTATTGATTTTGAATTAATCTTATTATATAATGTAAATCTCAGTAACCTACAATCTATAAAACTGACCCAGTTCACCCTAACGATAATGACTCTTTGTCCAAGCTCTGTACTTGCTTTAAACATTTTCATGCTGAATTATCCTGTTTGTAAAGAAGGATGATCACAACAAGGGGAATCAAGTCCGTCTGCTGAAATTGGTTATCTATCTTTTTGTTTTGTTTTCAGTATAATGTTTAAGGTTTTGGCATCATCAAAAAGAGAAAAATTGTTGGGAAAAATCTTAAGTTGTTGAGAATTAATTTATTGTAACTGTGTGTTTTGATTAAATCCCATAATCTATGATGATTGCTTTACTGATGTAACTAATGATAGTGACTTGATCTAGAGTTAGTCGTTTGTGTTAAAGATTTCAATAGTAGAACTACCAGCTTGAATAGGCCCAAGACTGAATGAGTTCAAGCAGATTGAAGCTAGCCTTACTGATTGGAGTATCCGTATCAGTGCAATTGATAATAGCTTAACCGAAGATCGTAGACTGAAGACTGATGGAATGCAAACTAATGTCAGAAGAACTCAAGTACAGCGATGTTGATGGACATAACTACTAGAGTAAAGTCGAAGACTGAAGACTGACGTTGGAAGATCGAAGCCTGAAGATTAGAGACTGAGACTCAGCGTTGAAAGAGATGAAGGAGTCAGGATATGACTAAGTGTCATATCAGGTAGCCGATAGTTTCCTCGAAAGTCAAAGTTGGTTATCAAGAGTCAAAGCCGACGTCCTGGAGTAAAAGTTACCTATCGATAGTCAAAGCTGATGACAAGTAACCAATGCTAGCTATTTATCTACGTCTGCTAAAAGCATCATACTGACTTAGGTATCCAAAGCTGATAAATGACAAGAGTCTAGCTTGCTGATAAAAGATGGAGCAGTCTCGACTGTGTGTTTTGATTAAATTCCAAAAATTCCAAAATCTTTAAGGATTGCTTTGCTGACGTAAATAATACTACCGACTTGCTCTAGAGCTAGGCGTTTGTGTTACAGATTTTCGCAGTAGAACTACTAGCTTGTACAGGCCCAAGATTGAAGGTGTTCAAAATCTCTGATGATTGGTTTTTTGATTAAATCCCAAAATCTCTGATGATTGCTTTGTTGATGTAACTACTGCTACTGACTTGCTCTAGAGTTAGGCGTTTGTGTTATAGATTTCAGCAGTAGAACTACCAGTTTGGACGGGCCTAAGACTGAAGGAGTTCAAGCAGTACTGAAGCCAGCCTTACTGATTGGAGTATCAGCATCAGCATAACTAATAGAAGCTCAACCTTAGATCGCAAACTGAAGAACTCAAGACTGATGGAAGACCAACTGATGTCTGAAGAACTGAAGTATGGCAATGCTGATGGATGGACTACTGGAGTAAAGTCGAAGACTGAAGATTGACATTGGAATACTGAAGACTGAAGATTGGAGACTGAGACTCAGCGCTGAAAGAGATGAAGGAGTCAGGATATGACTAAGTATCATATCAGGTAGACGATAGTCGCCTCGAAAGTTAAAGCTGACTATCAGGAGTCAAAGCTTGTATCCTGGAGCGATCAAAGCTAGCTATTAATAGTCAAAGCTGATGAAAACTAGCCAATGCTGGCTATATCAAGTCAATGATAACTATTTAACTACGTGCGCTAAAGCATTATCTTGACTCGGTGTCAGGCGATAAGTG
This sequence comes from Salvia rosmarinus, assembly GCA_036937905.1. NCBI lineage: Eukaryota > Viridiplantae > Streptophyta > Magnoliopsida > Lamiales > Lamiaceae > Salvia > Salvia rosmarinus. The sequence continues at coordinate 24,416,066 of CM072824.1, read as the reverse complement.
GCGGAGTCTAGCTTTGTTGAAAAAAGACAGAGTAGTCTCGACTCGTCCAACCTGAAGTCAATGCTGATAAAACATGGAGTCAACTCTTCTGACCAGTACACAGGAGATATTAAGCCTTGAGTGATGACTCGCCACGTGTGCATCATATCTGCAGAATATCTGTCTTGTCAGAAGACCTTTTCAGGGTTGCAGCACTACAATGTACTATGGCGTAGACCTCTGATAGCGACGTACGAGGATACTCAACGGGAAGAATTCAAACAATAACTTGAAGGATCTGATTGGTACTCCCTCTAACGGCACTATTCTACATTCTCTCTATATATATGCACAAAATCCAACATTTGAAGGTTACCGAAATGCTACAAAATTGAAATGTCAAAGCATTCAAGCTTAAGCTCAAGCAAATCAAACAACGATTTCGAAAAAAAAAGTTCACCGTGCTATCAATAAATCTCAAGAGCTCACATATATTTATTTGCTCGAGATTTTAGTATACACTTCCTTGATTCTAGGATATTCATCTTGTATATCTTAAGCCACGACATACTGAGTTTGACGCCTATGTTAACTCAGATACATAGTTGGAACCCCCTCTGCTAAACTCCCAAAAGTTGAGTAGAAGTTTGGGCAATTAGGCGACGAAGTGTTAGTTGTTAAAAGCTTGGTCATCTAGCACTTATAAGCTCGAGCTTAAGTCAACTACATCCAAAAGCAGTTAGTGATTTCCTAGAACCAATAAAAGTAGGAGGAACGTCGAGTTAGGCATGATACTATAAGGTGACCTCACGTCACAGCCCGGTTCAGCTAATCCCGAAGGACCGCCTTATCGGACCGTAACTTGGGGTTGGATTAAGTAAATATAAAGAAGGAGGTTCTCAACTTATTTCATTTGTGAGGAAGCATAGATGTTGCAAAGCATAAATTAGATTAAGGATAGAAGTAAGTAATTTATAAAGGATTGTTTCGAAGGTTCTGACAAAACAGTAGCTTTTACATAGTTCTCAACAAAACATTCAAGAACTTAACATAGTTATAGAATATAAAAGAGTTTCAAGAGTCTGCAGTGGAATAAATGTATGAGACATGCATATGAAGATGCATTCTCAAGGCGAACCAAAAGATGTTTCATACTTCGTTGACAAAAAGAATTCCGCTCAACTCCACTCCGTTCTGGCACCAGCTTAACCTGCACATTTAAAAACAAACATGCAGGGCTGAGTACAAAGTACCAAATGGACACATGCCGAAAATATTTTTCATTTCCTTTACGAAACATTGTACTGCCACCATCACAGCAAGACATAAGGGTTTTATTTGAAAGGCCTTATGCTTACTAAAACATTTTTATCATTTTCTCAAAGTCAACTGGCTAGTCATTTTCTTATAACGTATATTCCAAGTCGGCTATGGAACGCGCGGGAGGGAGGCCCCTTCACCCGGACGCACGACTGACCGCTACCGGCGGTTCAGAGGCTAAAGTGTAAACAATCCTAACTAGCATTCACTCACTAGTAGGATCCGAATTCGTAATCTCCTGTTGGCCCGGCCAACCCGAATGGATATATACAAAACATAAAACATTTTAGCAGACAATATCGTACTTCATCATTTGCAGAATAAGAAAAGCAGTAAAGTAAAACTTTCGTAAAAATCATTTTTCCAAGAAAGCTCTTTTAAATAAGAAAGCCCACCTCGAGAACTTATGGTTCTTATGTCACTAGTGTTTACTTGCCGTTCCCTTTCACCTTCGAGCCGGATCTTATCAATGTAAGAAACGAGGTTTAGTATATCACTACACTTTTCTGAACATCATCGATCCGTATCAACGGGTTCACTAACATCAACCTTATTAGCATAAAAGGATCCCTTTATCACACTTAACAACTATTTTACGTTGATTATATTCGTCGCGTCTCGAAGAGAGATGATATTCCATCCTTTCATTCTTTCTTTCAGTTCACATCGTTTTGCGTAACGTACGAACCTTAATTTCATAACTAACTTCGTGGCGCACTAACTTCACTTCCCATCTTATATATATACTCAAATTCTAACGTATTAATAATTATATTCCCACAAGTCTCGATCTTTGACATTAACAACCAATCATGCTTAACCTATTCACATATAGGAACTAACTTAAGCGTGATACTTTATATTTCAAAGTCTTACGTCACTTTAGCAAATATTTCAATGTGAACCTATTATACTTTATTTAAAAATTCACATATATTCATATCATAGTTTAAACATATTTTTGGATCTAATTATGTGATCACATGTAATAAAATAAATTTGAACTCCAACTTTCCTTCTTTATTCATTTTCGGTCCTTTTAAATCTATTAACAAAACTTATCCATAAATTCCTATAATTTCACATAACATACCATATTAACATAAGATCCATAATATCAAATAACATTAGTCATAAAAATTTGACATCAAAAACCCTTATACTATAGTTCTCAAAATTTTTAAAAAAATCAACTAAACAATTTTCAAAAATTCTAATTAATTTACAAAACATATTATTAGCATCATATATCAATAACATGCCTTAATATTCATCATACACAACTTATACATCAATATTACACACTTTAGGGTTTTTAAAATTATCATGAAATATTATCGATATTTTTCCGAAAATTATGATTTAAATCATACATACTTAAACAATATTAACTATCATCAATTCATGCTCAAAATAACAATTAAAATTCATTTTCATCAATATATAAATCTTACATATTTTTGTTTTTCATGAAGAAAATTATAACATGCTCAACTTTGTACTAAATTCATAATACGTGCTTATAATCATCATATAAACATATTTAATTAACAACTTAAACATTTAACAAAATTTCTCATACTTCACATAAATATTAAAAGCATATAACTTAACATATCATGTATGAATTTATAATATTTTTGCATATGAAAAGGTTGTATGATTCTACCCTTTTAATCGGATTTGATCGGCGATGACAACGTTTTTCTACCTAGGATTGAAGAGAATTTTTGGAGAACACTTTCTCTCTCTTTTTTCTCTTATTTTCGGTCATAATGAAGTGTAGGAGGGGTGGTCTTTATTTATAGAAGATTATAGGATATTTTAATCATACTTTATGAAAATATCTTAATATAAAGTCAACAATTACAACTCAATTATTACCCTAAATTTTCGGTCCCTCCACTTGCATTATAAGATAAAATATTATCTTATCCTATACTTTATTAATTAATACATATCATTATCAAAGATCAAATGTCATTATCAAAGAGTTTCAAAATTATTTCTTTCTTCATTTTGTCAAAATTTTCGGCTACTATCAAACAAATAACGCCTCCACTTGTTAAATTAATAATTCACCTTATCTTAACTTTAATAATATCTCTACATCATAATCATACACTTCAAAGTCACAAAGATATGAAAAATATTCTTCTTTTCACACATAAGGACAAATTTTCGGCACTTTGGTATAAATACATGCTACATATTTTATTTTTCTCCAATTAATAGCTATGTGACATAATATAAGTCTTACATGATAAAATAAATCATAGAAAAATTAATTAAGAACAATTCTATATACTAAAGTGAAGTTATCGATTAATAATTAGAAAATAAGATTAAATCATCAAATCTTTATTCTTGTAATAACAAATATTATTTTAATGAAGGATTATATAAATATAATGCTCTTGTGTCATAAAATAAATTGCTTGAACAATTCTAGCATAATTCCCCATTTTTTCAAAAATTACTAGCTTAGGAATTAAATAAAAATTTTCCTTCAATTCTTCCCTTAATCTATAATTTCGAAAATCCTATGATATTTAGGAGATAAGATTGAACTTAATTTCATGATATTTATCAGATATTAAAGCTTGTGCAATTATTTAAAAATATCTACACATTAAAGCATAGTTTTCGAAAACTATATGCTAGAGAACAAAATATTATCACTTATGATATTTTTACTTTATTACACACATTTTAAGAGATAAACATCATCTCTTAGTCAATTATGACCTTATCTTATCTTTATTAAAAATATCTTGAAAACTTATCTTATAAATGTCATTTTCAAATCATACCTTATCTCTTTAATGTCATTATCAAACCTTATCACATAAATTAAATATCTTTCACATACAAACAAAATAATATCACATATCATCACTTTAATAAAGTGATCTATACTTGATCATAATTTAATCACAATTTATCCATGTATATCTTCTAAGTTTGAAAATTATGAAGATAAGGAAAATATTTTTCATTTTCATAATCCTTGCCTAAATAATATCCCATATATTTAAAAACATAATTATTTATTATTAAGGTTCATTTTATGCGAAAATTTACCAAAATTTTTCATTTACTCAAAATCGGCAATTATCGGCGTTAAATCTTCATTTTTGAATTCATCGTAATCAAATCTCTTCAAAATTTTCAAAAATCAGTATTTAAAAATCGAGGTATTGCACCTCGATATCTAGGTTCACTCTTGTACCGTAAACAAGACCCGATCCGAAGTTAATCGATTGAGCAATCGGTTCGTGAGGCGTAGGGTCGATATCTCAAACCACGCAAAAATCAACGTATTATTTACTTTCAGGATTGCTTTAAGATTTCATATTATTGAATCGTCATCGCAAAGACACATCAACAATCCATTGTTTTGAAACCTTCTATCAATATCTAATTGATATTGAAGAGATATAAACTGAAACTAATTAATCCATATTTGGCTAAGTGTTTCAAACTAGTTTTATGTTTTCAGTAAGGAAGATTCAGTAACAACCACATTTCGCAAGCATATCAGTTAGCTCAGTTCAATTAACCAGTTATTTTAGCAATCAGTAGATTTGCTAACTATAACACTCAGTACAAGACATCTTTTATTTGCGATCGATCAGCGATCGGCATCGATCTTGTCTTGCCGATCCGACCAACTATATCCAGTAAGTAACCAGTCAATCTTGTTTAACGAAAAAGTATTTTAAAATTGATCTAATTGATGTATTTTTTGTACACCAGTATACACCAAGCGAGACACATCTAGAGAGGCATTCCTTGACATGATTGATACTTTGGCTCCATTTTCTAATTTTATTTTGTATTGTAATCTCATCATTTCGTCTTCCTGTTTTAGTTTCCAAAACATTATATCCAGATTCTATCAACTATGTTATTTTTTAAAATAAGTCTATAAGTACAATTTCGTGACACCCCAACATCTTATAAGAAAAATATCTGACATTTCATAATTTCTAAAACTATCTTATATGAGCTTATACTTTAATATAATTTAAAGCTGAAGTGCTGAACACAATCAGTTTGATTATTGCTATGTTCTTACCTCATGTCTGCTACTTAATTCAATAATCTCGGCTACCTAAATAAAGGGATCAGATTCCAATTAATTGGGTACTTTGAAGTTTAGCTACAAAAAAGAAAGGTGTAATGATTGTACCAATACCAGACTTTTCCTCTCCAACCAGTTAAAGTGAATGAAAAAGACTTTTCCTCTCCAACCAGTTAAAGTGAATGAAAGGTCAAATATGTTTTTGTGTGCTCGAAATATATAGTTAAAGAAAAGAAGTTTCGATTTTCCCATATATGTACTATTGTTTGACTTATGCGAAGCCTCTCATGGAATTTTAAGTTATTAATATATTATTCCTTTTCTTACTCTACTCCCACAAAAGTCACTGCAGCTACATATATTTTTCTTCCATTGAAAAATCTGCAACCTTATTTAAGTGTGTTTTGAGTTAAATCCTGCTCTCATTCACCAAATTAGTGTACTGATTTGACTTACAAATTATCGGCTGAATTCATACACAAAATATCTATTCTATACAGCTTATACCATTGTGTTTATATGTTCGATACTGGTAATTAATGGAGAAGTTATAATTAAGATTTATAACTTTACAAGTATTCCAAAATATGGAAGTAAACCCGAATTGAATCTTATCATACACAAATTTTATTTTTCGAATGTTTGAAGCCCTTATTTGAGCCTAATAATATATACGGTTACTACTTATTATAGAAGTATAAGTTATATTTTACGTTAAATCACTTAACAACTAATACACAAGCTAGATACTGTAAACTCAAACATGGTTAATTTATTTAACAAGCTTTACTAACAAGTTCGAACAAGTTTTTATTGAATCATTCAAAATTCGAATAATTCACAAGTAGCTTCGTTTATTTACATAAATATGCTCAGTTCCCTTGTATTCTTTGTTAATTGATAGTTTCATTTGTGTATCTCTCTGTAAATTTAGCGTGATTAGGTCGGAAGGATTTGATATCTAAAGGAAGATCTTGATGGAATTAAATTTAGTAATTGAGATTGAGCAACCACATTAGATATAGCTGTAGGTGATATCTCCCAGAAAATCCAGACTGTAGAGATTTTGTGGAGGATTCTTGGTCTTAATATAAATAGAAAAGAGATCCATCAAGATCCTTCCATACTTTTGCCTGTAATAACCTAAATGGAGTCAGTCATGATGAGCTCATAGTTTTCTGTAAAAACCTAGTTGAGTAATTAATTAATTATAATTACAGCTGACCACAAGAATCAAGTACATTAGCTGTGCGAGATCAACACGGTTTTCATTCTTTAGTCTTTGTTTAACTGTTTGCATCTTTATTAGCAATCAGAGTTTAAGCAAATCCGATACATATTGTCTTTTACTGGCTTATTTGTACCCAGTTACATGATGGAACTCCTCTCGGCCAATCATCTCTCGACAGCCTGGATTATGCTGTCGATTACTCCACGTGTATTACGTTGGACTATCGAATGACGAGTTATGAGATATGGAAATTATTAATTAATGAAATCTTGGTTACTGTTAGAGCCAGGTGTGTGTGTGTGTGTGTGTGAGTAGCAAAATGAAGATCAAGAGCTTTTCTGGGATGCTACTCTCAAGTGATTGTTATTTGTTGTTTTGATTATTAATTATTTATAGCTTAGTTAACATTATAGAGATGAGTAATTTTTTTTAGTCGATTGAGATGAGTTTTAAATTTTAAGCTCCTATATATAGATTATGTGTATGAACCGTAGTTAGCAAAAATAGTTTGAATTCTTATTACTCCTTCCGTCTATTAAGAGTGTATCATTTGGTGGACGATATGAATTTTAATAAAATGTTTGATAGATTATTTGAGTTGGGAAAGAGTCCCACCTAGGGTGTAATCGATCCGAGCCGAGCCGAACACCATCGTGCTCAAGCTTGGTTTGTTTAGTATCGAACCGAGTATCAAATTTTATTTATCGAATATTTCGAGCTCACGAGCTTATTCGAACTTTAGTCGAACCCAATAAACTTTCCAAATTTAGATATATATTTAGAATATTAATTATTTTATATTAAAATAAATTATTTTATCCACAATAACACATATATATATATATATATATATATATATATATATATTGATTTTTATAACAAATAAAAGTAGTTAAAGATTTAACTCAATAATTATTAATTATAGAAAGAAAATAATTGTATCTATTTAATAATTTTATATTTTTAAGCTAAATGAGGGAAAAGCGGGTTTAGCCCACTCCAGGATCTATCTTGGATGTTTAATTCACCATACATTGATTATATTCCTAGCATGCGTCTATATAATTAATTGCAACATGTAGGTGTTTTCGTGTTTACCTTTGAATCATCGGGGATGAACGAGATGAGCGGATCGAGGCTCGTGCTTTGACCTTACGGGATGTATCACGGTTGCCCAATCTCCAACGTCGGTGAGGACGATCTATGGAGAATGCTATAGAAATCACCCTATCCCTCTATGAATTTTCGAAAATTCTCTCCCAAACACTTTTGGAAATTCTCGAAAATAATGCTATAGGATAGATGAGGATTAGCCTTGATCTTATCTCTTACCTTATATTTATAATACATTACCATAATCCCATTAGGAAAGGATTCATGCATATCCCATAAATATAATAATATCCTTATGGATAAAGAGGATCAAATCCTTACCATAGAGGGATAGGGCGATTTATGTGTAGCTACGGGCTGGATGGGTCGACTGAGGATCAAATGCAAGGAATAAAGATGGGCCTCAAATAAATTAATTATCTTATGTTCATTACGAACATAAATTAATTTATAAACATTCATTCATGCCACTAGAGAATAAATCTTGACTTACCCTTTATTACCGAAGGTGAGTCGAGACTTGCACTTAGACATTACGAATCCCGTATTTAAGATATCGCACGTCCATTAATTATTTAGAGCGGACCACTCAACCTTATTATTGTACTTGAGCTAACTCAACCTGCGTGGTTTAGTACAATAAACCTTTGAGCTCCTTAAGGGACGTCATCATCCTAGCGGATACGGTGACTCGTCTGAGATAACTAGCATGACATACAAGATCGCCACCACCCAATATCACGGAGAATATTGGGTTAGAACATATAACCCTCACCCATAACAAGTCAAAGTGATGGTCAAGAACTCATACTCATCTAATACCTTATCGAGGTTTAGATCATCGTAAGTCACCGAGATCTTGGTTCTTCACGACGGTCGACAAAGAACTCATCTCATTGTGATCCTTCAATACGTCGAGGCGCACCGGCATAGACAAGCAACCAAGTCAAGTCACTTCTTATCTATATCAGTAGCATATACCGACAACTCGTCCTCAAGTTGTCTCGGTGTGAAACTTTTATATCTCATTAAGCTTCGACCAATCATACGGACTTACGTGATCTTCTACACATCGTATGATCTAACTTATATATGAGATAAGGGGACACAGATATATGCAATCAAGTATTCAATTCAGATAGAAGATTGTAATAGTGGTAATAAGAAACATTGTATACAAGCTCAACCAAAACTGCTTTCAGTATACAAATCCAACAAAATCAGTTAACGAACTTGTTCACGAACTAACAAACCGAATACTACCATGCTCAAGCTTGATTTGTTTAGCAAACGAGCTTCACTAAACAAACTCGAACGAACTTTTATCGAGTCGAGCTTCAAATAGCTCACGAATAACTTGGCTCATTTACAGCCCTAGTCCCACCATGTAAAAAATAAGTGATTGAGGTTGAATTATAAGAATTAAGTGTAGACCAGAGGTGATTTTTGATAAATAATTAGTGGTTGTGAAGTTGAATTATAAAGATTGTGTATCCCAAAAAAAATGGCACACCCTTTGTGGACGTTAAATAAGACAATTGTGACACTCTTTTGAAGGACAAATAAAGTATTAATTTGAGAATCTATATTGATAAGTCCCTTGGGGTACATACTTGTATATTGGGGGATACATCAATTATGCAAATTTAAACTTTTTCTTTACACAATATTTGACTGACTAATGGTTGTAGTTGGTCGGATAATTGTGATTCGAGATTAGTCTCGATCTTTGGTCGATTCGAATGAATGGAGTTTTGTACTTAGTGACATCAATTAACAAACATACTAACTGCTGAGGCAACTGCTTAGTTGGACTGATAACTGATGTGCATATGGCATGTGGTGATTACTGTATATGTCTTACTGAAAACTTAAATTGGCTTTAAAAACAAACTGATAATGATAGAGTGTTTTAAATCGATGATGTGCTGTTGTGTGTTGGTGATGACAGTTCAATAATATGCAATGTAAAATACGGTACGAATGTAAAGAACTGAAAGTAAATAACACTTTGAGTTTAACGTGGTTCGAAGAGATCAGCTCCTATATCCATGGACTGATTGCTCAGTCAATCCATTAACTTTGGATTCGGTCTTGTTTACAGGTAAGAAAACCTACATGCAGAGGGAACCTACTCTATCCCACCTAACTTGGCGTTCATTTTACGCTTGCTGGTGCTAGGAAACCTCTGACTGCTATGGGTATAGTCTAACTACACTTCTTGTTTACAGATGCAAGATAACCAAGCCAAGCCTAACTAACTTCGTTAATTATTTGCCCAAACTTATACTTAAAAAGGGGTGTCTTTTGTAAAGAGGTTTACCAACTAAAACCTGAGATGTCACAGGCGATAAAATCAGTACGTCTAGGCTTAAGATATACAAAAAGTAGTATCCTAGACTTAAGGAAGTATATACTGAAACATTGAGCTGATAATTATACTTGAGCTCGAGGTTTCTTGATAGCATGAGACTTCTTCTTCGAAATTGTTGTTCGATACATTTGAGATTTGAGCTTTGAAAGCTTTAGACAATAAGAATGTGCAGTGTTTCAGTTGGTAACCTTCAAATGTTAGATTATGTACGTATTTATAGAAAAGATGATGAATAGTACCATTCGACGGAGCACCGATCACATTATTCTAATTGTCATTTGAAATATTCAAGTTTGAATCATTGTACGTAGTTGTCGGGGTCTGTATCATCGTACTTTGTAGTTCTGCGGCTATGAAAAGGTCTTCTGGCATGTCAGGATCTTCTGCAGATACGCTACGACACGTGACAAGTCAAACACTAAAGTCTTAAATATTTCTGTATTTCTCCAATTGAGTTGACTCCTTGTTTTATCAGTATGTTGGCTTAAGATTGGGCCAGTCGAGACTGCTCTGTCTTTTATCAGCAGGCTGGACTCCCGTCTTTTGTCAGTTTGAGAACCAGAGTCAGTTTGATGCTTTCAGCTTGACGTAGCTTTGACTACTTGTCACCAGCTTTGACTTTTAGGGGAGGTGGAAATCTTCCTCCAATCGGTTCATCGTCGCAAGCTTTGACTTCTCAGCATGACAGTCAGCTGTCGGTATGACACTTAATCATATCCTCACTCATTTGCTTCCAGCAGCATCGAGTTTTCAGTCTTCGATCTTCAATCTTCCGACGTCAGTCTTCACTCTTTGAGTTTACTACAGTAGCTCTATTCATCAGTATCAGTATACTTCAGTCTTTAGATATTAATTAGTTGGCCCGACTCAAGTCTTCAATACGTGATCCTTCAATTGAGCTTCTATCAGTTCGTTGGTATTGATACTCCTATCAGCATGGCTAGCTTCAGTACTGCTTGAACTCCTTCAGTCTTAGACTGTCCAAACTATTAGTTCTTCTGTTGAAATATATAACAAAAATATCTAACTTCAGAATAAGTGAATAACATTAGTTACATCAAAAGAGCAACTGAGATCCAATTATAACACACAATTAAGATATAATTATTCTTTAAGAATTTTCCATTTAGTACAAAAATCCAACTATAATATTTGACTCGGATAGTCGTGAGAATTGAAAGTCTTTATTTATCGTTACGTTCTTAAAGCAGGTTAGTTTCACAAGCACACACATCATCAAAGCAAGTTGCTTACTAGCTATTTGAAGTAGAAGCTTCTTGAGCCAGGTAGAGAAAAAAATGAAAAATGATTGCAAGTCCTATTTCAGAATTATTGCATATTTTAAAATAATAATTTCAGAAAAAGAAAGTGATTAATTTAATTAGTGGAGAGGATTGTATTGGTCAACGTTGGAGTAGATCTTGGAAACTGACCAACGCAAGCAAAGATCCCTGTAAAGCTTGAGAGAGAATACTAGTTTTTAATTAGTGACATTAACAGATGTGATTACAGTTGGATTTCTACTTCGTCTCAATTTCTTCCTATACTATATATATTTGCAATCCAAAAATACAAATAAAATTCAAGATTTATATCTAGTGTAGTTGAATGTGTACTTTTCAATAGACATTGTTGAAATAAGTATTACGACTTGTCGAATAAAGCAACTTACCCCCAAAATATTTCCCTATAAATTCCATTCCGATTCCCATTCCCTCTCATTGAATTATCTCTCTCTCTCTCTCTCTCTCTCTCTCTATATCCTCACTAACCCTAATTAAGCATGCCAGCCCAAGTGATTCCCGAACTTCTCTTTACGGGAACCCAATTTACCGGAATGGAATGTATTTCAATCCCCGCCATTAGAAGGTTCATATTATTTTAGATTTTATCTAAAACCAATGCCGCTAGCTAGCGACACTCACAAATTATTCTATTTTCGTTTCATGTTGAATAAATGTTTATGCATTTTTTGCGCAGATTGGAAGGAAAAGTTGCGATCGTAACCGGCGCCGCCGGGGGCATCGGAGAAGCGACTGTTCGCCTCTTCGCGGCCCACGGCGCCAAGGTGATAATCGCCGACGTCGACGACAACCTCGGAAAATCGGTGGCCGACTCGCTGCCAGCAGCTCAGGCGACGTACGTCCGCTGCGACGTGAGCTCGGAGAAGGAAATCGAAACCCTAATAAACTGGACGGTTTCCAAATACGGGAAGATCGACATCCTCTTCAACAACGCCGGCATCCTCGGCGACCAGTCGAGGCACAAGAGCATCCTCGACTTCGACGCAGGCGAGTTCGACCAGATCATGACCGTCAATGTCCGGGGCGCCGCGCTCGGGATGAAGCACGCCGCCCGAGCCATGATCCACGGCGGCGGCGGTGGGTGCGTGATCTCCACGGCGAGCGTGGCGGGGGTGATGGGGGGCCTGGGGCCCCACTCCTACACGGCATCCAAACACGCGATCGTCGGGCTGACGAAGAACGCGGCCTGCGAGCTCGGGCGCTACGGGATCCGGGTGAACTGCATCTCGCCTTTCGGCGTGGCGACCAGGATGCTGGTGGACGCGTGGCGTGAGGGGGGCGTCGGCGGCGGCGGCGTGACGGAGGAGGAGGTGGAGAAGATGGAGGAGTTCGTGAGGTGTTTGGCGAATCTGAAGGGGAGACTCTGAGGGCCAAGGATGTAGCGGAGGCGGCGCTATTTCTGGCGAGTGATGAATCCAGGTATATTAGCGGCCACAATCTGGTGGTAGACGGCGGCGTTACGACTTCTAAAATTGTGTTGGCTTGTGACATTTATCTTCTTTTTCTGTAGCAGCCCTTTCTTTTTTTTGGTATGAAAATGCTGTGTGTATTTTTGTAGAAAAGAGTAAGATATCTGATTTAACTCGCCATAAAATGTGCTTAATAATTTCATCTTTTTATCGTCTTTTAACGAAAAGCAACAACACAGTCATGGAAATCAGATTTATAGTAAGAAAATTATGTGTTGATTTAATTATTTACTACATTAGTTGTATATATATGTTTGAGTTGGAGGGAGGAGAACGGCGTGGATTGGTATCTTGATCCATTTGTTAATATTTTTTACTATATTATTTCAGAGGCATGACATACTTCTTCCATCCTCTACTAAGTGTCCTATTTTGAAAATAATTTTGTTACCAAATAATTTTCTAGTTTTGGAATTCTATTAAAAATAATATTTTCTCCGTCCATTATTATGTTCTTATTAATTTTAAGGGGTAACTTCATACATAGCCAAAAGAAATGGTAGGATGAGTTTTATATCCACATTCATAAAAACATGAGGTTTATAACAATTTTGAATTAAAAAGACATAACTACCCATGTGTCCACTATAAAATAATAACTCTTCTTTCTCTCTCTGTCAAAAAGTTGCTATCTCCTATCTCTCTCTGCAAAACTCTTCTCTCTCCTCTCTCCTCTCTCTCTGTGGCGAAAAAATGAAAATTGAATGAATTGAATTAAAGTTGGTAAACATTAATTATAAAAAGAGGTTGGTAAACATTTAATTTGAAAAAGTATTGACATTGAATTCAAATCACAAACGAATTCATTTGTGATATTACAATTTCAAAGAGAAAACGTTACGGAGGAAAGGCGAAAATAATTATTAGAACAAGTTACCTGCGTTTTTTCAATCAAACAGTGGAAATCGAGTATTGCTCGCTTGATTAAGGTAAATTAATATCCGTTTTAATTTTTTTTACATGTTCTTGAGTACACGGCTGTACACGATTGTTAAATTTAAAGCCTAAATATTTTTTTTATGATTTTATGTTACTGGAATGATAAATTTAATATTTTGAAGGGAAAAAAAATATGTTCTTGAGTACACGGTTGTACACGATTATAATCATATGCGTCACATATGTTATTTTTGTTGATTTTATGTTAATAAAGTGATTAATTTAATATTTAGGATCATTAATTAGTTAATTTAAAATATATGATTTGCTAATACTGAACCGTGTATAATACACGGCTATACCGTGTACTTAAGAGCTTCAAACCGTGTAATAATGAATGCACAACACTCATCAATACACGGTACACTCCGTGCACGGCCGTGCATAGTACACGACGGTTTATCAGTGAACGGTCGTGCACGGTACACGACCATGCACTGCACACGCTTGTGCATGACCATGCACGGTATACGGCCATGCACGACCATGCATGACTGGGCACAGTACATGTCTGTGCATGACCAATGCCGGTCAATATCTATACACAATGCATCACGTGCATCCTATGTATATGATTGTTATCTTTTATGTCTCATTTGGAACCAAATGTCTTGCAACGTCTTATTATACATCATGGTGATAATTGGGATAGAGCAGAGTACATAGGCAGCGATGAGGTTCTCGGTATACATGGCTGTAGAACAGATTCACGTGCTAATTTGGTAAGAGAGATTCATGAGCAAGTAAGCAATAATGGTGGATTTGATTCTATGCTTTTCTACACAACAAGCACTAGTGATGGAAGAAGAATAAAAGTATCATTGAAAATTGACACTGATTTATTCCGATTGATTGTGGAACAAAAGGATGATCCAGTTGTATATGTGATCGAAAAAGACAAGTAATCTGCAGACACGGTACACACAGAGACACCAGTATTATATGGTTCACAACGATCTACAATCTTGCCCGAGTTTAGTGTAAGATGTACTGGTTCAACTATACATGAAGACGAGCAATTGTCTTCAAATGAGGAGGAAGACGAGCTGGTGTATTCAGATGAGGATGAAGACACGAACCGACGTAGAGATATATTTGATTCATTGGTATTAAAGATGTTGTAACTCATGAGAAGGTGCTGAAGAATCTAACGATCGAAACTGAGTTTGTTAGATATAGTTAGTTTGTTAGTGTCTGTTACAATGTAGTTACGTTTCTGTTGTATTTAAAGCTGTATAGTGCATGCATGTAAGTGTGCTATAAATACTGTACAAATCAGATCAATGAAGATATTCTGGTTTCAAATATTTTGCTGTTTGTTGTGTATGCATTATTCATCTTGGCGTTAACATGGTATCAGAGCTGCAGTAATTCTTCGTCTTCCCCAATTTTTTTTTTTCTCTCTCTCCATGGATCAGTTACAGCTATCTTCTCCAAATCTCCCATCCATACACCCTATCAGCTTGAAACTTGATAAAAATAATTACAGCTTCTGGAAAACTCAAGTCCTAGCCACTACAAGGGCTTATGGATTTGAAGACGTGCTGCTCTCTTCCTCTGCACTAGAGCAGTTCATCCATGAAACCACTCCAAATCCAGCTTACCTGACATGGCTGCGACGTGACCAATTCATCTTCAGTTGGATCCTCACAGCCATTTCCTCTTCCATGATTGGTTATGTAGGACGCTGCACTACAGCAAATCAGCTATGGCTTGTGTTTGAGAAACTATTTCAATCACGATCGAGCAAAGCGGCTCAATTAAGGTTCCATTACAAACCATGAAGAAAGGAGATCTATCCGTAGATGATTACATACTCGAGTTCCGAGGCATCTCGGATCGCTCTTCAAGATAGGACAACAACTCATCGAATCGATCTAATCACATTTGTTCTTGGTGGATTAGGTCCAGAATTTGAGAGCATATGCATTTTTCTCCAGTCAAAGAGTGAAGAACTTTCATTGGATGAAGTTCAATATGCTTTGCAGACAAATGAGATACGGATTCAAAATCAGTCTGCAACATCCTTTGGTTCAACTCAATCCAGTATGCAAGCTAACATGGCCTATCAGAGCTCTAGCTTCCGAGGTCATGGCAGGCCAAATGTTCGTGGTTCGAGCTCTAGAGGAAGGGGTGGTGGCAGGTATCAAAATCACAAAGTGATATGTCAAATATGTGGTAAGATGAATCATATAGCTTTAAAATGTTTTAAAAGGTTTGATTCAAATTTCAGTGGTTTTGAACATACTTCTACACCTTCTCAAGCTCATTTCACTACTCCTTCATCAACTCATGAATACACAGCACCTCATTTTCCTCAACATTTCACTCAATCACATGTGACACCTGCACACAGTGTATCGTCTTTTTCACATCCTTTAGAAAATTCTGAGTGGTGTCTAGATATGGGAGCCTCAGCCCATGTTACTACGGATGTGTCAAATCTGGAAACTCAGCATCCCTATCGTGGTCATGACAAACTCATAGTAGGCAATGGCTCTCAACTACAAATCACCCACACAGGTTCTACTTCGTTACTCAATTCTGCTTCAAAACCTCTCCTTCTCAGTAACATATTGTTTGTCCCTCACATCACGGAAAACTTACTGAGCATCTCACAGTTTACAAGAGATAATGATGTATATCTAGAATTTCACTCTGATTTCTGCTGTGTTAAGGACAAAATAACCAACCAAATCCTGCTGGAGGGCACTCTTAGGGATGGACTATACCACCTCACTCAGTCCAAACACTCTCGGGAAAAGTCTGTTCATCCTAAGGCCAATGTGTTTTCTGCAGCTGCTGCTTCTCCCTTTGTAGCTACCTTAAATACCAGACCAAGCTCAGCCTCCAATCTTCAACTATGGCATCGTAGACTAGGCCATCCTTGTACGTCAGTTTTAAAATCTACCTTACGTAGTCAAACTATCAAAATAAATGAATCACATAGCAGTTTTTGTGATGCTTGTGCCATGGGCAAAATGCATAGGTTTAGTTTTCCTTCGGTACCAGTAAAAACCACTTCACCATTTCAAATTGTACACACGGATCTTTGGGGTCCTAGCTCGACTGTATCTACAGCTGGGTTCAAATATTATGTACACTTTGTAGATGACTTCTCACGTTATACATGGATATTCCCTTTACAAACAAAAGCCGAAGTCTATAACACTTTTGTTACCTTTAATGCCTATGTAGAACGACAGTTCAAAACAAAAATTCTTACACTTCAATCGGATTGGGGGGGGGTGAATACCGAAGTCTCAAACCCTCACTCATAAGTCTAGGCATCCAATTTCGACATCCTTGCCCACATACTCACCAACAAAACGGACGTGCCGAAAGGAAACATCAACACATAGTTGACGTGGGACTAACTCTTCTAGCTTCCTCCAACCTTCCCTTGAAATTCTGGTGGGAAGCAGTGGCTACGGCAGTGCACCTCATAAATCGCCTTCCTACTCCATCCCTGAATAATATATCCCCATTCCAGTGCCTATATAAAACTCCACCTAACTACACAATGCTTCGCACATTTGGCTGTAGTTGTTTCCCTTTCCTTCGACCATACAATACGTCTAAGCTCCAGTTTAGGTCTTCCAAGTGTATCTTCGTCGGGTATAGTCCATCTCACAAAGGGTATAATTGCCTTCATCCATCGGGAAGGTTATATGTGGCTCGCACAGTGGAATTTAATGTGGACGAATTTCCCTACTCTACATTTTTTCCAGAATCACTTCCCCCCTCCACTGATCTCTCACATATCTCAAGCCTATTTCCTATTCCTCAAAGTCAGAATACTGTCCACTCACATCCTCCTGGTCAGCCAACATCTCCCCTCACGCTCATAAATGCATCTCCCAGTTATAACTCACACTCAGATTTTCAACAATCAAGTTCATCATCACATTCCTCACACTCCTCAGGTTTGTTAGTTCAGTCTCATGATACGTCTGCCCCCTCACCACAGTCCCACGTTTCTCCATCACATAACATTTCTGCCACTTCCCCAGAACCAACAATTGGTCATCATATGAGAACCCGAGCCAAAAATGGTATTTTCAAACCCAAAGTGTTTTTTGCTCAAACTTTGTCATCTGGTTTCACAACTATCACTGTGGTTGAACCTGTCTCCGCCTCGGAGGCTCTTGCTCAACCCGAATGGCAAAAAGCTATGAAAAAGGAGTTTTAAGCTATCATATCCCAGTCTACTTGGGAGTTGGTTCCTTATACTGACGATTTGAACATCATACAGTGTAAGTGGATATTCAGGGTGAAAACCAATGCTGATGGCTCGGTTGATAGATTGAAGGCTCGCCTTGTGGCAAAGGGTTTCCAGCAGCGCGCGGGAGTTGACTTCTTGGACACATTTAGTCCAATTGTTAAACCGGTAACAGTTCATCTCATCTTCGCATTGGCTGCCACCTTCGGCTGGGACATCCAACACATAGACATCAACAATGCATTCCTCAACGGCGAATTGGATACACCGGTGTTCATGGAGCAACAGGAGGGATTCGTGGACTCTAAGTTTCCTGATCATGTGTGCAAGCTCAACAAGTCATTATATGGTTTGAAGCAAGCGCCTCGCGCCTGGTACGACAAACTCAAGAGTCATCTCCTTCACTGTGGTTTCAAACACTCTACGTCGGACCATTCGTTTTTCCACATGCGGAAGAATGGGAAGCTTCTTCTGGTCATCCTGTATGTAGATGACATACTTCTTACGGGGGAAGATCCTGCTCTTGTGTCACACCTCATCCAAGATCTATCTTCTCAGTTTGCTCTAAAAACTCTATGTTCTGTGAAATACTTCTTGGGTATTCAGGTCACGAAAAACTCTTCACACTCATATTTTCTTAACCAATCCAAGTACATCCGTGAACTTCTCCTCAAGACAAGTCTTCTAGATTGCAAACCACAACCACCCCCCTACGACTTAGGTACCAAACTCCACACGAATGATAGCCCTCTTTTCTCGCATCCCACTTTGTTCAAGCGTTATATGTACCCTACAATATCTCACAATTTCCGTCCCGATATTGCTTTCATGGTAAACAAACTTAGCGATTTCGCATAATCCAACCGAACTTCATGGAAAGCTTGCCGACGGCTGATACGGTATCTCAAGGGTACTACTCACTACAACTTGGCTTTCCATCCATCTATGCCTCTCAATCTTAATGCTTTCTCGGATGCGGACTGGGCGGGTCTATTGATGACCGTAAGTCTACCGGTGGATTTTGTGTATTTCTAGGTTCGAACTTGATCTCATGGAGTTCCAAGAAGCAAAAGGTCGTGTCACGTAGCTCTACGGAGTCTGAATATCGTGCTATAGCTGACACTGCTGTTGAGGTCATTTGGGTAAGATCTCTTCTTCAAGAAATTGGGATCCCACTTCGGCAAACTCCTGTGCTGTGGTGTGATAATAAGCGTTCTTTGCAATAGCGTCAAACCCCGTGTATCATGCCAGAACTAAGCACATCGAAATTGACACTCATTTTGTACGGGACAAGGTACAGAAGAAAGAACTTGAAGTCTGCTATGTTCCAACAGAAGATCAAATTGCGGATGTTTTTACTAAACCTGTTTCTGTCGTTCGATTAGAGTGTCTGTTAGAAAGGTTTCCCATTGAGAAAGGATAGCTCGTGTTGAGTACGGGATGTATTAAAGATGTTGTAACTCATGAGAAGGTGCTGAAGAATCTAACGATCGAAACTGAGTTTGTTAGATATAGTTAGTTTGTTAGAGTCTGTTACAATGTAGTTACGTTTCTGTTGTATTTAAAGCTGTATAGTGCATGCATGTAAGTGTGCTATAAATACTGTACAAATCAGATCAATGAAGATATTATGGTTTCAAATATTTTGCTGTTTGTTGTGTATGCGTTATTCATCTTGGCGTTAACAATTGGCTACTAAATTTGGTGCTTGGATTCGACAACCAGGACATCTTGATAAGGTTATTGGACTACGTAACTTCACTTTCGAACATCATCATGATGGTGAGGCTCATGCTACAACTTCACGAGCTAGAGAGGATGATACAACGCATGAGCTATGCAACTGGGTTATTCCACTACTTGATTGTGACAGTGAATTGCCATTAGATTGGCTCAAACCTTGTGGAGCCTGTTCCGACCAAATTGTTTTTTTCAGTCGCTCGCAATAATACGAGGTCCTTATAGAGTGGTAAGGTCGACCCAAGTCGAATCTCGAGGAAGGCTTAGCTTGAGGCTACGGTTCTATGTCAAACACGAAAACATAAAAGAAATACTAACGTCCTAAAATAAAGGGGTCCGTCACGGAAAGGACGAAAGTGAAATAAAATAAAGCGTGTAAAACGGGATGCACTTGGACAATAATAGAATCGCGGATACGGAATTGGAGACGGTGTTCTGGGGTTTGAATCTATCCTCGCTATTAATGAATCAAAGACCGCACACAATGCATAAACACACACGCCTCACCAAACGCTCAACACTAACAAATCTCTACCACGTTAATTTTAGACTCGAACTTAATGGTGGGGATCTCTCGATCAAACCGTCATCAACTACGAGGATATTTAACTACAAAAGCACACGATAGCAAAAACTCTACCCACATATATTAATTACTCAACAACAAACCAATCTCGATCACTTTCGTTGTCAAACTTATATCTAATATAAATCTACTCTCGCATAACTTCATAATAAAACATAAGCACATAATCAACCTACACCATTCTCTCGAACACCATGTATGAAGATCATGAAATAAATAATTTATATGGATAAGAAATTAAGCAAATCATCAATCCAATAATCACGATTCAAGACAAGAACAATCCAACATTTATTTCCTAACAAATCGATAATTTATCTCATGGTAGAAATTATTCCAATCCCAATTAAATAGATGTAGTGGAATAATTTCGTACAACCCAACTACTTTCTCCAATCAGACAAGTCAGCCCAACTTCTTCAGATAAGCCCATCGTCGGACCCATGAGTAGGACTAGGCCAGTCAATCGAGTCAAACCCTACTACCCACTTGGGGAGAAAATAAAGGTAGATCGTGAGTTATCTCATCCTAGAAAATCGAAACTACCAAGGGTGGCTAGCAGGTCAAGAACAAACCCTATTCGCTACCCAACGATATAAATTCGACCTAACTAGGTCAAAGAGGGCATCGAATCATTCACACTCGCCTCCACAGATTGAAACGATCTCGACATTCTCACCTGCTCTGATTCTCCATCTTCACGCTCTCATTCCTAAGGGATCATCATCGCCTGACTAGCCCGACTAGCCAGTCTAACCATCCACGATCTACTATTTCATCTCTTTTTTGCTTATTTCTATTTTCGTCAATTATTCTTAACTGACTTGAGCGTCGGAGGCCCTTCAATCGACACCCCCACCGGTGCTCATAGGAGGAATCTAACGTGTTCTTTGGTCTCGGGTTGCTAGTGCCCGTCGCGGACTAACCCGACGTCCGCTACGTAATTGTTGGATCTATCCCAATAATTTGGCGCCCACGTGGGGCCCTAGCAATCAAGCATATCAACGAACTCGCGCAAAATTTTACTATGAGTAACCCAAACGACACATATGAAATGAAAGCGATGCACCAACCCGATCGGAGCTGCGTCGCCCAAGTAAAGATGAATGCAAAATCACCGCCTAACCGAACAAATGGCCCAAGAAAGGGAGAATAGGTTGTTGCTGGAAAAACAAAATGCTGAATTGGTCGCCCGTTTGGAGGCAACAATAGCCCAAATCCAGACATCTCCGCCAAACCAAGCACTTCGGATAGATAGATTTCGGGTCCCTATCGGCTCCATGCCGACCATTGAGGACATCCCGCTCACTCCTAACGGGACCGAAGCGATGCCCGATGACCCGACATCTTCTTGAAGAAATATTAGATCAGAAATTACTCAACCTAACTTAGGTTATCTTCTTGTAAACGCAGTGAGCACGAGACACGTGTTTCGGACCAAACAATAGAGACAAACGCAGCAGATCCACACAATGGCGACCAGGACGTCATCAGACATCGAAACACCCAACCGTGAACCAATACCGACCCTCCCGATCGAACAATTTGGTGGCACCAAGCCAACCATTCCGACCGAACCACCACGATAAGGAATTACCTTAAACACATACCAAACCTCGGACTCGGCCTTGGCGGGAGGTTGGAAGAGATGAGGCCATCATCCAACGAATACCAAGAGTACCGGCCCTATCAAGAAAAAGTGCGGAGAGTTGCTTCACGACTCACCTTTCAGATGATATTGCCCAGTGGAAATGCCCAAACGATTCAACCTACCAAATATTCGATGTTTGACTCGACCGACAGAGATGACCATATCGCTCAATACCGCCGAGGATGTTCACCGCCGCTATCCCGAGACATGAGAGAGGCTTGCATGTAAAGGGTTCGGTTCTAGTCTAACAGACCGCCCTACAATGGTATACAAACCTTCCAAATAACTCTATTCGCTCATTTGCACAACTAACCGATGTTTTGTTCAACAAGATGCTAGTAGCGAAATTGGAAAAATTTCGAGAAGACCTTTATGCCGTCGCTCGAGACACAATAACCTCTCAGAGATTACATTCGACACTTCAATAAGGAGAAATTTCCATCACTAATTGCGGTGACTGCATCGCCACGACCTTCGCAAGTGTTTGTTGCCTGTTCGGACTGTGATAAGACCCTAACCAAGTACCCATGCAAGACAATGGAAGACGTGCTAATTTAGGCTTGGGCTCAAATCAAATGTGAAGAGGACCAATACAATCTTCAGAGATCTTACCCACCCGAGAGTTCCAGACGAGACTATCGAGTTGAAAGAAGATCAGGTGGTGATCGACGTGCTGAACCATACCCATCTCCACGTAGACGAGATATCAGGAGAGAGTATGATAGAACTCCCGACACACGTCCACGTGAAAGAGCAAAAATTCCAGAATACAACCTCTCTATCTCGCCCGCCGAGACAGTGGAAGTACTCAAAGGACTTGACAATAGAGTCAAGTGGCCCAAAAAGATGAGATCCCCACCAGACCAACGAGATAGGTCCAAGTGGTGTGAATTCCATGCCGATCATGGCCATCGAACGGAAGATTGCATCGCGCTAAGATTGGAGGTGACACACTTATTGAAAGAGGGACACCTCACGACTTACTAACGTAAAAGGCAAGCAAACCCCACGCCAAGGAGGGGCGACGAGAGGTGATCTGTGGATGCCACCACCAAAGCCTCCACCCACACAAAGAACGGTCAATGTGATTTCAAGTGGCTCGTGTGTTGAGGTATAACACTCTCGGCAGAAGGAGACATACCGGACATGCCGCTCAAGCAAGCTAGGAACCAATATACCTAACTGCACAAGCCCGACCACTCCCGCCTGCACGATAAGCTTCACCACATCGTAATCAACCGTGCTCTTAAACCCTCATCACGACGCTTTAGTTATTTCTTTAATTATCGCTAACTGTGATACCAAACGTACTAATTGATAACGATAGCTCGCTAATGTCCTGCTTAATGCCTACAGGAAATGCATTTAGACGAGTTCGCCATAGTCCGAAGACTCGCCGCCTTGATCGGCTTCAGCGAGAGAGCAAAACCACTATTGGAGAGGTCGACCTTCCCGTATACGCCGAGGGCATCAACCTATCCACCGATTCCTCGTGATCGATGCTCCTCCGCATATAATTGTAGGAAAACATATGTTAACCTCGCCCGAGGATCCATCTTGGATATTTAATTCACCATACATTGATTATAAACCCAGCATGCTCATATAATTAAATCGCAACACGTGGGGTTTTCACGTGTTTACCTTTCAATCAAGAGGCCGATGGAACGAGATTAACGGATCGAACGGATCGGACTCGTGCTTTGACCTTCCGGATCAGATCCTGCTGCCCAATCTCCAACGCCGAGTGAGGACGATCTATGGAGAATGCTTCGAAAATCACCCTTTTTCTTCTACACAATTTTCGAGAACTACACTCTTGAGAAACGAGATGGCCGAAAATTGCTTGTGTAATAATGAGCATTAACCTGTACTTTATCTCATACTCACATTTATAATGCACTACCTTAATCCCATATGGAAATTACCATAATCCTATATGGAAATTACCATAATCCTATATGGAATATTACCATAATCTTAGATTATTTCATTCCTCGTGATTATTTCCATACTCGTGATTATTACCATAATCTTATATGGAAATGATCTATGCATATACCATAAATATAATTATATCCTTGTGGGATAAAGAGAATAAAATCTCGCCAATTGAGCATCATGGGCCGATTTTCCTCTCACTACGGGGCCTGGACGGGCCAAACTTGTGGATCAAATGCAAGGAATAAAGACGGGCCTCAAATAAATCAATTATCTTATGTTCACCCTTAACATAAATTAATTTATAAACATTCGATCATGCCACTAGAGAAAGAATGTCGACTTACCCTTTATTACCAAGTTGAGTCGGCTTGCACTTAGACATTACGAATCCCCTATTTAAGATATCGAACGTCCATTAATCATTTCTAGCAATCGACCGCCAAACGACATCAACTTCATTTCCTTAAGTAGTACCACTCAACCTTATTATTGTACTTGAGCTAACTCAACTCGCAGGTTTAGTACAATAAACCTTTGAGCTCCTTATGGGACGCCATCATCCCAAACGGATACGGTGACTGACATGATAACTAGCGTGACATACAAGATCGCCACCACCCAAGATGCGGAGAATCTTGGTTAGAACATATAACCTCACTCATAACAAGTCAAAGTGATGGTCAAGAACTCATACTCACCTAATACCTTATCGAGGTTTAGATCATCGAAGTCACCGAGATCTTGGTTCTTCACGACGGTCGTAAAGAAGAACACATCTCATCCGTGATCCTTCAATACGCCGTAGACGCATCAAAGACAGACAAGCAACTAAGTCAAGTCACTTCTTATCTATACCGCAGCCTCAAACCGACAACTCGTCCTTAAGTCGCCTCACCGTGAAACTTTTATATCTCATTAAGCTCGACCAATCATACGCACTTCTATGATCTTCTACACACCGTATGATCTAACTTATATATGAGATAAGGGGACACGATATATGCAATCAAGTATTTAAATCGATAGGAGATTGTAATAGTGGTAATCAGAAACATTGTATACAAGCTCAACCAAACGCGCCAAGATACAAACCAACAATCTCCCACTTATACTAAAGCAAACTTTAGTATATAATGTTTCTTTCTACTAGCTATTACAAACAACCATCACTTTGCTTCTCCCACTTATACAAAAGTTTACTTTCTAAGTGGGTGCCATCGTGCAATCCAAGTCCTCTAACGTGTCCATCGTAGACTTTTATGCAGTGCTCTTCGTGAATGGATCCGCTAGATTTTTCGTCGTATCAATCTTTTCAATCAGCACGCCACCGCCTAACGATTTCATGACATGGTACTTTCTCTATGTGTTTGGTCGCTTTAGGGTCCGTGGTTCCTTCGAGTTCACATCGCACCGAGTTATCACAAGAAACTATGATACTGGGCAAACCAGTACCACATCTAGATCCATGAGGTAGTTCTCAACCATACATGCCTCTTTAGAAGCCTCCGTCGCTACATATTCGCCCATGGTAGAGTCCGCAATGCATCGGCCGCTTGCACTCCGCCAGATACGGCCCACCTCCCAAGGTAAACACATAGCCCGAGGTCGACTTTTCTCATCACGGCCACTTTGAACCGAGTCCAGATAACCCAAAGGCATTAGACTATCTCTGATGGTAAACCAGCCTATAATCTCGAGTCCTTTCGTGTACTTGAGTATATGCCATCGCATCCAATGAGCTTGTCCAGGTTAGATCGATATTCAGCTACTATGCCCACCGCATAGCGTATATCGGCCTCGTGCATAGCATTGCGCATATGAGACTTCCTACCGCGAAGCAGAAGAAACTTGTCTCATTTCCTCTATCTCCTTTGCAAATATAGGTGATCAAGGTCTTAGATAAAGGAACGCCATGTCCGAAAGGTAGCAATCCTTTCTCGCGGTCTCGCATACTAAAACGAGTAATCACAAGATCAATGTAAGACGCCCGAGATAAGCTCAATATTTTCTTCTTGCGATCTCGTAAACCTTGATCCCAAGAATGTACGCCGCATCTCCTAAGTCTTCATTTGAAACCGATCGATAGCCAACTCTTTAAGTCTCGATAACGCTTCACGTTGTTGCCAACTAGAATGATGTCATCTACATAAAGTGCAAGAAATACCACATCACCGCTGACATCTAACCGATACACACAAACTCGCTAGCAACCGGGTAAATCCATAGGACTTACTACCGCCAAAGCGTAAGTTCCATGATCGGGAGGCTCGCTAAGCCCATAAATGGACTCTTAAGCTCCATACTAGATGCTCTTCACCCTTACCACATAACCTTCGTGTTGTCGTGACATAGATGTCTCTACCTTCCTCAAGGTAACCGCTTAGAAAAGCGGTTTTAACATCCATTTGCCAAACCTCTGGTTCAAGTTATTGCTATGGCAAGAAGAATTTCGATGGACTTGAGCATTGCTACACAGTAAAAGGTCTCATCGAAATCGATGCCCTCAACTGAGTGTACCTTTCGCCACAAGTTCGGCTTTAAAAGTCAAACCTCCATCTAATCTCTTCCTCTCAGATATCCACTTACTACCTATGGCTTCCTTGCCATCCGGTAGAGGTGTCTTTCATATACATCCATAGCCGTTATGGACTCCATTTCTAAGCCCATAGCGTGTGCCATGATCTTGCATCAATATCTTCAGACGCTTCCTCAGATGTCCACGGGTCGATTATCGCATGTTCGTCTCGCCGACCAAATCCCAAGATTCACCCACTAACATAAATCGCCGGGTCGACGAACAACCTCCCACCACGACGAGGTTCTACAGCACAATGGCAACGGAAGCAGACACTTGTGGTTCTCTAACTTGCACAACTTGTCAGGTAGGTACAACTTGTACGGCCGGTATCTCCAAATGGAATCCCCACCCACTTCAATTCTCGAAGTATCCGTGCCCATCCTCCCACTGACACTCGACATCTCGCACTTTCGCCTAATCGGTGGTGGAATACGATCATCTTCTAATTCTTCAAGAATGATTTCAACTTTGACTTATGATTTTCATATAATCCTTTCTAAGAATCGGGCATTAGTGCTAATAACCACCTTCCCGATCCTAGACTATAGAATAAACCACCTTCGCTCCTCTAGGATAGCCAATAAACAGCCTTATGCCGGATCTAGCCTCCAACTTGTCGCCTTCTTGTTCAAAGACGCGGCCGGATCGCCCATATCTTTATGTGGTTTAAACCGGCTTACCAAACCACAACCTCGAAAGCCGGTCTTTTCGACCGACTGGACGGTACTAGATTTAGCAAGTATGCCGCCCCCTAAGGCATATCCCCGTAATCTAAATAGGCAATGTAGCATAACTCATCATAGATCTAACCATTTCCAAAAGAGTCCTATTTCTTCGCCTCCCGACACACCATTTTGTCAGGCGTGCTCCTGGTGAAGGCGCCGATGTAATCCCACACTTCACTAGATAGTCCATAAACTCGTTATCGAGGTATTCGCCACCGCGATCGAACGCAAAGCGACTTGATACTTTTACCTAGCTTCGCTCCACTCCGCCTTAAACTCTTTCAATTTCTCAAAGCATTCTGACTTGCGCGAAGTATGTATATGTATCCGCATTCTGAGTAATCGCCAATGAAAGTGACAAAATACTGCATTCTCCACGAGCTTGTGGACATCGGTCCACATAGGTCGAATGGACTAACTCCAACATTTCGCTCTATAACCTTCGCTGAAGGGTCCGGGTCGACATCTTCCCTTCTATACAGATTCACAGATCGAACTGAGTAACCGTGAGATTCCCCAACGCCCATTCTTAGCCGCCTCGATCCTATTTAGATTGATGTGACCTAATCTAAGATGCCGTAGAAAAGTAGAGTCATCTTCATAAGAAAACTTTCTTTTTAGTGGTTTGATGAAGATGCAACATAGTTATAGTATTATGTTTTGCGTAAATAGTATAAAGCTTAATTATATAAGGTGCTAACACGATAATCTCGTCATTTCTTATGATAGAAACACCACTATCAAAAATAATGTAATATCCATGAGTAAATATTTCAAACAAACAAGGTTCCACCGAAAACCGCACATATAAAACGCCTTCAAAACTAAAACTGTTGTCCCAAAACATAAAGAAACATCTCCAATCGCAACAGCCGACTTCATGCCCATGGAGATCGTTATCTCGCCATCAAACAGCCTCCCTCGTCCGCAGGAACCCCGCAGGTGTAACAAACATGATCGCCATGCTGTATCTACTACCCAAGAATGGGTAGAACAAGTCGCTAAACATGTTTCCACACTAAAGCAAACGGCTGCACTTAAGCCTCGAGCATAGGGCACTGGCCTCCAATGCCCGCCTTTCCTCAAGACTTGAAGCACTCTTTTCTCCTCGCTTCTTCAAGCCTCTATGGCAACCATGTTCTTGCTCCCATTACTCCCACTATTTCTCGCTCTCTACCACCTTTTGGTACCCCTTTTCATTTCCATTTTGCGATGAAAATTTTGGGCCCTTAGATGTGCTAGCAAGAGCATGTGCCCTTTTCCCATAACTCCTTCCGCAAAGAACGAGATCATTAAGCAACCGACTAATGTAAACTCGGTCTTGCTCATGATCGCATTCACGCCGAAGTTCTCAAAAGACTGGGTACAGCATGGGACGATATCGACTGCTCTCACAATACCTCCTCCCAACCGATCAAGACTATCCATGACGAGTCATGGGAGACATGTTCATGGACCGAACTTCCTTCTTCCATCTTACACGCCAAGATTTTCTCTGTGCGTAAGTCGATCGTCCGATCCGACCGCCTCAAACTCTACCTCGACTCACCAAATATCGTCATCACCATCGACTGATGTCGCAGCCTTTGGACATCAGAGTCATCTATATAGCATTTAACCATTGTTCGACTTATTCCAAAGTCTGACTCTCGTCAGTCATTAGTCGACGCCACGTTAGTGGCATCGTTTAGAGAGTGAGAACAAATATGTTCTTCAAACGAGCAAGAACATATTCCATGTTTCGCTTCCACTGAGCAAAATTTGGACCGGATAATGATTTTGAAAGCAGCATATTGATAATCTACGAAGAGACATATCTGAAACGATAATGTAAAACACATAAGCATACGATCGCAATAATTGTGAATAATAATATTGTAACCTTGATAAAACAATACACTGAAACCTCCAATCGCCCAAGGAATTCCACATGCAAGCCACGCTGTGGACGCCACATGAACCCCGACTGCACTAAAATATACCTTTAGTCGCTTAACTTCAATCCATGTCAACTTATCCTTATGACAAATGAAATTAATGATCGACCTTACTGCACCACATCACTATCGCAAAGCATGACTTCATGGAAGTTGTACTGAAAGTATGTTCAAGCAATGACCACAATTTAACAAAGAGAAGATGAATTCTAGAATTGGTATACCACTCGACCATACCGCCCAATTCAAATCTTTTGTTATCTCATTTTATATCTATCTCTAGAGAACTTATGAAAATCGCATTGCAGTTAACGCTGCCACAAGACGCTAAATCTCATTCTCAATAGATTTAAAAGTTTTATTTAGAAATCTCATCTAACAAACTTATGATAAATGCAGCAAGCAAGCAATGCAGGATCGCCATCAAGCTATGCCTCACTTTGTTTAGAGATCAAAAGTGGAGGCTCGACATTTTAATTAAAATTAATTTGTCGGTCTGTTGCTTAGTCTTTATTCAAAAGGTTTGTCCATGCAGATCACGTAATCCTAGCATGCTTTTCTATAGAACCAACACAAAAACATATTCGCAGTAATTTTAAAATATGCTCGATAAACGCGACAAACCTAGCATGCTACTATGCGCATCCAATTACGTAAAACACTTAAAGGTTTGTCAACGTAATTTAAACATACATAGCATGCTACGCATAATTTAAACATCCACTTACATGCATATGAACGATAAAATAAAATAAAACGCTCATCGCGCCCAATCGTGAAACCTCGCAGACACTAAATCTAATCTATTACATAGATTTACAAAGTACAAGATTTAAACTTCAAACGGCCTCACGTGTACCTGCACGGACGGATTCAACAATTAGCCTGGCAGCACGGGCCGGAATCGAAAACGTGTCCGCCGGGTTGGCCTCAAATGTGCTCGGGCCGCTAGCAAAGCCCAGCGCCTCAAACCGCCCGCCCGCGCTCCTCCGGCTTCTCGGTCGCTAAGGCGAATGCCGATCACTCACGCGCGTGGCGCGTTTTCCCCGAAGCGCCAACGCGCTCGAGACGTTGCCGCCAGCGTCGAATTCGCGACCGGGCGTTCGCTGCTGCTGCTGGCGAACGCGCGCCTTCGCGCCAGCCGCTCGCCGCCGCTTGCTTTCGCCGCCCTTTCGCGATCGCTGCCGCCGCGGCGGGCGCAGTGGGCTCGTTGGTTAACGACGCCTCGCCGCCGCGCCTCGCGATCGCTCCTGCGGCCGCGAGGTTGCTTCGCGAGATACCGCGCTCCGGGATCGCGAAGTACTATTTTTCCGCCGCCGCTTCGTCGTCTTCGCTCTCGTTTTTCTTTACGATAAGATTTACATAATAAAAATCTAATTCAACCATGGATTTTCTCGTGTAAAAACAAAACCAACAAAAACAAACGAGCCACGATGAACGACAACCACAATTATATAACGACTTAATAATCAAACTAATTAGCTCAAGATTCCATCCCGTGCTCGATACCAATTGTGTGGAAAACGTAGGTTAACCCTCGCCCGAGGATCCATCTGCTTAATTCATCATACATTGATTATAAACCTAGCATGCCTATATAATTAATCGCAACACGCCGGGGTTTTTCTCGTGTTTACCTTCTGGACTGGATCGAGCGATCGAACGGGATGAACTGAGACTGTTTGACCTTCTCTGGATCAGACCGGATACCCAAACTCCAACGCCGAGCGAGGACGATCTATGGAGAATGCTCGGAAAATCACCCAACGACACTCTCAAACTCACGAAAAATCCTCACAAGCAAGTGTTTGTAATTTCGAAAAAGGTAGATTGTTATTAACCTAACTTTATCTCATACCTATATTTATATGCACTACCTTAATCCTATATGGAATATTACCATAATCCTATATGGAATATTACCATAATCCTATATGGAATATTACCATACTTCAGGATTATTTCATACTCCAGATTATTTATACTTTCAAGATTATTACCATAATCTTATATGGAGTGTCTATTGCATACCATAAAATAATTATATCCATTAGGATAAAGAGAATAAAATCTTTCCTTTGAGACACATGGCCGATTTTCGTAGCTATGGCTCGACGGCCGCCTAGGATCAAACGCAGAATAAAGATGGCCTCAATAAATAATTACTTGCTCAGCTTAACATAAATTAATTTATAAACATTCGATCAGCCACTAGAGAAAGAATGCCGACTTTCCTTTATTACCGGTTGAGTCGGCTTGCACTTAGACATTATAATCCCAATTTAAGATATCGAACGCCCATTAATCATTTCTAGCAACTGACGCTTAAACGACATCCTTATTTCTTAAGCAGTACCACTCAACCTTATTATTGTACTTGAGTTAACTCAACCTGTGGTTTAGTACAATAAACCTTGAGCTCCGTGGACGCCATCATCCTAAACGGATATGACTGACACAGATAACTACGGACATACAAGATCGCCACCACCCAAGATGGAGAATTGGTTAGAACATATAACCCCACTCATAACAAGTCAAAGTGATGGTCAAGAACTCATACTCACCTAATACCTTATCGAGGTTTAGATCATCGAAGTCACCGAGATCTCGTTCTTCACGACGGTCGAAGAAGAACTCATCTCACCGTGATCCTTCAATGCCGAGACGCATCAAAGATAGACAAGCAACTAAGTCAAGTCACTTATCTATATCATCACCAAACCGACAACTCGCCCTAAAGTCGCCTCACCAGGAAACTTTTTATATCTCATTAAGTTCGACCAATCATACGTCATCGTGATCTTCTACACACCGTATGATCTAACTTATATATGAGATAAGGGGACGATATATGCAATCAAGTATTCAAATCGATAGGAGATTGTAATAGGGTAAGAAACATTGTATACAAGCTCAACCAAACTGCTTTCAAGAAATCCAACATACGAGCCTCCCGCCGATCCCCACTCCTCCGCCCAAGCAACGCACTGAGCCTCGGCCTTCCGAAACACAGAGACAAGGAAATGAACGTTGAAATGAAGGCCCTAGCCTCCTATTTATAGAAAGAGGTCAAGATGCCAGCAAGCTTGCCTTTTCGAAAACGCAAAAGCTTAATGCAAATGGACTCCAAATTTAACAAACTTAGTACCCATGGACACAAAATAAAATACCGGACACAACGACTATAAACAAGATATGCTTTTAAAAGATCCATGAAAATTCCTTTTCGATAACTTCCCCGGAGTGCCAAACCTTCATGGGTGGTCAAAAACCCGATACTTAATGTCTATGAATCGCCATAAGACACTCTTCACAACGCCTGAGGTTTCGTGATGGTCGATCATAAAAAAAGTCAACCTTTCGACCTTTTCTCAAAAATCGTGCCACGAAATGTAGTTTAAAAGGACGGTATTACATCCTCCGCCTTAGAAAAATTTCATCCTCGAAATTTCAAACACGTGGACGCTGGATTTGATAACGAAGCGCTTGTTGAGCTTGTATACAATGTTTCTCGTTACCACTATTACAATCTCCCTATCCGATTAATACTTGATGCATATATCTCGTCCCCTTATCTCATATATAAGTTAGATCATAGTGTGTGTAGAAGATCACGTAAGTTCAGATGATTGGTCAAGCTTAAGAGATATAAAAGTTTCACAAATGAGACAACTAGGACGAGTCATTTGGCAGTCAGATAGATAAGAAGTGACTGACTTAGTTGTTGTCTATGCGGTATGCTCTCGACGTATCGAAGGATCACAGTGAGATGTTCTTCTTCGACCGCCGTGAAGAACCAAGATCTCGTGACTTACGACGATCTAAACCCGATAAGGTATTAGGCGAGATGAGTTGTCGACCATCACTTCGACTTGAGTGAGGTTAGTTCTAACCCAAGATTCTCCGCATCTTGGGTGGTGGCAGATGTCACGCTAGTTATCTCAGTCGAGTCACCGTATCCGCTAGGATGATGACGCCCCTTAAGGAGCTCAAGGTTTATCAGACTAAACCCCTCAGGTTGAGGCTCAATTACAATAATAAGGTGAAGTACTACTTAAGAAATGAAGTTATTAATCGCTTTAGCAATGGTTATAAATGATTAATGGACGCTCGATATCTTAAATAGGGATTCGAATGTCATGTGCAAGCCCGAACTTGGTAATAAAGGGGTAAGTCAAGATTTATTCTCAGTGGCATGAATAAATGTTTATAAATTAATTTATGTTCGTGAACATAAGATAATAATTTATTTGAGGCCCATCTTTATTCCTTGCATTTGATCCTGGGCGGCCCATCAAGTCTGTGAGTGCAAGAAAATCGGCCCTGTACTCTCAAAAGGAAAGATTTTATTCTCTTTATCCCACAAGGATATAATTATATTTATGGTATATGCATAGATCTTTTCCATATAAGATTATGGAAATAATCCTAAGAGTATGGAAATAATCCTAAGATTATGGTAATATTCCATATAGGATTATGGTAATTTCCATAGGATTATGGTAATTTTCATACGAGATTAAGGTAGTGCATTATAAATATAAGGTAGAGATAAAGTCTGTGTTAACGCACATAATTAACACACTATTTTCGAGATTGAGAGGTCTCTTGAGAGATTTTTCAAAATTCTAGGAGAGCAAGGGTGATTTTCCAAGCATTCTCCATAGATCGCCCTCACCGACGTTGGAGATTGGGCAACGGAAGCCCGTAGGTCAAAGCACGAGTCCGATCCGCTCGATCCGCTCATCTCGCTTCATCGACCTCGCATCCAAAGTAAACACGTGAAAACCCCAACGTGTTGCGATTTAATTATATAGACGCATGCTAGGTTTATAATCAATGTATGGTGAATTTAACACCCAAGACGGATCCTCGCGGGGTTAACATACGCTTTCCCAACAATTGGTATCGTAGCACGATCGTAATTCGCTTTGTCGATTAATTCACGCTTGATTATTACGCGCTTAATTAATTGTGGATCCGGCTCATCGTGGCTCGCTTATTATTTTGTCGGATGTTGTTGTTTTCACCACGAAAATCCGTGGTTAGATTAGATTTTATTTGTAAATCTTATCCGTAAAGAGAACGAAGACGAAAGAACGAAGAACGAAACGACGGGAAAACAGTTCTCGGCCCCTCGACGCATGCGAGCGGCCTCGGTCGCGAGGGTGATCGCTAGGCACGGGCGACGGGCGGCGTTTCAAGACGAGATCCTCGGCACCACGCGAGAGCGAGCGGTGCGAGATAGGCCGCTGGCAGCGAGCGAGCGAAGAGGGCGGGCGGGCGTTTCAAGACGAAACCCGACGCCGGGCGATCTGGTCGCGAAGTTCGCTGGCGACGACATCTCGGCAGACGCTCGGCGCGGGCGTGGCCGCGTCTCGTCGTCGCTGTCGCTTTAGCGATCGCGAGGTAGCCCGCAGGACACCGCGAGCACGCGCGGACAAGAGGTGGCACGCTCGGGCTCGCCTCAGCGCGCGCTGCCGACAGATGGCCGACCCGCCGCACGCTTCCGAGATTTTCGTCCGTGCTCGCGCACGCGAGGCCCATTTGTCAATCCGTCCGCGTCTGCACGCGGGCCGTCAAGTTTAATTCATTTGTAAATCTATGTAATAGATTAGATTTAATGTGCGTTTCACGATTGGGCCGACGAACGCTTTTATTTTATTTTTATCGCTCATATGCATGTCGTGGATGTTTAAATTATGCAAGAGTAGCTATGTATATGATATATTACGCCGACAAACCTTAAGTGTTTTACGAATGACGCGATAGTAAGCATGCTAGGTTTATCGCGCTTATCAAGCATATTTTAGAATTCATGAGCATGTTTTACATGTCGAGTTCTATAGAAAAGCATGCTAGATTACGTGATCCGCATGGACAAACCTTTTGAATAAAAAGACTAAGCAAGCAACCCGACAAATTAATTTTTCAAATTAAAATGTCAAGACCTCCACTTTTCGATCTCTAAACAAAGTGAGACGATCTGAGTAAACGCCCACACGCTGCTTGCTTCGCATGCTTATCATAAGTTTGTTAGATGAGATTTCTAAATAAAACATTTTAAATCTATGAGAAGTGGAGTTTCATGTGTAAACGCCCACACGCGTGGCTTGCATGTGCGATTTTCATAAGTTCTCTGAGATAGATATAAAATGAGATAACAAAAGAATTGAATTGGAGCGTATGGTCCGAGTGAGTATACCAATTCTAAGAATTCATTTTCATCGTTAAAATTGTGGTCAATGCTTAGACATCACCTCAGTACAACTTCCCGCCAAGTCCCTTCTGCGATAGTGATGTGGTTCAGTAAGTCCAATCATTCATTTGTCATAAGGATAAGTCGATACGGATTGAAATTAAACGCACTAAAAGGTATATTTTAGTCCGGTCGAGGGGTTCATGTGTAAACGCCCACACGCGTGGTGCATGTGGAATTGGCGATTGGAGGTTTCAATTAATATTGTTTTATCAAAAGGTTACAATATTATTGTTAGAATTATTTTGATCGTATGCTTATGTGTTTTACATTATCGTATGTCTCTAGGCCGATTATCAATATGCTCGCACAAAACTCTATCCGTCCAAATTTTATCGAGTGGAAACGAACATGGAATATGTTCTTATTGTGAAGAACACATGTTTGTTCTCACTACTCCCAAACCCGATGCCCTATCGACGATCGATCAATGAAGCGAGAGTCAGCGGATTTGAATAAGTCAAACAATATGTCTAAATGCTATATGAGACCACTATGTCCAAAGGCTTTGCAGCATCCGATGGTAGACGCGACGATATTTGGTCAAGTCTCGAGAGTAAGTTTGGGCATGATCGACAACCGCCACACAATGAGAGAAATCTGCTGTAAGATGGAAGAAGGAAGTTCGTCCATGAACATGTCTCACGACTCATCTCATGGATAGTCTTGATGGGGAGGAGGTATTGACGGCGGCCAAGGTCGATATCATCCTCAATACACCGCCAAGTCTTTTGAGAACTTCGTGAAGTCGAATGAGCAAGACCGTGTTACACTTAGTCGTGCTTAATGATCTCGCTGTCTGCGGAAGGAGATGGGAAAAGGAGCACATGCTCGCTAACATCTAAGGGCCCAATTTTCATCGAAATAGAAAAGACAAAGGTGGAGAGCGAAAGAATGGGAGAACAAGAACATGGTTGCCACCGAGGCTGGAAGCGCGGAAGGGCAAAAGCTTCAAGTGTAAGAGTGGGCATCGAAGGCCAGTGCCCTATTCTCAGGCTCAAGGTAGCGCTTTTTTAGTAAAGGAAACATGTTTAGCGACTTGTTCTACCCATTTCGGTAGTAGATACGCAATCGATCATGTTTGTTACACCTTGGGTTCTCTGAGTTGTTTGATGGCGAGATAACGATTCCATGGGCACACGCGAAGTCAAGTCAGCTGGAGATGTCTTTATGTTTCGGACAATGCTTTTAGTTTTGAAAGACGTTTTATATGTGCCGGATTTTGCTGAACCTTGTTTTGCTCAAATTATTTACTCATGGATATTCTCGTTATTTTTGATAGTGGTGTTTCTATCATAAGAAATGACGGTTATCTCGTGTAGCACCTTATATAATTCGCTTTATACTATTTCTCGCAAAACACAATACCTATAACTATGTGCATCTTCATCAAACCCTAAAAGAGAAAGTTTTCTTCGAAGATGATCTCGCTTTTCTCGCATCTTAGATTAGGTCACATCTATATAGGATCCAAAGACCGGCTAAGA
This sequence comes from Salvia rosmarinus, assembly GCA_036937905.1. Taxonomy (NCBI): domain Eukaryota; kingdom Viridiplantae; phylum Streptophyta; class Magnoliopsida; order Lamiales; family Lamiaceae; genus Salvia; species Salvia rosmarinus. The sequence continues at coordinate 24,379,118 of CM072824.1, read as the reverse complement.
ATGGAGCGTTGTAATCTCACGCTATCTGCTCCGCCTCGCGAATCTGTATGAAGGTAAGATGTCAACCGCACTTCAAAGCGAAGGGTTATAGAGCCAAAGAAATGTTAGAGTTAGTCCATTTCGACATGTGGACCGATGTCCACACAAGCTCGTGGAGGGTAGAGTATTTTGTCACTTTCATCGACGACATTCAGGTACGGATACGTATACCGCTTCACCGCAGTCCAATGCTTGAGAAATTCAAAGAGTTTAAGCGGAAGGGAGACGGCTAGGTAAAGTATCAAGTCATCATGGCTCGATCGTGGCGAATACCTCAGAACGAGTTTATGGACTAACTAGTGAAGTGTGGGATTACCTCCCAAGACTTCACCTGCACACCACAAAGAAATGGTGTGTCGAGCGAAGAAATAGACTCTTTTAGAAATGGTTAGATCTATGATGAGTTATGCTACATTGCCTATTTCGCTCTGGGTATGCCTTAGAGACGTGGCATACTTGCTAAATCTAGTACCGCCCAAGTCAGATGAAAAGACCCCTTCGAGTTGTGGTTTGGCGCAGTCAGCTTTAAGCCACATAAAGATATAGGGCCCAGACATGCCGTCGAACAAGCGCTGGAGGCTAGATCTCGACGCAAGGCTGCGACTATCCTAGAGGAACGAAGGTGGTTTATTCTATAGTCCAAGGATCGAAGGTCATTATTAGCACTAATGCGCGATTCTTAGAAGAGGATTATATGAAAATCATAAGTCCAAAGTTGAAATCATTCTTCAAGAATTAGAAGATGATCGATTCCACCACCGACAGCCAAAGGCATGGAGATGTCGAGTCAGTGGGAGGATCGACACCGATACTTCAAGAAATTGAAGTGGATCGAGTTCACGAGATACCGACCGCATAAGTGGTACCTACACGCAAGTTGTGCAAGTTAGAGAACCACAAGTATCTCGCACCCACCGCTGCCATTGTGCTCGAGAACCTCGTCGAGTGGGAGGTTGTTCGTCAACCCGAGCGATTTATGTTCGTGGGTGAATCTTGATTTAGTCCCGCGATTAACATGCAATAATGACCCATGGACATACAAGAATACAAGATATTGATGCAAGATCACGGCACACGCTATGGACTTAGAAATGGAGTCCATAACGGCTATGGATGTATATGAAAGACACTCTACCGATGGCAAGGAAGCCAGTAGTAAGTGGATATACAAGAGGAAGAGATTCCGATGGAGAGGTTTCGCTTTTAAAGCCGTGCTTGGCGAAAGGGTACACTCGATTGAGGGCATCGTCGATGAGACCTTTCACCGTAGCAATGCTCAAGTCCATCGAATTCTTCTAGCCATAGCACCCACTCAACCTAGAGGTTTGGCAAATGGATGTTAAACCGCTCTAAACGGTTACCTGAGGAAGGTAGACATCTATCAGAACCAAGGTTATGTGTAAGCGAAGAGCATCTAGGGAAGCTTAAGAAGTCCATTTATGGACTTAAGGTGCTCCGATCATGGAACTTACGCTTGACGAGGTAGTAAAGTCCCATGGATTTACCCGCTTAGCGAGTTGTATGTATCGGTTAGATGTCAACGCGTGATGTGGTATTTCGCATTTTATGTAGAGACATCCTTCTAGTGCAACAACGGAAGTCGTTATCGACGAAAGAGTGTTATCCGATCGTTCAAATGAAAGACTTAGGAGATCGCAGCATTCTTGGGATCAAGGTTTACCGAGATCAAGAAGAAAATGTCGAGCTTATCTCGTGCGCCTTACATCGAATCGATTACTGCTTTTAGTGCGACCGCCAAGAAAGGATTGCTACCTTTCGCATACATTGCCTTTATTCAAGACATACACCATGACGCAGCGAGATAGAGAATGAGACAAGTTCCTTACGCTCCGCGAGGAAGTCTCATGTACACAATGCTATGCACAAGGCGATATCGCTATGCGGTAGTATAGTAGCTAGATATCGCCTAACCCCGACAAGCTCATTGATGCAAAAGCATATACTCAAGTACCGAAAAGGACTCGAGATTATAAGTTACCATGCGATAGTCTAATGCCTTGGGTTATACGACTTGATTTCCAAGCGACCGTGATGAGAAAAAGTCAACCTCGCATGTGTTTACCTGGGAGGTGGAGCCAGATCCCGATGAAAGGCAAAAGATGCATGACGATCTACCATGGAAGCAATATGTACCGCTGAGGCTTCTAAGGTCAGATGGTTCAAGAACTACCTCATGGATCTAGCGTGGTACCGGTTTGCCCAAGAGTATCATAGTTCATCGTGATAACTCGGTGCGGCAAACTCAAGGAACCACGGACCCAGGCGACTAAACACATAGAGAGAAAGTACCATGTCATACAAGAAATCGTTAGATCGCGTGTGATTGAAAAGATTGATATGACGGAAAATCTAGCGATCCATTCATGAAGAACCCGCCGCAAAAAGTCTACGACGGACACGTTAGAGGACTCGATTATGTGATGGCACCCACTTAGAAAGGAAACTTTGTATAAGGGAGAAGCAAAGTGATGGTTGTTTGTAATAGCTAGTAGAAAGACACATTGTATACTAAAAGTTTGCTTTAGTATAAGTGGGAGATTGTCGATTTGTATACGAAGCGCTTTGGTTGAGCTTGTATACAATGTTTCCTTACCACTATTACAATCTCCTATCCGATTAATACTTGATTGCATATATCCGTGTCCCCTTATCTCATATATGTTAGATCATACAGGTGTAGAAGATCACGTAAGTCCGTATGATTGGTCAAGCTTAAGAGATATAAAAGTTTCATACCGAGACAACTTAAGGACGAGTTGTCGCTTAGCGCAGATAGATGAAGTGACTGACTTAGTTGCTTGTCTATGCCGGTACGCCTCGACGTATAAGGATCACGCGAGATGTGTTCTCTTTTCGACCGTCGGAAGAACCAAGATCTCGGTGACTTACGATGATCTAAACCTCGATAAGGTATTAGGTGAGTATGAGTTCGACCATCACTTGACTTGTTGAGTGAGGGTTATATGTTCTAACCCAAGATTCTCCGCATCTTGGGGCGCGTTGCGATGTCACGCTAGTTATCTCAGACGAGTCACCGATCCGCTTAGGATGATGACGCCCCTTAAGGAGCTCAAAAGGTTTATTGTAATAAACCCGGTTGAGTTAGCTCAATTACAATAATAAGGTCGAGTGGTACTACTTAAGGAAATGAAGTTATTAATCGTTTGCAATGATTGCTATAAATGATTAAGGACGCTCGATATCTTAAATACTGGGATTCAGAATGTCTAAGTGCAAGCCCGACTCAACTTCGGTAATAAAGGGTAAGTCAGATTTATTCTCTAGTGGCATGAATAAATGTTTATAAATTAATTTATGTTCGTCGAACATAAGATAATTAATTTATTTGAGGCCCATCTTTATTCCTCTGATTTGATCCCTGGTCGGCCCATCCAGCCGTGAGTGCAAGAAAATCGGCGCCTGACTCTCAAAGGAAAGATTTTATTCTCTTTATCCCACAAGGATATAATTATATTTATGGTATATGCATCGATCTTTTCCATATAAGATTATGGAAATAATCCTAAGAGTATGGAAATAATCCTAAGATTATGGTAATATTCCATATAGGATTATGGTAATTTCCATATAGATTATGGTAATTTCCATATGGGATTAAGGTAGTGCATTATAAATATAAGGTATGAGATAAAGTCTAGGTTAATGCACACATAATTAACACACTATTTTCGAGATGGTAGGTTTTCTCGAGATTTTTCTAAAATTCTAATGAGAGCAAATGGTGATTTTTCAAGCATTCTCCATAGATCGCCCTCACCGACGCTTGAGATTGGGCAATCGGATACCCGTAAGGTCAAAGCACGAGTCCGATCCGCTCGATCCGCTCATCTCGCTTCATCGACCTCTTCGATCCAAAGGTAAACACGTGAAAACCCCAACGTGTTGCGATTTAATTATATAGACGCATGCTAGGTTTATAATCAATGTATGGTGAATTTAACACCCAAGATGGATCCTCGCGAGGGTTAACATACGCTTTTCCCAACAAGGAGAAAACAACTCGTGGTACCGAGCCCCGAACTTGTCTTCCAAAACCCGAACGTCCTTTCCGATCGACCGTCTGCTTGAGGACGGAATGTCGATCGAGATTCAGCTGGTCCCAACGGCTTTGTAGACCTCCAAAACCTCGACGTGAACCTCCGTCACGATCTCGACGTAATCGATACCGCACACCATGTAACCGCATTTCTTTTCGACGTAAGTCGAGCAAGCTTATCTAACCCGCACGCCATCCGAATCGGTAAGAAATGAGTGACTTTCACCATCGACGACAACCCATATAGAGGTGTTTCTCTCCGACCTTGGAAAACTCACCACAAAATCCATACCGATATGATCCCATTTCCACTGGGATTGGTAGCGGTTGCAATAATCTCGACGGACGCTGATGTACTTTCACTTGTCGACAAGCCAAACAACGCCCACAAACGCTACATCCTTTTTCATCCCTTCCCACCAAAAGTTCCTTAGGCCTCGACATTTTGGTGCTTCCTGACGAGTCAGATATCGTGCCTCATGAGCTTCACTCATGATTTTATCTCTCACCCTATCGAGTGGCAACACATAACCTTCCTCGATAGTAGATCTGTCCTTTCGCCGTAACCCTTGCTATCTTCTACCTTGCTTTCAAACGCATCTTCTCCGTGAATTGCCTCCCCGCAAGACTCACGATGGCTTCTCTCAGTCCGGTTCATTCATAGCTGCGATGAATCCTGCACCGATTCCGCGGTGAATCACCTGTGCTAAGTTCTCAAAATCTAATAAGCTCTTCTCTTATGTAAGAAGACATCTCAACTCCCTCGACTCATGACTAAGGGCATCCGCTACTTACATCGCTTTCCCGGTGATAGTTGATAGAGCAATCATAATCCTTCACCACCTAGCTATCTCCTTTGCCTCATGTTCATCTTTTGTTCAAAGAAGTACTTGAGGCTTTGTGATCCGTGAAGATCTCACACTTAACTCCATAGAGATAGTGCCTCCAAATCTTCAACGCAGAACGATCGCCGCTAACTCCGATCGTGAGTTGGGTAGCTCAACTCTGTGGTTTCAACGACGAGACGCATAGCTATAACCTTCCCGCTGTATGCAGAACGCAACCCAAACCAAGCTTGATGCATCGGTGTAGACCACAAACCCATCGCTCCTTCCGCAGGCTTACACGAGCGTTGTAGCTTCTTTAACTTCGAAACTTGCTCACAAGCTTCGACCATGAAAACTTGATTCCTTTCTCGAGTGGGCGCATCGGCCTTGCCAACTTCGAAACCCTTCGATGAAACGTATAATATCCGCCAAGCCTAGAAAGCTTCGAACCTCATCGGCATTACGAACCTTCCAGATTTTACCGCTCAACCTTCATCGGGTCGACTTTGATTCCTTCGCAGACACGATGTGTCCAAGGAACATCACTTTGAGTCAAAATTGCACTTAGTATACTGTATACAACCTCTCCGCTCGAACGCTTCCGTAACGCACGGAGGTGTTCTCTATGCAACTCGCATTCTTGGAATAGAGAGAATATCATCGATAAAACCAAGACGAAACTATCCGGATCGATGGAAAACTCGATTCATCGATCCATGAAGATCGGCGCATTGGTCAAACCAAACGGCATCATGATGAACTCGTAGTGCCCATACCTTGTCTCGAACGCGTCTTCGCAACGCCCCTCCCGATCTTCACCGATGGTACCCGACCTCAAATCGATCTTAGAGAAGACACTCGCTCCCTTGAGCTGGTCAAACAGATCGCCGATCCTTGGAAGAGGATATCGTTTTGATCGTCACTTATTCGCTCCGTAGTCAATGCACATCCGCATCGACCCATCCTTCTTCTCGACGAACGTAACCGGCGCCCCCACGACGACACGCTAGGTCGGATAAAAACTAGATCCAACAGCCTCGCGAATCGCGCCAGCTTGCAATTCCTTAGGTGCCATTCTATATGGTGCCTTTGACATCGGCATCGCCTCCCGGTTCCGCATCAATAGTGAATTCCACTTGTCTATCGTGGTAAACCGGCAAGCCCCGAAAGATGTCCGATATTCACACACCATCGGGCTCTTCAATGCTTTGCGCTTTCATCGCGCCCCGTCAAACTTACCAAGAAAGTTTGACAGCTTCCTTCCCGATCATCCTCACGCCTTCCGTCGAGATCATCGGCAAACACCCATCCTTATGCCGTGGAAACAAACTTCCACTCCTTCGGTGTCGAAGCAACTCTCTCTCGAGAAAACGATAGTTGCCCTGCTTTTCCAACCAATCCATGTTAAAGATGACATCGAAATCTTCCATTCAGACATGCAAATTGACAAAGACCTTCGCTCACGATTTCTACCTCGGTTCGCAAATCTCTTTCGCTTTAGCACTTCCCGACGGGATGCTAATTCTGTGGTACTGTGATTTTCGTACCAAACCCAACCTCTCACACGCGATTTTCAAACGAAGAATGTGAGGCTCAGATCAAACAGAAACAGTATATCACCATATGGATTATACCGCAGATTTCGGAGCTGAGCCGCTGGCCGATTCAGGCCGACACCTCGCTTGGCGTGGCCTTGTTTGCCGGCTCAGGATGACCTCCGCCCGTTGTTTGTCTCCGGAGCTCGACCGCTCATGAGCGATGTCGCCTTATCGGGCGCGACCGCTGCCCTCCTAACTGACAATCTCGAGTGTAATGTCCGACTTACAACGATAGCACTTCGTGCTACTCGCTCGCACTCGCCGAAATGATTCCTTTGCATTTCGCACCAGGTTTTTCCACACCGCCGCATGGGTTGGAAATTCCTTCCCAAGGTTGTCTTTCTCTCACTTGAATGCCTTGATTCCTGAATCATCGACCGCTGTTCTCGAACACCGATTGTCTTTCCTCGATCTTCCCATTTCTCTTACTCTTCCTCCGTCACCGGCTGTCCTGGTGGCTTCTCCTAGGCAACATTGACTCAATGTTTAATGCCCGATTCAAGATCGCGATACGCCGATCTCCCCGATCGACGAGCGAATTCGATCTCGGCTGAGTCCTCTCTCGAACTCGCTCGCCTGCCTCGGCCGACTGTGCACGAGTATAACGCGACGACGATTGAACGAGCGATCGCATTTGACCGCCCTTCTCCTCGACGAAGATTCCGAACTCGTTTTTCTCTCGCCTGTAACGCCAGCACGCATTTTCCATGAGTTCTTCCTCGAAATCTTCCCACGTATACCTTCCCCATCGCCCCGGTGTTAGAGTCCTCTCACGGATTCCCACCGTAAATCAGCTCACCTGCTAGTCGAAAGATCGCGCATTCAGCTTTTCTCTTCGACCGATGTATTCAAGATCCTTTCGTGATCGTATCCAGCTCTCGCCGATCGGCTTTGCCGAGACCGCGAACGTAGGGATTCTTCCGCGAAAACTCGATCGCATGCCGCCAACAGGTGGTTCTCGGCTTCTTCCACGTATTGTTCCTCCGTTCCTTATTCTCGATTCTCGCACGTTTAAACATTAGAAATGCTTTATAGATAACCCGTATCATCGCATAACATATATCATCACCCATATCACATATCATCACATATATCACATATCACGCACGATCACATATAATCATGCAATCTCAACATATCATCGCTTATGCATTTCACATAACATCATCATCACACATCACATAGATCATATATCATCCTCGCATAGCTCATATCACATATAATCATCAAACATAAACATCCCGGCCATGAGCCAAGTAGTATCAAGAATATTCAAAGGTCCATGAAGGATCACAAAATAAAAGATCAAGGTATGTCACCAAAAGGTCGACATGAGCAAAAGAATCGATTCGCTATCGTCAAAGACGCCGCTCGTCCATGCTTCTAGCAGATCAGCGATCGCCACTGCACACACCGACTACCTAGATCCTCGTCTCCATATCTATCCACTACTCCGCTCGTCCCAATGTTCCATCTCGCCTCCTCATCCTCTCTTTCCTTCCTATCGTGGTCAATTGGCCGCCGCTCGTAAAAGCGATCCGCATGGAAGCAAGCCTCGTGGGTATGATCCCATCCAAGCCGGCCTCGATCGCCGAGTGTCGTGAAAGCAGGCTCGAGTCCCCGCTCGGGCGCTGCTCTTCCTCAACATGCCCGACCTCATCGAGTCATCGGCTATCTCGATCACCGGGTCCTCCGAGTCCTCACCGCCCTCCCTCATTCTCATCCGGCTTCCTCCTCCTGAGTCTCCTTCCCGGACGCCAACCTCGATGCGCAGCGGCGGCATGAAGATCCCGATCTCGGCTTCTTCCGCCACCGCTGGATGGACAATCTCTCTCGCCCGGAGGTTCCTCGCCAAAATCGCTCCGGTCCTTCGAAGGTAAGGATCGCCGATGGAGGTGTAGTGACCGTGTATCCCGATGCATCGTGATCGCCTCGAGCGATGGTCGCTCTCCCAAAGGCTCTTCGGGAACATCATCCCTATCATCAACTGATCGGTCTCGAACATGCCTTGCTATCACATCCTCCTCGATGGTATACTCGATGATCGGTCCATCGCCTCCATACTGAAAGCAGCTAACCTGAAATCCAAGGTAAGGTGCCCGTGATAGATCCGTCTCGACATCATGTATCCTGCTTTCGCCCACTTGCCAACCTGCTGGTAGCCTCTCACAACCGATAGTAAGCCTCATATTCGATACTTTCCCACCGCCTCGGATCTTTCTCCATAATCCAACAAATCTCCTGTAAATACTCCCAACGGCTCATGGACATTCCTCGTACATTCCCTCGAACTTACGGACCGCTCATCCATCCTGTGGAATCTTAACCAACGTTGTCCGCCATCGAATATCCATAAACCTACATGTTAGTTTATCAACATAACAACAAATATTCACGCTTCCTTTTTCTCGCCTCCATCATCTGGGTAATCATGTCTCAAACACATGTTCATTTCAACACATATCAATATCAATATCGATATTTATCATAATAATCACGTAAGCAAATACAGATTCACTTACAAGCACTCGCTTATCAAAATAAACAAGATTTTCAATCAACAATACATTGCTATGTAAACACATGTACTTACATCGACCATACGTGATCACATTAATCACATCATATCATATAAATGATTTTCACATCACACCACATGTGCCTTTTTGTTCCATCAACCATCACTTCCACATCCACATCACCATCCAACCACATCTCATCCACATCACGCTTACATCACGTAAACTCTTACCAGACAAAACACATGAAACCAAGATCATATCAAGCATCACGTAACCACATAAAGCATCAAGAATAAACACATACCTCATCCCCTTTTTTTTTTTAGATGCGTCCGACGGTGAGTCGAGGGTAGTCAGACTGATAAATGCTTTAGAAGAACAAGTTCTAAACACTCAATTTCAAGAACGCATATGATATAAAGCAAACAAACCGCTTTGATATCGGATAACAAAGCTAGAGGTCAAAGCTAAGAACCATTGCTCGACATTAAGTCGCCACGCCCAATTCCCGAGGGAAGGCACGGATGCCGGGCGTGATTAGTGGGTTAAGAAGCGGGAAGAAGGGGATACATATAACATACATGATAATAAGACGTGACCATGAACGGGCAAGATCTCCTCTATAACTAGGACATATCTCAAGGGAGGTGTACAAACAATCCACCAATGTAATAATATCGATATCATAACTCGTAAAACATGATCTTGGTTTATTATAAGTAATGCAAGAAGGCAAAATAGCATTACATCCCGTCAACTAGACCGTCAACCACATAGCATGCTCATATCGGACTCACAAAGAATAACATAACAAATCTTGTTCCCAATCGTAAAGCAAATAAGGGACAAGAATACATCAATATCGTAGCACGATATAACACAACATCGCGGAAGCATAGCACGAAGAACCCGCAGCTCACCCTCGCCGCCACCAAATTCTCCTCCATCCGTTAAAAGATTTGAAAAGAGTTTGGGGTGAGTACTAGCGCACTCACCGGGGTTTTATCATAAATCAAAGAATCATGATGCCAGTGTTCGAGCACTTACCTTGAAGGTTTTAAAACTTAAACCACTTCTAAGTAAGCAAAATAGATTTTTCATTTTTCGATACCGATCCGTTATTACCGTTATTCTCATCATAGAACCATGAACCACGGCTTGGAACGTATCCCGCCACCCATCACATCTCATTCATTCGCCCTAACATATCCACGGCCCACGCCCGAACGTATCCACCGGGCTAACTCGTGTGGACTTGTGGGTCAAATCCTCCGTAACCATAACCACCTCATTACTATTTCGTGGACTTCCCGGTCTATCCCTTCGTAACCATAACCACGTGTTCTGGGTCTATCCCCTTACGATCAATGCTCAAGATGGTGATCAACCCACCGAAAGAGATCCGCACAACCATGATAGAACCATATCTCGGATCGAGAACAAGAATAACTTCATCAAAACATTTTACTTACGCACATGTTTTATTTTGAAATATCGTAGTAAATAACTCAAAATAAGCATATATAACCCAACCCGAATGTATTTAAAACATCAATCGGGAGATATCTACGGATCCGATGACTTCAACGATCGTGACCGGTAGGTACCGGTAACAAGAAGGAACAAATTTTGGGGTCACATCCCAAAAGCAAAGCAACATCGTGATCCAAACGATGATCGTAGCAAAATTAGGGTTTCACTTTCAACCCACATTCGCACTCTCCGGTTTTCAAATCAACTCGATGCGTAAGGGAAATATATTCAAGGCATCAAGACCTATAATAGGGTACTTTCAAAATGTGCATGCATGCAAGTCGACTCAAATCTTAGCAACAAGAAGCTTCAAAAATCGATGCTATCCTCGATCTAGATAAACTATCCAAAATCGATGCATGAAAATGGAAACATAAGCAATATGCATAACGATCTAACATGGAATGACAAACTATGTTGAAAATGGATAACCCGGCATGTACTTCCTTTAGAAAACTCAAGCAACTAAAACATCCCGACATGCGTAAACGCGAAAAAAGAAACTAATCGGTACTTTAGTAGAATGCATAGTCCGAACTCAAAACCTAAAGGACCCGTAGCAAAAGCAGGGTCGTGGCCACCAAATCGGCGCTAAAGGGCGGCGGTCGGCCTTAATAACAAGCGGCGGTTTATTAAATAGTCGGCCCCATTGCTTTTCGCCCGTCCCTTTAGAATCCCGAGTTCTATGCTATACGATCTACTAAAAGCGGAATCAAAACAAGAAAAGGATAAAATAGAAAACGGGCTGCCCGGGGTGGTTGATCTGGGTGGTAGCTCGGCAAGAAGCAGTAAATGGCGCCACCGAGCCTCACCGGCCGATCCCCACTCCTCCAGCCGCCGCACAGCACTCTGAGCTGCTCGGCTCTTCCGAAACACGAGAGACTAAGGAAATGAACGTTGAAAATGAAGGCCCAGCCTCCTATTTATAGGAAAGAGGGCTACGCAATGTCATGCTAGCTGCCCTTTTTCGAAAACGCAAAAATGACGCAACTTTTGCAAACGGACTCAAATTTAGCAAACTTAGTACCCATGGCCACTAAATAAAATACCTGACACAACGACTATAAACAAGATATGCTTTAAAAGATCCATGAAAGTCCGCTGATAACTTCCCTGAGTGCCAAACCTTCATGGGTGGTCGAAAACCCGCATACTTAGTGTCTATGAATCATTATAAGACACTCTTCACAACGCTCGAGCTGTGATTTGTCGCATCACCAAAAAAAGTCAACCTTTCGACCTTTTCTCAAAAACGCTACGCAAAAAATGTAAGTTTAAAAAGAACTGGGTATTACACCGCTTTTAGTATACAACCAACACGGCGAGACTGAAATTACAAGCTCATCGAAATGTTTCACCATCGAGAAAAGTCATACCATCGCCCTTCTGAAGGTAGACGAAGCTATCATCATGTTAGCGGGTTAAAACAGAACATGGTATTCAAGCCAAGATGATCAAGGAACCGAAGTCGAACGGTCACAACAAGGAAAAGAAATGCTTCGCTCTAAATTGAACTAACTAAGATCGCCCCAAGCTCAAGACGCAAAGCCAGAGCGAGGCTTCACCGAGCAAAGATCAACTCTTTGAAATGAGCCACGAAGAAACTAGAGTCCATTCAATCGCCAGATGTACTCGCTGATTAGAACCGGATTAGGTTATTATCCTAGTTCGTATGGATGGTGCATCCACTAGTGGCACCAAAACTGTGTTTATGAAGTCAATTGAGAAGCTAAAAGCTCCATTGACTAAGCGGAATGATATAAGCGTGTTGTGACAAATCCATGGCCTAAGTATAAATTACTTAGAAGATTGATCCTATCAGCACTGTTACTCAAATTGAGGCATTCAAAAGAAGCTCACTCAGCAGAGAAAACCTATGCTGAAAGCACCTCATGCCAGGAAGTATGTTCCAGTATAAGTTCCATTCTTTCATAGACATCATATTCACAATTAAGCTTTATTTACACCGCACTCGATCGCACATGCACAAAGCCAAACCCCGCACAATCAAGACAGTAATTCCAAACATAAAAAGTCGATGATAATTTATATCGATTTCCATGGAAGATGATCGACCGACCCGAATTATCGTAGATCTAGGTTTCTAAAGAAACCATTAATGTGCAATGACCCACTTCATGTTGGGTACCTAAAGTATGATTTTTACAGGTCATGCTAATAAGTAGTCTAAAGAAGAAAAATGACCTTCCAGTCTAGAAGCATATATGGTACTTTGACAGCTGATGTTCAAGACACATAACTGGTTACAAGGAATACTTATCTGACTATGTGGAGAAGGAAGACACAAAAGTCGCTTTTGGTGATAATTCTATCAGATACACTAAGGCTAAGGTACATTTTTGATTGGCTAATGTTAAATTTTTTAATGTCAATTATATTCTTAGTCTTAAGCATAATCTCTTATCTATTAGCCAATTCTAAGATAATGATTTCATTGTCAAGATTCATAATAATGAATTCACGCTAAAACATCCTAAATAGATCAGATTGAGAGGAGCCAAGCATGAGAACTTATACATTGCATCATGTGATGACCGCCTCCGCATATGCCCGGTGTCCAAAACATCCTCGAGATCAACTAGTTGTGGCACGTAAGATCGAGTCACCGAACTTCAAGACCATCAATAGGTCACTAAACATTCGCTAGTCGAAGGCTTACCAAATGCAGGATTCCATAAGGACCAAGTGTACGAAGCTTGTTAGAAAGGCAAACATACTAAAGCAACATTCAAAAGCATAGTTGCCCACTCCACTTACAGAATTCTTCAACCACTGCACATGGACCTTTTTTGACCAGTGACTCAAGTCAGCTATAAAGGTAGAAAATACACCCTTGTTGTTATTAATGATTTTTCTCGATTCACCTGGTTATGTTTTTGTACAAGAAAAACGAAACACTGGAGAAACTACATGCATTGATGAAGAGGCTCAGCATAGAGAAGCAAACTGACATCACAATCACATCGTATATAGAAAATGACTTAATGAATGTTTTCATCCACAAGTATTGTGAGAAGAAATGAACCACCATCAAACATCTAACGCTCGAATGCCTCAACAAAATGGAGTAATCGAAGAAGAAATCGAACATCAAATAGGCAAGACGCATGATACTAGCCAGCCTCGGTTACCTCCAAACTTGTGGGTCAAGCTATCAACACATTGCTATACCCAAAACATATCATTTCGACTTAAGAGGCATGGAAAATACCATATGAAGTGTGGAATAACAGAAGCATTCTATCTCTCACTTTGCATTTTCATTATTTTTGTTACATCCACAACAATGATGAAGTGCGCTTAAAACCTTCGATAGTAAAGCTAAACAAGGAATTTTCCTCGATATTCTTCACCGAAAATCCAAAGAAAGCTTATAAGGTTTTTAATAAGCAATCCTTCATTATGGAAGTAACACTCATGTTGTATTTGATGAAACTACTACTGAGAATAAGAATCAGGTCAACATGGAAGTCGAGTCATCAACTCAAAGAAAATCCACCCTCGAGCCTAATCGATAAGTTTTAGCACATGGGACCTGGAGAAGAGAAATCAGAAGACGCTCAGCAGATCCATGGAAACGAGCCACTTCAGTTGGAGATTCTCCTCATAACTGAATCTACCATATGTCAAGGAGGAACCGAGCCAATTGCTGCTCAGACTGATAAGGATTAGTCAGCTGACAACGCAACCTTCAAAGAGCATAAACCAAAGATCGAAGACTCTTTAGCATCACACCCAGCTACTCAGTTGTTGATCGATCACCGAATTATCGACCTAGTTCCAGTATCAGAAAAAGTTAGAAGATATCAAAGATGGGTTGAAGATCACCCAATCGACAACATTCTTAGTAACCAATGCATAAGGTCAAAACCTGAGATCAATCTCGACTAGACCAACATTATGGATCAACCGAATAGAAAGAATCAACACTATTTAGTTATTTCTATTCTCGTGGAACCCGCTAACCACATAAGTCGATGAACGTGATGCAAGAGGAATCAAGGAGTTCTAAAATAATTCGTTTGGGAGCCCTGTGGATGACCCAAAATCAAAAGGTGATTGGTCTAAATGGATCTTCAATAACAAGAAGGATGAAATGGGTATGTCACTGTGTTCAAAGTGCGCTTATGGCTAAAGGGTACCACCAGAAGAAGAAATAGACTACGATTTGACATTTACTCCAATTGCAGGTTGGAGGCCATATGTCTGTTCCTAGCCTACGGTGCACACAAAGGATTCAAAGTCTATCAAATGTACGTGAAGTGTGTATTTCTGAATGGCATCCTAACAGATGAAGTGTATGTGGAACAACATCCTGGTTTTGAGACTGAAGGTCCGAACAAGGTTTACTAGCTTAAGAAAGCTCTCTATGGACTCAAACAAGCTCTCAGAGCTTGGTATAACACCCTGTCGTTATACCTGGAAGAAAATGAGTTCAACAAAGGCTCACCAAAATCAAAATCTGAGATTTATGTTGATGAGTACCTGGAAGAAAACATGATTCTATTCACTCTCAAGGACAGTGACAACATTTCATGGTCCAGATTTATGTTGATGATATTATTTTCGAATCAAAATCTGAGAAATTATATAAGATGTTTGCTGACGTTATGATTGAAAAATTTCAGATGTCCGTGATGGGAGAGATGAACTTCTTCCTAAGACTACAAGTGAAGCAATCAACAGAAGACATCTTCATAAGTTAAATACACCAAGAAAGTGATCAACAAATTCAAAGTTTAGCAAACGAAGCCTTTGAAGATTCTAATGAATACAAACTGGAAAGTGGATCCAAACGCTGAATGTAAGCCAGTGGATCACACCAAATATTGAGAAATCATTAGATCAATGCTCTACCTTACTACTAGTAGACTAGACATATCATATGCAGAAGTATGTACCATATATCAAGTTGATCCACCAGAGGCTCACATAGAAAGAGCTAAGATGACATCACGCTATCTCAAATGCACACCCAACACGGGCTTATGGTATCCAAATGGCGATAATTTGAGCTGTGTTAATATGACACCGATTTTGTAGGTTGCGACAGACAAATATCATCTTTGTGGATGTGTCGCTTAGAAAGCAACTAATTTCTGGTTGTTCAAGAAACAGACATCAATCACAACGCTCACAACTAAAGTCGAGTATATGGTCACCGGAAACCGTTGTTCCACTAGAAACCGTTGTTCTCAAATCCTCTAGTCAAGCAACAACTAAGAGATTATGAAGTCACAAAGGAGTGAAGTACCCATCTACCGCGACATCTCCAAGGCCATAACTATCACTCTAAAACCGTCCTACACACCGATGCAAGCGCATAGATGTTCGATATCATTTCATTTAAGATCACGCTGAAAAGAAGGACATAACTGCTCGAAAATTCACACTAATAGACAATGTCCCTAAAAACTGCTTCCGAGGATCGATTTAACATCTTGTGGAAGGTTAGGATCACGAACCCATAAGAGTGAGCAATCGAGTCTCGACTAGTGTCGATCGATAATATTAACTAGCGATATCGAGACCAACTATCAGTAATACTAGTTCAAGGAGAAACCCATACTGATAGGTAAAATTGATCAATCAAACTGCTAAGTTTTATCTTAAGTCAAAATTTACGTAAAGTCAAGAAACTTCGCTGGTATCAAGAAGTCAAACCGTAAACCAGATCGAGGAGGACAAACCAAGGCGCTATGGAAACATCCTTCGCCAAAGATAAATTGATAACATCAAACTAGTATCAGTATCAGTACAACTCGATATCAGTGCCATCAACAAAAGAGGTATCAGTTGAGTACTATGTTTAGATGACTGGTATGTATACTGACTCATCATGCTGTTAATGTCAAAATGGTAAAAGCATACCGATATAAATGTCAATAATGCATTAAAACCTTAAATATATTTTGTCTCATTTATTTCAAATGATTTGAGTTAATTCCTCCGAATCTAACTTGGTATGCGTAGGATTTCACCGTAATTAATGCTCACGATAAAAGACATGAAACGACATAAAGCTTTGTACCTTTTATTTTACCAAGATATTTTGGGAAGCTAAAACGCTCATCCTTAAAATCCCATGCACGCTCTTCTATCACCGCTACCTTTCTATAAATATGCTTTTCATAAATAAGCATGTATCCTTTAAGCTCCTAACTAATATATTTTCTTATATCTTACATTTTTAAACATGAAAAAGAACATCTCCGAAAACGATGAACTCAACCTTTTTGTGTTTAAAGCGATGATGGAAGTACGTAGCGAGCCAGAAACCTCCTATGAAATCCTGTTAAACGAGATGTTACCTTGTGCTTGATGTTCTTTGTCTTCCTCCGATCGCGCTCAGTGATGGAATGAACGACAGTGAACTTCACCTGACGGTTCTTGACGATGAGCTTCTCGGTGATGTGGAGGCTCCTCCAGTCCTTAGTTGTTTTCTTTGTGATGTCATCATCGACTATCTTCACTGAGAACACATATGTAGTCATCGACGCTTGTGTTAGATCATTTTTGATGACATTGTTTGTTTTGTGTCTCTCGATGTGTTTTAACGAAGAAATAGAAATAAACAAAATCGTGGATGAAGAGCATCTCAACTATATTTGCCAATATTGACGAGATGAACCTCTCTCACGCCATCCATCTTCATAAGCCTAATCTTCCTCCGCATTGTTTTTGCCGATACTAAAAAGGTAAGAGTTACTAGAAGAGTTTATCAAGAATCAAGAAGGTCAAAGGAAGAGTTACAAGAAAAAAAAGGTTAAGGGAAGAGATAGAAGATGATGCCTCTCAGATTTGAAGAGTCTACTACAACTTATTGATGAAGAGAGGATCAAGCAGAGAAGAACATGAACCGATCGTAAGAGTTGTAATAGACTTGTATAGTTTGCTATCGATTTGAATTAATCTTATTATATAGTGTAAATCTCAAGAACTCACAATCTATAAACCAACCCACTCACCCTAACGATAATGACTCTTTGTCCAAGCTCAGACTTGCTTTAAACATTTTTATGCCAATTAACCCTCGCTTGTAAAGAAGGATGATCACAACAAGGGAATCAAGTCCGTCTCACGAAATTGGTTATCTATCTTTTGTTTTGTTTTCAAGATAATGTTTAAGGTTTGGCATCATCAAAAGAGAAAAATTGTTGGGAAAAATCTTAAGTTGTTGAGAATTAATTTATCGAATCTGTGTGTTTTGATTAAATCCCATAATCTATGATGATTGCTTTATCGATGTAACTAATGCTAGTGACTTGATCTAGAGTTAGCCGCTTGTGTTAAAGATTTCAATAGTAGAACTACCACTTGAATAAAGCCCAAGACCAAGGAGTTCAAGTAAGATCGAAGCTAGCCTTACCGATCGAGTATCCGACGTTGCATTTGATAAAAGCTTAACCGAAGATCGTAGACTAAAGACTGATGGAATGCAAACTAATGTCAGAAGAACTCAAGTACAGCGATGATGATGGACATAACTACTAGAGTAAAGTCGAAGACTCAAGACTGACGCTGGAAGATCAAGCTTCAAGATTAGAGACCGAGACTCGCTGAAAGAGACGAAGGATTCGTGATATGACTAAGTGTCATATCGTAGCCGATAGTTTCCTCGAAAGTCAAAGTTGGTTATCAAGAGTCAAAGCCGACGCCCCGAGTAAAGGTTGCCATCGATAGTCAAAGCTGATGACAAGTAACCAATGCTAGCTATTTATCTACGTCTGCTAAAAGCATCATACTGACTTAGGTATCCAAAGCTGATAAATGACAAGAGTCTAGCTTGCTGATAAAAGATGGAGCATTCTCGACTGTGTGTTTTGATTAAATCCCAAAAATTCCAAAATCTCTAACGATTGCTTTGTCGACGAATAATGCTACCGACTTGCTCTAGAGCTAGGCGCTTCAGGTTACAAATTTTCGCAGAGAACTACTAGCTTGTACAGCCCAAGATGAAGGTGTTCAAAATCTCGATGATTGGTTTTTGATTAAATCCCAAAATCTCGATGATTGCTTTGTTGATGTAACCACCGCATCGACTTGCTTCAGAAAGTTAGCGCTTGTGTTATAGATTTCAAAGAGAACTACCGCTTGACGGCCCAAGATCAAGGAGTTCAAGCAAGATCAAGCCACCCATCGATTGAGTATCAAGATCGCGATAACTAATAGAAGCTCAACCAAGATCGCAGATCAAAAACTCAAGATCGATGGAAGACCAACCGATGTCTCAAGAATCAAGTATGGCAATGCCGATGGACGGACTCATCGGAGTAAAGTCAAGACCAAGATCGACATCGAATATCAAGATCAAGATCGAGACCGAGACTCAATACGAAAGAGACGAAGCGAGTCGATATGACTAAGTATCATATCGTAGACGATAGTCGCCGAAGTTAAAGCCGACTATCGTGAGTCAAAGTCAGATCCCGGAGCAATCAAAGCTAGCTATTAATAGTCAAAGCTGATGAAAAGTAGCCAATGCTGGCTATATCAAGTCAATGATGAGTATTTAACTACGTCTGCTAAAAGCATTATAATCGACTCGTGTGTCAAAAGTCGATAAGTGACGGAGTCACCTGAAAAAGATGAGTAGTCTCGATCGTCCAACCAAGTCAATGCCGATAAAACATGGAGTCAACTCTTCCGACCAAGACATGTGAGATATTAAGCTCGAGTGATGACTCGCCACGTGTACAAAGATATCTCATAATATCCGTCTTGTCGAAGACCTTTCGTGGTTGCAAAGACTACAATGTACTATGGCGTAGACCTCTCGATAGCGACGCATTTAGGATACTCAACGGAAGAATTCAAACAATAACTGAAGGATCCGATTGGTACTCCCTCTAACGGCACTATTCTACATTCTCTATATATATGCACAAAATCCAACATTTGAAGGTTACCAAATGCTACGAAATTGAAATGTCAAAGCATTCAAGCTTAAGCTCAAGCAAATCAAACAACGATTTGAAAAAAAAGTTCACAGGTTATCAATAAATCTCAAGAGCTCACATATATTTATTTGCTCGAGATTTTAGTATACACTTCCTCGATTCTAGATATTCATCTTGATATCTTAAGTCGCGACATACCGAGTTGGACGCCTATGTTAACTCAGATACATAGTTGGAACCCTCTCGCTAAACTCCCAAAAGTTGAGTAGAAGTTTGGGCAATTAGGCGAAGTGTTAGTTGTTGAAAGCTTGGTCATCTAGCACTCATAAGCTCGAGCTAAGTCAACTACATCCAAAAGCGCTAGTGATTTCCAGAACCAATAAAAGTAGGAGGAACGCCGAGTTAGGCATGATACTATATAGACCTCACGTCACGGCCCGGTTCGCCTAATCCCAAGGACCGCCTTTATCGGACCGTAACTTGGGGTTGGATTAAGTAAATATAAAAGAAGGAGGTTCTCAACTTATTTCATTTATGAGGAAGCATAGATGTTGCAAAGCATAAATTAGATTAAGGATAGAAGTAAGTAATTTATAAAGGATTGTTTCAAGGTTCGACAAAACAAGAGCTTTTACATAGTTCTCAACAAAACATTCAAGAACTTAACATAGTTATAGAATATAAAAGAGTTTCAAGAGTCTCATAATGAATAAATGTATGAGACATGCATATGAAGATGCATTCTCAAGCGAACCAAAAGATGTTTCATACTTGCCGACAAAAAGAATTCCGCTCAACTCCACTCCGTTCTGGCACCAGCTTAACCTGCACATTTAAAAACAAACATGCAGGGCTGTGTACAAAGTACCAAATGGACACATGCCAAAAACATTTTTCATTTCCTTTACGAAACATTGTACTACCACCATCACAGCAAGACATAAGGGTTTTATTTGAAAGGCCTTATGCTTACTAAAACATTTTTATCATTTTCTCAAAGTCAATCAAGCTAGTCATTTTCTTACAACGATATTCCAAGTCTCGCTATGGAACGATCGGGAGGAGGCCCTTCACCCGGACAAGACGACCGACTGCACACCGGCGGTTCGTAGGCTAAAGTGTAAACAATCCTAACTAGCATTCACTCACTAGTAGGATCCAAATTGTAATCTCCGTCAGCCCGCCAACCCGAATGGATATATACAAAACATAAAACATTTTAGCGCATAATATCGTATTTCATCATTTGCGTAATAAGAAAAGCAAGAAAGTAAAACTTTCAGAAAATCATTTTCCAAGAAAGCTCTTTAAATAAGAAAGCCCACCTCGAGAACTTATGGTTCTTATGTCACTAGTGTTTACTTGCCATTCCCTTTCACCTTCGAGCCGGACCTTATCAACGTAAGAAACGAGGTTTAGTATATCACTACACTTTTCTGAACATCATCGATCCGTATCAACGGGTTCACTAACATCAACCCTATTAGCATAAAAGGATCCCTTTATCACACTTAACAACTATTCTACGTTGATTATATTCGTCGCGTCTCGAAGAGAGATGATATTCCATCCTTTCATTCTTTCTTTCAGTTCACGTCATTTTGCGTAACGTACGAACCTTAATTTCATAATTAACTTCGTCGCGCACTAACTTCACTTCCCATCTTATATATATACTCAAATTCTAACGTATTAATAATTATATTCCCACAAGTCTCGATCTTTGACATTAACAACCAATCATGCTTAACCTATTCACATATAGGAACTAACTTAAGCGTGATACTTTATATTTCAAAGTCTTACGCCACTTTAGCAAATATTTCAATGTGAACCTATTATACTTTATTTAAAAATTCACATATATTCATATCATATTTTAAACATATTTTTGGATCTAATTATGTGATCACATGTAATAAAATAAATTTGAACTCCAACTTTCCTTCTTTATTCATTTTCGGTCCTTTTAAATCTATTAACAAAACTTATCCATAAATTCCTATAATTTCACATAACATACCATATTAACATAAGATCCATAATATCAAATAACATTAGTCATAAAAATTTGACATCAAAAACCCTTATACTATAGTTCTCAAATTTTTTTAAAAAATCAACTAAACAATTTTCAAAAATTCTAATTAATTTACAAAACATATTATTAGCATCATATATCAATAATATGCCTTAATATTCATCATACACAACTTATACATCAATATTCCACACTTTAGGGTTTTCAAAATTATCATGAAATATTATCCAATATTTTTCCGAAAATTATGATTTAAATCATACATACTTAAACAATATTAACTATCATCAATTCATGCTCAAAATAACAATTAAAATTCATTTTCATCAACATATAAATCTTACATATTTTCGTTTTTCATGAAGAAAATTATAACATGCTCAACTTTGTACTAAATTCATAATACGTGCTTATAATCATCATATAAACATATTTAATTAACAACTTAAACATTTAACAAAATTTCTCATACTTCACATAAATATTAAAAGCATATAACTTAACATATCATGTATGAATTTCTAATATTTTTGCATATGAAAAGGTTGTATGATTCTACCCTTTTAATCGGATTTGATCGGCGATGACAACGTTTACCTAGATTGAAGAGAATTTTGGAGAACACTTTCTCTCTTTTTTCTTATTTTCGGTCATAATGAAGTGTAGGAGGGTGGTCTTTATTTATAGAAGATTATAGGATATTTTAATCATACTTTATGAAAATATCTTAATATAAAGTCAACAATTACAACTCTCATTTATTACCCTAAATTTTCGGTCCCTCCACTTGCATTATAAGATAAAATATTATCTTATCCTATACTTTATTAATTAATACATATCATTATCAAAGATCAAATGTCATTATCAAAGAGTTTCAAAATTATTTCTTTCTTCATTTTGTCAAAATTTTCGGCTACTATCAAACAAATAACACCTCCACTTGTTAAATTAATAATTCACCTTGTCTTAACTTTAATAATATCTCTACATCATAATCATACACTTCAATGTCACAAAGATATGAAAAATATTCTTCTTTTCACACATAAGGACAAATTTTCGGCACTTTGGTATAAATACATGCTACATATTTTATTTTTCTCCAATTAATAGCTATGTGACATAATATAAGTCTTAGATGATAAAATAAATCATAGGAAAATTAATTAAGAACAATTCTATATACTAAAGTGAAGTTATCGATTAATAATTAGAAAATAAGATTAAATCATCAAATCTTTATTCTTGTAATAACAAATATTATTTTAATGAAGGATTATATAAATATAATGCTCTTGTGTCATAAAATAAATTGCTTGAACAATTCTAGCATAATTCCCCATTTTTTCAAAAATTACTAGCTTAGGAATTAAATAACAATTTTCCTTCAATTCTTCCCTTAATCTATAATTTCGAAAATCCTATGATATTTAGGAGATAAGATTGACCTTAATTTCATGATTTTTATCAGATATTAAAGCTTGTGCAATTATTTAAAAATATCTACACATTAAAGCATAGTTTTCGAAAACTATATGCTAGAGAATAAAATATTATCACTTATGATATTTTTACTTTATTACACACATTTTTAAGAGATAAACATCATCTCTTAGTCAATTATGACCTTATCTTATCTTTATTAAAAATATCTTAGAAAACTTATCTTATAAATGTCATTTTCAAATCATACCTTATCTCTTTAATGTCATTATCAAACCTTATCACATAAATTAAATATCTTTCACATACAAACAAAATAATATCACATATCATCACTTTAATAAAGTGATCTATACTTGATCATAATTTAATCACAATTTATCCATGTATATCTTCTAAGTTTCGAAAATTATGAAGATAAGGAAAATATTTTTCATTTTTCATAATCCTTGCCTAAATAATATCCCACATATATTTAAAAACATAATTATTTATTATTAAGGTTCATTTTATGCGAAAATTTACCAAAATTTTTTATTTACTCAAAATCGGCAATTATCGACGTTCATCTTCATTTTTGAATTCATCGTAATCAAATCCCTTCAAAATTTTCAAAAATCAGTATTTAAAAATCTGACGTATTACACCTCAGTATCTAGGTTCACTCTTATACCGTAAACAAGACCCGATCCGAAGTTAATCGATTGAGCAATCAGTTCGTAGACGTAGGAGCTGATATCTCCAAACCACGCAAAAATCAACGTATTATTTACTTTCAGTATTGCTTTAAGATTTCATATTATTGAACTGTCATCAGCAGCACACATCAACAATCCATTGTTTTGAAACCTTCTATCAATATCTAATTGATATTGAAGAGATATAAACTCAAACTAATTAATCCATATTTGGCTAAGTGTTTCAAACTAGTTTTATGTTTTCGAAGAAGGCGATTCAAGAATAAACCACATTTCGCAAGCATATCGCTTAGCTCACCAATTAACCGCTTATTTTAGCAATCAATAGATTTTCTAACTATAACACTCAGTACAAGACATCTTTTATTTCAGACGATCAACGATCGGCATCAAGATCGCATCGCCGCTACTCCGACCAACTATGGCCAAGAAGTAACCAAATAATCTTGTTTAACTAAAAGTATTTTAAAATTGATCTAATTGATGTATTTTTTGTACACCAGTATACACCAAGCGAGACACATCTAGAGAGGCATTCCTTGACATGATTGATACTTTGGCTCCATTTTCTAATTTTATTTTGTATTGTAATCTCATCATTTCGTCTTCCTGTTTTAGTTTCCAAAACAAGTATATCCAGATTCTATCAACTATGTTATTTTTTAAAATAAGTCTATAAGTACAATTTCGTGACACCCCAACATCTTATAAGAAAAATATCTGACATTTCATAATTTCTAAAACTATCTTATATGAGCTTATACTTTAATATAATTTAAAGCTGAAGTGCTGAACACAATCAGTTTGATTATTGCTATGTTCTTACCTCATGTCTGCTACTTAATTCAATAATCTCGGCTACCTAAATAAAGGGTTCAGATTCCAATTAATTGGGTACTTTGAAGTTTAGCTACAAAAAAGAAAGGTGTAATGATTGTACCAATACCAGACTTTTCCTCTCCAACCAGTTAAAGTGAATGAAAAAGACTTTTCCTCACCAACCAGTTAAAGTGAATGAAAGGTCAAATATGTTTTTGTGTGCTCGAAATATATAGTTAAAGAAAAGAAGTTTCGATTTTCCCCATATATGTACTATTGTTTGACTTATGCGAAGCCTCTCATGGAATTTTAAGTTATTAATATATTATTCCTTTTCTTACTCCACTCCCACAAAAGTCACTGCAGCTACATATATTTTTCTTCCATTGAAAAATCTGCAACCTTATTTAAGTGTGTTTTGAGTTAAATCCTGCTCTCATTCACCAAATTAGTGTACTGATTTGACTTACAAATTATCGGCTGAATTCATACACAAAATATCTATTCTATACAGCTTATACCATTGTGTTTATATGTTCGATACTGGTAATTAATGGAGAAGTTATAATTAAGATTTATAACTTTACAAGTATTCCAAAATATGGAAGTAAACCCGAATTGAATCTTATCATACACAAATTTTATTTTTCGAATGTTTGAAGCCCTTATTTGAGCCTAATAATATATACAGTTACTACTTATTATAGAAGTATAAGTTATATTTTACGTTAAATCACTTAACAACTAATACACAAGCTAGATACTGTAAACTCAAACATGATTAATTTATTTAACAAGCTTTACTAACAAGTTCGAACAAGTTTTTATTGAATCATTCAAAATTGAATAATTCACAAGTAGCTTCGTTTATTTACATAAATATGCTCAGTTCCTTGTATTCTTTGTTAATTGATAGTTTCATTTGTGCATCTCTGTAAATTTAGCGTGATTAGGTCGGAAGGATTTGATATCTAAAGGAAGATCTTGATGGAATTAAATTTAGTAATTGAGATTGAGCAACCACATTAGATATAGCTGTAGGTGATATCTCCCAGAAAATCCAGACTGTAGAGATTTTGTGGAGGATTCTTGGTCTTAATATAAATAGAAAAGAGATCCATCAAGATCCTTCCATACTTTTGCCTGTAATAACCTAAATGGAGTCAGTCATGATGAGCTCATAGTTTTCTGTAAAAACCTAGTTGAGTAATTAATTAATTATAATTACAGCTGACCACAAGAATCAAGTACATTAGCTGTGCGAGATCAACACGGTTTTCATTCTTTAGTCTTTGTTTAACTGTTTGCATCTTTATTAGCAATCAGAGTTTAAGCAAATCCGATACATATTGTCTTTTACTGGCTTATTTGTACCCAGTTACATGATGGAACTCCTCTCGGCCAATCATCTCTCGACAGCCTGATTATGCTGTCGATTACTCCACGTGTATTACGTTGGACTATCGAATGACGAGTTATGAGATAGGAAATTATTAATTAATGAAATCTTGGTTACTGTTAGAGCCAGTGTGTGTGTGTGTGTGAGTAGCAAAATGAAGATCAAGAGCTTTTCTGGGATGCTACTCTCAAGTGATTGTTATTTGTTGTTTTGATTATTAATTATTTATAGCTTAGTTAACATTATAGAGATGAGTAATTTTTTAGTCGATTGAGATGAGTTTTAAATTTTAAGCTCCTATATATAGATTATGTGTATGAACCGTAGTTAGCAAAAATAGTTTGAATTCTTATTACCCTTCCGTCTATTAAGAGTGTATCATTTGGTGACGATATGAATTTTAATAAAATGTTTGATAGATTATTTGAGTTGGGAAATAGTCCCACCTAGGGGTGTAATCGATCCGAGCCGAGCCGAACACCATCGCGCTTCAAGCTTGGTTTGTTTAGTATCGAACCAGTATCAAATTTTATTTATCGAATATTTCGAGCTCACGAGCTTATTCGAACTTTAGTCGAACCCAATAAACTTTCCAAATTTAGATATATATTTAGAATATTAATTATTTTATATTAAAAATAAATTATTTTATCCACAATAACACAATATATATATATATATATATATATATATATATTGATTTTTTATAACAAATAAAAGTAGTTAAAAGATTTAACTCAATAATTATTAATTATAGAAAGAAAATAATTGTATCTATTTAATAATTTTATATTTTTAAGCTAAATCTGTAGGGAAAACTGGGTTTAGCCCACTCCCAGGATCTATCTTGGATGTTTAATTCACCATACATTGATTATATTCCTAGCATGCGCCTATATAATTAATTGCAACACGTAGGGTTTTTTCGTGTTTACCTTTGAATCTGCTTGGGATGAATGAGATGAACGGATCGAGGCTCGTGCTTTGACCTTCCGGATCAGATCCTGCTGCCCAATCTCCAACGCCGAGTGAGGACGATCTATGGAGAATGCTACAGAAATCACCCTATCCTCTATGAATTTTCAAAATTCTCTCCCAAACACTTTTGGAAATTTCTAAAATAATGCTATAGGATAGACGAGGATTAGCCTTGATCTTATCTCTTACCTTATATTTATAATACATTACCATAATCCCATTAGGAAAGGATCCATGCATATCCCATAAATATAATAATATCCTTATGGATAAAGAGGATCAAATCCTTACCATAGAGGATAGGGCCGATTTATTTATGTAGCTACGGGCCTGGACGGGCCAATTGTGGATCAAATGCAAGGAATAAAGATGGGCCTCAAATAAATTAATTATCTTATGTTCAAATTTTAACATAAATTAATTTATAAACATTCATTCATGCCACTAGAGAATAAATGTCGACTTACCCTTTATTACAGAAGGCTGAGTCAGCTTGCACTTAGACATTACGAATCCTCGATTTAAGATATCGCACGTCCATTAATAATTTAGAGCAAGACCACTCAACCTTATTATTGTACTTGAGCTAACTCAACCCGCAGGTTTAGTACAATAAACCTTTGAGCTCCTTAAGGGACGCCATCATCCTAAACGGATACGGTGACTGATACGTATAACTAGCATGACATACAAGGACCGACACCACCCAAGATGCGGAGAATATTGGGTTAGAACATATAACCCTCACCCATAACAAGTCAAAGTGATGGTCAAGAACTCATACTCACCTAATACCTTATCGAGGTTTAGATCATCGTAAGTCACCGAGATCTTGGTTCTTCACGACGGTCGACATGTAAGAACTCATCTCATCGTGATCCTTCAATACGCCGAGACGCATCAAAGATAGACAAGCAACCAAGTCAAGTCACTTATCTATATCAAGAAGATATACCGACAACTCGCCCTCAAGTTGTCTCGGTGTGAAACTTTTATATCTCATTAAGCTCGACCAATCATACGCACTTCGTGATCTTCTACACATCGTATGATCTAACTTATATATGAGATAAGGGACACGATATATGCAATCAAGTATTCAATTCAGATAGAGATTGTAATAGTGGTAATAAGAAACATTGTATACAAGCTCAACCAAAACGCGCCAAAGATACAACCAACAAAATCGCTTAACTAACTTGTTCACTAACCAACAAACCGAATACTACCATGCTCAAGCTTGATTTGTTTAGCAAACGAGCTTCACTAAACAAACTCGAACGATTTTTATCGAGTCGAGCTTCAAATAGCTCACGAATAACTGGCTCATTTACGTACCCTAGTCCCACCATGTAAAAAATAAGTGATTGAGGTCAATTATAAGAATTAAGTGTAGACTGAGGTGATTTTTCGATAAATAATTAGTGGTTGTGAAGTTGAATTATAAAGATTGTGTATCCCAAAAAAAATGGCACACCCTTTGTGGACGTTAAATAAGACAATTGTGACACTCTTTTTAAGGACAAATAAAGTATTAATTTGAGAATCTATATTGATGAGTCCCTTGGGGTACATACTGGTATATTGGGGGATACATCAATTATGCAAATTTAAACTTTTTCTTTACACAATATTTGACTGACTAATGGTTGTAGTTGGTCGGATAATCGATGATTCAAGATAGTCTCGATCGCCGGTCGGCTCAAATGAATGGAGTTTTGTACTTAGTGACATCAATTAACAAACATACTAATCGCCGAGGCAAATCGCTTAGTTGGATCGATAATCGATTTGTATACGGCATGTGGTGATTATCAGATTTGTCTTTATCGAAAACTTAAATCGCTTTAAAACAAACTGATAATGATAGAGTGTTTTAAATCGATGATGTGCTGTTGTGTGTTGGTGATGACAGTTCAATAATATGCAATGTAAAATACGGTACGAATGTAAAGAACTGAAAGTAAATAACACTTTGAGTTTAACGTGGTTCGAAGAGATCAACTCCTATATCCACGGACTGATTGCTCACCAATCCATTAACTTTGATTCGGTCTTGTTTATGTGTAAGAAAACCTACATGCAGAGGGAACCTACTCTATCCCACCTAACTTGGCGTTCCTTCTACGCTTGCTGGTGCTAGGAAACCTCTGACTGCTATGGGTATAGTCTACCTAAACTTCTTGTTTACAGATGCAAGATAACCAAGCTTTCAGCAGCTAACACTTCGTTAATTATTTGCCCAAACTTATACTTAAAAAGGGGTGCTTTTTGTAAAGAGGTTTACCAACTAAAACCTGAGATGTCACAGGCGATAAAATCAGTACGTCTAGGCTTAAGATATACAAAAAGTAGTATCCTAGACTTAAGGAAGTATATACTGAAACATTGAGCTGATAATTATACTTGAGATCTGAGGTTTACTGATAGCACTGTAGACTTCCTTCTTCGAAATTGTTGTTCGATACACTTGAGATTTGAGCTTTGAAAGCTTTAGACAATAAGAATGTGCAGTGTTTCAGTTGGTAACCTTCAAATGTTAGATTATGTACGTATTTATAGAAAAGATGATGAATAGTACCATTCGACGGAGCACCGATCACATTATTCTAATTGTCATTTGAAATATTCAAGTTCAATCATCGCACGAGTTGTCGGGTCTCAGATCATCGCATTTTGTAGTTCTGCTGCTATGAAAAGGTCTTCTGGCATGTCGATCTTTCGCAGACACGCCACGACACGTGACAAGTCAAACACTAAAGTCTTAAATATTTCGTATTTCTCCAATCGAGTTGACTTTTGTTTTATCAAGATGTTGGCTTAAGATTGGGCCACGAGACCGCCCGCTTTTATCGCCAGGTCGGACTCCGCCTTTTGTCGCTTGAGAACCGTAGTCGTTTGATGCTTTCACCGACGTAGCCACTACTGTCACCTTTGACTTTTAGGGAGGTGGAAATCTTCCTCCAATCGGTTCATCGTCGCAAGCTTTGACTTCTCAAGATGATGTCACCGTCGGTATGACACTTAATCATATCCTCACTCATTTGCTTCCAGCAGCATCGAGTTTTCAGTCTTCGATCTTCAATCTTCCGACGTCAGTCTTCACTCTTTGAGTTTACTACAGTAGCTCTATTCATCAAGACGATACTTCGCCTTTAGACATTAATTAGTCGGCCCGACTCAAGTCTTCAATACGTGATCCTTCAATTGAGCTTCTATCAGTTCGTTGGTATTGATACTCCTATCAGCATGGCTAGCTTCAGTACTGCTTGAACTCCTTCAGTCTTAGACTGTCCAAACTATTAGTTCTTCTGTTGAAATATGTAACAAAAATATCTAACTTCAGAATAAGTGAATAACATTAGTTACATCAAAAGAGCAACTGAGATCCAATTATAACACACAATTAAGATATAATTATTCTTTAAGAATTTTCCAACAAATATTATTTAGTACAAAAATCCAACTATAATATTTGACTCCAGTCGTGAGAATTGAAAGTCTTTATTTATCGTTACGTTCTTAAAGCAGGTTAGTTTCACAAGCACACACATCATCAAAGCAAGTTGCTTACTAGCTATTTGAAGTAGAAGCTTCTTGAGCCAGGTAGAGAAAAAATGAAAATGATTGCAAGTCCTATTTCAGAATTATTGCATATTTTAAAATAATAATTTCAGAAAAGAAAGTGATTAATTTAATTAGTGGAGAGGATTGTATTGGTCAACGTTGGAGTAGATCTTGAAACTGACCAACGCAAGCAAAGATCCCTGTAAAGCTTGAGAGAGAATACTAGTTTTAATTAGTGACATTAACAGATGTGATTACAGTTGGATTTCTACTGTCTCAATTTCTTCCTATACTATATATATTTGCAATCCAAAATACAAATAAAATTCAAGATTTATATCTAGTGTAGTTGAATGTGTACTTTTCAATAGACATTGTTGAAATAAGTATTACGACTTGTCGAATAAAGCAACTTACCCCAAAATATTTCCTATAAATTCCATTCCGATTCCCATTCCCTCTCATTGAATTATCTCTTCTCTCTCTCACTCTCTATCCTCACTAACCCTAATTAAGCATGCCAGCCCAAGTGATTCCCGAACTTTCTTTACGGGAACCCAATTTACCGGAATGGAATGTATTTCAATCCCCGCCATTAGAAGGTTCATATTATTTTAGATTTTATCTAAACCCAATGCCGCTAGCTAGCGACACTCACAAATTATTCTATTTTCGTTTCATGTTGAATACATGTTTATGCATTTTTTGCGCAGATTGGAAGGAAAAGTTGCGATCGTAACCGGCGCCGCCGGGGCATCGGAGAAGCGACTGTTCGCCTCTTCGCGGCCCACGGCGCCAAGGTGATAATCGCCGACGTCGACGACAACCTCGGAAAATCGGTGGCCGACTCGCTGCCAGCAGCTCAGGCGACGTACGTCCGCTGCGACGTGAGCTCGGAGAAGGAAATCGAAACCCTAATAAACTGGACGGTTTCCAAATACGGAAGATCGACATCCTCTTCAACAACGCCGGCATCCTCGGCGACCAGTCGAGGCACAAGAGCATCCTCGACTTCGACGCAGGCGAGTTCGACCAGATCATGACCGTCAATGTCCGGGGCGCCGCGCTCGATGAAGCACGCCGCCCGCGCCATGATCCACGGCGGCGGCGGTGGTGCGTGATCTCCACGGCGAGCGTGGCGGGGTGATGGGGCCTGGGGCCCCACCCTACACGGCATCCAAACACGCGATCGTCGGGCTGACGAAGAACGCGGCCTGCGAGCTCGGGCGCTACGGGATCCGGGTGAACTGCATCTCGCCTTTCGGCGTGGCGACCAGGATGCTGGTGGACGCGTGGCGTGAGGGGGGCGTCGGCGGTGGCGGCGTGACGGAGGAGGAGGTGGAGAAGATGGAGGAGTTCGTGAGGTGTTTGGCGAATCTGAAGGGGGAGACTCTGAGGGCCAAGGATGTAGCGGAGGCGGCGCTATTTCTGGCGAGTGATGAATCCAGGTATATTAGCGGCCACAATCTGGTGGTAGACGGCGGCGTTACGACTTCTAAGAATTGTGTTGGCTTGTGACATTTATCTTCTTTTTTCTGTAGCAGCCCTTTCTTTTTTTTTTGGTATGAAAATGCTGTGTGTATTTTTGTAGAAAAGAGTAAGATATCTGATTTAACTCGCCATAAAATGTGCTTAATAATTTCATCTTTTTATCGTCTTTTAACGAAAAGCAACAACACAGTCATGGAAATCAGATTTATAGTAAGAAAATTATGTGTTGATTTAATTATTTACTACATTAGTTGTATATATATGTTTGAGTTGGAGGAGGAGAACGGCGTGGATTGGTATCTTGATCCATTTGTTAATATTTTTACTATATTATGTCAGAGGCATGACATACTTCTTTCATCCTCAACTAGTGTCCTATTTTGAAAATAATTTTGTTACCAAATAATTTTCTAGTTTGGAATTCTATTAAAATAATATTTTCTCCGTCCATTATTATGTTCTTATTAATTTTAAGGGTAACTTCATACATAGCCAAAAGAAATGGTAGGATGAGTTTTATATCCACATTCATAAAACACGAGTTTATAACAATTTTCAATTAAAAGACATAACTACCCATGTGTCCACTATAAAATAATAACTCTTCTCTCTCTCGTCAAAAGTCGCTATCTCCTATCTCTCTCGCAAAACTCTCTCTCTCTCTCTCTCTCTCTCTCGTGTAAAAAATGAAAATTGAATGAATCAATTAAAGTTGGTAAACATTAATTGTAAAAGAGGTTGGTAAACATTTAATTTGAAAAGTATTGACATTGAATTCAAATCACAAACTAATTCATTTGTGATATTACAATTTCAAAGAGAAAACGTTAGGGAGGAAAGGCAAAAATAATTATTAGAACAAGTTACCTGCGTTTTTTCAATCAAACAGTGGAAATCGAGTATTGCTCGCTTGATTAAGGTAAATTAATATCCGCTTTAATTTTTTTACATGTTCTTGAGTACACTAACAGCATACACGATTGTTAAATTTAAAGCTCAAATATTTTTTTATGATTTTATGTTATCGAATGATAAATTTAATATTTTGAAGGAAAAAAATATGTTCTCGAGTACACGGTTGTACGATTATAATCATATCGTCACATATGTTATTTTTGTTGATTTTATGTTAATAAAGTGATTAATTTAATATTTAGGATCATTAATTAGTTAATTTAAAATATATGATTTGCTAATACTGAACCGTGTATAATACACGGCTATACCGTGTACTTAAGAGCTTCAAACCGTGTAATAATGAATGCACAACACTCATCAATACACGGTACACTCCGTGCACGGCCGTGCACAAGACACGGCGGTTTATCGCTGAACGGTCGGCACGGTACACCACCACGACCGCACACGCCAGCATGACCATGCACGGTATACGGCCATGCACGACCATGCATGACTGTCGCACAGTACATGTCTGTGCATGACCAATGCCGGTCAATATCTATACACAATGCATCACGTGCATCCTATGTATATGATTGTTATCTTTTATGTCTCATTTGGAACCAAATGTCTTGGCAACGTCTTATTATACATCATGGTGATAATTGGGATAGAGCAGAGTACATAGGCAGCGATGAGGTTCTCGGTATACATGGTCAGAGAATGATTCACGCTAATTTGGTAAGAGAGATTCATGAGCAAGTAGGCAA
Source organism: Salvia rosmarinus (assembly GCA_036937905.1). Lineage (NCBI taxonomy): Eukaryota > Viridiplantae > Streptophyta > Magnoliopsida > Lamiales > Lamiaceae > Salvia > Salvia rosmarinus. The sequence continues at coordinate 24,345,491 of CM072824.1, read as the reverse complement.
TAATGGTGGATTTGATTCTATGCTTTTCTACACAACAAGCACTAGTGATGGAAGAAGAATAAAAGTATCATTAAAACCGACACCGATTTATTCCGATTGATTGTGGAACAAAATGATGATCCAACAGATATGTGATAGAAAAGACAAGTAATGTCAGAGACACGGTACACAGAGACACCAAGATTATATGGTTCACAACGATCTACAATCTTGCCCGAGTTTAGTGTAAGATGTACTGGTTCAACTATACATGAAGACGAGCAATTGTCTTCAAATGAGGAGGAAGACGAGCTGGTGTATTCAGATGAGGATGAAGACACGAACCCACGAGAGATATATTTGATTCATTGGTATTAAAGATGTTGTAACTCATGAGAAGGTGCTGAAGAATCTAACGATCGAAACTGAGTTTGTTAGATATAGTTAGTTTGTTAGAGTCTGTTACAATGTAGTTACGCTTCGTTGTATTTAAAGTCAGATAGTGCATGCATGTAAGTGTGCTATAAACACCGTATAAATCGATCAATGAAGATATTCGTTTCAAATATTTTGTTTGTTTGTTGTGTATCGTTATTCATCTTCAAGTTAACATGGTATCGAGCTCCGAGAATTCTTCGTCTTCCCAATTTTTTTTCTCTCTCCATGGATCGCCATGACTATCTTCTCCAAATCTCCCATCCATACACCCTATCACCGAAACTTGATAAAATAATTACGCTCGAAAACTCAAGTCCTAGCCACTACAAGGGCTTATGGATTTGAAGACGTCTCGCTTCTTCCTCTCGCACTGCAGCAGCTCATCCATGAAACCACTCCAAATCCACCTTACGACATGGTCGCGACGTGACCAATTCATCTTCGATTGGATCCTCACACCATTTCTCTTCCATGATTGGTTATGTAGACGCTTGTTCACAAAGAAATCGCCTATGGCTTGGTTTGAGAAACTATTTCAATCACAGTCGAGAGCAAGAGCAGCTCAATTAAGGTTCCAGTTACAAACCTTGAAGAAAGGAGATCTATCCGTAGATGATTACATACTCAAGTTCCGAGGCATCTCGGATCAGCTCTTCAGTATAGGACAACAACTCACTGAATCAGATCTAATCACATTTGTTCTTGGTGGATTAGGTCCAGAATTTGAGAGCATATGCATTTTTCTCCAGTCAAAGAGTGAAGAACTTTCATTGGATGAAGTTCAATATGCTTTGCAGACAAATGAGATACGGATTCAAAATCAGTCTGCAACATCCTTTGGTTCAACTCAATCCAGTATGCAAGCTAACATGGCCTATCAGAGCTCTAGCTTCCGAGATCATGGCAGGCCAAATGTTCGTGGTTCGAGCTCTAGAGGAAGGGGTGGTGGCAGGTATCAAAATCACAAAGTGATATGTCAAATATGTGGTAAGATGAATCATATAGCTTTAAAATGTTTTAAAAGGTTTGATTCAAATTTCAGTGGTTTTGAACATACTTCTACACCTCCTCAAGCTCATTTCACTACTCCTTCATCAACTCATGAATACACAGCACCTCATTTTCCTCAACATTTCACTCAATCACATGTGACACCTGCACACAGTGTATCGTCTTTTTCACATCCTTCAGAAAATTCTGAGTGTGTCTAGACACGGAGCCTCAAACCCATGTTATTGCGGATGTGTCAACTGAAACTCAAAGATCCCTATCGTGGTCATGACAAACTCATAGTAGGCAATGGCTCTCAACTACAAATCACCCACACAGGTTCTACTTCGTTACTCAATTCTGCTTCAAAACCTCTCCTTCTCAGTAACATATTGTTTGTCCTCACATCACGAAAAACTTATCGAGCATCTCACGCTTACAAGAGATAATGATGTATATCTAGAATTTCACTCGATTACCGTGTTAAGGACAAAATAACCAACCAAATCCTGCTGGAGGGCACTCTTAGGGATGGACTATACCACCTCACTCAGTCCAAACACTCTCGGGAAAAGTCTGTTCATCCTAAGGCCAATGTGTTTTCTGCAGCTGCTGCTTCTCCCTTTGTAGCTACCTCAAATACCAGACCAAGCTCAGCCTCCAATCTTCAACTATGGCATCGTAGACTAGGCCATCCTTGTATGTTAGTTTTAAAATCTGCCTTACGTAGTCAAACTATCAAAATAAATGAATCACATAGCAGTTTTTGTGATGCTTGTGCCATGGGCAAAATGCATAGGTTTAGTTTTCCTTCAGTACCAGTAAAAACCACTTCACCATTTCAAATTGTACACACGGATCTTTGGGGTCCTAGCTCGACTGTATCTACGGCTGGGTTCAAATATTATGTACACTTTGTAGATGACTTCTCACGTTTTACATGGATATTCCCTTTACAAACAAAAGCCGAAGTCTATCACACTTTTGTTACCTTTAATGCCTATGTAGAACTACGCTCAAAACAAAAATTCTTACACTTCAATCGGATTGGGGGGTGAATACCAAGTCTCAAACCCTCACTCATAAGTCTAGGCATCCATTTGACATCCTCGCCCACATACTCACCAACAAAACGGACGTGTCGAAGGAAACATCAACACATAGTTGACATGGGACTAACTCTTCTAGCTTCCTCCAACCTTCCTTGAAATTACGGTGGGAAGCGGTGGCTCTGGCGAAGCACCTCATAAATCGCCTTCCTACTCCATCCCGAATAATATATCCCCATTCCGGTGCCTATATAAAACTCCACCTAACTACACAATGCTTCGCACATTTCGTCGTAGTTGTTTCCTTCCTTCGACCATACAATACGTCTAAGCTCCAATTTAGGTCTTCCAAGTGTATCTTCGCGGGTATAGTCCATCTCACAAAGGGTATAATTGCCTTCATCCATCGGGAAGGTTGTATGTGGCTCGCACAGTGGAATTTAATGAGGACGAATTTCCCTACTCTACATTTTTTCCAGAATCACTTCCCCCCTCCACTGATCTCTCACATATCTCAAGCCTATTTCCTATTCCACAAAGTCAAAATACTGTCCACTCACATCCTCCTGGTCAGCCAACATCTCCCCTCACGCTCATAAATGCATCTCCCAGTTATAACTCACACTCGGATTTTCAACAATCAAGTTCATCATCACACTCTTCACACTCTTTAGGTTCGTTAGTTCAGTCTCATGATACGTCTGCCCCCTCACCACAGTCCCACGTTTCTCCATCACATAACATTTCTGCCACTTCCCCAGAACCAACAATTGGTCATCATATGAGAACCCGAGCCAAAAATGGTATTTTCAAACCCAAAGTGTTTTTTGCTCAAAATTTGTCATCCGGTTTCACAACTATCACTGTGGTTGAACCTGTCTCCGCCTCGGAGGCTCTTGCTCAAACCGAATGGCAAAAAGCTATGGAAAAGGAGTTTCAAGCTATCATATCCCAGTCTACTTGGGAGTTGGTTCCTTATACTGACGATTTGAACATCATACAGTGTAAGTGGATATTCGGTGAAACCAATGCCGATGGCTCGGTTGATAGATTGAAGGCTCGCCTTGTGGCAAAGGGTTTCAGCAAGACGGAGTCGACTTCTTGGACACATTTAGTCCAGCTTGTTAAACCGTAACAGATTCGTCTCATCTTCGCATTGGCCGCCACCTTCGGTGGGACATCCAACACTTAGACATCAACAATGCATTCCTCAACGGCGACTGATACACCGGTGTTCATGGAGCAGCAGGAGGATTCGTGGACTCTAAGTTTCACGATCATGTGCAAGCTCAACAAGTCATTATATGGTGCAAGCAAGCGCCTCGCTACTGGCACGACAAACTCAAGAGTCATCTCCTTCCTCGTGGTTTCAAACACTCTACGTCGGACCATTCGCTTTTCCACATGCGGAAAATGGGAAGCTTCTTCTGGTCATCGTGTATGTAGATGACATACTTCTTACGGGGGAAGATCCTGCTCTTGTGTCACACCTCATCCAAGATCTATCTTCTCAGTTTGCTCTAAAAACTCTAGGTTATGTGAACTACTTCTTGGGTATTCAGGTCACGAAAAACTCTTCACACTCATATTTTCTTAACCAATCCAAGTACATCCGTGAACTTCTCCTCAAGACAAGTCTTCTAGATTGCAAACCACAACCACCCCCCTAAGACTTAGGTACCAAACTCCAAACGAATGATAGCCCTCTTTTCTCGCATCCCACACTGTTCCGAAGCGTTATATGTACCCTACAATATCTCACAATTTCCCGTCCTGATATTGCTTTCATGGTAAACAAACTTAGCCAATTTCTGCATAATCCAACTGAACTTCAGTGGAAAGCTTGCCGACGGCTGATACGGTATCTCAAGGGTACTACTCACTACAACTTGGCTTTCCATCCATCTATGCCTCTCGATCTTAAGGCTTTCTCGGATGCGGACTGGGCGGGGTCTATTGATGAACGTAAGTCTACCGGTGGATTTTGTGTATTTCTAGGTTCGAACCTTATCTCGTGGAGTTCCAAGAAGCAAAAGGTCATGTCACGCAGCTCTACGGAGTCTGAATATCGTGCTCTAGCTGACACTGCTGTTGAGGTCATTTGGGTAAGATCTCTTCTTCAAGAAATTGGGATCCCACTTCGGCAAACTCCTGTGCTGTGGTGTGATAATAAGAGCGTTGCTGCAATAGCGTCAAACCCCGTGTATCATGCCAGAACTAAGCACATCGAAATTGACACTCATTTTGTACGGGACAAGGTACAGAAGAAAGAACTTGAAGTCTGCTATGTTCCAACAGAAGATCAAATTGCGGATGTTTTTACTAAACCTGCTTCGCTGCTCGATTAGAGTGTCTCATAGAAAGGTTTCCCATTGAGAAAGGATAGCTCGTGTTGAGTACGGGTTGTATTAAAGATGTTGTAACTCATGAGAAGGTGTCAAGAATCTAACGATCGAACCGAGTTTGTTAGATATAGTTAGTTTGTTAGAGTCTCATTATAATGTAGTTACGTTTACATTGTATTTAAAGTGTATAGTGCATGCATGTAAGTGTGCTATAAATCGTATAAATCGGATCAATGAAGATATTACGGTTTCAAATATTTTGTGTTTGTTGTGTATGCGTTATTCATCTTGGCGTTAACAATTGGCTACTAAATTTGGGGCTTGGATTCGACAACCGTGACATCTTGATAAGGTTATTGGACTACGAACTTCACTTTCGAACATCAAGATGATGGTGAGGCTCATGCTACAACTTCACGAGCTAGAGAGGATGATACGGTGCATGAGCTATGCATGCCGGGTTATTCCACTACTTGATTGTGACAGTGAATTGCCATTAGATTGGATCAAACCTTGTGGAGCCTGTTCCAACCAAATTGTTTTTTTCAGTCGCTCGCAATAATACGAGGTCCTTATAGAGTGGTAAGGTCGACCCAAGTCGAATCTCTCGAGGAAGGCTTAACAGGGCTACGGTTCTATGTCAAACACGAAAACATAAAAGAAATAGTAACGTCCTAAAATAAAGGGGTCCGTCACGGAAAGGATGAAAGCAGGAAATAAAATAAAGCAGGTAAAACGGGATGCACTTGGAAAATAATAGGAATTGGCAGATACACGGAATTGGAGACGGTGTTCTAGGGTTTGAATCTATCCTCGCTATTAATGAATCAAAGACCGGCACACAATGCATAAAACACACACGCCTCTCACCAAACGTTCAACACTAACAAATCTCTCTACCACGTCAATTTTAGACTCGAACTTAATGGCGGGGGTTCTCTCGATCAAACCGTCATCAACTACGAGGGATATTTAACTACAAAAGCACACGATAGCAAAAACTCTACCCACATATATTAATTACTCAACAACAAACCAATCTCTCGATCACTTTCGTTGTCAAACTTATATCTAATATAAATCTACTCTCGCATAACTTCATAATCAAACATAAGCACATAATCAACCTACACTATTCTCTCGAACACCATGTATGAAGATCATGAAATAAATAATTTATATGGATAAGAAATTCGCAAATCATCAATCCAATAATCACGATTCAAGACAAGAACAATCCAACATTTATTTCCTAACAAATCGATAATTTATCTCATGGTAGAAATTATTCCAATCCCAATTACATAGATGTAGTGGAATAATTTCGTACAGCCCAACTACTTTCTCCAATCAGACAAGTCAGCCCAACTTCTTCAGATAAGTCCATCGTCGGACCCATGAGTAGGACTAGGCCAGTCAATCGAGTCAAATCCTACTACCCACATGGGGAGAAAATAAAGGAAGATCGTGAGTTATCTCATCCTAGAAAATCGAAACTACCAAGGGTGGCTAGCAGGTCAAGAACAAACCCTATTCGCCACCCAACGATATAAATTCGACCTAACTAGGTCAAAGAGGCATCGAATCATTCACACTCGCCTCCCTGATTGAAACGATCTCGACATTCTCACACGCTCTGATTCTCCATCTTCACGCCTCATTCCAAAGGATCATCATCGCCTGACTAGCCTGACTAGCCAGTCTAACCATCCACGATCTACTATTTCATCTCTTTTTTGCTTATTTCAATTTTCGTCAATTATTCTTAACTGACTTGAGCGTCAGAGGCCCTTCAATCGACACCCCCACCGATGCTCATAGGAGGGCTCTAACGTGTTCTTTGGTCTCAGGTTGCTAGTGCCCGTCGTACCGGACTAACCCGACGTCCCGTAACGTAATTGTTGGATCTATCCCCAACAATTTGGCGCCCACCGTGGGGCCCTAGCAATCAAGCATATGAACGAACTGCTGCAAAATTTTACTATGAGTAACCCAAACGACACATATGAAATGAGCGATGCACCAACCCGATCGAGCTGCTCGCCCAGTAGAGATGAATGCAAAATCACCGCCTAACCGAACAAATGGCCCAAGAAAGGAGAATAGGTTGTTGCCGAAAAACAAAATGTGAATTGGTCGCCTGTTTGGAGGCAACAATAGCCCAAATCCGCATATCTCCGCCAAACCAAGCACTTGGATAGATAGATTTGGGTCCCTATCGGCTCCATGCCGACCATTGAGGACATCCCGCCACTCTAACGGGACCAAGCGATGCCCGATGACCCGACATCTTCGGTAAGAAATATTAGATCGAAATTACTCAACCTAACTTAGGTTATCTTCTTACGCTTGGTGAGCACGAGACACGTGTTTCGGACCAAACAATAGAGACAAACGCAATGATCCACACAATGGCGACCTAAGGCGTCGATCAGACATCGAAACACCTCGAACCAATACCGACCCTCCCGATCGGACAATTTGGTGGCACCAAGCCAACCATTCGATCGAACCACCACGACAAGGAATTACCTTAAACACATACCAAACCTCGACTCGGCCTTGGCGGGAGGTTGGAAGAGATGGAGGCCATCATCCAACGAATACCGTGAGTACCGCCCTATCAAGAAAAGTCGCGGAGTCGCCACGACTCACCTTCAGATGATATTGCCACAGTGGAAATGCCCAAACGATTCAACCTACCAAATATGTCGATGTTTGACGGTCGACCGACCTGCATGACCATATCGCTCAATACCGTCAGAGGATGTTCACTGCCGCTATCCCTCGAGACATGAGAGAGGCTTGCATGTGTAAGGGGTTCGGTTCTAGTCTAACAGGACCGGCCCTACAGTGGTATACAAACCTTCCAAATAACTCTATTCGTTCATTTGCACAACTAACCGATGTTTTTGTTCAACAGTATGCTAGTAGCAGGAAATTGGAAAAAATTTCAGAAGACCTTTATGCCGTCGTTCAGAGACACAGCGAACCTCTCAGAGATTACATCGGACGCTTCAATAAGGAGAAAGTTTCCATCACTAATTGCGGTGAGCAGATCGCCACGACCTTCGCAAGGGTTTGTTGCAGGTTCGACTGTATAAGACCCTAACCAAGTACCCATGCAAGACAATGGAAGACGTACATTTAGCTTGGGCTCAAATCAAATGGGAAGAGGACCAATACAATCTTCAGAGATCTTACCCACCCGAGAGTTCCAGATGAGACTATCGAGTTGAAAGAAGATCAGGTGGTGATCGACGTGCTGAACCATACCCATCTCCATGCAGACGAGATATCAGGAGAGAGTATGATAGAACTCCCGACACACGTCCACGTGAAAGAGCAAAAATTCCAGAATACAACCTCTCTATCTCGCCCGCCGAGACAGTGGAAGTACTCAAGGGACTTAGCAATAGAGTCAAGTGGCCCGAAAAGATGAGATCCCCACCAGACCAACGAGATAGGTCCAAGTGGTGTGAATTCCATGCCGATCATGGCCATCGAACGGAAGATTGCATCGCGCTGAGATTGGAGGTAACACACTTATTGAAAGGGACACCTCGCCGACTTACTAACGTAAAAGGCAAGCAAACCCTACGCCAAGGATTTAGACGAGAGAGACAATCACGTGGATGCCGGTCCACCAAAGCCTCCACCCACAAAGAACGGTCGATGTGATTTGGTGGCTCGTGTTGAGCGGTATAACACTCTCAAAGAAGGAGACATACTAGACATGCCGCTTCAAGCAAGCTAGGAACCAATATACCTAACTGCACAAGCCCGACCACTCCCGCCTGCACGATAAGCTTCACCACATCGAGAATCAACTGTGCTCTTAAACCCTCTTCACGACGCTTTAGTTATTTCTTTAATTATCGCTAACTGTGATACCAAACGTGTACTAATTGATAACGGCAGCTTTGCTAATGTCCTATTTCTTAATGCCTACAGGAAAATGCATTTAGACGAGTCTGCCATAGTCAGAAAGACTACCGTCTTGATCGGCTTCAGCGGAGAGAGCAAAACCACTATTGGAGAGGTCGACCTTCCTGTGTACGCTGAGGGCATCAACCTATCCACCAGATTCCTCGTGATCAATGCTCCCTCTGCATATAATGTCATCCTAGGCCGTCCATGGATCCACGACATGGAGGCAGTGCCTTCTATTTTCCATCAGGTGGTTAGGTTCCCAACGAAGTGGGGGTGTCAAAGGGATCAGGGGGGAACATGAAGCTTCAAGGTCATGCTACCAGACAACCCTAAAGGCAAAACGTGTATCTTTGTAGCAATTACAGAAAGACGGTCCACCATGTCTAAATCAGACAACTCAGTCGGACCAACCTACACGATCAAACGAAACCTCACGGATAGAACCTACACGACATGGATAAGTATCTCCAACAGACCAATGGTACTCTCATATCAACCAGAAGCGCCCAGCCAACCTTATGGATGAGGAAATTGTGGAAATAGACGAAGTTCAAATACACCAGGATTACCCAGACCACAAAGTTCGGATCGGAGCACAACTCGACTCTGGACTTAAAGAGAAGCTTATTCACTTCCTAACTCAACATCATGATTGTTTCGCTTGGTCCCATGAAGACATGACAGGCATTGATCCCAATATTATTGTTCACAGGTTGCAGGTTGATCCTGACTACCCACCAAGAAAGCAGAAACGAAGAAAATTCGCTCGAAAGGAACAATGTCATCAATGAAGAAGTTCAGAAGCTCTTGGAAAACGGGTTAGTTAGAGGTCCAAGACCTCGGTGGCTCGCCAACGTCGTAGTGGTAAAAAGAAGAACGGAAAATGGCGGTCAGATGAGACTTCACTGAGACTTAAACAAGGCGTGCCCAAAGGACTCATTTCGCCACCGCGACATCGATATGTTGGTAGACACAAGCGCGGACATGAACTCCTCGGCTTCATGGACGCCTACTGTGGTACCACCAAATCCAAATGCACCACGATGATGAGGAGAAGGCGACCTTCATGACAAACATGGGCCTTTATCATATACCTCAATGCCATTCGGATTGAAGAACGCAGTGTAACATACCAACGCCTTAGTTAACGTGATGTTTGCAAGTTTATTGGGACGGACAATGGAGGTTTACATTGACGACATGCTCGTCAAATCAATCCATGCGGAAGACCATATCGACCACCTCAAACAATCATTCGACATACTCAAGAGGTATAACATGAAGTTAAATCCTACTAAGTGTTCGTTTGGTGTGATTGCAGGAAAATTTCTAGGATATATGGTGACCCAACGAGGCATAGAGGCTAACCCGCCCAAATCGATTCAATCAAAGGATATCTTCCACATGCGTGAAAGACGCTCAAAAGTTGATGGGAGGATAGCTGCGCTAAGTCGCTTTTATATCAAGATCATCAGAACGGTGCCACCCTTTCTTTGACACACTTAGGAAATCAAAAACATTCGAGTGGACATACGAATGTGAAGAAGCCCCGCAATGCCTTAAGCGATACCTGACCAATCCACCCCTCCTCGCTAAGCCAAAAGACCACGAAACCTTGTTTATCTACCTAGCCGTGTCCGACACGGCCGTCAGCGCGGTGTGGTTAGAGAAAACGAAGGAAAACAATCACCTATTTATTATGTGAGCAAATCTCTACTTGGCGCGAGACCCAATACGGTCGATTAGAAGTTAGCCACTAAGCTAATCCATACAAAGAAGAAAGCTCCGACCCTACTTTCGGTGTCACCCGGGATTGTGGTGACCACATATCCTCTCAAGTCTATACTTCACAAACCGTAGTCAGGTCGATCGACCCAGTGGGCGGTGGAGCTTAGTGAATATGACATCACTTTCAAACCACGACCGCCTCAAGTCGCGTGTATTAGCTGATTTTCTCGTTGATTTTACGCCAAACCTCACCACGCAGCGGATAAGGAACTTTGCTACATGACGGCGAGATCAACCTAAATGAAACACGAAGCTCTATGTAGGCGGGTCCGGCAACATGCGAGGGAGTGGACTTGGTCTTGTCCTCATATCACCCAGGCGGCGTGCTCGGCGGTCGATTCGATCGGGTTCAAGGCCACCAACAACGAATCGAGTATGAGGTAATGTTAGGCGGCCTTGGATTGGCCAAAGGCATGGGAGTCAGCGATCAATGTGTTCAGCGACTCTCAACTCGTTGTCAACCAGATACAAGGGACCTATCAGACGAAGGACACCAAGATGACTGCTTATCAAAGCAAGACTCTAATACCCCGTCTTTTCTAAGCTTTTGTTTTGCATGGCACGTTTTTCGAGAAAAGGTCAAAAGGTTGACTTTTTGTTTCGGTGATGCGACCGTCACGAAACCTCAGGCGTTGTGAAGAGTGTCTTATGATGAATTCATGACACTAAGTATCTGAGTTTTCGACCACCCATGAAGGTTTGGCACTCAGGGAAGTTATCAAAACCGACTTTTCATCGGGTCTTTAAAAGCATATCTTGTTTATAGTCGTTGTGTCCGGTATTTTATTTCGTGTCCATGGGTACCAAGTTTGCAAAATTTGGAGTCCGTTTGCAAAAGTTGCGTCGCTTTTTGCGTTTTCGAAAAGGGCGCTGCATGATAGTCACTTGTGACCCTTTTTTCCTATAAATAGGAGGCTAGGGCCTTCATTTTCAACGTTCATTTTCCTTCGTCTCTCCGAGTTTACGGAAGAGCCGAGCAGCTCTGTGCTGCTGAAGCTGCCTGGAGGAGTGGGGATCGAGCCGGGAGGCTCGGTGGCGCCATTCTTGCCGCCGAGCCACCACCGCCGATCAACCTCTCCCCGGCAGCCCCATTTTCTGTTTTTGTCCTTTTCTTGTTTTGATTCAGCCTTTTAGTAGATCGTATAGCATAGAACTCGGGATTCTAAAGGGACGAGACGGGAAAACGGCCGGAGGCCACAATTTAACTTGGCCTGCCTCCGCCGAATCGCCGCCGCCATGCCTTGTTGGCCGCCGATGGTGGCCGACGAGCCACCTTTGGCCACGGGTCCTTTAGGTTTTGAGTTCGGGCTATGCATTCTACTAAAGCACCGATCCGTTTTTACATTTTCGCGTTTACGCATGCTCGGGATGTTTTCCGTTCTTCTAGTTTTCTAAAGGAAGTACATGCCGGGTTATCCATTTTCAACATAGTTTGTCATTCCATGTTCGATCGTTATGCATATTGCTTATGTTTCCATTTTCATGCATCGATTTTGGATGGTTTATCCTAGATATGAGGATAGGCATCGATTTTTGAAGCTTTTTCATTGCTAAGATTTGATCGACTTGCATGCATGCATATTTTGAAAGTACCCTATTATAGGTCTTTATGCCTGAATATATTTCCTTACGCATCGAGTTGATTTGAAAACCCAAGAGTGCGAATATGGGTTGAGAAAGTTGAAAACCTAGTTTTGCTACGATCTTCGTTTGGATCACGATGTTGCTTTGCTTTGTTGGAAATGACCCCAAAAGTTGTTACGTCTTGTTACCGGTACCTACCGGGCGATCGGTGAAGTCATCGGATCCGTAGATACCTCCGGTTAACGTTTTAAATGCATTCGGGTTGGGTTATATATGCTTATTTTGAGTTATTTACTACGATATTTCAAAATAAAACATGTGCGCCGTAAAATGTTTTGGTGAAGTTATTCTTGTTCTCGATCCGAGATATAGTTCTATCATGGTTGTGCACGGATCTCTATCGGTGGGTTGATCACCATCTTGAGTATTGATCAGAAGGGATGACCCCGAACACGTGGTTATGGTTACGAAGGGATAGACCCAGGAAGTCCACACGGAAATGGTAATGAGGTGGTTATGGTTACGGCGAGTTTGAATCAAGTCCACACCGAGTTAGCCGGTGGATACGTTAGGGCATGGGCCATTGGATATGTTAGGGCCGAATGAATGAGATGTGATGGGTGGCGGGATACGTTCGAGCCGTGGTTCTTGGTTCTATGATGGGAATACTGGTAATAACGGATCGGTATCGAAAATGAAAAATATATTTTGCTTACTTAGAAGTGGTTCGTTTAAAACCTTCTAAGGTAAGTGCTCGAACACGACATCATGATTCTTTTGATTTATGATAAACCCCGGTGAGTGCGCTAGTACTCACCCCAAACTCTTTCAAATCTTTTCACGGATGGATGAATTTGGACGAGCCGCGGGGGGTGGAGTCACTGGTTCTTCATGCTATGCTTCAGCGATGTTGTTATTTTATATATATATGTACTCGATGTTGACATATTCTTGTCCCTTATTTTACTCGAATGGGAACAAGATTCATTATGTTATTATCTTTGTGAGTCCGATGTGAGCATGCTATGTGGTTGACCGATCTAGTCGACATGGTGTAATGCTATTTTGCTTTCTTGCATTACTTGTTATAAACCAAGATCATGTTTACGAAGTTATGGTATCGATATTATTACATTGGTGGATTGTTTGTGCACACTCTCCTCTCGGATATGTCTAGTTATAGAGGAGATCTGCCCGATTTCATGGTCACATCTTCTTATCATGTATGTTATATGTATTCCCATTCTTCCCACTTCTTAACCCCACCCCTAATCACACCACGGCATCCGTGCCTTCCTCGGGAATTGGGCGTGACGACAGTATCAGCGGTGTTCTTAGCCTTGACATCTATCTTTGTTATCTTATACCAGCTTGGTATCAGAGCAATGTTCTTGGCATCTTGTTTTCATAATTGTTTGATATCAAAGCAGTTTATTTGCTTTATATCATGCATGTTCTTGAAATTGAGTGTTTAGAACTTATCCTTCTAAAGCATTTATCGAATCTGACTACCCTCATTCACCGTCGATCCGCCTCCTTTCAAAAGGGGTTGAGGTATGTGTTTATTCTTGATGCTTTATGTGGTTACGTGATGCTTGATGTGATCTTGGTTTCATGTGCTTTGGCATGGTAAGAGTTTACGTGATGTAAACGTGATGTGGATGAGATGTGGTTGGATGTTGATGTGGATGTGGAAATGATTTGTCGATGGGACGGAAGGGCCTATGCGACTGTGATGTGAAAATCGTTTATATGATATGATGTGATTAATGTGATCACGTATGGTTGATGTAAGTCTATGTGTTTACATAGCAATGTATTGTTGATTGAAAATCTTGTTTATTTTGATAAACAAGTATCTGTAAGTGAATCCTGTATTTGCTTACGTGATTATTATGATAAATATCGATATTGATATTGATATGTGTTGAAATGAACATGTGTTTGAGACATGATTACCCAGATGACTGGGGCAGAAAAAGGAAACGTGAATATTTGTTGTTATGTTGATAAACTAACATGTAGGTTTATGGATATTCGATGGCCGGATAACGTTGGTTAAGATCCCGGCATCGATGAGCGGTCCGTAAGTTCGTGGAATGTACAGGGAATGTCCATGAGCCGTTGGGAGTATTTGGGAGATTTGTTGGATTGTGGAGAAAGATCGAGGCGGTGGGAAAAGTATCGAATATGAGGCTTACTATCGGTTGACAGAGAGGCTACCAACGAGTTGGCGGCCGTGGGCGAGAAAGCAAGGATACGTGATGTTCGGGGCGGGATCCTATCACCGAGACACCTTACCTTGGATTTCTTGGAGTTATTTCTTTGGAGTATGGAGCGAGTGGACCGATCATCGAGTATACCATCGAGGAGGATGTGATAGCAAGGCATGTTCGAGGACAAATCCAGTTGATGATAGGGATGATGTTCCGAAGAGCCTTTGGGAGAGCATCCATCGCTCGACGATCACGATGCATCAAGATACACGTCACTACACCTCCATCTCGATCCTCACTTTCGAGACGGACCGAGAGCGATTTTGAGGCGAGGAACCTCCCGGGCGAGAGAGATTGTCCATCCGAGCGATGGCGGGAAAGAGGCCGGGATCGAATTTTCGGGCCACCGAGGCAGTATCAGGTTGGCATCGAGGAAGGAGACTCAGGAGGAGGCCGGAGGAGGATGAGGAGGGCTGTGAGGACTCGAGGACCCGATGATCCAGATAGCCGATGACTACGATGAGGTCGGGCATGTTGAGGAAGAAGCGGCGCCGAGCGAGGACTCGAACACGGCTTTCACGACACTCGAGGCGATCGAGGCACGCTTGGATGGGATCATACCCACGAGGCTTGCTTCCATGCGGGATCGCTTTTAAAGCGGCGGCCAATTCAAGCCACGATAGGAAGGAAGAGAGGATGAAGAAGCGAGAATGGAACCGGCTGGGACGTCACGGAGAATAGTGGGCGGATATGGAGGGCGAGGATCTAGGTAGTCGGTGTGTCATGATGGCGATCGCGATGCTAGAAGCATGGACAGGCGGCATCTTTGTGATAACGAGTCGATTCTTTTGCTCATATCGACCTTTTGGTGACATACCTTGACCTTGTATTTTGTGATCCTTCATGGACCTTGAATATTCTTGATACTAATTTGTACATAGCCGGGATGTTTATGCTTGGTGCTTATATGTGATATGAGCTATGCCATGATGATATATGATCTATGTGATGTGTGATAATGATGTTATGTGAAATGCATAACGATGATATGTTGACGAGATTGCATGATTATATGTGATGCGTGCGTGATATGTGATATATGTGATGATATATGTGATATGGGTGATGATATATGTTATGCGATGATACTCGGTTATCTATGCAGCGTTTCTAATGTTTCAAGCGTCGGTGCAGAATGTCGAGAACAAGGAACCGGAGGAACAATAACGTGGAAGAAGCCAGGAACCACCTTTGGTTGTTGACATGTGATCGAGAGTTTTCGTGGCGAGAATCACATGTTCGGCGGTCTCGACGGCCGATCGGCCGAGGCTGGATACGATCCACGAAGGATCTTGAATACATCGGTGCTAAGAAGCGAAAAAGCTGAATGCGCGATCTTTTAGCTAACGATGAGGTGATTTCTAGTGGGAATCCGTGAGGAGGACCACAACACTAGGACGATGGGGAAGGTATCGTGGGAAGATTTCAAGGAAGAACTCATGGAAAAATGCGTGCTGGCGTTCTGAGGCGAGAGAAGGCAAACGAGTTCTAGAATCTTCGTCGAGGAGAAGGGCGGTCACCGATGCGATCGCTCGTTCAACCGTCTGTCAGCGTTATCTCGTACACAGTTTGCCGAGGCTGCGAGGCGAGCGAGTTCGAGAGAGGACTCGACCGAGAGATAGAATTTCGCTCGTCGATCGGGGAGATCGGCGTATCTTGCGATCCTGAACCGGGCATTAAACATTGAGTCGATGTTTCCCAGGAAAACGATGCCACCGGACAGCCGGTGACGGAGGAAGAGGTAAGAAAATGGGAAGATCGAGGAAAGGCGATCGGTGTTCGAGGGAACCGAGGCGGTCGATGATTCAAGGAATCAAGGCATTCAAGTGAGAGAAAGCGACCTTGGGAAGGAATTTCCAACCCATGCGGAAGGGTGGAAAAACCTTGGTGCGAAATGCCGAAGGAATCATTTAATGAGGCAAGAGTAGCACCAAAGTGCTATCGTTGTAGAAATCGGACATTACGCTCGAGATTATGCATTAGGAGGGCAGCGGTGCAGCCGCCATGGCGGCATCGACTCAGCCCGCAGGCGAGAATCATGCTCATGGGGACAAACAGCGGAGGGGAGGTCACCCTAGGCGACAAACCAAAGGCCACCGCAGCAAGCGGTGTATGCCAGAATCGGCGACGACGACTCAAGCTCCGGAAATCTTGCGGTATAATCCATATGAGTGATATACCCGTTTAGCTTTGTTTGATCTGATGAGACTCACATTCTTTCGTTTCGAGAATCGCGTGTGAGAGGTTGGGTTTGGTACAAGAAATCACAAAGTACCACAAATTAACATCCCATCGGGAAGTGCTAAAGGCAAAAGAGATTTGCGAGAACCGGAGGTAGAAATCTGTGGCGAGAAGGTCCTTGTCAATTTGCATGTCATGGAATGGAAGATTTCGATGTCGTCTTTAACATGGATTGGTTGGAAAAGCACATGGCAACTATCGTTGTCTCGAGAAAGTTGCTTTTCGAAGCAGCGGAGTGGAAGTTTGTTTCCGGCATAAGGATGGGTGTTTGGGTGCGATGATCTCGGCCGAAGGCGGTGAGGATGATCGGGAAAGAAGCTGTCAAACTTTCTTGGTGAGTTTGGCGAGGAGCGCCTGGCGCATAGCGATTCTGAGAGGAGCCGGTGGTGTGTGAATATCCGGACGTGTTTCTCGAAGACTTGCGGGTTTACCGCTGATAGACAAGTGGAATTCACTATTGATCCGGAACCGGAGCGGCACGATGTCGAAGGCACCAAGCGAATGGCACTAAGGAATTGTAGGCTGAAAGCGCGATTGCGAGGCTGTTGGATCTAGGTTTTATCCGACCTAGCGTGTCGCCGTGGGGAGCGCCGGTTACATTCATCAAGAAGAAGGATGGGTCAATGAGGATGTGCATTGACTACGAGAGCTGAATAAGGCGGCGATCGAAACGGATATCCTCTTCCAGGATCGGCGATCTGTTTGACCAGCTCGAAGGAGGCGAGTGTCTCTCTAAGATCGATTTGAGGTCGGGCTACCATCAGCGAAGATCGGAAGGAGGGCGTTGCGAGGCGCGTTCGAGAACAAGGTATGGGCACTACGAGTTCATCGTGATGCCGTTTGGTTTGACCAATGCGCGGCGATCTTCATGGATCGATGAATCGAGTTTTCCATCGATGTCTGGATAGTTTCGTCTTGGTTTTATCGATGATATTCTCATCTATTCAAAGAATACCGAGTTGCATAGAGAACACCTCAGTGCTTGGTTACGGAAGCGTTCTGACGAGAGAGGTTGTATGCAGTATAGCAAGTCGCGAGTTTTGGCTAAGAGAAGTGATGTTCTTGGACATATCGTGTGCGCAGAAGGAATCAAAGTCGACCAGTGAAGGTTGAAGCGGTAAATAGCTGGAAGGTTTCGACTAATGCCAATGAGGTTGAAGCTTTCTAGGCTTGGCGGATATTATAGGCGTTTCATCGAAGGGTTTTGGAAGTTGGCAAGGCCGATGATGCAACGACTCGAGAAAGGAATCAAGTTTTCATGGTCGAAGCTTGTGAAGCAAGTTTCAAGAGTTAAAGAAGAAGCTAACAACCACTCGGTGTTAGCCGTCGGAAGGAACGATGGGTTTGTGGTCTACACCGATGCATCAAGCTTGGTTTAGGTTACGTTCTCATGCGAGCGGAAGGTTATAGCTACGATCTCGTCGGTTGAAACCATGCGAGTTGAGCTACCAACTCGCGATCCGGAGTTAGCGGCGATCGTTAAATGCGTTGAAGATTTGGAGATACTATCTCTATGGAGTAAGTGTGAGATCTTCACGGATCACAAGAGCCTCAAGTACTTCTTTGAACAAAGGAGTTGAACATGAGGCAAAGGAGATGGCTAGAGTTGGTAAGGATTATGATTGCTCTATCGGTTATCACTGGGGAAAGCGATGTCGTAGCGGATGCCCTTAGTCGCAAGTCGAGGTGAAGTTGGGATATCTTCTTACGCAGAGAAAGAGCTTATTCGAGATTTCGAGAAGCTCGACTGAAGTGATTCACCCATGAAATCGGTCTGAGGATTCATCGCGGCTTTAACGGTGAACGGATCGAGAGAAGCCATCGTGAGTCTTGAGGAGGCAATTCTGGAGAGATGCGTTTGAAAGCAAGGCTAGAAGATAGCAAGGGTTTCCTGAGCGAAGGATAACGCGCTACTATTCGAGGAAGGTTATGTGTGCCACTCGATAGGGAATTGAGAGATAAAATCATGAGTGAAGCTCATGAGGCACCATATCTGACTCGTCAGGAAGCACCAAAATGTCTGAGAGACCTTAAAAGGAACTTTTGGTGGGAAGAGATGAAAAAGGATGTAGCGCGTTTGTGGAGCGTTGTTTGGCTTGTCGACAAGTGAAATTGCACATCAACGTCCGTCAGGATTGTTGCAACCGCTACCAATCCCAAAGTGGAAATGGGATCATATCGGTATGGATTTTGTGGTGAGTTTTCCAAGGTCGGTGAGAGGAAACAACGCCATATGGGTTGTCGTCGATAGGACCGACAAAGTCGACTCATTTCTTACCGATTCGGATGGCGACGGGTTAGATAAGCTTGCTCGACTTTACGTTAGAGAGATCGTGACGGTTACATGGTGTGCCGTATCGATTACATCGAGATCGTGACCGAGGTTCCGTCAAGGTTTTGGAGTAGTCTGCGAGGAAGCAATGGGACCAAGCTGAATCTTAGTACGACATTCCATCCTCAAGCGGACGGTCGATCGGAAAGAACGATTCGAGTTTTGGAAGATATCTGCGGCGATGCGTGGCGATAGAGGAGAAATTGGGAAGAGATACTACCTTTGGTGGGTTGCCTATAACAGCAGTTATCGAGGCCACCATAAAAATGGCTCCTATGAAGCGTTGTGCGGAAGGAAGTGTCGATCGCCACTTTATTGGGACGAAGTGGGCGAGAGAAAGATGTTAGGACCGAGAGATGGTTCGTGAGGCGGTCGAGGTTATCGATCGGATCAGCGAAGGATCAAGGAAGCTCGGGGCGGCGAAGTCACATGCGAGACAAGCGTCGTCTGGATCTTGATTCATGATCGGAGATCGCGTTTTCCTTAAGGTTTCCCGACGAGAGAGTCGTTCGTTTTGGGAAGCGAGGTAAATTCTGACCGAGGTTCGTTGGACCTTCGAAGTTCTTGAGAGAATAGGCCACATTGCTATAGGTTAGCTTTGCCGCCTAGCATCGGAGATGTTCATGGCGTGTTTCATGTTTCTCGGTGAGAAAGTGCGTGTTCGACCCAAAACACGTGATCAAGCATGACAAGTGGTTCTTGCTCGGGATCCGAGTTACGAGGAGAGGCCGGTGGCTGTTTTGGAGCAGTAAAGGAATTGAGGAACAAGCGGTTAGTTGGTGAAGGTGTTGTGGAATCACCACGGAGAGGAGGAAGCTACGTGGGAGTTGGAAGACAAGTTGAGGGCTCGGTACCACGAGTTATTTTCTCACGTGTTTGAAATTTCGGGGCGAAATTTTTCTAAGAAGGAGGATGTAATACCCGTCTTTTCTAACACATTTTCGTAGCACGTTTTTCGAGAAAAGGTCGAAAGGTTGACTTTTGTTTCGGTGATCGACAAATCACGAAACCTCGAGGCGTTGTGAAGAGTGTCTTATGGCGAATTCATAGACACTAAGTATGTAGTTTTCGACCACCCATGAAGGTTTGGCACTCAGGAGAAGATTATCAGCTGGACTTTTCATTGGTCTTTTAAAAGCATATCGGTTTATAGTCGTTGTGTCCGGTATTTTATTTCGTGTCCATGGGTACCAGTTTGCAAAATTTGAGTCCGTTTGCAAAAGTTGCGTCGCTTTTGCGTTTTCGAAAAGACGCTTGCAAGTTAGCTCTGTGACCCCCGCTTTCACATAAATAGGAGGTAGGGTCTTCATTTTCAACGTTCATTTTCCTTCGTCTCTCGTGTTTACGGAAGGCCGAGCAGCTCGAGTGCTGCTGCGGGCCACTGGAGGAGTGGGGATCGGTAGGGAGGCTCAGCAGCGCGCCATTACCTTTCTTGCCGAACCACCACCGCCGATCAACCTCTCCCGTAGCCCGTTTTACATTTTTGTCCTTTTCTTGTTTTGATTCCGCCTTTTAGTAGATCGTATAGCATAGAACTCGGGATTCTAAAGGGACGAGATGGGAAAAGCAGTGCCGTGCCTTGTTGGCCGCCGATTGGTGGCCGGCGAGCCACACAGGTGCGGGTCCTTTTGGGTTTGAGTTAGGGCTATGCATTCTACTAAAGTACCGATTCCGTTTTACATTTTTCGCGTTTACGCATGTCGGGATGTTTTCCGTTGCTTGAGTTTTCTAAAGGAAGTACATGCCGGGTTATCCATTTTCAACATAGTTTGTCATTCCATGTTCGATCGTTATGCATATTGCTTATGTTTCCATTTTCATGCATCGATTTTGGATGGTTTATCCAGATCGAGGATAGGCATCGATTTTGAAGCTTCTTGTTGCTAAGATTTGAGTCGACTTGCATGCATGCATATTTTGAAAGTACCCTATTATGAGTCTTGATGCCCGAATATATTTTCATACGCATCGAGTTGATTTGAAAACCGGAGAGTGCGAATATGGGTTGAGAAAGTGAAAACCACTTGTTTTGCTACGATCTTCGTTTGGATCACGATGTTGCTTTGCTTTGTGGAAATGACCCCAAAGTTGTTCCGTCTTGTTACGGTACCTACCGGTCGATCGGTGAAGTCATCGAATCCGTAGATACCTCCGGTTAACGTTTTTATGCATTCGAGGTTGGGTTATATATGCTTATTTTGAGTTATTTACTCTGATATTTCAAAATAAAACATGTGCGCCGTAAAATGTTTTGGTGAAGTTATTACTGTTCTCTGATCCGAGATATGGTTCTATCATGGTTGTGCACGGATCTCTATTCGGTGGGTTGATCACCATCTTGAGTATTGATCGTAAGGGGATAGACCCCAAACACGTGGTTATGGTTCTGAAGGGGATAGACCCCGGAAGTCCACACGGAAATGGTAATGAGGTGGTTATGGTTCTGGCGGGGAGTTGACCCTTGAAGTCCACACCGAGTTAGCCATTGGATACGTTTGGGCATGGGCATTGGATATGTTCGGGCGAATGAATGAGATGTGATGGGCTGGCGGGATATATTCGAGCCGTGGTTCTTGGTTATATGATGGGATAGTTGATAATAACGGATCGGTATCAAAAATGAAAAATCTATTTTGCTTACTTAGAAGTGGATTTACGTTTAAAACCTTCTAAGGTAAGTGCTACAACGGCATCATGATTCTTTTGATTTATGATAAAACCCGATGAGTGCGCTAGTACTCACCCCAAACTCTTTTCAAATCTTTTCGAGAGATGGAGGAGGGCTGGACAGGACGGCGAGGGGTGGGCTGCGGGTTCTTCATGCTATGCTTCCAGCGATGTTGTTATTTTATATATATATGTGTACTCTAATGTTGACATATTCTTGTCCCTTATTTTACTTACGAATGGGAACAAGATTCATTATGTTATTATCTTTGTGAGTCCGATGTGAGCATCTTTATGTGGTTGACCGGTCTAGTCAGCGGTGTAATGCTATTTTGCTTTCTTGCATTACTTGTTATAAACGAGATCACGTTTACGAAGTTATGGTATCGATATTATTACATTGGTGGATTGTTTGTGCACCTCCCTTCGAGGATATGTCCTAGTTATAGAGGAGATCTTGCCCGATTTCATGGTCTGTCTTAACATCATGTATGTTATATGTATTCCATCTTCGACCCGCTTGGCTCCTAATCACCCGGCGTCCGTGCTTCCCTCGGGAATTGGGGGCGTGACAAAGGCGAAAGAATTTCAAGCAAGTTTTGAAGAATTCGGCATAAGCGAGTCCTCGGGGATAATAACCATGCGAGCGCTCTAGCTTGACCTTGGGTCGTCTGTTAAGACCACTAAACCTAAGACCATTCAAGTCACTTACCTTGATGGCCTACTATTGAGAAAGATAAGGAAGGTGAGATTTCCAGCGTGTGTGACAATCAGCGTGGATGACCCCATAATAAAATACAGAACAAGATGTACTACTGACGGCGAGGAGCGAAGCTCGTCGGCTTAGGGCTCAGCGGCACGTTTCGCCATCATTCGAGGTATGTTATATAGCGCTCATTCTTGGTCCATATTTGAGATGCATTAACCTGCGAGAAGCAAGATCGTCTTATGCGAACTACATGAAGGTGAGTGTGGCAACCACTCGGGCGGAGAAGTTTAGCTCACCGAGCCTTAACCACGGATACTACTGGCCTACCATGAAAGCACACTACAAGAATTTCGCTAATAGACCACGGGGAATGCCCATGGTCTATTTCAAAAATCCGCTTGGTCTACAAAGTGTAGTCTATTACGTGCGGCTATAGACCCATGATTTCCCGTGGTCTATGGGTTATGAGACCACGGTGAAAACCGTGTGGTCTATAATGTTATGAACAACGGGCCACGAAGGTGAACCACGCCTTTCCCGTCGTCTATGACATTATAGACCACGCGGTTTTCACCGTAATTATAATCGAATAGACCCAGCGCATTCCGTGGTCTATAAATGAATAATATATTTTATTATTTTATTATTTATTTAATACCTATTTTCATAATTTGAATGCATGTTTACGCTAATTAAAAATAATAATCCAAAATAGATATAAAATATTTCTCATAATATTTATATCAAAATCAAGGTACACATTTCATAAGCATTCAAACGTTATATCAGGAAATTCCCAATCTACATGTATTTTCTAACTAGCTACAAGTATTTTCTAACTAGCTACTAAAATTTATCCAAAAATATCCATTCACCATCTTCTTCATGCCAGTTTACTAACTTGCTCACTCCAGGCCACACTTCTTCATTCGGAGTTCCCAACAATCTGCATTCATCAAATGTAAGTGTGGTGAGAATAGGTAGGAAAAATGAGGTGGGATAACTAGGATTACTATGATCTATGATGAATGAACCTGAAAATGTGCAGTAGCTGTTGCAGCTCAGTCTCTCCAGGAAAGAGAGCTTGATTTGTCACCAATTCAGCTGACAGATTAAGTATTCAACCAAATATCTCAGAATTTACTAAAAATTTTCTAATAAACTAAGGTTTATGATTCTAACTTGAATAGTTCGTACCAAATATACATGCCACAGACCACATGTCCACAGCAGGGGAGTAATGTGTAGCTCCCAAAAGTACCTCAGGAGCTCTATACCAGAGGGTTAATATCTGCAAATATAGCCTTTATTTACAATCTGCTTGGTAAATTACTGGAATAACTGTAAAGTTGGTTAAGATTATGCAAGAAAATATACCTCATGAGTGTACTTCTTAATTGGCACAGTGAAAGCTCTAGCTAGTCCAAGATCAGCTATTTTAAGCATCATTGTTTGACGATCCATCAAAAGGTTGTGCGACTTAAGATCCCTATTGAGCAGCACAATAAACAACTTGGAGTCATTTAGTGGAATGTCAACAAAGACAAGATTGATGATGGATATTAGGAAAAAGACAAAAGCTTTACCTGTGCAGAACACCATGACCATGGCAGAAGGCAACACCTATGCATAGCTGGTACATTAAGCTCTGCCAACACCAACACCAACACCAACACCAACACCAACACCAACACAAAGGGGGTTCAGATGCATCGAAGCATAATCGGTTGATAAGGCAGTAATGTAATGCATAGAAACCAAGCAAGTAAGAAGAGGAGATGTACCTTGACAATTTTGCTAGGAATGTTATCCCCAGTCTGGCGGAAGCTGCGGATGTATTTCTTGACGTCAGTGTCCATGTACTTAAAAACCAGGTACAGAACAGTCTTGCCTTTCTTATTCTGGCCTTGTTTCACATCCATCAATCTGCACATTTTACGAGGCTAATTAAATACGGAACCAGTAACAAAATGGATCAAATTCGGATTAAAATTGGAGCACACAACATTGATGATTATGCAGACTCTTAGCATGTATTCAAGTCGTAGTCAAGTTTTATCTGATCGCTCAGAATAATCAAACTCGTTTTTTCACATCCATCCAATCTGTCCAATGACAAATGTGAGACCAGTAATAAAATGGACTAAAGCTGAAGGCTTAAAGTGGAGCAGACAACATTGAAGATTAAGCAGATTCTTCACAAAGATTCATGTCCTAGTCATATTGTAGCTAATCGTATTCAGCATTCAAACTGTTGCGTTGTGTATCTAAAAAGAACCCCAATTTATGGAATATGAAGAGCATCAGTTAAATTAAAGAAGAAAACCTACACCTTAGGAGCAGTGGAATACCAAATCAAAATCACGACCTCTGAAAGGCGGGAAAATACATAGTCGTATAGTCCTCAACAAGAATAAATTTTTTAAGTTCAAAACCGAGAAACACGAAAGCATATAGAATTTCATTTGCCATTTCTCCGAAAGGAATAAACATTTATATGTATATATATATATATATATATATTAGCTAGCGAGTAAAATAAGCGCTATACAGATTTCTCATAAAGCAAATGATAGAAGTTGAAAATAGACCATAAAGAGCCAGGCAACATATAGAAATCGAACACTTAAGGATACAAAATGAGCAGACAACGACGAAACAACACTCAAGCATCTTCGATAATTAGGGATTCTATCTCATGTAACTTAACATTTTCAGCATAAATCTTCCATTTTATATCATTTAGAAATGAAAACCGAGATTATCTCAATTACACCAAGCCACATACAAGAAGTCGAATAACCCCAATTTAACGAGTGCATTAAACTGTAGTTGCTTCATAAAATCAAGAATAAGGAATCAAGTCAATGACACGAAGTTTTATTGTAGTTAATTTAGGTCATTTGCATTGATCTACTGCTTCTTCGATAGATGCATCTTATAAAAATACATTACATTACATTTGATTTGATTTCACTTGGAGTAAACATAAACCTCGCATTCTTGATAGGGGTTCAAGAAGATCGAGCTACAACATGAAGCATATGAATCACACATCCACAACAATCGAGTGAAAAATAACCAAATCATCAAACAGGTAGTATGCTGAAACCGATCCATTAACTCAATTATAAAGAGGCAAAACTGAAAATCGACAAGAAGTTTACTTGACGACATGTGGATCCCTAAACAGCATTCTGAGCAACGAAACCTCGCGAAGTGTGGTTGGCGGCACTCCTTCCTCGCGAAGTGGGGATGATGCTCTCGTCGACGGCGATGCTCGACGGGGAATGGAGGCGGCGTCAGATTGAAGAAGAAGGGTAGGTGTTCGATTGTGTGTGTGTGTGTGCATGAGGGAGAGAGGTGGGTGAAAAAAAGAAAAGGAAAGGATGGGCTAGGGTTCTATCTTGGGATGGGCTCAAATAAATGGGTCGAGAATTAAAAGAAAATGAATATGGGCTAAAAGACCACATGGCTAAGTGGCGAAAGACCACGCAGCCTAAGCCCGTGGTATTTAGTCGACGTGGATGTTAGACGACGCGGAAAAAATCGTGGTTAATAAAAGTTATGCGCTAATAGACCACGCGATAAGGGCACCTTTGTCTATCATATGAAATAAACGCTAATAGACCACGTGGTTCTCTAGCCCGTGGTCTATAACCGTTTAAAAATATGGTTATAGACCACGCGTTTCACCACTCACGTTGTCTATGTCATAATAGACCACTTTAGTACTAATGTGCGTGGTCTATGACGTGTGGTCTATGAGCAAAATTCTTGTAGTGGCAGACTCAGTCGACTATGTCAGAAAGTGCGACAAGTGCCAACGATTCGCTCAGGTGTCTCACCTGTCCCCGGAGCCAATGACCGCTATCACGTCACCATGGCCTTTCATGAAATGGGGAATGGACATTGTGGGAAAATTGCCCATTGCACCTGGACAAAAGGTATACATGTTAGCAGTAACAGACTATTTTAGCAAGTGGATCGAGGCAGACTTATTCCACCAGGTCCGAGATAAAGAAGTCAAAGGCTTTATTTGGAAGAACGTGATTTGTCGATACGGCGTGCCAAAAGAGATTGTCACAGACAACAAGTCGCAGTTCATCAGTGCCGACTTCCAAAAATTCTGTAAGTATTGGAATATCAAACTCAGTTTTTCTACTCCAAGGTATCCCCAAGCAAATGGGCAAGCAGAGTCATCCAACAAGACCATTATGAACACACTGAAGAAAAGGCTAGAAAAAGCTAAGGGAAAATGGGCAGACGAACTACCTGGCGTGCTCTGGTCGTACCGAATGACCATAAGGACATCAACATGACACTACTACAAAAACCACTTTTCTCTACACCTTATAGACTACGCTTTTTCGTGAAAAGCGTAGTCTATAGGTATAGACTACGCTTTTTTATCAAAAGCGTAGTCTATGTCTTAATTTTTGAGTATAGACCACGCTAACAAAAGCGTAGTGAAAAAGCGTGGTCTATGGTGGGTATAGACTACGCCAACAAAGGCGTAGTGTAAATGCGTAGTCTATAGTGGGTATAGACTACGCTTAAAAAGCGTAGTGTATGTGCGTTTTTTTATAAAAAAGCGTAGTCTATAGTGGGTATAGACTACGCTTAACAAAGGCGTAGTGTAAATGCGTAGTCTATAGTGGGTATAGACTACGCTTAAAAAGCGTAGTGTATGTGCGTGTTCTTTATAAAAAGCGTAGTCTATTCCTAAATTAAAAAAATAAAAATCTTAAAATAGAATATCGTGACATAATTCAAAACATCAGATAATTCTTTATTCTTTTGAAGTGAACAAGCTTGAGCAAAATGTGTTTCCTTTATATGTAAAGCCGAAAAGGATTTGTTTTGTAATTGAATTTTATTTTAGTTTCCTAAAAGAGGAAGAGGAACTCATAGAGGGATCTACGAGAGAGAGAGAGGAAGTCATAGGGTTAGTGAAAACCATAAACCCCGAGAAGCTGACAAAGCGGCGGCCTCGCGAAAATGGCATCAATCATCATTGCTAAAGGCCGCCACCACCATGTGAAAAACTTCCGACCTCTTCAAAATCTCATTCACCTTCTTGCGGTCTTAGCACCACCGCCACCAGCTCCGCCACGGACACGGCGGCGGTGTGACTAAGCGAGGCGGAAGAAGAAGAAGAACTGTTCGAGGTGGCCCGCTTTCACCCAACTGGGGCATTGGCTATCACATGGCCAAAACTCACTGGCCGAGGTCTCTTACGAGATCAACAAAATCAATCTCTACAAAGTAATGAATACTTAGTATTTTTCGATTTCTTTCTTCCATTTCGCCTATTTTAGTTAATTCTACCGTTGTTTGCCTAAGTTGTGTGAGGTTTTTGAGTATGTTTGTGAGGAATTGCTTGTCGTTAATGAATTTTGTAGGATGGAAGGCATGGGAAAGCTTGGGGATTGCTCACAAAACGGTAATTATTTTCTACTATCTTTGGTGTAACGTGATTTTGGTATGATATGTTTATGCTTTACATTTGTCCGGATGGTAGTATAGATTCGATTTAGCTTTTCTTTTTTTGGTGTCGTTGAATTTTCATTCATTCACATTGTGTGATAAATGTATTGATCATAGTTGCAACCGTTGGTGACTAGCTAGAGATAAGCTCTTATTCTCACGTAAAAGGTGTCAAATTTGCTCCGGAAACGTAATTATAATTTTGTATAGGTTTTATAAATGTTCGAACCAATCTTATCGCTTAATCGCCGTCCACCAAAAAATCCTCAAAATGAGCGGGAGCATCCACTTATATAGGTTGAAGGTGGCTCTATTTGCTCCAAACTTTCAACAAACCATGTTCCATGTGGATTTTTATTTTTTTGTCACAAAGTTTATTTAGTTTTGTCGAAGCAAAGTTAGTTATCCATCCCCAAACCCTTAACCCCAAACAATTACAATTGAAGGAAGTCTTGTGTAAGATGGTATGATTGGTCTCTAACGAATCATGACCGTGGATCTGAACACTATAAATTATCTCAGAAATTACAAATATGTCAATGTTATGTGCGAATCGACATTCGACACATGATGGGTTGCTTACACAAGTTTTGTGACAATGGATTTGCTAGCTCTGTAGCTTTAGATTCTCAGATGACTCAAATCATAGTTTTAGTCATCTTATTGTAACCGCACAGTGTCACACTTAATTCTTTATAATACTAGCATGAATCTAGCGAAACCCACTAAACTGCTGGGCTAGCTTGTTTGGGATGATTTTGTTTTCCTTTACGGACAATAGTGATTGGATTAATTAGACCAAACAATGTAGCTGTTGGAAGCCTATGGGAGCTAATTTAAATACCATGCCGAACAAGTTGCATGACCCGTAGCAGAGATCTTCCAAAGGTGTCTTTGTGATTTTGTTTTGCCTTCAACAAGCATCGATGTTTGTCTATCCGAAACAAGCATCAGACTCCATGTTTTTCATTGTTTAAGCATGTTTTCGCACAATCGAACAATCAAGAATATCTGATTAAAGGCGTAAGTAATTATGGTTCCCATATCTTCCCCGTTAGTTGGCTGCAAAGTGCATATTTTGAGCAAATAAAATAATCCTTGAGCAATTGCTTTGGGCTGTGTTAGCCCACCATCTATGCTAGTGAAACCTAGTGTCTGTGGAGAATCCTGGCTGGAAGCTTGTGTAGTCTTAAACTACACAATCTTATTTTTCAAAAACTATCTTATTTTTTTTTGATTGTGTAGTTTAAGACAAAGGGTGGGATCTTGTTACTGTAGTTTAAGAGTTAAAAATTGTGTAGTCTTAAACTACACAATCTTAAACTACACAATAAATAATGACAAAGTTACATTTCTATTTTAACTCACTAGATGAGAGACAAAGCAAGGAGACAGTGGAATCATTAGGCATTTTAAGCTGCCTCTTATAACCATGAAAATACCAGTTTTCTGTTTGTTCTATTTCATTTCCCTTTGTCCATCAAACATCTAGCTGGGAGGCAAGACGTGTGATCTGTGCCTAACTTGCAACTTGCATAAGAATAATAAGATAGTTTAACTACAAATTTACAATTTTTACATATATTGGATGACAATACATGTAAAATCTTCTTAAAAGACAAGTGAACGT
Organism: Salvia rosmarinus; assembly: GCA_036937905.1. NCBI lineage: Eukaryota > Viridiplantae > Streptophyta > Magnoliopsida > Lamiales > Lamiaceae > Salvia > Salvia rosmarinus. Next base: position 24,316,040 of record CM072824.1, on the reverse strand, counting down.
CGGAATATGCTGTTTACGAGCACTTTGAGAAAAGTTAGTGCGATAAGGAGCAACCATTTTGTTTCTAACCTGTACTTGAACCACCACTCTTGAATGCCATCCATGTCTAGCATGCCAATTGGAATTCCTTCCTTGGTTTCAAGGACAGGAAGATGAAACTCAGCTTCCCTCTGAAATTAACCATGGCAAGTAACTCATAAATGTCGAATAATAGTTGTAGTTGGATTATGTAATGCTACTGATTAGAGGAGAAAGGATTGATGAAACCATTATACAAATGAGACGACTAGATTTAAACAGATTGTTGCACATATTGTGACGAGCTATAGTATAGCCGCAAACCTTCTAAGGATCATTCTTCCTGTGATGCCTACATCATTGTTCCTTAGTCGCTTTAAAAGATAAGCGAGTTTCTTAAGATCAATTTCCGAAAACATTTGAAAATAATCAACCTATCTAAAAGTTGAAATCTTAGGCTAACAAATCTGCAAGAATTTACTACATTCACCACAATATATTGATAGTTAATGTACCATCGTTGTGAGAATCCAAACCGATGCATCTTTACCCGTGGCTTGTTTGTTATTAACCATCAAGTAACAAATAATTAGGTGTGTGAACGTATTGATTGACAATGATGATTATTTGTTATTATTATTATTTACATTTATGCTTATGCAAATTAGGGTGTCTTTTTCGAAGAAAACAAAAGTAAGGCAAAGAGTTGTTAAGGAGAGAAATGTGAAGTGTTTTGACACTTTGCATTCGCCCATGAAAGTGTCAGATTTACATGTTGAAAAACTTTGACGGATGGGAAAGGATATTAATTCCATTTGAAGATGAAATCTTTGGTAAGTTCTTTGAGATTTTCGTACATCTTGAAGACATCATCCGCTTTTGTGAATTAGAGCCAATTCCGTGAAATTGCGTTGTGGTTTATATGTGGTAAGAATTTACTCTTTCAAAATTTATTTTGCAATGTTAAGTATATGTTTATTTAATACATTTTATTTATTTGTTAGTCACTTATTCCAAGAGTTCAAGGAGAGTACAACTACACTTGGTCGATGCGGTTTGTGAATCCATTTGAGATATCATATGTTCCTCAAGGCGATCAAGATGCACTAACACGTGCTTTGGCTGATAGGTTTGAGGTGTATCTCAAAATCAATTAGTGATAGTACCGTGCAATGTAGGGTAAGTCTTAAATCTTAGTTCATCACCATTATCTTCTTTTTCTCAACATGTCTAATATTATATGTTTTCTATCGATTAGGAACATTCGATTCTTCTGAGTTGATCCTCATGGAGAAACGATTTATCTTCGACCTCTTAGTCATCGCATTCGTGATGATAATCGAAAGCAATAGTCAACACGTAAGATCGACTCTTTAATTCCTTCTTTCTTTCGTGAATTGGAAATTATTTGTTGGGTTTGGATGACTATTTGCTAGATTATAACACTTAGATAAATGATTTCTTTGTTAAGAAGGCATTATGTATATGGCAAATTAATGTGACCCTTACAAGATTCCCCAAATACTCTACGCTTTTATGCGAAGGTATACCCACTATAGGTTTCGCTCATGAACATCATTGGAATAACCATTCTAGTTGTTCGTCAAGAGTTAAATGGTTTCGCAATGTGGGTTTTAAGACTTTTACATTTTGCTAATCTAGCACTCTTGGTATCGCTTATCCAACAAAGCTATGGAAGTAATTAATACTGAATTCATCTGTGAACTCAGAAATTATTCACCATCCCGCGCTTTAGTTAAAATTTTCAATCTTTATTAGTTGTCTTAATCGCATATTTGACCGCTTTAAAAGTGAAACTAATCGATGGAACAGGAATGGCATAATTTTACTTGAAAAGAAGTGACTAAAATATTAAAACAAAGTAATTAAATAAGCTCAAAGCACGTTATATCATTCTCCATTAACTCACACGATAACCGGGTTCGATTAAAACAGAGGTGTGCGATTGATGATTTCATGCAGACTATATTTTGTTGGAAATGGCATTTAGTTTGAGATATTTTAAGTTGTTTCAATATTAGATAAATATAAATTGGGTTTAGCAAAATATATAGTGTACATGTTCAAGTTATTTTAAGGAAATGGGTTATTTAACTAATTATTGTATGAGCTAGTTATGCTCAACATGCACCGCTTATATTTGTTAAATGATTTGCTAGTTTAATCCGACACTGATGCTTTTTGAGTGACTCGTTGGCCATTTATAAGGTGTTATCGAATTTTGGAGTTGCCAAGAATGACAACTTATGAATAGTCATAAACATGTTTGAGTGCTTGATAAAACCGATCAAATAAACATATGCTCAAGTCAGATTAGTGCTTTACTAATCTGATGGAACAGGGAATGGCGTAATTTTCTGATACTGCATATCAGAAAATATGCAGTTGACCAGTTTTCACTTTCCATTGGGTTAACTGCATATTTGACCAGTTTTAATATTTGCATTGCCATGAACATAATGTTTGAGCATTTACTGATACTGTTTATTGTAGTTTGAAATATGTGTATTTGTGGTAGTATCTAACTACTATTAATTGCTTGAAGGGCAATTTTTATGTTTAATGCAAAATTGGAGAAAAGAGGGAAGAAGCAACCAACTTGGGAAATTGTAAAGGTATTTTCATTTATCAAATCATGTTTGTTTTATGTTGGATTTCATATACATCTACATGTTGTTAATATTTGATATTTTAAAAAGTGTCCAAGACAACCCGATTCCAAGCAATGCGGTTCTTTGTACCACGCTCATGAAAGATATAATTGAAGAAGTTATGAAGACCGGTTCCATTTCTTTACGCTCACATGTAAGATAATTCTATTTCAATTCTTTAATATAATCATTTTTTCATACAAGAGTGCTAATATTCTATTTTGAATTGTTAATAGTTTCAAAATCGGTCTTACTCTCGAGAGGACATTGATGAAGTTCGCGTTGAACGGGCAAATTTCATGCTTCTTCACATATAGTCTGTGATGTTTTAGTTGTAAGTGATCGATATTTTCAATTATTTTGTCGTGATATTTGGGATACGGTGTTATTGTTTTGTTATGTGATGTGCATAGTATTTTTGTATAGTGATTTTGTAGAATGTAATGAAAAGCAGATCAGATATTTTTGTATAGTGATTTTGTAGTGTAATGAAAACATATCAGATATTTTTGTATAGTGATTTTGTAGGCGTAATGAAAACATATTGTATATTTTGAATAGTGATTTTGAACGTAGTCGCAAGTATATTTTAATCTCATTTGCTTGTGCTTTATTAATTGTATGAGTTTAAATAAAGAAATTAACTACGGCTGAAATTGAAAAACCGTAGTTGTTATTAAATCGACTACGGGTTGTAATAGAAAAGCGTAGTAAATTTGGCATTAAAACCGTAGTAAATAAACTCAAAACCGTAGTTAATACATATAGACTACGCATAAAAAGCGAGTGTATGTGCGAAATTTTTGTGTAGTTCTGTCAAGATAGACCACGCCGAAAAGCGTAGTCTATGTGCAAAAGCGTAGTCTATGAGGGTATAGACCACGACAAAAAGCGAGTGTACGCGCGCCTTTTCTCAGAAGTTCGAGGGTATAGACCACGCCGAAAAGCCGTAGTCATGTGTGAAAAGTGTAGTCTATGGTGGGTATAGACTACGACAAAAAGCGAGTATACGAGCGAACCAATGTGTAGTTCGTGTGTATAGACCACGCCGAAAAGCGTAGTCTCACGTGCAAAAAGGCGTAGTCTATGGTTGGTATAGACCACGCTAAAAAGTCGAGTGTATGCGCCGCATTTTCCCGAAGTCGTTGGTGCAGACCACGCCGAAAAGCGTAGTCTACGCCGAAAGTCGTAGTATAGTTGGTATAGACCACGCTAAAAAGCGAGTGTATGCGCCGCATTTTTCCAGAGTCTGTTGGCATTGACTACGCCGCGTAAAAGCGTAGTCTATGTCGAGTGGGCGTGAGTCTATGGTGGGTATAGACTACGCTAAAAAGCAGAGTGTGTCGCGCCGCCTACTTTCTCTCACACCACTTTTCTCACACTACCATCGCACATAGACTACACATAAAGCGTGTAGTCTATATCGCTTTTTGTAGTAGTGAGAGACCATTCATCTCTCGCCACTTTGAATGGAAACAAGAATCCCAACCGAAAGTCAACTACCCATCGCAAGGTACGAAATGACCACCGATAACTAAAACTAAGAAACCGTGTGCCACTTAGCCGACCTACTTGACGAAAAAAAAACAAGGCTAACATAAGACTAGCCTCATACCAAAGAAAGCATCGCGGATATTACAACAAGAACATCCGTACTCGGACCTTCAAACCGGGTGACTGGTACTCGAAAGGTGTTTGAACACCGAGGCGGTGGCAAGCTAGCCCCAAGCGGGAAGGACCTACCTAATCACCAAGGTGGTGGGACACGGTGCATACAAACCCAAGCAGCAGGAGCGGTCGCGATATCAACAACAGTTGGAATGCCATTCATCACAAACAGTACCATGCTTGAACTCCACATTCTCTACATTTATTTTTACTTCATTAAGGTCTCACGAGACCCAACCATTTCTACCGAATAATTATTGACCTTTTCATGCAGGTCAGAACTACATTCGGGCTTGATCCCCTAACAGGGTATGTAGGCGGCTCTAAGGAGCGCAGCCCCTCATCCCCATCAACCAATCACCCCAAACAGTTAGGTCACAATGACAAATAAATTCAGTCTTAACCAAAATGGCAAAGTCATAATCTAGAGATAACATATTCCATGCATATAGTTGGAACACATCTCATGCTGTCAACGTACCTCACCTCCTTAGTCATCCCTACTAGAAGTGGAAAATGAATTACCATCCAAACATATCTCAATACTTAATCAGCTCAAATTCCATAACATAAATAGTTAGAAGGGTCAAACCCCATGATGGACCGGTCATGCCGGAAAATTGTGGAGTACACGAGAATGCTAATTTTAAACCAAACCAACAGACTGGTTTGAACTCAAAATAGGGGAAAATAATGGGGCCAGGATAACCGCCCATACAGTCAAATACCAAAGGTACATGCGCCCATAATCGTCAGAGTTCGAATACTAAATATCCTATTACATAACATGAATAAAACTAAGTCTGAATAAGTCTAGCAAAGGTGACCACATTGCCATCAGTCTTCCAGTGGATCTTGAGCGTCCAAGTTTGCAACCGAGGCAGCAAGATCATCAATCTGATCAGCATCATCGGATCTCTTCGCCATTAGCTCGTCGTAGGCAGCATAAATTGTCGCCATATCCCAAGAACCAGCCTTCCCAGCCTCATAGTCTCGTGCCATTTCAGCTCGAGCCATAATCTCTCCCTCACACCCAACAAGATCAAGCTGCTCAGTCAAGTAGGTAATCGTATCCTTTAGAGTCTCAAGCTCAGCCACAGAAGCCTTCAGACGGCTCGAATCACTTCTCTCTTCACTAAGCTGGGCGCGTAACTCCCGGTTATTTTGTTCCAACTCATCTTTTGCTGTCATTACCACTCCGAGCTCAGCCTTGAAGCCTCCAGACTGAGCTTCGAGAACCTTTACCCATTTTTCCAACTCAACTATCTTCTCATGCATACAGATGGCACCTTGCAAGCCCTACAAAAAATGGAGAACAATAATACACATCAACAATCAATCAACCACACTTAGCAAAATTAAAATACAAACTCACAATGAGGATGTTATCAACAGTCGAAGCAGGAGCTTCGGGCCCTAAACCTATCAATGCATTTCGATCCTCCGGAAAAAGTAATTTGCTTGTCTGCTGTCGATATGGACGGTGATTAGTATGCACACAAGCATCGTGAGGGTAAGTGAGATGAATGGAATCCCCAGCCCAATCACCATCATCATTAGGCCTTTTTCCTTTCCGAGCGTGGGAAATGAGACCCGAGGAAACAGCCTCAACAGGCTCATCGGCACTCGAACTCACCACTACTCTACTCTTCTTTGGAACAAACTGATAATTCCGAGACATAGCTTGATCTGCAAAAGCCCGCCTCCAATGTCAATTCGGGTAAAAGAGCGCACACGGCATTCCATACACCTTTTCCAAAGATCTAGCTATAAAACGACTCGAGGAGGAAGACGAGTCAGAAAGGACTGCACACTTCGAATATGAAATGCGTTCTCCCACAGGAGCTTTACTAAGATTGTCCTCGAACAAGACAACCCGCCAATTCCTAGATTCTCACTGAAAGCTTAAGAATTGCTCGATCCTCTCCTCGACTCCCAACCGAGCAAAGGATAACGAAATTTCGAGACCTATACATCAAAGAGAACACAAATCGGTCAAACAAGCTTAAGCAACAAAACTATCACGTCAACCATATCCGACACTCACTAGTTGATCTCTGCCGTACATACATGTCCACTTTGGCAAATCCCAATTAGCTCTCTCCGGCCCAGTGGAATATGCAAGTGGCCCAACCCGGTATATCATATGCTCGTCGAATCCCATACAGGTCATTCAAACCCAACTTAGATTTCATGTAGCTTTTAAATTGTTGCTTCATCGGGTTGTCCCTTCAATCGACAATCGCTACTATTCACACCTTGCCCACCCCATGACCTCATCCTTATGATATTCTCCAACTTCCATCGCCCAATGGTCTAACGGAACACCCTCATAGATATCTTATCCTCTAGATCAACAACCCTACTAGAGGATTCCATTGAACCTCCCCAATTATGGAACATGCCAACTAAACTACCCTACAAACCCAACACGCAAAAATAAACAAAATACTCATAGAGAAAACATGACATCCAACCCAACAATATAGATAGATAGAAAATTAGCATAAGCGTGTCATTTAGATCCCATGCCAATATTTCAAACCATCACAACACCATTTAAATCAACAAGCAACATGCCCATGCCAATCGAGAACCCACCATAACAGATCGAACAAACAATACGGACATATCGGTTGTTCCGATCTATGTAAAGGAACTCAACCATGTCAACCCGCGACTAGATCGTCCCTATGACCTTGTCATACATATGTTTATACTTATAAAAGTCTCAACATGCCCGCAATAAACACCAAACAACACAATTATTGCGGAATAAATGGATCGAATCATATTCTCGCAAACAATAGATCGAAGCACACATATAGCATACTACAACAAAGTCTTACACAATTCATGCTTTGAAGATTCAAAGAACATCAAAGAACATCAAAGCAAAAGAAAGGAAAACCAACCTCTTATAGAATCCTCAAAATCTTCTCTCCACTTTCTCTAAAATTGACTCTTCATTCTAAATTCCTCAACTTGAAGTTTGTCCAAATGGGAGACACTCTCTCACTTTTATCAAGTCTAAATCTGCAGATTATCACCAAGCTTGACCATCTTGATCGTCAATGGGCCGGGTGCGCTCAACGGTTGGGAAAGACAAGCACCCAAGTAGCTAATGGATGCACAACCTCATTTTGGCCATCATCTTCCCTCCTCAAAGTGTATTTTGATGATAACTATAAGAAGAGAAAGTTGAGTCAACCCAACTCGTCGATTCATAACGCATGACCCACGATAAGGTAACCAATGCTCCCTACCTACCTATATGTTGTTTTACCCCAAACGCAATTAATAAAAAAAATGATGAAGTTTAGCAAAGAGAAATATATATATATATATATATATATATATATATATATATATATATATATATATGTATGAGAGTAACACATCCTACCTTCATAGTACGATAAATCTCGGTGCATAATATATATATATATATATTACAACAAAAGTTATAGGCAACCAACCCACCACTCACCCCGAAAGCATGGAATACTCTTTAAATCTTAAAACACACTAATCAACCCAACCTACCCTCGATGCATTGTATGACGGAGGAAAAACTTTAATAGAGCCACTTACCAACCAACCCACCATCCTTGCTCGAGTTTACGCCATATGAATTACTCCTCAAAATTGACAAGTCGTTATTTAAGTACATAGAGTTGGACTCATGGACCCCCATATCCTATTAAATTGCCTATAACCTTACATGTTGTAGTTGTCGATAATTTAATAATAGGAATTGATTTTGAATAGAAAATACTTTGTCTGCAAAGGTTATTCAATTACACCGTGGGCCCCATCACATTTATTATTATAATGAATCATTCGCAAAGCTATTTCAATTAGACCATGGGTCCACCATATTTATTATAATAAACCATTATGTTGCATTTGTATACACATAGATAAGAAAATTGGATTGTGAGATCTAATAAGTTCGTGATATTGCATATCCGCTAAAGTTAAAAGTTTCATAACTCGAATAAGATGTATACACTCAAAATACACAAACTTGTTACTCTTCAACAAGAATAAATTCTATTTGAAGAGTGGGGACAAATTGTATTGGAATAATTTCAGACAATGCCCCAACCACTTTCTCCAATCGCACAAGTCACCCAACTTCTTCAGATAAGCCCATCGTCGGACCCATGAGTAGGACTAGGCCAGTCAATCGAGTCAAACCCTACTACCCACTTGGGGAGAAAATAAAGGAAGATCGTGAGTTATCTCATCCTAGAAAATCGAAACTACCAAGGGTGGCTAGCAGGTCAAGAACAAACCCTATTCGCTACCCAACGATATAAATTCGACCTAACTAGGTCAAAGAGGCATCGAATCATTCACACCGCCTCCTGATTGAAACGATCTCGACATTCTCACCCGCCTCGATTCTCCATCTTCACGCCTCATTCTAAGGGATCATCATCGCTCGACTAGCCCGACTAGCCGCCTAACCATCCACGATCTCTCGTTTCATCTCTTTTTTGCTTATTTCTATTTTCGTCAATTATTCTTAACTGACTTGAGCGTCGGAGGCCCTTCAATCGACACCCCCACCGGTGCTCATAGGAGGGCTCTAACGTGTTCTTTGGTCTCAGGTTGCTAGTGCCCGTCGTACCGGACTAACCCGACGTCCCGTTACGTAATTGTTGGATCTATCCCCAACAATAGACATAATTAAACGAGAAAAACTTACAAACCATTCATAGATAAATTCGTCTTCCAAATATCCGTAATTGCACAATCCAATTGCTAATTCAAAATGCAAGAATTAAATGGAAAGGAAAAGAGAAAAAAAGAAAAGGAAAAAGAAAAGGGAGAATGCGTGCGTGAGAATGTGTGTGAACTATATGTTTTGCGGCTGTTCTTTATATTTATAAAACCCTCGAAAGCCCATTAAAAATACGCTGAATTGGGCCTGAAAATCACACCCAGCGCCGGACGGGATCAAACCGGCGCTAGGTGATGCTCTTTGTCTAGGCAAACGGATGGCACCCAACGCCGGACGTGGCCCAATGAGCGTTGGGTGAAGGCTTCTGTCTGGGCAAACGGATGGCACCCAACGCCGAACGCGGCTCAGCGAGTTCTGGGTGTAAGATTCTTTTCGTAACCCGCCGCCGCGCGGCCTTGCCGGCGGCCGGTGTAAGATTCTGTCTGGGCAACCCAGTGCCGGATGCGGCCCAGCGAGCGCTGGGTGTAAGATTTTGTCTGGGCAAACGGATGGCACCTAGCGCCGAACGCGGCCCAGCGAGCGCTGGGTGTAAGATTCTATCTGGGCAAATGGATGGCACCCAGCGCCAGACGTGGCCTAGTGAGTGTTTGATCGCTCCCTTTTTCACACGTAAAAGGCGTATATAGAAGGTAAGTCGAGTATCGTATCCACGAGGATTGTAATGTAAAACACGTGGCTAGCTCAACGATAATTCATCATTATTCAAGCATAGAAAAAGGGTGAAAGGTTTAAAGGCTTCGGAATTTAATCCAAAGCAGATGTAACCAAGCAGAAATATAAAATAACGCAAACAAACACTCGGATGATAAAACAGATAAGAGAGACTAACCTAGGGATGCATTAATCCTATCCACAACGTATGTTTATCCTGCTCCTATTAGCCAATTTTAATCCGCACAAGATGGAAGATCACAAATATAACCAACAACTTCAATTACGACAATTGCGGCAGAGATTACGAGTTTTCCTACCATTCTAGGTGAAACAAGTAACTCCAAAAGGATCACTAAGAATATGTTTCCTCGAATATCCTATCTCAAATATGACTCGCGAACTTATTCAGATCATGCATTCAAGATCGATTGACAATTAATACAATTACGTAATTAACCGACAACTAGATATGCATCAAGATTGATCGAAATCAACACATATAAATAAGCACCAAGAATCATGAATCAATGCGGAAGGTAAATAGCGATAACGTAAATCACAACATATAGGATCGAATCATGCAAACCCTAGATCAAGACGGAATTTTAGCTACGCATAATTAAATTACCAAAGCAATAAATAATTAAATAAAACATAAATTAAGATAGATAGATAAAACCGTAAGAATCCACGAAGAACAATTGTAGCGACTTGAATCAGGAAGAAATTCAATTCTAATACTAAACTATGAAATTGGAATGAAAATAATTAAAGAAAAAGCTAAACTAAATTAAACGGAAAAGAACTTGCAAAAGAAAATAAAGAAGAATTTGTGTTCTGCTCTGGAATGTTGTTTTAAAACTACTGATCTATCTCCCTATTTATAATAAAACCCAAGCTCCCTTTTTTCATAAATTCCCCAATCCTATTCTGACTCTGATTCAATCCTATTCTGAGTCTGATTCAATCCTATTCTGACTCGGATTAGAAGTATACATGGACTAGGTGTCTCAAATTGCTGAAAATTCATGATTTCTCGCGAGTTTTGCCCTTGCGACCTTAGGTCGCGAGCAAAACTCGAGAATCGTCTTTTCTCGACTGCACGCGCGACTTCGCTGTTTCGCTCCGTTCTCTCTCGTCCGGACTCCTAATTACAATCCGTTTGCGCCTACGGACTCCTATTGAGATGCTCTTTAACATAGTAAACTTTGTAGATCCATCCTTGTCAAATCCATTTCATCATATTCAACGTCGTTTTCAAACAGCTTCTTCGCATGAGCTCGCGATGGGCTATTGATTCCTCTTTATCGTGATCCACCTTTTGACATTAAAACCTATGCTAAAATCACATGAAATACACACGCATAATATCTTCCAAGGTAAACATAAATATATCAAAAGACAACTCAAAGATCACTTATCACTTAGAAACGAAACGAATATAGCCTTTATAAATCATGTAAAACGAAGCTTATCAACTCCCCCAACTTACCCTTTGTTTGTCCTCAAACAAATTAGAACAAAAGAGAGACGACCGAGATGTAAAGAGTCGAACGATAAAAGCAATAAGCCTCCGAGCAATGAGCAATAAACGATTCACTCAAATGAATCAAATCACAACATCTTTCGTTCAACTCCACACATCATCATAATCATAAGCACAAGCCTTCTCAAACTTGAATCCTCATGACATGGATATATATATATACGAAAACTCAAACACTCAAGTGTATCAAGGAGGATATGTATACTCTCAAAGTTTAAAAACACATGGAATCTACCATAGGCTTGCAAATCGTCTAATTCTCCATTGCTCAAATATGTGCTCAAGAACCAAGATCAAAAAGATCTTATAAAAGGTTATAATGTAGGCTCTTTGGTAAGGTTAAATATATTTAGGCTAAGTGACTCATAATCCCATAGTGAAAAACACCATAAGTATCACAAGACATAATTCCCAAATTTTCACAATTTATTTCAATTTTCAATACCAAGAATTCATTTTTCTTTAAGAACTTCATAATTATTATAGAAGTGATAAACATCTCAATGCACTAATTACTTACCCACTTATGTTCTTTTCACACACTTGGGTCATTTTTTATTTTTTTATTGAACTTATATGGGTAAGCAACTATTTTTAATAATCACTTTCATCATTTATTTCCTTTCCTTTCTTTTTCTCAACCCTCAATTTCAAGCAACTAACTATCATACTAACAACATAACCCAACCCATGGCTATATGAACAAAAATAGGTAGCTCAAACGGGCTCATCAAAGGATAATAAAATACAAAAGTTAGTGTTTCGATAGTGTATAGGCTAAGAAAAGAATGCCTAATATCATCTCATAATTCTTAAGCACATCAATGCAACCTCGAAAAAGAACCAGAGCAAGTTCTAGAGAAACACATGCTATTTCAAACTATTCACACAGAAAGAAACAAGACTGAAAAGATATGACAGTCGGAAGCTCAATTCTCACAAGTTTCAAAAATGTGATCAAGTTCTCAAAGGCTCAATACTCACAATAATCATAACATGCTTCGCCTCACAAAATCGGTTGCAATCAAATTTTCTAACAAAACAATTCTCATCATCTTGCTCGTTATTCAACTCAACCCACAAAATGTATACAAAACCCAAACACGAAAAACAAAACAAACACAAACAAAAAGAAAACAGAACAAAAATGAAAAAAACAAACCAAAACAAAGAAAAACATTGGGTTACCTCCCAACAAGTGCTAAATTTAAACGCCTTTAGCTGACCATTTCATACCCAATCAATCTGCTCGACACAGACTTCTTCCAAATCGTGCTTGCCTCGACACTTTGCATTTACGTTAGACCACCACCGAGTATGGAAGTGGCCTCCCAAACTTGAACGAATCACCGAGTTCCATGCCGAGTCCATCTCTTCTTTTAGCACCCTTGTCACTTGGTCGGTTGTCATCCAAGCTCGAGATTTGGCTAGCAATGACAGTGGTGATTGAATGACACTCTTCATGCTCTGCACTATCGTGTCGCGGGATGGCGTCATAGATTGAGATTTTCAGCTTCTCATCGTTAACACGAAAAGTTAGATCACCTTCCGCACGCCAATTAAAGCACGCACCGGTTGCTAGAAAAGGCTACCCAAGATTAGTGGTTGATTTTAAATTCAGAATGTCTAAAATAACAAAATTTCTTTGGAAAGACAAAACCGAACTCTTACCAACACATCCTCAACTATCCCCTTAGGGTATGCGATCGACCGTCACCATCATTAACGAAATGGAGGTCTTCTTCGCTTGCCCACCCCAAGCGATTGAACACATTTAACGGCATCGGGTTTATGCTCGCTCCTAAATCACACACAACACGTTGGGGAACGTGTGCTCGCAATCAAGACTCAAACAAGTGAAGCTCCCGGATCTTTCTGTTTGATGGCAATTTTCTCGCAAGATAGCACCGCATTCTTCGAGAGGTTGATCTGTCAAATTTCCCAAACTTCTTCTTATTCGCCACGCATCTTTGAGAAATTTGACGATCCGGGCATATTTCAAGTGCTTCAAAGAGAGGTATGGTGATGTTTACTCGAACACCTCTTTGAATCGGTAAACTCCTCGTCATATTTCGCCTCGACTAGTCGACTCGAAAATGGAACCGGAGGAGTGTGCGTGCGAATGAATTCAGGAGGCCCCGGCGGTTGACCTCGCGACCACTGGGTAGGTCGCGAGGTGTCGCTCTCACCGCAATCCTCCTTCGCTCGAACTTGCGGGTATTGGGTCGCCGCTAACAAACTGGAGCGCGCACAATATGATGGCTCGCGGTCGGGGCTCATGGCGCGTGCGGTCGCGAAGTTTCGCTCCGATGTACTTTCTTGTCCGTATGGCTCGGGTAAGCTTGTCCACTTTCGCCCGGATGGCGAAACATTGATTTTTCGGTCCACCTCCAGACACTCGGAAATTGGCCCGTCTTTTGTAGTGCATTCAACTGCACGGCTACTGACCAACTGATTTTCCAAAATCTTCATATGCTTTCCATAGCCATCACAATCGACCCGTATGAGTTATTTTACGCCTGCATCGCTTATAAATGCACTCGGTTCGTTGCCAATTGTTGGTTGCTTACAACCAGCTCGCCGCATCATATCTTGAGACTCGCTTCTTCGGCTCTCGAATTACACCATTCGAGCAGCGGCTGTTGGAGTTGTTGGAAGTTATTGGGGTTGGCATACTGACGATTCGGATGGTTTCATTATTCGCATTGATGCCGGATTTCCCATGATTCCTCCGATTGATGTGGTTAACCTCTTACGCCTCGATCCGACTCTTCAAAAGAGTGAATTGCTTCATCACCATCGATTTCGAATCGGCCTCGACATTGCCGCTTAACCATTGGCTTCTCCATTGGCCATTGATAGCCGCTGGCACCATCTCCTCTAAAATACGGCTCACCTCGTCTACTCGTCGGTTCAATAAACAGCCACCCACCGACGCATCCACCGTGCTCCTCAGATGCCATGTCACCACGTAGAAGCTGCGTGATCTGGCATTCTTTCGAGAACCGTGTTGTGGGCACTTTCTCAATAGGCCTCGAATCGCTCCCACAACTCGAACAATGACTCATCTCCTAGCCGGGAGAAGTGGAGATCTCGGCGATGATTTTCGGGCTTTGGTCATGGAAAATACTTTGAGAGGAACTTTTCGCAAAGATCCCCAACTGCTTATGCCCGCGGTCCAAACTTCGAACCACTCCTTCGCCGATCGCGAAAAGAATCCGAACATGCGATCCGAATCGTGTCTTATGGCACCCCATTCTGTTTGATGGTGTCATAAATATCGAGGAATGTCTCAAGATGTGCATTCGGGTCCTCTGTGACCCGGTTCGTTCCCGACAGCGCCAAAATTTGATCGCTCCATTTTTCACACGTAAAAGGCGTATATAGAAGGTAAGTCGGTATCGTATCCACGAGGATTGTAATACGAAAACACGAAGCTAGCTCAACGATAATTCATCATTATTCAAGCACGTAAAAGGGTGAAAGGTTTAAAGGCTTGAATTTAATCCAAAGAGATGTAACCAAGCGTAAATATAAAATAACGCAAACAAACACTCGATGATAAAATGATAAGAGAGACTAACCCTGGGATGCATTAATCCTATCCACAACGTATGTTTATCCTGCTCCTATTAGCCAATTTTAATCCGCATAAGATGGAAGATCACAAATATAACCAACAACTTCAATTACGACAATTGCGGCGAGAGATTACGAGTTTTCCTACCATTCTAGGTGAAACAAGTAACTCCAAAAGGATCACTAAGAATATGCTTCCTACGAATATCCTATCTCAGCTACGACTCAAGGCTTATTCGTATCATGCATTCAAGATCGATTGACAATTAATACAATTACGTAATTAACCGACAACTAGATATGCATCAAGATTGATCGAAATCAACACATATAAATAAGCACCAAGAATCACGAATCAATGCGGAAGGTAAATAGCGATAATGTAAATCACAACATATAGGATCGAATCATGCAAACCCTAGGATCAGTACGGAATTTTAGCTACGCATAATTAAATTACCAAAGCAATAAATAATTAAATAAAACATAAATTAAGATAGATAGATAAAACCGTAAGAATCCATGAAGAACAATTGTAGCGACTTGAATCAGGAAGAAATTTCAATTCTAATACTAAACTATGAAATTGGAATGAAAATACTTAAAGAAAAAGCTAAACTAAATTAAACGGAAAAGAACTGCAAAAGAAAATAAAGAAGAATTTGTGTTCGCCTGAATGTTGTTTTAAAACTACCGATCTATCTCCTATTTATAATAAAACCCAAGCTCCCTTTTTCATAAATTCCCAATCCTATTCTCGACTGATTCAATCCTATTCGACTGATTCAATCCTATTCGACTCGGATTAGAAGTATACATGGACTAGGTGTCTCAAATTGCTGAAAATTCATGATTTCTCGCAAGTTTTGCCCTTGCGACCTTAGGTCGCGAGCAAAACTCGAGAATCGTCTTTCTCGACGCACGCGCGATCACTGTTTCGCCTGCCTCTCTCGTCCGGACCAATTACAATCCGCTTGCGCCACGGACCCTATTGAGATTCTCTTTAACATAGTCAACTTTGTACATCCATCCTTGTCAAATCCATTTCATCATATTCAACGTCGTTTTCAAACGCTTCTTCGCATGAGCTCGCGATCGGGCTATTGATTCCTCTTTATCGTGATCCACCTTTTGACATTAAACCTATGCTAAAATCACATGAAATACACACGGCATAATATCTTCTAAGGTAAACATAAATATATCAAAAGACAACTCAAAAGATCACTTATCACTTAGAAACGAAACGAATATAGCCTTATAAATCATGTAAAAATGAGGCTTATCAGTGTTGGGTGTGAGCGTCTGTCTGGGCAAACGGATGGCATGCAGCGCCGGACGCGGCCCAGCGAGCGCTGGGTGGTGCTTGGGCTACATTTTTGTTTTGTTCCATTTTCCCTCGTCCAAACTCCGAATTGCGATCCGTTTGCGCCTATGTACTCCTATCGAGATGCTCTTCAATATAGGATAGATCTTGAAAGCTCCATTTCATCCTATTTAATGTCATTTTTCTACAAAACATCAAAACAAACCAAATAATTCTGAATCGATAAATACTAATCAAAACAACGACATAAATAGGACAAATCATTGGAAACGACATGCAAAAGAATATGAAAAATAAGAACAAAATCATATTAAACAACTCCTCCACACTTAAACCCTTGCTTGTCCTCAAGCAAACATTATCACCACGACACGAGAAAAGAAATCGAGAAAACATGTATTCAAGTGGATCATACTACGACATCACGTCATCCTATATTTTCTAAATTAATACACTTCTTAACATGATAATAAATTAACAATTGATTGAGGATGCGGCTTAATCCAAACAAATCACAAATCTGATCTATATGCATTTAATAATCGAATAGCTAACTTATATAGATCCTTGCATGACACATCTCATTTTCAACATAACACACAACTTCCAATACCAGATGTGACGACTCAAGGAGGATTATAGGACAATATTCATTAAGTCAAACCTTCGAGTTGAAAACCCGAGTATCCTAATGTGGTTTTCCATACTCATCACTTTGAGCTTCCATTCGAGAAGCAACATGGAGCGAGAGGAGTAGAGCTCCTTATTCCAACCTTAAGCTCACTTATTAAATCCATCAACAACTTATTCCAACTCTTTTATTTTTGTTTTTATTTTTATAACAACCTTTTCATATTTTCATAATTTTTTTCGAGATAAGACACGCAAGGGGACCATATAAATAGCAACGACAATCAACCACACATATCGCTTCATCATAATTTACTTCGACGTGCCCCACAACTAGATCAATCATCAACAACTATCAAGCCAAGTCACGTATCGATAAGAATTACTAGAAATCAGTTCGGACGTGCATACCCAATCAAATCTTGCTTACTCAACTCTACTCGTATACTAGACGATAAAGCATACTCAAATCCAAACAAAAGGTATAAAATGGAGGACGACACACCCAAATAAACACAAGTCACATGCAAACACACAAAGACAAAGCAAAGACGCCCACACTTTAGACAACACACTTCACCGAGTGCTTAAAAACCAAAAGGTAAATGTAGAAGTGAATTTCCCTGAAATTGAGAGAACATGTCAACGAGGTATGACGGTGACGACGTCCAGTGGCTTGAGTGTTCATGCTATGCAGCTCGTCACAATTCTCATCTCACTTATTTAAAAACCAGAAAAGAAAAAGAAACAAAATGAAAAGTTACACCACGCAGCGCTGCTTCAATGGCACGAGCTCCACCAATGAAAATGGACTATCCATAGTCCTTCACCGCAGGAATACCATCTCAACCAGAGCATCAGTAGTAACAATATAAGCACAGAGGACAGTCAAGGTAGCAAATAATGAATTAATTAAGCTCAAATCATACATCCTATCCTTCAAAGCAAAATAGATAACTTCAACCCCAAAAGCACAATACTTTGGAGAATTAGGATGTTGAAAAATTATAGATGCTACCTCAACGTTTGTCCTCTCCTCATCCTTCAACTGGTTCGGGAAGATATTAGGTTGTTCATATTTAGTCTCAGCTTGATGAAACCTTAACTCTTTAATTTCATCTTCATTGATTCTTCCCTCGACTTCATCTTCTTCAAAGAATATGAAAGAAGAAGTCTGCTGCAGTTGACTCGGCATCTCCTCCACACTTTGGTTGTAAACTAATTCTTCCACTGTCCTGGCTAACTGACTGATTTGGACTATTACACATTCGATAGATGCTTCTAACATTTGGAACCTTTGTTGACTCGTCTGTATGAAAGACATCGCAGTGTCTTCCAATGTCGGCTTCACCGCCGACTACTCGAATGAAAGCCTGCAATGACTCCTCCAATGTCGCCTTCACCCACCGACTCGCTCGAATGAATGTCACACCGGTTTGGCTAAACCTGCTGCACCGTGACTGGGGTTTGGGTTTAAGTGAATATGAAAGAATAAGGGTTTCAACTCATTTCATCTATGAAGAAATATAGATGTTTCAAACAAAAACGAGAATCATGATGGATCAAAATAGCTTATATATATATATATATATATATATATATATATAAGGTGGTTCCAAGGATTCGACAAAATAGAAGCTTTTACAAAGCTTGTCATAGTAACAAAAGATAACAGAGTCTCAAGAGTTTGGCAATGAATAAAACGTGTGAGACATACATATGGAGATGCATTCTCAAGGTGAACCAAAATACTTCATAATTTTGACAAAAGATTCTCGCTCAACTCCGCTATGTTCCATCATCGCTCAACCCGCACATTTAAAACAATATGCGGTGAGTACAAAGATGCACTCGGTGGACACATGCCGAAAACATTTTTACTTTACTAAGTATTGTATCGCTTACATCACAAGAAGACACAAGGGTTTTATTTGAAAAGCCTCAGGCTTACTAAATACATTTTCATTACTTTCTCAAAATCATTGCTTGGCACAAGCATTTTCTCATCACCACGATATTCCAAGTGGCATGGATAACGCACCGGAGGGAGGCCTCCTTCACCGGATGCACGATCGACCGCGAACGGTTCGGAGGCTAAAACAATGACCGTAACTCGGTTCGTGTCAAGTGTACACAACCCTAAGCTAGATTCCCTTCACCTCCAAATTAGGATCCGAATTGTAATACTTTTCTGTTGCCCAGCAACCCGAATGGACATATATAAAACATAAAACATTTTTGGCGCATAATATCGTATCTCAATTTTGCGAAAAACAAGAAAGTAATAACGAAGAATGATTTTCCAAGAAAGCTCGTAAATGGTTTTGATAAGAAAGCCCACCTCGGGAACTTAAAGTTCTTATGTCACTAGTACTTAATTGTCGTCTTCTTTCTCCTCTGAGCAGAACCCTTTTCAACGTGAGAAACGAGGTTTAGTACATCGCTATACTTTTTCGATAATCATCGATCCGAAATAACGGACTTACTACATCAATCCTTTTAACGTCAAGGATCCTATTTTCATACCTTAACCACTATTATACCTATCGGCTTGAAAAGATATAATATCCTATCTTTCAATCCTTCCTCGCTCAAACCATTCACGTGACGTATGAATCTTAATTTCATACCTAACGTCGTTATTGCATCGATTTTGCTTCTCACCACATATATACTTAAATTTTACGTTTTCAGGTCACCTACTTACAAGTCTCTACGTTTCACGTATCATATCATATATCACACATCACGAGACATCAAAATTCCTTTCTCATAATTTTGAAAACTTCAACATATCTTCGAAATTTTTACAAAATATATTATCATATATTAATAATATGATATAATATTCATCATACATAACTTGTACATCAATATTTTCAAGCTTTAGTAATTTTCGAAATTACTATCCTATAATATTCCATATTTTTCCAAGAAATTCCACATAAGATCATAGAATTTTAATCATGAACAACTATCATTATTTTATGTTCAAAACAACGATTAAATTCATGTACATCAACATATAACCTATGCTTATTTTCGGTCATGACATAATGTTTTTAATACATGCTTTATCTTTGTATTAAAATCATAATACATGCTTATAAACGTCATACGGACATATTTAATTCATAATTTCGGCACATAACATAAATTTCACGTATTTCACATAATTTTCGAAAGCATGTAACAAAACATATCACATATGATTTTCTAAAATATTTTACATAAAATAATAAGAAGTGTAGAGTTTCTAACCTTATATTTGATTTTGGTTGACGTCGGCGACATTTTCTATCTACGATTGAAGAGAACCTTTGGGATCACTCTCTATTCTTTTCTCTCTATTTTACTGCCTATTTCTCTTATTTTCGGTTATATGGTGGTATATGGGGGGTTCTCCTATTTATAGAGTTTGTAAAGTGATTTTAATCATTACTTTATAAAATATCTTAATATAAAGTCAAAAATTACAACTCATTTATCTCCTTTATTTTTGAACCCTATGAGTTGTCAATGAGTCATTTTTGATCTTATCCTATAATTTAATTATTCATCATATCTTATCTTTTTGAAATTATAACATATCTAGTTGTAAAATCAAAATTTACAACTCATACTTTACCTTTATGTTAATTTCGGCCACTTCCCATATATATAAGATAATTATTTTATTTTATTCCATAGTTTATTATGTTATTTTATTATTTAATTAATATATCTTATATCTATCATAGAATAAATAAATTACTACTTTATATATTGTATATGTAATTTTCGGTCACCTCTAGAACCTTAGGATATAATTTTATTTTTTTCTATATTATATACTTTAATATAATTATAAGATAAGGTTACTTTTGAAAAGTCAAAATTTTACACTATGACTTTTAAATTGAGTTCACATTTATTCACATTTGTTCACATTTATTTTTCAAATATTTCAACTACTACAAGACAAAGGCTATAGTTACTTGTTCAAATTGGATACATAGTCTATCTTATCCTATAATAATATTTTATCCAAATAATAATAACATAGCATTAATTAAAGCATGATATTTATATCCATTTCACACATTAAAAGTCAAATTTCGGCCCCTATATAAATATTATGCCAAATATTTTATTTTTCTCCAATTAATAGCTATATGACATAATAATAATCTTACATGATAAAATAATCATAGGAAAATTAATTAAGATCATTTCTATGTACTAAAGTAACGTTATCGGCAACTAATTCGAAACTAAGGATAAATTATCAAACTATTATTCTTTTCATAGCTAATATTATTTTCATAAATATAATGATATTATATCATAAAATAAATTTTTGGAATATTTCTAAGCAATTTCCCTAATTTTTCGAAAATTAGGGTTTCTTAGGAACTAATTTTTATAAAATTCCATTCTTATCCTATTTTAATAATTTTGAAATTTTTATAACTTCTAGGAGATAAGATTGATCTAGGATCATGATATTTATCAAGTATATAATAAATTATTTAATACAATTATCACATAAAAATAAAAGTTTTCGAAATTCACATAAAATAATACATTTTTTTGAAAACCATGCAAGTTATTATCCAAAATATTATCTCCTATGATACTTATCACTTTTCTACACATTTCTAAGAGATAAACATTATCTCTTAATTAATTATGACCTTATCTTATCATTTTATAAAAATATCATAACATACTTATCTTAAAATGTCATTTTCAAACCTTATCATATACACCTATGATTTTCGAAAATCACACTTGATTCAAGATAATTATCTTATCACATACTACATGATAAACATGACAACTCATCACATAAAATCAAGTGATCACATAATAAATCACAAATTAATTCTTTATACTCTTAAATTTCAAAATCACCATTAAATAAGGAAAATATTTCTTTTTCTTCCTTAGTGTAATAATATCTCAAATATGCTTAAAAACATATTTAAAATTATTTCGCTCAAAATTTTAAGAGAAATTTTGATTTATTCAAAATCGACAATTACCGACGCTCACTTTCATATTCGCTTTTATCGCATCGTTCTTTCTTTATTTTCGAAATTTTTAAGCCCAGAAATTCATGGTATTACATTCTATCCCCCTTAAAGAAATTTCGTCCTCGAAATTTGCGTATCCCCATAATGTTCTTGTCACAACCCAATTTCTTAACCAAGAGATTAGGCTGTGACTTAGGGACTTAACACAAAAATTTAGGACTAATGAGGAAGTAAGAATTTCAAGGAAGTTGGGACGGTCAAAATTCGGGAGATCAATTAAGGAATATTATCATTTGGACTGCAAATGTTGATCTAATAATATATATATAAATTTCATAGAATCAAATGAACACAAGAACTAACGGAAATATAATGATCGACAACAATCAATCTTTTCATGGAAGGGTTTCTTTTCACAAAAACAACAATTACATCACCATTCATCAAGTCAGAGTATGGCAACAGAAAGGGTAGTTGAGTTATATGTGTGAAGACATATAACTCCGGGCAACAAAGTATAACAATTTACATAAGGTTTCTACTTATCAGCAAGGCAACTAAATGGATAACGATTTTTCCAAGACAACTTTCAACAAATTAGAACTACACAATTTCAACTTCAACAATTTCAAAAATCATGCCTACAATCCAATCAAACAGACCTTAGTATCCGAGAATATAACGAGTTCGATATCAACTTTATCCACAGATCAAAATGACCATTCAAACCAAGAACATTCTTAGCAATAATATAATAAGGAGTTCAACTCTAATATCACCAACATTAACATAAAGTGATTCGATCATAAGGTTAATCACAACATAACAATATTTACGAACAAAAACCACAGTGTCCCATTTCAACTCCATCTCCGAAATCCAAGCTCAACCTGCATGTTTAGAAATACATGCAGGGCGTGAGTACATAAGCACTCAGTGGACACATGCCGAAAACAGTTAAAAATTTGCTCTTAGAGCTATAAGATTGACTTGCCATCAATTTGCATTACACAGGGGTTTTAGTGAAAAACCCATGCATGCTTTTCAAAGTAAATACTTACTTGCTTTCATTTTCAAAATTCTAAAACAAATGCATATGCATGATCTTTGTCTGCAGACATATTTCTCTTTCCTTATCCACGGATTTTGTCTATGTGTTGAGAAGTAGGCCTCCTTCTCAAACACGCTATGACCCGAAGGTCGCTATCCGACGTCGGTGCATTCTTTCATTCATTCATTTTCTTTCTTTCTCTTTCCGTGGACAGGCAATGCATCATGCTCAAACATTTGGCAAGTCAATGAATTTAGAAGTCATGCAGTATACATAATGAAACAATATAATTTAGCACGTGCTATTATTTAGTTAAAGCCCACCGTCGCCTTTAGTTGGTCACTTAATAAACCTTTCTTTTCTTCGTCCTCTTCCTCCTTAACTGCCTTCCCTTTTCTCGATGTACCTTTAATAATTTGATAACATTAGTAAACAATATTTCTTATTTATCTAACTATAATTTCTTTTTCATTTCTTAGGTTTTGTTTAGATGGTTTTGTCTAAACTTCTCATTTATAAGAATTTTCGCCTTTTCGGTCATCGCATCCTTTATATCTTAACTTTATTCTTATTTTCATTCAACATTCTAAATTATTATCAAACATTCAATGAACACTATTATTGTACATTAATAACTTTATTTTACTCTCTTTTCTTTCTTTCGATATTATATTTATTTTCTTAAGTTATTTAAGCATAATATAAGTAATTAATTGCCTACATTAAACTTTTCATATAATTAAGTCATAATTAATGAATCTTCTTCCATACTACTACTTTTCTTACTATTAGTATACTTTTATGTATACTAATTATTTCTATTAACTTAACATTATAATATATATATATATATTCTTTGTCCTTAAACTTTCTTTTCTACATAATATATTTATAAAATTCAACTTTTCACCTTTTTAATTCTAAACTCTTCATTTAAGCTTTATTATTCTTTATTTACATAATATATTCACAATACATAAGATATATGAAGAATAACATTAAAATTTTAACTTTCCCTTTTTCTATAATTTTCGAAATTTCACACATATATATATAAATTGTAATTTCTTTAATTTCTTCTCAACTTCTCATCTTAGTATCATATGTGAGCTCAAATCATCAATATTAATAACATATAATAACTTTAGCACATACATAACCTTTGAACACCTAAACTAAAATTTTTAAATTTCAACATATGAACTTGGAAAATTCTATTAAATTCATAGAATACTTATTTCATCATATTAAACTCATATATCAAGTTAAATGAAGAAAATAAAATCAATACATCACTTCCCCATTTTTTTGAAAATTTCGAACATATATATATATATTCTAAAATTTATTTTTGCTATCTTTTCTTCCCATTTATTAACCTAAGCATGCTTTAAACATATAATCACAACTTATTTTTAACATAACATCCATAATTCATTATCTCAACCTAAACATATAAATGAGGGTTTCTCAACTTTAACAAAATTCCTACAACTATACTACTATCAATTCATCAATTCCATATAAAATCATCAATTCTTAACTATAACATCAATATCCATTCCTAACTTTCACAAAACCTATTAATATATACAATTAACATGCTCAAGAATTTCATAAATATATAACAAAATCCATGCTTAAAGATTGAAAAGAGATTAGAATCATACCTTATTAACCTTGGGATCAACCTTAGAAATGAAAATTGGGAAGAAAATAGCTTAGGAAAAAGTTTTGTCTTAGTGTGTGTGTGTGTGTAGGCGTGATTTTAGGGAGAGATTTTGATGATTTTGCAAAATGTTAAATGGTATAGAAGTGATATATTTATAGAGCAAATTTCATTTCATTTTTAATTTAATTTATTACATGATTATTCATCAAATTTATTAAATGCTATTACTTGGTCACCAAGTATAATAAATATGTATGCTTAATCATGCATTTCTAGAGCCTTCTCACTTAATGCTCCTAAATTCATATATTTCCATTTAAATTTTAATATTATACTATGTGTAAATATTAATATTTTGATGCTACTAACTTTATACTATAACCTACTTTCTTATTTCCATGATTTCTATGAAATAAAATACTCACTTTATAATCTTACATTTATAAAGTAATGTTTACCATATAACATGAAAATATAACACTCAAATAGCAAGAATTTAAAATTTCTAACAATTATAGAATTTATTTGATCATTTAAGATCAAATAATCAACCATAACATTATTTTAAATTTTTAAACAAAATCTTTCATTCATTAAGTTATAGTTAAATTGTTAATTATATTCTATTTTATTAAGAGTCATTATGTATTTTGGATCATAATTATTTCTGTTTTCTTTTGGATTAAGGATGCAATGCCCTTATTAACACTTAAGTATTCTTTCATTCTCGATTAAAATTTGAGGTATTACATTCCTTCCCTTAAAGAAATTTCATTCCAAATTTAGTACCTTAGCTAAATAGTTCGGGATATTTCGCCTCATTTGTTCTTCTAGTTCCCATGTCGCTCATCCGAGCCATGATGCTTCCATTGTACTTTAACTAAAGGAATAGATTTATTCCTTAGTTGTTGTTCTTTATGATCCGTGATACACTCTGGTCTTTCCTCGTAACTTAGATTCGCTCAGAACTATTTCTTCGATGAACTATGTGTTTAGAATCAAACACATATTTTCGTAATCATGCGACACATGGAATACGCTAGTACATTGCTTAAGTTTGGTGGCAACGCACTCAGATGCTACAGGTCCGATTCTTTCCAAAACTTCGTATGGTCCTATGAATCTTGGTTTCAATTTCCCTTTTATTCCAAATCGATGTACGCCCTTGGTTGGAGAAACTTTGAGAAAAACTTTGTCTCCAACTTCAAAATTGAGTTCTGTACGGCGGACATCTGCGTACGACTTTTGGCGATCTTGAGCTTCTTGAATTCTTTTCTTTATTTGTCGAACAATTTCGATCATTTCTTCAATAGCTTCCGGACCCAGTATTTTTCTTTCTCCGACCTCATCCCAATATAGAGGCGATCTACATTTCTTACCGTAGAGAGCTTCATATGGCGCCATGTTGATTGTAGCTTGATAACTATTGTTATAAGCGAATTCTACTAACGGTAAGGCTTGTTCCCATTGTTCGCCTCGATCTAACACTACAGTTCGGAGCATATCCTCAAGTGTTTGAATAGTTCTTTCTGTTTGTCCGTCTGCTTGAGGATGAAAAGTCCGCATTAAAATTCAATTATGCTCCCAATTCTTCTTCGAAACTCGACCAAAATCGCGAGGTAAATTTGGAGTCTCTATCTCGAGGTGATAGATACAGTACTCCATGTAGTCGCACTATTTCGCGAACATATATTTGAGCTAATTTGCTAGCTCCATAGGTAACAGGAATTGGGATGAAATGAGCACATTTGGTGAGACGATCCACAATCACCCATATAGCCGTGTTCCCACGCTTTGATCTTGGTAGACCGGTTACAAAATCCATGGCGATGTGGTCCCATTTCCATTCAGGAATTTCTAAGGGTTGCAGCTTCCCATATGGTCGTTGATGTAATGCCTTGACTTGTTGACACGCTAGACATCGCTCCACAAATAATGCTATCTCTTTCTTCATCCCGGTCCACACGAATTGTTGTTTAAGATCTTGATACATCTTCGTGCTTCCAGGGTGCGATGTATAAAGCGAATTATGAGCTTCACTCATAATTTCATCCTTTAGTTTCTGGTTATCAGGTATCACTATTCTGTTTCGGAACATAATTGCATTGTCCCGAGCCTCGCAGTAATCTTGTAGTCCTCCGCTCGATCTTCGCTCGTAACTTCTCCAATTGTTCATCTTGTCGCTGAGCATTAACGATCCTCGCCCTAAAACTGTACAACCACTAAAGTGGATATGATACTCGCAGTGGTATCGGGTGGAAGTACTATTTCTATCTTTAACTTCTCGAAATCTTTAATCAACTCTTGTTCTTGGGTGAGAATCATTCCCAGTTGCCCTTGACTTTTTCGACTCAAAGCATCTGCAACCACGTTCGCTTTGCCAGGGTGATATTTGATTTCACAGTCATAATCTTTAACGAGTTCAAGCCATCTTCTTTGACGCATGTTCAAATCTTTTTGTTCAAAGAAGTACTTTAAACTCTTATGATCTGTGAAAATTTCACATTTCGAGCCATACAGATAGTGTCTCCAAATCTTCAATGCATGGACTACCGCAGCTAATTCTAAGTCATGCGTTGGATAGTTAAGTTCGTGCGGCCTCAGCTGTCGTGAAGCATAAGCGATGACTTTTCCTTCCTGCATAAGTACGCATCCTAGTCCGTTCTTTGACGCATCAGTATAGAGGGTAAATTCTTGATCGTGTTCCTGCATCACAACATTGGTGTCAGTAGTCAATCGCTTAAGTTCTTGAAAACTTTCTTCACATTCCTCGTCCATCGAAATTTTACCCTTTCGAGTAATGGGTCATTGGTCTTGCGATTTTGGAGAAGCCTTCGATGAATCGTCGATAGTAGCTCGCCAATCCTAAGAAACTCCGAATTTCATTAGGTGTCGAGGTGATCTCCATTCTTGTACCGCTTGCACCTGGCGTGATCTACTTTGATTCCTTCACCGATACAATATGGCCAAGGAAGTTTACCTCTTTCACCAAAATTCACATTTGTTGAATTTTGCATACAACTTTTCAAATTTTAGAGTTTCTAGTACAACTCTTAGGTGTCTTTCATGTTCTTGTTCATCTCTTGAGTAGACAAGAATATCATCGATAAATACTAGGACAAATTTATCGAGATACTCATGGAAAACACGATTCATCAAATCCATGAACACAGCAGAGCATTTGTTAGTCCAAAAGGCATCACTACAAACTCGTAGTGACCGTATCGTGTTCGAAAAGCCGTCTTAGGAATATCTTCTGAACGAATTTTCAATTGATGATACCCTGATCTTAAATCAATCTTAGAGAAAATACTAGCTCCTTTTAGTTGATCAAATAGATCATCTATCCGAGGCAACGAATATTTATTTTTCAAGGCGAGCTTATTCAATTCTCTATAATCGATACACATTCTTAGGGTACCATCCTTCTTCTCACGAACAAGACGGGCGCCCCCATGGAGATACACTGGTCGAATAAACCCTAAGTCCAAGAGTTCTTGAAGTTGAATTTTCAATTCTTGCAACTCTTTAGGAGCCATCTGGTAAGGTGCGTTTGAAATAGGTGCCGATCCGGTTCTAGATCAATCGGAAATTCCAATTGTTCATCTTGAGGCAATCCGGTAACGCTTCGTGAAAACATCCGATATTCCCGAACCATCGCACATCTTCAATTCTTCGCTCCTTCTTATTGTCAAGAGTTAAATGTGCCAAGTAAGCGCAATTGTCCTTATTCCTCAATAATTTCTCAAGACTTATTGCCGAGATTATGGGAATTCTTCTTCTTTCATCTCAACACCGTAGAAACAGTGGGTTCTTTTCTGGAGGATGGAACGAAATTTCTCGTTGTTCACATCGAATTACGGCATGATTTTCTGTTAACCAATCCATTCCTAAGATAATATCTACATCCCACATCGATATTACTTGTAAAGATCTTGCTTTCAATTTGAGAGTTCCCAACTCAAATTCTAAGTCGAACATATGTGGAAATTATCAGAGATTTACCTAAAGGAGTCATTACTTTCAGATCCTGGTTACTTCGCTCTATGTTCAGATCAAATACATCTATACATGTCGTAGAGATAAAAGAATGCGAAGCTCTCGTATCAAAGAGAATTACAATAGGAATGCCATTTAACGTTCCCATACCTGCCAAGTTTTCAGCATTTTGTTCTTGTTGCCTTGGATTTAAGGTGAATGCCCTCTGATATTGAGGTTGAGTTTGTTGAGGCTGTGGTGGCAAAATCATCGGGTATTGAGGCATTACCGCTTGTTGATTGAGATGGATGTTGAAAGCTACCACCTATGGCCTTCATTTGTGGCATTTGTTTAGAGGATGACTTTCTTCACTTTCCGGTAATCTTTGTCGGGTTGGGCAATTATCGCATAACGACCCATTTGACCACACCTGTAATGTGTATTGGTACCCCATTTACTGTGTTCCCGTATGAGCTTTGTTACAATTTGGGCACAACGGTATCCGGGAAGGTTTGGAATTGGCGGCAATTGAGTTTGGAAGGGTGGTCGGAAGAACTTGAATTAGAATGGTTTGGTCGTTGCAAGGTTTCTTATTTGGAAAGTCTCTTGTTTCCCATCTTCGCTTTCCTTTAAAACGCTGATTGTGGGGCATCAACTTTGTGGGGTTTGATTTTGGGATGGACTGGATTTGGTTCAGAGCCATCTTTTCACCGCATCTCTAATTCTATGTCTAAAGCTCTGCTCAAGGTTTCAAAGATATGAAAGGCAGTTGACTTGCCAAATGATTCTTATTTCTCGACGTAACCTCGAGCGGAACAACTCACCCATCTTCTCGCCGTTTTATCCCGCACGGAGCATAACGTGATAGAGCATGTAATTTCATCATATTCTCGCCACGCTTTCTTTCCTTGTTTGAGGTTCATGAATTCGATTTCTTTTGTTTCTTATAACTCCGGAATGTATTTTTAACAATTCCTCCTCGAATTGTTCCTGTAAAGTTTTCCAATCTTTCGAGTGAGAGTCTTTTGCGTGATTCCCACCAAAATCGGTTGGTCCTTTTAATTGAAAGGATATGCACAAAAGACATTCCTTATCCGAGCATTCTAAAATTTGAAGATCTTCCATCGCCTCGAACCCATTCCTCCGCCTCGGCGGGGTTTCCGCCCATAGAATGATGGTGGATTTTGTCAAGGAATAATTCGGAAATTTTTCTAGTGTTTGGAGGAGGGTGAGTTCGTGGGTAGGTTGGGGTATGTTTTCACCGCTTGTTCTTACATCATAGGATTTCGGTTTCGCGTCTTGGTGGCATGCCGCATTTTAAATTTATGAGAACAATATGTATGGTTGGTATGTAAGATATTTGTAAGAAAGCGAGTAAAGTGTCGTGTTTTAGCAAATAGAATTGCATGGAAACAAATTTGCATAATTGTATAAACAAGAGGTTCAAAATTAAGCAAGAAAACAACAAGCAACATAACATAAATATTTACATATCATGGAAAATTGCCTCTAAGAGGACTTTTACATTAGGAAAATTTTGCCTGCGTAGTAGGCATCGGAAATTCTTCTATCCGTCTAGATTAACTTTATACATGCATACTATTTACATAAATCCTACTTCATTACCTATTCACAAATGTACAAAACTACTTGTTAATTTTCTTCAAATTTTTAATCCATCCTTGACGCCATATCATTTCCATCGTCAGGGCCCAATGCTTCATTCTCGTCGTCCATTCTCTCAACTTCTGTATTTGCGTCTGGTATGTTTTCTGGATTCTCTTCCTCAGGCACCTCTTCAATGCATTCATCCTCTGATGGAGGGTCACAAAAACGTTTAACTTTGGATTTAGGATGAGAAATAAAACTGATTTCAGTTTCAAGGAGAGAAGGATCCTTGACAAATGGCAGATCATTAAGCTGAAGAGGTTGTACTTGAGTGGTACCAACTGGTTGTACAAATTCAGGTTCATATTTAAAAGATCTGGCGAGCCCTGTGGGTCTAGATGTTCCAGCTTCAGCCTCAAACTGATTTTCTTCAAGAAGGGATGTGTTTGGGGATTCATATGGTATGGCTTGCAGTGGAGAAACGTCTGCAGCTATGAGGTGATTATACCATGTTACGTTATCAGTGAAGTCGTCAATGTCCATATCATAATCAAAATCAACATAATCAAGTTCTTCAAGAGGAGGGTCTTCTGTAACAGGTTCTTCAAGGAAAAACTCTTCTTCAAGAAAGTTCAGATAATTTCCAGGAACAATGGGGCTCAATTCAAGAGAAGTAGTATCATCAACAGGTGTCAAGTAGTCAGAGGAAGTGATAGTGTTGGTTGGTACAACTTGATCTTCATAGAAAGGGATATCAGAGGTTTCCATCAAAGATTCTGAATTTGTCGAATCTATTACAGCAGAGGTACTAGATTCGCCCACTCGAATTGAGGTTCATTTCTTTCAATGGGAATATTTGGTATTAGGATGTTATAGATGGCAAAACAAAACCTTCCACCGGAGGATAATTGCCGTGAGGTGGACTCGGTAGCATTATATTGTCTTCGAATGATTTCTACAAATTCGGAAGATCAAGAAAGTTATGATATTCAAGAACAAAATCTATGGCAACTACAAATGCCCATTCCCGCCATCCCGTGGTAGAACCCGTACTAATTGCATGATACCATCCAGTGTCTCACAACGCAAATCCCCTAACTTGCATCCACAATTCCACAAATCTATCTAGAATTCTACAAAGTTCGATTTTCCTCTATACGATATTCATAGAACGGATCCGTCCTTCCAATAGTAAGAGGTCTTGGTGTCACTCTTTTCGGGTGTCCTTATAGCCTTGCCATCCTAACATAGAATGTAATTACTAACTAAAATGTGTTGATTTTAATATACTTAAATACTTGAAACTAAAATTTACTTATCATAGTTCAACACGTACTTCACATAACTGATCATATACATGCTTTATCAATTATATAAAGAACTTGATCATGTGAATGTAAAATGCATGACTTTATCAAAAGCATGGCTTTATCAAATAACTTTCTTTTCTAAATGCTCATTATAAAATTTTCATCTTACTTACCTGGTTGAGCTGGCGGAGATGGATTTGGAACACTGTGCTTTACGGACTCTACTTACATTAGGAATTGAAACAAAATCACATAGTAACTAACCCCATAGAACCATGCTCTGATACCAATCTGTCACAACCCAATTTCTTAACCAAGAGATTAGGCTGTGACTTAGGGACTTAACACAAAAATTTAGGACTAATGAGGAAGTAAGAATTTCAAGGAAGTTGGGACGGCCAAAATTCGGGAGATCAATTAAGGAATATTATCATTTGGACTGCAAATGTTGATGTAATAATATATATATAAATTTCATAGAATCAAATGAACACAAGAACTAACGGAAATATAATGATCGACAACAATCAATCTTTTCATGGAAGGGTTTCTTTTCACAAAAACAACAATTACATCACCATTCATCAAGTCGAGTATGGCAATGAAAGGGTAGTTGAGTTATATGTGAAGACATATAACTCCGGCAACAAAGTATAACAATTTACATAAGGTTTCTACTTATCGCCAAGGCAACTAAATGGATAACGATTTTTCCAAGACAACTTTCAACAAATTAGAACTACACAATTTCAACTTCAACAATTTCAAAAATCATGCCTACAATCCAATCAAACGGACCTTAGTATCCGAGAATATAACGAGTTCGATATCAACTTTATCCACAGATCAAAATGACCATTCAAACCAAGAACATTCTTAGCAATAATATAATAAGGAGTTCAACTCTAATATCACCAACATTAACATAAAGTGATTCGATCATAAGGTTAATCACAACATAACAATATTTACGAACAAAAACCACAGTGTCCCATTTCAACTCCATCTCCGAAATCCAAGCTCAACCTGCATGTTTAGAAATACATGCAGGGCGTGAGTACATAAGCACTCAGTGGACACATGCCGAAAACAGTTAAAAATTTGCTCTTAGAGCTATAAGATTGACTTGCCATCAATTTGCATTACACAGGGGTTTTAGTGAAAAACCTGTGCATGCTTTTCAAAGTAAATACTTACTTGCTTTCATTTTCAAAATTCTAAAACAAATGCATATGCATGATCTTTGTCTGCAGACATATTTCTCTTCCCTTATCCACGGATTTTGTCTATGTGTTGAGAAGTAGGCCTCCTTCTCAAACACGCTATGACCCGAAGGTCGCTATCCGACGTCGGTGCATTCTTTCATTCATTCATTTTCTTTCTTTCTCTTTCCGTGGACAGGCAATGCATCATGCTCAAACATTTGGCAAGTCAATGAATTTAGAAGTCATGCAAGATACATAATGAAACAATATAATTTAGCACGTGTTATTATTTAGTTCGAAAGCCCACCGTCGCCTTTAGTTGGTCACTTAATAAACCTTTCTTTTCTTCGTCCTCTTCCTCCTTAATCGCCTTCCCTTTCTCGATGTACCTTTAATAATTTGATAACATTAGTAAACAATATTTCTTATTTATCTAACTATAATTTCTTTTTCATTTCTTAGGTTTTGTTTAGATGGTTTTGTCTAAACTTCTCATTTATAAAATTTTCGTCTTTTCGGTCATCGTATCCTTTATATCTTAACTTTATTCTTATTTTCATTCAACATTCTAAATTATTATCAAACATTCAATGAACACTATTATTGTACATTAATAACTTTATTTTACTCTTTTCTTTCTTTGGATATTATATTTATTTTCTTAAGTTATTTAAGCATAATATAAGTAATTAATTGCCTACATTAAACTTTTCATATAATTAAGTCATAATTAATGAATCTTCTTCCATACTACTACTTTTCTTACTATTAGTATACTTTTAAGTATACTAATTATTTCTATTAACTTAACATTATAATATATATATATATATATTCTTTGTCCTTAAACTTTCTTTTCTACTTAATATATTTATAAAATTCAACTTTTCACCTTTTAATTCTAAACTCTTCATTTAAGCTTTATTATTCTTTATTTACATAATATATTCACAATACATAAGATATATGAAGAATAACATTAAAATTTTAACTTTCCTTTTTCTATAATTTTCAAATTTCACACATATATATATAAATTGTAATTTCTTTAATTTCTTCTCAACTTCTCATCTTAGTATCATATGTGAGCTCAAATCATCAATATTAATAACATATATTAACTTTAGCACATACATAACCTTTGAACACCTAAACTAAAATTTTAAATTTCAACATATGAACTTGGAAAATTCTATTAAATTCATAGAATACTTATTTCATCATATTAAACTCATATATCAAGTTAAATGAAGAAAATAAAATCAATACATCACTTCCCCATTTTTTGAAAATTTCGAACATATATATATATATTCTAAAATTTATTTTGCTATCTTTTCTTCCCATTTATTAACCTAAGCATGCTTTAAACATATAATCACAACTTATTTTTAACATAACATCCATAATTCATTATCTCAACCTAAACATATAAATGAGGGTTTCTCAACTTTAACAAAATTCCTACAACTATACTACTATCAATTCATCAATTCCATATAAAATCATCAATTCTTAACTATAACATCAATATCCATTCCTAACTTTCACAAAACCTATTAATATATACAATTAACATGCTCAAGAATTTCATAAATATATAACAAAATCCATGCTTAAAGATTGAAAGAGATTAGAATCATACCTTAGTAACCTTGGGATCAACCTTAGAAATGAAAATTGGGAAGAAAATAGCTTAGGAAAAGTTTTGTCTTAGTGTGTGTGTGTGTGTGTAGGCGTGATTTTTAGGAGAGATTTTGATGATTTTGCAAAATGTTAAATGGTATAGAAGTGATATATTTATAGAGCAAATTTCATTTCATTTTAATTTAATTTATTACATGATTATTCATCAAATTTATTAAATGCTATTACTTGGTCACCAAGTATAATAAATATGTATGCTTAATCATGCATTTCTAGAGCCTTCTCACTTAATGCTCCTAAATTCATATATTTCCATTTAAATTTTAATATTATACTATGTGTAAATATTAATATTTTGATGCTACTAACTTTATACTATAACCTACTTTCTTATTTCCATGATTTCTATGAAATAAAATACTCACTTTATAATCTTACATTTATAAAGTAATGTTTACCATATAACATGAAAATATAACACTCAAATAGCAAGAATTTAAAATTTCTAACAATTATAGAATTTATTTGATCATTTAAGATCAAATAATCAACCATAACATTATTTTAAATTTTAAACAAAATCTTTCATTCATTAAGTTATAGTTAAATTGTTAATTATATTCTATTTTATTAAGAGTCATTATGTATTTTGGATCATAATTATTTACATTTTCTTTTGGATCAAGGATGCAATGCCCTTATTAACACTTAAGTATTCTTTCATTACTGATTAAAAATTTGAGGTATTACAGTTCTCGATTCCTTCTCCATATCGAATTCTCAATTCCAACGTTGGTACCTCGTACCCATTTGATCATCGCATGACTTTAACTTTTATTTACATCGACTCATTTCTTAATCTCCAATCCATGTATCTAATATCCTTATGTTTTTTAGTCGTATCTATTCAACTATCGATTCTTATAGACGGTGAGTTCTATGTTCAAATCTAAGTTTAAGCGAACATATGCTAGCGTCGTATCTTCTGCTCTTGGTGAAGAAGATTCATATCCCTTCATCTCGTTTTGTGCTACGTTCTTAAAACACTTGCGTATAATCTCATAATATCGTAGTCTTGAAATTACCTCGTGCTTATTTAACTCACCGAGAACTTTTTATTCATCATGACTTGATGTATCTCTCTCTAACTGATGAAACACATCACTTTACTAATTCTGACAACTTAGGTGCCAAGATAAGTCAATCTATTTCATATTTCTTAGCTTCAAGGTTTGGGGAAAAACGTATCATGACTACGTATAAGTGTGTACGGGTTCACAATTCAAGAAGATAACTTTTTGAAATTTGAACCAATATGTTCTTTGAAAAGAATAATTGGGATATAGGTCCAAGACCGAATGACGACTCATCGAGTGTTCTTTGATCATATGGGCTGATCGGACCTGGCCACAATTACTTCTCAGTCCCCTGAAGGCTTGGTTTCAAAAGGACATTTTATAAACTTTCGGTTGTAAACTTTTTGCAGAAAAAGTGAGAAATCAAGTGATATCTCAATCGAAACTAGGTCATAGAGTTAAACTCAATGACAGAACTTTGGGTAAGGAAATTTGAAACATCATGTAACTTGTACTGGGTCATCATAAATCGTAAGGTTTCTCCAAATATGATACATATCGAAACTTAAATCCATATTTACCAACTACATCTCTTAACTTAAACATTTTCTCTTCTACTGTACCGGAATCTTTTTACTATGGATATTATTTTGCGAGAACCAACTAATAATTTGATTACGTCTCTATTAAGTTCTAATAGTCAACTTGGAGTTTCATTGCGTGTGAACATCTACAAGGGAAGACTATACTCATGTTATCATGACATTCATCATCTCAAAATCATCATTCCATTTCTACCCTTTTAGCCTTTTCTACTTGTATTATTCTTATTTCCATCCTTGCTTCTGTTATCGTGATGGACTAAAATTCTCATAGCTCATATTTCTATGTTCTTTCGCAAAAAGGGATTATACATTTTAAACAGTCTACGTTCTTTTTGGGATAACCTACTCATTGTTACCAACAATTAGTAATAACATAACTCGTTCATAACAATACATCTCTTTGAATTCTACGAATTCAAACATTTCACTTTTTGACATATCATTGTCAACTCTTTCTCATATCTCATTCAACTCTTTCTCATATCCCTATCAATTCTTTCTCATATCCCTTTCCTTTTTACAACCTAAAACAACTTTTCAACTACTTTCCACTTCAAACTTCCATTTCCGTATTTGTCTTTTCAATCCGTATCATTCTCATTTCTTAATAAGAAAATCACTACTTATAAACAATACTTAGTACATAACTTCAATAAACATCTCATAGATACTTATCTTATTCCTCACTTAACATTCTATACCCCAATTCGTATATTGTTCTTAGATTAATTCGTGTAAGCAATAGTCGATTCAAAATTTTGTCGCGTAGAATTTCAAATGAAGATACTATGCCCATGTCACAAGTGACATTCGTTTATCGAAGCTTCCATTCCTCTACGTGGCATTTCAAATTCTCGTTCGTCAAAAATCGAACTTAAAAGCGTTTCTAGGTTTTCTCGTGTTTCATTAAACACTACGTTATACATAGAAGGGAATTTCTTATGAGTTTGTTCAATCTAAGTTCTTCGTGAAACTTAGAGCTCATCTACGTTCTTTTTTTTGAAAATCAGAACAATTTTCACAATTCAACTTCGTTTCATAAACATACTTAACTGACATATAACTCTATATATGCCCTTTCATCAATACTCATATACCCCCTGGGTATAGGCTTTCATCCCTTCCAAATTAATCACAACAAAATCACATACCAATCGGGTATGAGCTTAAACTTCTTCACAAACCACTTGTTTGTCTTATCATCAATGAATTATCACAATTCAAAGCTATTCACTTTCTCTTTCAACGGCATGTTCCACTTAAAAACATTTTTCACTCATACTTTCTCAAAACATAACTTCTCAATACTTTTAAACCCATACCTTTTTATCAGAACTCACTTTTCCTTCTTTGGTTGGCGTGATGAATGTGAGCGTTGAGCGGTGATGATCGCTTCATAAAAGTCTAGTGATTCAAGCCGGACTTTGGATAGAAAGAATATTTTTGTTCAAAGCAAACGAACTGCTCTGATACCACTCTGTCACAGCCCGGTTTGGCTAAACCTTGCCAGACCGTGACTTGGGGTTTGGGTTTAAGTGAATATGAAAGAATAAGGGTTTCAACTCATTTCATCTATGAAGAAATATAGATGTTTCAAACAAAAACGAGAATCATGATGGATCAAAATAGCTTATATATATATATATAAGGTGGTTCCAATGATTCAACAAAATAGAAGCTTTTACAAAGCTTGTCATAGTAACGAAAGATAACAGAGTCTGAAGAGTTTGGCAGCGGAATAAAACGTGTGAGACATGCATATGGAGATGCATTCTCAAGGTGAACCAAAAATACTTCATACTTTTTGACAAAAGATTCTGCTCAACACCCGCTATGTTCCATCACCTACTCAACCTGCACATTTAAAAACAAATATGCAGGGCTGAGTACAAAGATGCACTCAGTGGACACAAGCCGAAAATATTTTTACTTTATGAAGTATTGTACTTCCTACATCACGATGAAGACTGAGGGTTTTATTTGAAAAGGCCTTGTGCTTACTAAATACATTTTCATTACTTTCTCAAAATCATTGCTTGGCCAAGCATTTTCTCATCACCACGTATATTCCAAGTCGGCTATGGATAAGCGCCGGGAGGAGGCCTCCTTCACCCGGACGCACGATCGATCGCGAACAGTTCTGAGGTGAAACAACCGATCGTAACTCGGTTCGTGTGAAGTGTACACAACCCTAAGCAAGGATTCCCTTCACCTCCAAATTAGGATCCGAATTGTAATAATACTTTTCTGTTGCCCTGTGCAACCCGAATGGACATATACAAAACATAAAACATTTTTGGCAGACAATATCGTATCTTAATTTTTGCAGAAAAACAGTAAAGTAATAACAGTAAATGATTTTCCAAGAAAGCTCGTAAATGGTTTTGATAAGAAAGCCCACCTCGGGAACTTAAAGTTCTTATGTCACTAGTACTAAATTGTCGTCTTCTTTCTCCTCTGAGCAGAACCCTTTTCAACGTGAGAAACGAGGTTTAGTACATCGCTATACTTTTTCGATAATCATCGATCCGAAATAACGGACTTACTACATCAATCCTTTTAACGTCAAGGATCCTATTTTCATACCTTAACCACTATTATACCTATTGCGTCTTGAAAAGATATAATATCCTATCTTTTCAATCCTTCCTCAGTTCAAACCATTCGGCGTGACGTATGAATCTTAATTTCATACCTAACGTCGTTACGTACTGATTTTGCTTCTCAGCTTACATATATACTTAAATTTTACGTTTTCACAGTCACCTACTTACAAGTCTCTACGTTTCACGTATCATATCATATATCACACATCACGAGACATCAAAATTCCTTTCTCACAATTTTCGAAAACTTCAACATATCTTCCGAAATTTTTACAAAATATATTATCATATATTAATAATATGATATAATATTCATCATACATAACTTGTACATCAATATTTTCATGCTTTAGTAATTTTCGAAATTACTATCCTATAATATTCCATATTTTTCCAAGAAATTCCACATAAGATCATAGAATTTTAATCATGAACAACTATCATTATTTTATGTTCAAAACAACGATTAAATTCATGTACATCAACATATAACCTATGCTTATTTTCGGTCATGACATAATGTTTTTAATACATGCTTTATCTTTGTATTAAAATCATAATACATGCTTATAAACGTCATATGAACATATTTAATTCATAATTTCGACACATAACATAAATTTCACGTATTTCACATAATTTTCGAAAGCATGTAACAAAACATATCACATATGATTTTCTAAAATATTTTACATAAAATAATAAGAAGTGTAGAGTTTCTAACCTTCTATTTGATTTTGGTTGACGTCGGCGACGTTTTCTATCTACGATTGAAGAGAACCTTTGGGATCACTCTCTATTTTTCCGCCTATTTCTCTTATTTTCGGTTATATGGTGGTATATGGGGTCTCTATTTATAGAGTTTGTAAAGTGATTTTAATCATTACTTTATAAAATATCTTAATATAAAGTCAAAATTACAACTCTGTATCTCCTTAATTTTGAACCCTATGAGTTGTCAATGAGTCATTTTGATCTTATCCTATAATTTAATTATTCATCATATCTTATCTTTTTGAAATTATAACATATCTAGTTGTAAAATTAAAATTTACAACTCATACTTTACCTTTATGTTAATTTTGGCCACTTCCCATATATATAAGATAATTATTTTATTTTATTCCATAGTTTATTATGTTATTTTATTATTTAATTAATATATCTTATATCTATCATAGAATAAATAAATTACTACTTTATATATTGTATATGTAATTTTCGGTCACCTCTAGAACCTTAGGATAGAATTTTATTTTTTCTATATTATATACTTTAATATAATTATAAGATAAGGTTACTTTTGAAAAGTCAAAATTTTACACTATGACTTTTAAATTGAGTTCACATTGTAATACCCCGCCGAATTAGATGCTTAATTACGGTACTTAAAACCCGTAAATTAGAGTTT
Source organism: Salvia rosmarinus (assembly GCA_036937905.1). NCBI lineage: Eukaryota > Viridiplantae > Streptophyta > Magnoliopsida > Lamiales > Lamiaceae > Salvia > Salvia rosmarinus. The sequence continues at coordinate 24,276,006 of CM072824.1, read as the reverse complement.
CGCTGAGTTATTCAACCAATAAGATATCGAATAATGATTTCGATTGTTTACGAAGGAATGAATTCCTATTTTATATTCACTGAGAATTGTGAATTAAGGAATAAGAGTATATGAAGTGTATAGCCGTATTTTCTTTAACGTTGATTTCGTATCGATAGTTAAAACGTCGTAAATCTTTCAAAGCATTCGAGCTTAGAATTAAATTCCATTATTAATGGAATAATTTAATAAAGTGATTACGACTTCATTACGACCATTTAGAGATGAGTCGATAATGAACGTTTTGCAACGTTTTCAAACGTTAACGTTTTGAAATTAAACGAAAAGCGTTTTAATCGATCAAGAAATTATAGGAAATTATTTCCTATGATTTTATATGTTATTACAGTATTATTAAGCATTAAATCAATGCTAGATCAACAAGAATTAATAGTGACCAATTATGTCAAACGTTCGAAAACCCTAATTTTCGAACTCGATTTTTATCGCATAAAATGATGCCATTAAATTATCCTATGCTATTAATTATTATACTATGATGCATATATCTATGTTTAACATGAAAAACAAAATTTAGTCTATGTTTGGGCATAAGGACCGAAAATGTTATATGTGTGTAACAAATGTATGTTAATCTTACCACTTTTGCATATATCTACTATATGGTAATGTGATTAATTATATGGTCTAATTAAATAATAAAATCTGATATATATACATATACATGTGTACAAAATCGTGCATGTGTGTGGTGTGTAGGTAGAGGTGTGTGTGGTGTCATTTATGCATGTATAAAGGGTGACAATTGTCACCCATAAGCAACCACCCCACCACCTACACCACTTCAGCCATCCTCACTCCACACAACCCCCCTCCCCAAACTCAGAATGTAGCCGTCCCCTTCTCTCCTCCTTCTCTAAAAAATCTGCAAGGAAGTTGAGAGCTCTTCCCCACCTTTCCATCTCTCACGGCAATGCGAAGACATGGCCAAGAACCAGAGCTCAACCCAAGCTACAAGCTTCGTTGCATCTCCCTCGACCTCTGTCTAAATTCATTCCTAAGGTAGGTATCCATACATCTCAACTCGTGTACCATGGACAAATCATACATGCATGAGTAGCAAAACACTTATATTGTGTGTTTATATGATTGCATGTTGTTGATCTGGACGAACAGTGACTTTATAAAATTAATAGACTAAGTTACAGTGGTCCGATGATTGTGAATTTTTAATATGTTGAACTTATATGTGTCTAATATGCCTCTGTAAAGTTTCAAGTCCATCCAACTTGATTTGCTATTTTAATCGTATGTTTCGAAATCATCGTGCAAAACTGTGAAATTTCCGTGTTCATCACCCATAGTCCGTGGCTTTCGATTTAAGTTTGGCTAATGCTAAAACTCTAAAATTTGGCAGAAACATAATTCAGCATGTCTAGAAGCTTTATGTAAATTTTCAGAATTTCTAAAATTGTTTACTATTTATTACAGATTTTACAATCTAACTGGACAAAACTGTCACGAAAGTGATAGCTTGTAGTAAAATATTTTTATCTCCCAATCTATTGGGAATCATTGAGTGAGGCTTTTTCTGGATTAAACTAGACTTAAGTGGATTTTCAATATGATTGGTTTCATTCCCAGATTCCTTATAATGAACTCACGGTGAATTTTAAAAGTTGATACATTACAGTAAGCTTTTTGGACAAACTGCCTTAGTGAAATTTTTCATGTAATAGGCTGTTCGAGTATGACTTTTACGTGAGATGTTCAAGCCGTTTGTAGTCTGATTTGGACTTGGGTTTCTTCTTAAGAAATGTTCCTCACCATGTCTAGTTATGATCTGGAAAGTTTGATCCCAAACCAAGTTTTATAGGTATACCTTTCATCGACCCAAAGTCACCTCTGAAACTGTCCATTTCAACTAGTCAACTTTGGGCTTATGTATTCTCGATCGTCGGATATTTTCCAAGTATGGTCTTCATGAAATATGTATTTCTTGTTACAAGGTTTCGAAATTGGTAGCCTGCAGCCATTTTGGCATTGTGAGTCAAAAGTTCGAGCCTCGTAAAACCCTCGTCGTTAAGCTAAAACTGAAAATTCGAAAAATTTTCTAATTATAGAAGTCGGTTTGAGTTGCCCACTTTGAGACCCTATATCTCCAAAACCACGACTCTTTTGGATTTAATTCCTCTTAGAACTTGTAGTACATGTTTAGAGGTTTCAGAATGTATCTTTGTGCGACCACACGTATTCTCGAATCGAGAGTTATGAATCGTCAAAGCGTCACTGGGTTGTTTCAAGCTGTTTTGCTGAAATTAAACACTTGAAAATTTGACTAAGTGTTGGAACTCCCCTAGGTGAATTATGCCTTATGTGAATATGGTGATGATTGATTGTTATATGGATGATATTAATACATATTAATGACCATAAATGTATAATAATACACTATATGAATTTAGAAAGAATTTTGGAAATCATTTGGTAATTTTAAGAATTTCCGAGAACATTACAGGAATTATAAGGATTTTAAATCCTTTCTAATTAAGAGTAATAATATATTTTATGTCTAAATATTATTTTGGACATATTTGGGATTTATAAAATTTTATAAGCGAGATCACTATGTTTATAACTAAACGTTATATTTAATAACGTTATAAATGAATAATAAGGATTTATGGATAAATGGATTAATATTTAAGAAAATATCAATAAAGTTCATCGATTTACGTGACAAATCGAGAATTAAGACTTTACAAAAAGAAATTGATTGGAAATCGATTCATAACATGAATTAGTAAGAAATTACAATTGAAAGTCAAAATTATTGACTTTTAAAGTCAACGTACGGAATACGTTCGATAAATACGTTAATACGCGTAAGGCGTACTAATTAGGTAAGAAACCTCCTTATATCAAGAAACGTATGAATACGTCGAACGTTTAAACCGAAAAGGTTAAAGCGATACGGTTGAGCGTGTCTCAAGAACGAGAACTATTCAATTGAAATACGTGGCGAAAAGCGTGTCGAGTTCATTAAGGAATTCGGTTTATATCGATATAGAATATCGAAGTTTATTCTAGACTTTGAGAGTCTCGAGAAGCGTGAACGACGTACTAAAACATCGTTTTACGTAAAGGTGTGGACGCCAACGCCAAGGCGGACGTTGACGAATAATCAAGTTTAAGGCGAACAATAGTCCGGTGGGCTTTACTCTACTCAAAAATATAATGCTTCGAAATATTTAATTACGATGCTTATTTCAACTGTTGATAAAATGTTTACAAGATTACCCGCCAAAATGTTTATGTTTTGTGTATGTATCCTATCCATGAGATGTTATGAGATGTTATGAAATGTTATGAATGTTGTTGGGTCGCCCCAACTTATGAATGAAAATCGATATCGGATCTATCTTGGGAAGGCTTATACAGCTAGGATTAACGTGTACACCGATGGTGATTGTGTGTTGTAAGGACACCACGGCGGTCACGGGTCGTAGAGGAGGCCTCACTCACGACTTTCGACTATGATGATATGACGAAAGGATGATAAGGGATATGATCATACACACGTAAAAATGCCCGCCAAAGCGATGATTTTGAGAAATGATGAAAATATTTTAGTAAGCACAAGACATTTCAACTAAAACCCTTGTCTTACCATGATGTGGCGATGTAATCTACAAATGATAAAATGTTTTGGCATGAGTCCATCGAGTGCATTCTTGTACTCGACCACGCATGTTTGTTTTTAAATGTGCGAGTTGAAGCGGATGATGGATGGAGCGGTGTTGAGCAATAGGAATGTTGTCATTGAAATGTTTATACCTTGATAAGACATCGTCATATGTACATATCACATGTTTTCATTGCAAGAACCTAAATTTATGTACTAAAGTCCAAGAATATATTTGACATATGTTTCTGAGTTTATTGTTAAAAAAAATCTCCCTGTATAATTATCCCTGTTTAGAGTTACAATCCCTTTTAAATCGTACTTAGGATTTAGGGGCTGTGACAGAGTGGTATCAGAGCGGTTCGCTCTTGAACCTAAAAATCTCCTTTAGGGTTAAGTCTAAATTGAGTCATTAGACTTCTAGAGATCAGCTGACAATGCTCAACACTCCATCACATCAAGCTCAACCGAAATGAGGTAAATGACTCTTTTTCCAAAGTTTTGAAAATTAGCCTGGCCAAGACGAATGTTTATGAAATTATTTTTCTCGGTTTTGGCAACGAAAAATTTGAAAGTGAAACAAAATTTTATCAAGTGAAATGAAAGCTATGAGAAAGGTTGAGAATGAACGTTGTGACAAATGATTTGTCAAGAAAGTTATGAAAAGAAGGAGGATATAAGAAAGATGATGACAATGATATGAGAAAATTTTGGCAAGATATACCAAAGATGAAATGTTTGAATTCCTGAAATTCGATAAGGGTTCATTGTTATGAACGAAGCTATGTTATTCATGTTTTAAAATGATTGAGATTGGACATTTATTTGTCAAATATGATATATTAAATTCTTTAAGTTCAACGAAATACGTGCGTACAAATGAGCTACGTTTGAATATTTGAAGTTTTACTTCAAACCTTAAAGTTGATTATGATGGCGAGCATGCTAGCTCAACGGAACGTAGACTTTTTAAGAAGCATGATCACTTGTTACGAAAGAACATAGAAGTAAGAACTTCCTTCCATTACAAGAACAAGAGTAATGATGGATTTGAGAACTTCATTCCATCTTGAGTGAAGAAAAGCAAAAGATTTATCTGAAATTGTTCGACCTCGACATATACGACCTCGGCCGACCTCGGCACGTATGATTGTCGACTTGAAATCGGCATTTATAACATCGCCTTTGACATGTCGACTGGGGTAGTTTGTCCGACCTCGGTGTCGGTAATATTCTGTACTACTCGGCATCGGTAGCAGCATGCACAACCTTGGTGTCGACATCGCTTATGACCTCGGCGCCAACGCGTGTAAATTTACCTACACCGCGCAGTGATTCTTTTTGACTCGTTCTCGGTCGTGTGAACTCCGATTTACGCACGGTTTTCATCTACGTGCTTCTAATGCACTGTACTTCATTTCTTATGAAGGACCAAATCCACGATTCCTACTCCGAATTCATGAGAATAAGTTGAAGTTAGTTCTATGATTTGAAAGGAGTAAGGCATTATAGTATGATCTGAATCCTAGAATGTTACTAAGAAAGTAAGATCTTGAGAATACAAGTAGAACCTTGACATACATGAGAACTTTGTTGATGACCTATTACGGGTATATAAGCTTTCAAATTATATCCATTACCCAATTTACGTCATTGAGTTTAACTCATGACCTAGTCCCAATTGAGAATTCATTCGAGTTTCTCACTTTTATGAAGAAAATTTTCAAACCCAAAATTCATAAAGTGTCCTTTTGAACCCAAAGCCTTATGTGGTGAGAATATAATTGTGGACAGATGCAGCCAGCCCATATGACCAAAGAAACCTCAAGAGTCGTCATTATGGTCTTGGACCCTAGAGCCCCATTTATTGATCCGAGGAACATATCGATTCAATCATTGAAAAGATGTTATCTTGATGGATGAGACAATTACCTTTTGTAGGTAATCGTGATAATTTCTCCTTGATTCTTGAAACCATCAAGTATGATGAATGTTGACTTACCTTGTCACCTAACAAATTAGTAAAGCGATAAAAGTCGGGCATGAAATAGGTTGACTTATCTCGATTACCTAAAAGTTTCGGATCAAGTAAAGTGATAGACATCAAGAAATTATGGTGTAAAGAAAATCTCGATGAGACGAGATATTCTTCCTATGGCACACATGATGTGATGACCCTTGATGGGCTTAACAAAGAATGATAACAGTGAAGTGATACCATCATACGACTATTATGATAACAAAGTTATGAATAAGATATACTCTTTAGCATAGAATGCAAAGAGTAAACGTAAAGAAAAGTATATGATACAGAGGATATGAATTTTCCTTATTATGTCATGACGAGAGCGATTACAACTTATCTTTAAGATAGTTGGATGTCTTTGAAACCTCATTAGTAGGTTGGACATGTTTAAAAAGAATGAAGATGCATACAAGATATTCTTTTCAAAGAATATATATATATAAAGTGATAGCATCCCGAGAAAATAGATCTTTCGCCTTATACCTCAATCAATGAGATTATGCTTGAGCATAATCGATTCGAGTAATTAAAACTTAGTTAAACAAAGATAATGAGATTGAGGAATCATAATCCTCAAGATTGTGTGAGCAGCGAGGATAGCCACAGCATGTAAATCAGTATGAAGGAAATATCTCCAAAGTCGAGACATGGCAATGAGATGCTTGGACTCTAAGTTATGGTGTACAAATGTACTACCTTACTAAGCCATCGACAATAATGATGATTCTAACCACGAATGTGAGGCAGAAGTATAACGAAGTAAGATTACTTTCGGATACCATGCTCAAGAAAATGGACAAAAGTCAAAATAGCAGAAGAAATTACGAACTATACAAGTAGATAGTTCATGATATGATATAAACCTCGAGAGATGTTATGACTTGATAAGTAAGGTAATTCCTTGAAGTAAAAAGCGGATTAAGAAATAGATTCATTATTTTGAAATAAATCTTAATACTCTAAGTTATAATGACACGAAACGCTTGTCTTGTGTAACTTAATAGTTAACAAGCAAGATAGCTTCTATAGATCTTGCAAAGGAAATACATCTAAGAGAACACGAAAAAGATTCTCATTGAGGACTTTAAGGTAAATCCGATTGGAAAGATTATCCTCATACTTTTGCGACGATCAATGAAGTAGGATATTAAGTATCTCTGACATGGGAATGAAGCAATCATGGAATGTCGAGAAAATGGTTAAATATATTTGACGTCAAGGCAAAAGTATAATATATTCCCAGTAGACAAAGGATTTTATCTTATGCGAAATTGCACGATGAATCAATAAAAGATTAAGAAGAAATGACTATATCAAAGGGATATTACAAACGATGGCGCTAAAGGCCAGTACAAGGACTTCTCTGGAAAAGAGTCTAAAGTAAGAATATATGAGAAATATACTCCTAAGATCGAAAAAGTGAAAAAAAGGAATTTAATCATTCACACAGGATTAGGAATGAATGATAGTGATAGAAACATGACGATCTCTACGATAAGATTTCATTATTGAAATATATCAATATCAAAGGATAGGTTGATGTAGACCTAATCACAAATGCTATTGGTAAAAGCATAACGACATCGTCTTGAGAAGTATAGGGTAAATGCGAAATAGAAGACCATAGCGAGGGAACATAATGTCCCAATGGAAAGGACGAAGATATATGAATTAGATGTTTACTTGAATAAGCGGGAACACCGTAGACCAAAGCCTATACCTCACATCGAAAGCAGAACAAAGCAGAACCAAAAGGCGAGAATAGGTATGAGGAAAAATTTCGGAATCCCATAAGATTTTGTTCAATTTAGGTGCTTCGCTTTTGACATCGCACAAGTATGCGTAGAAGCGATAGAACCCAACTCGTGGTAATCGAATCGAAATGAAAATCTCCTTACCTATACGGGAATTATGACCATCGCAGTGTTACTTAAGCTCGAATTGAACCTAGAATCGCCTAAAGTTCTATCCAATGATTTGGATCATTATATCTATGTGGAACGTAGATATAATTTTAGAGACAAGAAGTTTGAAAATGGCTATCATTCGTGTGATTAGTGACACAGGCTAGCCTTTTCGTTAGAGGTTTTACACAATGAATATCAAGACCACCGATCGCCTATGCGAATATCTTTAAGGCAACATACGTTGAAGATGTAAACGTAAAATGAGTATTAAGATAAGTGTCATGAGTCGTGTCACAAGTAGTCTACAAGTTATATACGTCTTAAGGTGTATAATTCATTAAGAGATCCTTTTTATTAAAAATTCCCTCCATTGCTTAATTTAAGTCGGACTCATCTAGAACTATATGTTTACAGATGGCAAGAAAAGAGTCGGCGAGTTAAAAGTTAACCCTAAGCCCTACAAGGTTATAACTCACACGAGCATATCAGCTCTTTTGATATGAACTAGGGATGAATTTAGAACAGTTTGGAGAAAAATTTTGCACCTACGGATGGATACTCGTAACTATAGAGTGTTAAATGAGGATGGTACCCAACGACGATGTCGTCATTTGCCAATGATTAGCGAATTTTGCAAAGAAGTATCAAGAGAATATTTTCTCCATGAGAAAAATTCCAAAGTCAAGCGGACTTACGAGATTTGTCAGTGCTCAAGTATACTCATAATGCATATGGAGCAGCACCTACGAGTACTTGTCCTAGTCCTCGGCAAGTTACCTTTGCACGGCATAAAGGAATGGTTGTACCGATATTCCAAACGCCGTCCCACATCTGTCTTGTCAATTGTACGAGAAAGAGGCGAGAATGGCAAAAGGGCGAGGATCTTATCTCCTCAAGATTAAGAGAATTACCACTACCAACTCGACCTTACTTTCGATAAAAGTAACACACACTACGGTACCAAAGAAGAAGCGAGTTAGCGGTGTGACCCATGGCTCTTTGAAAGAAAAGATCGTCGGATATATGAGGTAAAAGCGATCGAGAAATAGACAAGTTTCTAAGCGAAAGGTGCGACTCGACAAAGGTCATTCAAAGACATAGAATCTTAGGAACATATAAGACTTATATGTAGATAATGGTTTATAATGAAAATGATGTGATTATAATAGGTAAAATAAACGTAGTTTGGAAGAGTTTATGAATATGGTGAAGAAGTGTCAAAGTTTTGAGTGTAAAAAGAGCTAGACGCCTTGTAATCAGTCAGCTCGGTAGACCGACCCTCGTAAGTAATGTATGAAAAGTCCTCACTGAGGCATTATGATGTAATATTATATGGTCTTGAAGAATGGTATCCAAAATACGGAAATTAATTGTTCTGAATAAAATATGGTTACTATGAGATAATAGTTACGCCATTCGGACTAACCAATGCACCAGTCCTATTCATGAACCTCAAAAACCGAGTGTTTCACACATGCCTAGATAATTTTTATCTCAATCCTCATGGATAATGTTCTTATCTATTCAAAGGACGAGAAAGAACATAAAGAAAATCGAAGAACGTCTTTACGACTTTTAAGAGCGGGTAAAATTTTGCAATACGCTTTTGTAAATTTCGCTTAAAAGAGAAATATTCCTCGGGCACATAGTGTCTTTAGAAGAAAACAATGTAAATCGACAAAAGACAAAACAATTAAAGATGAAAGACGTCAATGACCTAAAATAAGATCAAGAATTTTATAGATTGATTAACTACTATTAGAGATCCATTAAGAACTCTCTAAGGTAACAAGACCAATAAGATAGTTACCCCAAAATAGAATCAAAATTACATGGATTAATGAAAGAAAGGCTATGTATTAATATGAGAAAGATAATAACTTATGCATCACAATGACTTAGGCCACATGAATATAATTTCCCAACTCATGACTTGAAATAGTAACAGTGGTATAAATACCGAAGTCTTGGAAATTTTACTCCTATAACAATTGTTCAAACCAAATTGTTCTACTTAGTATTTCATAATAGCACGAGGTCCCTATAGCGTGGTAAGGTCGGCCAAGTCGAATCTCTAGGAAGACTTAACGGGGTTTATGATGTGTTACGATAAAAGCAATAAATCTAAATCCTAAACTTGATTTGGGGTGATGATTAACTAAGATTAACATGAAAATTAAACATGCAAACAATTCAACGATAGCGTTGGCGGTTCAATCGCATAGCGAGAATTCTTGAGAATGTGAGATAAACTAGGGCATTAGGGTTCTTGGCCTTGATTAATCGATTTATTGCTTGATCGAAATTTACCTATTCATGCAATATTCAAACCTCAATCCAAACACTCGACTTTCGTTCGTGGATTAAATCTAGGTTATCAAATTTCACAAATATATAAACTATTAGAGTCCCGTTTAGGTAACCTCTAATCAATCTATTCTATGACTTAACGTATCTATCTCTCGATAATACACGAAACATAAACAATTAAAATAGTGATTAATCAATTACCAAATTCATATCATGCACGTATCTATCTCTCGATAATACACGAAACATAAATAATTCAATAGAGATCAATCACTCAACAATAAACCCTAGGTTTCAATTGGTATTCTCAATCAAACAAATCATCAATCAATCAATTTGAATCACCCAACCCTAGAAAGGAATTAGTTCATGCTCGTCTCACGATTCAAACAATTAAAATCGATAGAAATCATTATCCAACAATCAAATGAAGAAAAATCGAATAACAAGCCTTACAATCGTAAATGTCGTTGATGGATTTCTCCAATCAAATGTCTTGAATCAATCCCAAATGCAAAGAGAATTACAAGAAAAATAATGGAGAACAGAAGTGTGGAGAGAATTCTGAAAACTGATGGAAAAACTGAAAATATCGTGCGTAAGAATGTGTCTCTAGGGTTTCACGCGTTACACTTATATATATTCGCGGAAATTCACGCCCAGCGCCGGACGGAGACCCAGCGCCGGACGCGAGGTCTTCAAAACCAGGCAAATTACTGAGCACCCAGCGCCGGACGTGGACACAGCCGACGGGGCCTGCGGAAAGCGGAGTCGGCACGGACGCAAGACAAATACGGACGCGGCTTCTACTCGATGGCTTCAACTCCTAGCCCAGCGCCGGATGCATGGCAGCGCGGACGCGGGCTGTCTCTGGATGGATTCGCATTGACGCCCAGCGCCGGACGCGATGCAGCGCCGGACGCGACGTCTTCTGACAACTTCAACCCGAGACACCAGTAGCCGGACGCATTCCAGCACGGACGGAATATCTGGGCGATCTCAACTCCGCCCCAAAGACCGGACGCGACCGCGCACGGACGTGGGCCTTCACGCGGCGCTTCACCTTTGCCAGACGCACCAGGCGCGGCTACGCCAAGTCCGACGCTTGGGTGCGTTTTAAGCTCAAATATGCAAAACGCGACTTTCCCTACACAAAACAAAACAAGCATGATTCCAATAAAAAGATATTCAAACTTAAGCATATAGGAACCAAAACGTAACAAACAAACAAAGAAAAACACAACAAAAACATGCAAAACAACAATAAATTAAGAACCCTTCACAATTTACAAAAGTTTGAACTCATTCTTCGAGCAAAGAAACTTGGATACATGATAGAAAGGATGGCTCGAATCAGTAAAAGATTATAAATATGATAAATGATCACCTAAGAACAGTTAATGTAGAATCTAATGCCTAAGATATAAATTCAGCCTAAATCATGGTATGTCCTTATAGAAAAGGAAAACTCATCAGAAAGGTTAAGAAAACGAGAACAGAAATAGTCGGGAAATCAAGGACGAACGTAAGTGGTACCCTCACAACCATGGTGAAATATGACTAAAAAGAGAAAATGAAGATGGGAATAGAATACAAATTAAAATAAGAAATAAAGAGCTAAAGGATATTTTAAGGAGCGCTGGACAGTGTTATATTGCCTAAGAGAGAGATATACATATATTTCCAAGCAATAATAAGCTTAGAAATGAAACCAAGAATGAATTTCATGATCCTTCTCATACCGCCCAACCAGGCATTATTAAGATGTATTATGATTTACGAGAAAAGTTAGATAGCAAGGAATGAAATGAGATGTAACCATGATTGTCAAGCAGTGTCTCGGTTACCAACAAATAAAGGCATTGTATCAAAGGCCTTATAAGAGGTTATAATCTCTAGAGATACACAAATGAGAATGGAATGATATAGCAATCGATCTTATGACAGATTTTACCAAAGTCATAAAGAAGCAACACTGATATATGGGTAATAGTGAAATGACTCACCAATTATGTTTGACTTTGCCTATTCAGATAACTCGTAGATCCAATAAGTTAACTCAGTTATACAAAAAGGAAATTTTATATTTACAAGGAGTACCGAACCTATCGCTCGGATAGAGACACCAAAGTACCCTAGATTTTGAACTAACTCATAAAAGGAGTTAGATACGAGATTGAGCCTTAACATATATGTCCACTCATGGCGGAAGGACAATCAAAAGGACGATATGAATGTTTAAGGATACGATAGAACAAATGATAAACCAGGTATCGGTGGGAACTTATTGTACCACTTGTTAAGTTTATGTACGACCGTAGTGTCGAACAACGATTAATATAGCCTTATGAGGCATTGTCTTTGAAGAAGTATCGACCACCACTTTATTGTAATAGAGTAGGTAAGAGAAGGTATAAGGTCACGATGTCGTAAGGAAATGACTAAGATATCATAATAAGGCAAAGAATAAGAAAAGCTAAGAGACGGACAAAAGTCTTACCGATACGCCGTAATTTTGAATCGTATTTTTAAATGCGGAATTAAAATTTCTTAAGGTTTCTCCATCGAGAGAAATTATGAGGATTCGGTGCAAAGAATGATTAGATCGCGTTTTATAGGACCTTACGAGCTCCTAACAATGATAGGCCAAGTAGCCTATAGCTTGGTACTTCCACCACATTTGGGGAAAGTGCGAAATGTTTTCCTCGTGTCACGATTAAGGAAATACGAAAATTGCCCAATTCACTAAAACCAACATGATGGCGTGACCTTTGACTCGGATGAGTTATGATGAAAATCTCGACTAATTTGATCGTGCGATTCAACGATTAAAGAAGCAAGTTCGGGTCTTTTAATGAAAATCCAATGGAAAAACCATGGACAAAATGAAAACACGTGGAAAGTTATGATGTTATGATGTTAAGATACCCATACTTTATGAGGTATGCAAATTTCGGGACGAAATTTCTTTTAAGGGGGGTAGGATGTAATACCCCGCAGAATTAGATGCTTAATTACGGTACTTAAAACCCGTAAATTAGAGTTTCGCTGAGTTATTCAACCAGTAAGATATCGAATAATGATTTCGATTGTTTACGAAGGAATGAATTCCTATTTTATATTCACTGAGAATTGTGAATTAAGGAATAAGAGTATATGAAGTGTATAGCCGTATTTTCTTTAACGTTGATTTCGTATCGATAGTTAAAACGTCGTAAATCTTTCTAAGCATTCGAGCTTAGAATTAAATTCCATTATTAATGGAATAATTTAATAAAGTGATTACGACTTCATTACGACCATTTCGAGATGAGTCGATAATGAACGTTTTGCAACGTTTTCAAACGTTAACGTTTTGAAATGAAACGAAAAGCATTTTAATCGATCAAGAAATTATAGGAAATTATTTCCTATGATTTTATATGTTATTACAGTATTATTAAGCATTAAATCAATGCTAGATCAACAAGAATTAATAGTGGCCAATTTTGTCAAACGTTCGAAAACCCTAATTTTCGAACTCGATTTTTATCGCATATAATGATGCCATTAAATTATCCTATGCTATTAATTATCACCTAAATCATATACTATGATGCATATATCTATGTTTAACATGAAAAACAAAATTTAGTCTATGTTTGGGCATAACGGCCGAAAATGTTATATGTGTGTAACAAATTTATGTTAATCTTACCACTTTTGCATATATCTACTATATGGAAATGTGATTAATTATATGGTCTAATTAAATGATTAAATCTGATATATATACATATATATGTGTACAAAATCGTGCATGTGTGTGGTGTGTAGGTAGAGGTGTGTGTGGTGTCATTTATGCATGTATTAAGGGTGACAATTGTCACCCATAAGTAACCACCCCACCACCTACACCACTTCAGCCATCCTCACTCCACACAACCCCCCCCCCCCAAACTCAGAATGTAGCCGTCCCCTTCTCACCTCCTTCTCTCAAAAAATCTGCAAGGAAGTTGAGAGCTCTTCCCCACCCTTCCATCTCTCACGGCAATGCGAAGACATGGCCAAGAATCAGAGCTCAACCCAAGCTACAAGCTTCGTTGCATCTCCCTCGACCTCTGGCTAAATTCATTCCTAAGGTAGGTATCCATACATCTCAACTCGTGTACCATGACCAAATCATACATGCATGAGTAGCAAAACACTTATATTGTGCGTTTATATGATTGCATGTTGTTGATCTGGATGAACAGTGCCTTTATAAAATTAATAGACTAAGTTACAGTGGTCTGATGATTGTGAATTTTTAATATTTTGACATTATATGTGTCTAATATGCCTCTGTAAAATTTCAAGTTCATCCAACTTGATTTGCTATTTTAATAATATTTTTCGAAAGCATCGCCCAAAACTGTGAAATTGCCTTGTTCATCACCCATAGTCCGTGGATTTCGTTTTAAGTTTGGCTAATGATAAAACTCTAAAATTTGGCAGAAACATAATTCAGCATGTCTAGAAGATGTATGTAAATTTTCAGAATTTTCTAAAAATGTTTACTATTTATTACAGATTTTACAATCTAACTGCACAAAACAGTCACGGAAGTGATAGCTTGTAGTAAACTATTTTTATCTCCCAATCTATTGTGAATCATAGAGTGAGGCTTTCTCTGGATTAAACTAGACTTAAGTGGCTTTTCGATATGATTGGTTTCATTCCCAGATTCCTTATAATGAACTCACGGTGAATTTTTAAAGTTGATACATTACAGTAAGCTTTTTGGACAAACTGCCTTAGTGAAATTTTTCATGTAATAGGCTGTTCGAGTATGACTTTTACGTGAGATGTTCAAGCCGTTTGTAGTCCGATTTGAACTTGGGTTTCTTCATAAGAAATGTTCCTCACCATATCTAGTTATGATCTGGAAAGTTTGATCCCAAACCAAGTTTTATAGGTATACCTTTCATCGACCCAAAGTCACCTACTGGAAACTGTCCATTTCCAACTAGTCAACTTTGGGCTTATGTATTTCTCGATCGTCGGATATTTTCCAGTATGGTCTTCATGAAATATGTAGTTCTTGTTACAAGGTTTCGAAATTGGTAGCCTGCAGCCATTTTTGCATTGTGAGTCAAAGTTACGAGCCTCGTAAAACCCCTCGTCGTTAAGCTAAAACTGAAAATTTGAAAATTTTTCTAATTATAGAAGTCAGTTTGAGTTGCCCACTTTGAGACCCTATATCTCCAAAACCACGACTCTTTTGGATTTAATTCCTCTTAGAACTTGTAGTACATGTTTAGAGGTTTCCGAATGTATCTTTGTGCGACCATACGATTCAGAATCGAGAGTTATGAATCGTCAAAGTACGTCACTTGGGTTGTTTCAAGTTGTTTTGCTGAAATTAAACACTTGAAAATTTGACTAAGTGTTGGAACTCCCCTAGGTGAATTATGCCTTATGTGAATAGGGTGATGATTGATTGTTATATGGATGATATTAATACATATTAATGACCATAAGTGTATAATAATACACTATATGAATTTAGAAAGAATTTTGGAAATCATTTGGTAATTTTAAGAATTTCGAGAGCATTACAGAATTATAAGGATTTTAAATCCTTTCTAATTAAGAGTAATAATATATTTTATGTCTAAATATTATTTTGGACATATTTGCGATTTATAAAATTTTATAAACGTAGATCACTATGTTTATAACGAAACGTTATATTTAATAATGTTATAAATGAATAATAAGGATTTATGGATAAATGGATTAATATTTAAGAAAAATATCAATAAAGTTCATCGATTTACGTGACAAATCGAGAATTAAGACTTTTAAAAAGAAATCGATTGGAAATCGATTCATAACATGAATTAGTAAGAAATTACAATTGAAAGTCAAAATTGTCGACTTTTAAAGTCAACGACGAATATCGCTCGATAAATACGCTTAATACGCTGAAGGCGTACTAATTAGGTAAGAAACCTCATTAGTAAGAAAATATTTCATAATTGAAATCCTTATATCAAAAACGATGATTACGCCGAACGCTTAAACCGAAAAGGTTAAACGATACGGTTGAACGTGTCTCAAGAACGAGAACTATTCAATTGAAATACGAATCGAAAAGCGATCGAGTTCATTAAGGAATTCGGTTTATATCGATATAGAATATCAAGTTTATTCTAGACTTTGAGAGTCTCGAAACGTGAACGACGCACTAAAACATCGCTTTTACGTAAGCGTGGACGCCGAACGCGATGGCGGACGTTGACGAATAATCAAGTTTAAGACGAATAATAGTCCAGGTGGGCTTTACTCTACTCAAAAATATAATGCTTCTGAAATATTTAATTACGATGCTTATTTCAACTGTTGATAAAATGTTTACAAGATTACCTGCCAAAAATGTTTATGTTTTGTGTATGTATCCTATCCATGAGATGTTATGAGATGTTATGAAATGTTATGAATGTTGTTGGGTCGCTCCCAACTTATGAATGAAAATCGATATCGGATCCTATGCCGGAAGGCTTATACCTGGCTAGGATTAACGTGTACATGGATTGTGACCGTTGTAAGGAGGACACCACGGCGGTCACGGGTCGTAGAGGAGGCCTCCTCACGACTTTCGACAATGATGATACGACGAAAGGATGATAAGGGATACGGATCATACACACGTAAAAATGCTCGCCAGCGATGATTTTGAGAAATGATGAAAATATTTTAGTAAGCACAAGGCATTTCAACTAAAACCCTCGTGTGTCTTACCATGATATGGCAATGTAATCTACAAATGATAAAATGTTTTCGCATGAGTCCACCGAGTGTATTCTTGTACTCACCGCATGTTTGTTTTTAAATGTGCAGGTTGAGCAGATGATGGATGGAGCAGTGTTGAGCAATAGGAATGTTGTCGCTGAAATGTTTATACCTTGATAGTACATCGTCATATGTACATATCACATGTTTTCCGCTGCAAGAACCTAAATTTATGTACTAAAGTCCAAGAATATACTTGACATATGTTTTACAGTTTATTGTTAAAAAAAAATCTCCCTGTATAATTATCCCTGTTTAGAGTTACAATCCATTTTAAATCGTACTTAGTATTTAGGGGCTGTGACAGAGTGGTATCAGAGCGGTTCGCTCTTGAACCTAAAAATCTCCTTTAGGGTTAAGTCTAAATTGAGTCATTAGACTTCTAGAGATCAGCTGACAATGCTCAACACTCCATCACATCAAGCTCAACCGAAATGAGGTAAATGACTCTTTTTCCAAAGTTTTGAAAATTAGCCTGGCCAAGACGAATGTTTATGAAATTATTTTTCTCGGTTTTGACAACGAAAAGTTTGAAAGTGAAACAAAATTTTATCAAGTGAAATGAAAGCTATGAGAAAGGTTGAGAATGAACGTTGTGACAAATGATTTGTCAAGAAAGTTATGAAAAGAAGGAGGATATAAGAAAGATGATGACAATGATATGAGAAAATTTTGGCAAGATATACCAAAGATGAAATGTTTGAATTCCTGAAATTCGATAAGGGTTCATTATTATGAACGAAGCTATGTTATTCATGTTTTAAAATGATTGAGATTGGACATTTATTTGTCAAATATGATATATTAAATTCTTTAAATTCAACGAAATACGTGCGTACAAATGAGCTACGTTTGAATATTTGAAGTTTTACTTCAAACCTTAAAGTTGATTATGATGACGAGCATGCTAGCTCAACAGAACGTAGACTTTTTAAGAAGCATGATCACTTGTTACGAAAGAACATAGAAGTAAGAACTTCCTTCCATTACAAGAACAAGAGTAATGATGGATTTGAGAAATTCATTCCATCTTGAGTGAAGAAAAGCAAAAGATTTATACGAAATTGTTCGACCTCGACATGTACGACCCGGCCGACCTCGGCATGTGCGACCGCCGACTTCAAATCGGCATTTATAACATCGCCTTTGACATGTCGACTGGGGTAGTTTGTCCGACCTCGGTGTCGGTAATATTCTGCATACTACCCGGCATCGGTAACGGCATGCACGACCTTGGTGTCGACATCGCTATGACCTCGGCGCCAACGAGTGTAAATTTACCTACAACGCAGTTGATTCTGTTTGACTCGTTCTCGGTCGTGTGAACTCCGATTTACGTCACGGTTTTAGTCTATGTGCTCCTAATGCACTGTACTTCATTTCTTATGAAGGACCAAATCCTGATTCCTACTCCGAATTCATGAGAATAAGTTGAAATTAGTTCTATGATTTGAAAGGAGTAAAATCATTATAGTATGATACTGAATCCTAGAATGTTACTAAGAAAGTAAGATCTTGAATACAAGTAGAACCTCGACATACATGAGAACTTTGTTGATGACCTATTACGGGTATATAAGCTTTCAAATTATATCCATTACCCAATTTCTGTCATTGAGTTTAATTCTATGACCTAGTCCCAATTGAGAATTCATTCGAGTTTCTCACTTTTTCTGAAGAAAATTTTCAAACCCAAAATTCATAAAGTGTCCTTTTGAACCCAAAGCCTTATGTGACTGAGAATATAATTGTGTGGGTCGACCAGCCCATATGACCAAAGAAATCTCGGTTGTCGCCATTATGGTCTTGAACCCAGAGCCCCATTTATTCACCCAAGGAACATATCGATTCAATCATTGAAAGATGTTATCTTGATGGATGAGACGTTACCTTTTGTAGGTAATCGTGATAATTTCTCCTTGATTCTTGAAACCATCAAGTATGATGAATGTTGACTTACCTTGTCACCCAACAAATTAGTAAAGCGATAAAAGTCGGGCATGAAATAGGTTGACTTATCTCGGTCACCTAAAAGTTTCAGATCAGTAAAGTGATAGACATCAAGAAATTATGATGTAAAGAAAATCTCGATGAGACGAGATATTCTTCCTATGGCACACATGATGTGATGACCCTTGATGGGCTTAACAAAGAATGATAACAGTGAAGTTATACCATCATACGACTATTATGATAACAAAGTTATGAATAAGATAATCTTTAGCATAGAATGCAAAGAGTAAAAGTAAAGAAAAGTATATGATACCTGTAGGATATGAATTTTCCTTATTATGTCATGACGAGAGCGATTACAACTTATCTTTAAGATAGTTGGATGTCTTTGAAACCTCATTAGTAGGTTGGACATGTTTAAAAAGAATGAAGATGCATACAAGATATTCTTTTCAAAGAATATATATATATAAAGTGATAGCATCCCGTAAAATAGATCTTTCGCTTTATAATCAATCAATGAGATTATGCTTGAGCATAATCGATTCGAGTAATTAAAACTTAGTTAAACAAAAGATAATGAGATTGAGGAATCATAATCCTCAAGATTGTGTGAACGACGAGGATAGCCCTAGCATGTAAATCAAGTATGAAGGAAATATCTCCAAAGTCAAGACATGGCAATGAGATGCTTGGACTTTAAGTTATGGTGTACAAATGTACTACCTTACTAAGCCATACGACAATAATGATGATTCTAACCCTGAATGTGAGAACCGAAGTATAACGAAAGTAAGATTACTTTCAGATACCATGCTCAAGAAAATGGACAAAAGTCAAAAATAGCAGAAGAAATTACGAACTATACAAGTAGATAGTTCATGATATGATATAAACCTCAGAGATGTTATGACTTCGATAAGTAAGGTAATTCCCTTGAAGTAAAGAAACGGATTAAGAAATAGATTCATTATTTTGAAATAAATCTTAATACTCTAAGTTATAATGACACGAAACGCTTGTCTTGTGTAACTTAATAGTTAACAAGCAAGATAGCTTCTATAGATCTTGCAAAGGAAATACATCTAAGAGAACACAGAAAAAGATTCTCATTGAGGGACTTTAAGGTAAATCCAATTGGAAAGATTATCCCTCATACTTTTGCGACGATCAATGAAGTAGGATATTAAGTATCTCTGACATGGGAATGAAGCAATCATGGAATGTCGAGAAAATGGTAAAATATATTTGACGTCAAGGCAAAAGTATAATATATTCCCAGTAGACAAAGGATTTTATCTTATGCGAAATTGCACGATGAATCAATAAAAGATTAAGAAGAAATGACTATATCCAAAAAGGGATATTACAAACGATGGCGCTAAAGGCCAGTACAAGGACTTCTCTGGAAAAGAGTCTAAAGTAAGAATATATGAGAAATATACTCCTAAGATCGATAAAGTGAAAAAAAGGAATTTAATCATTCATACAGGATTAGGAATGAATGATAGTGATAGAAACATGACGATCTCTACGATAAGATTTCATTATTGAAATATATCAATATCAAAGGATAGGTTGATGTAAACCTAATCACAAATGCTATTGGTAAAAGCATAACGATACTGATACCGAGAAGTATAGGGTAAATGCGGAAATAGAAGACCATAGCAAGGGAACATAATGTCCCAATGAAAAGGACAAAGATATATGAATTAGATGTTTACTTGAATAAAAGGGAACACCGTAGACCAAAGCCTATACCTCACATCGAAAACAGAACAAACAGAACCAAAAGGCAGAATAGGTATGAAGAAAAATTTCTCAGAATCCCCATAAGATTTTGTTCAATTTAGGTGCTTCGCTTTTTGACATCGCACAAGTATGCGTAGAAGCGATAGAACCCAACTCAGGGTAAGCGAATCAAGAAATGAAAATCTCCTTACCTATACGGGAATTATGACCATCGCAAGTGTTACTTAAGCTCAGAATTGAACCTAGAATCACCTAAAGTTCTATCCAATGATTTGGATCATTATATCTATGTGGAACGTAGATATAATTTTAGAGACAAGAAGTTTCGAAAATGGCTATCATTCATGTGATTAGTGACCTGGGCCTAGCCTTTTCGTTAGAGGTTTTACACAACAGAATATCAGTACCCACTGATCGCCTATGCGAATATCTTTAAGGCAACATCGATCAAGATGTAAAACGAAATGAGTATTAAGATAAGTGTCATGAGTCGTGTCACAAGTAGTCTACAGGTTATATACGTCTTAAGGTGTATAATTCATTAAGAGATCCTTTTTATTAAAAATTCCCTCCATTGCTTAATTTAAGTCGGACTCATCTAGAACTATATGTTTACAGATGGCAAGAAAATGAGTCTGACGAGTTAAAAGTTAACCCTAAGCCCTACAAGGTTATAACTCACACGAGCATATCGGTTCTTTTGATATGAACTAGGGATGAATTTAGAACAGTTTTGGAGAAAATTTTTGCACCTCTGGATGGATACTCGTAACTATAGAGTGTTAAATGAGGATGGTACCCAACGACGTATCTGTCATTTGCCAACAGATTGGTAGAATTTTTGCAAAAGAAGTATCAAGAGAATATTTTCTCCATGGGAAAATTTCCAAAGTCTGGGCAGACTTACCAGGATTTGTCAACAGGCTCAAGTATACTCATAATGCATATGGAACGGCACCTACGAGTACTTGTCCTAGTCCTCGGTAGTTACACCGCACGGCATAAAGGAATGGTTGTACCGATATTCCAAATGCCGTCCCACATCTGTGCGTCAATTGTACCGAGAAAGAGGCGAGAATGGCAAAAGGACGGATCTTATCGCCTCGAAGATTAAGAGAATTACCACTACCAACTCGACCTTACTTTCGATAAAAGTAACACACACTACGGTACCAAAGAAGAAGCAGGGCGATGTGACCCCGGCTCTTTGAAAGAAAAAGATCGTCGGATATATGAGGTAAAACGTGACGAGAAATAGACAAGTTTCTAAACGAAAGGTACGACTCGGCAAAGGTCATTCAAAGACATAGAATCTTAGGAACATATAAGACTTATATGTAGATAATGGTTTATAATGAAAATGATGTGATTATAATAGGTAAAATAAACGTAGTTTGGAAGAGTTTATGAATATGGTGAAGAAGTGTCAAAGTTTTGAGTGTAAAAGAGCTAGACGCCTTGTAATCAGTCAGCTCGGTTAGACCGACCCTCGTAAGTAATGTATGAAAAGTCCTCACTGAGGCATTATGATGTAATATTATATGGTCTTGAAGAATGGTATCCAAAATACGAAAATTAATTGTTCTGAATAAAATATGGTTACTATGAGATAATAGTTACGCCATTCGGACTAACCAATGCACAAATTCTATTCATGAACCTCAAAAACCGAGTGTTTCACACATACCTAGATAATTTTTATCTCAATCCTCATGGATAATGTTCTTATCTATTCAAAGGACGAGAAAGAACATAAAGAAAATCGAAGGGCTGTCTTACGACTTTTAAGAGCCGGGCAAAATTTTGCCAAGTACAGTTTTGTAAATTTCGGCTTAAAAGAGAAATATTCCTCAGGCACATAGTGTCTTTAGAAGAAAACAATGTAAATCTGACAAAGGACAAAACAATTAAAGATGAAAGACGTCAATGACCTAAAATAAGATCAAGAATTTTATAGATTGATTAACTACTATTAGAGATCCATTAAGAACTCTCTAAGGTAACAAGACCAATAAGATAGTTACCCCAAAATAGAATCAAAATTACATGGATTAATGAAAGAAAGGCTATGTATTAATATGAGAAAGATAATAACTTATGCATCACAATGACTTAGGCCACATGAATATAATTTCCCAACTCATGACTTGAAATAGAAACAGTGGTATAAATACCAAGTCTTGGAAATTTTACTCTATAATGATAAATTAAGAACCCTTCACAATTTACAAAAGTTTGAACTCATTCTTGAGCAAAGAAACTTGGATACATGATAGAAAGGATGGCTCGAATCAGTAAAAGATTATAAATATGATAAATGATCACCTATGAACAGTTAATGTAGAATCTAATGCCTAAGATATAAATTCAGCCTAAATCATGGTATGTCCTTATAGAAAAGGAAAACTCATCAGAAAGGTTAAGAAAACGAGAACTGAAATAGTCGGGAAATCAAGGACGAACGTAAGTGGTACCTCACAACCATGGTGAAATATGACTAAAAAGAGAAAATGAAGATGGGAATAGAATACAAATTAAAATAAGAAATAAAGAGCTAAAGGATATTTTAAGGAGCATTTGGATGATGTTATATTGCCTAAGAGAGATATACATATATTTCAAGCAATAATAAGCTTAGAAATGAAACCAAGAATGAATTTCATGATCCTTCTCATACCGCCCAACCGAGGCATTATTAAGATGTATTATGATTTACGAGAAAAGTTAGATAGCAAGGAATGAAATGAGATGTAACCATGATTGTCAAGCAGTGTCTCGGTTACCAACAAATAAAGGCATTGTATCAAAGGCCTTATAAGAGGTTATAATCTCTAGAGATACACAAATGAGAATGGAATGATATAGCAATCGATCTTATGACAGATTTTACCAAAGTCATAAAGAAGCAACACTGATATATGGGTAATAGTGAAATGACTCACCAATTATGGTCGACTTTGCCTATTCAGATAACTCGTAGATCCAATAAGTTAACTCAGTTATACAAAAAGGAAATTTTATATTTACAAGGAGTACCAGAACCTATCGCTTCAGATAGAGACACCAAGAGTACCCCTAGATTTTGAACTAACTCATAAAAAGGAGTTAGATACGAGATTGAGCCTTAACATATATGTCCACTCATAGGCAGAAGGACAATCAAAAGGACAGTATGAATGTTTAAGGATACGATAGAACAAATGATAAACCAAGGTATCGGTGGGAACTTATTGTACCACTTGTTAAGTTTATGTAACGACCGTAGTCGTCAAACAACGATTAATATAAATTTTATGAGGCATTCAGGTTGAAAAGTATCGACCACCACTTTATTGTAATAGAGTAGGTAAGAGAAGGTATAAGGTCACGACGTCGTAAGGGAAACGACTAAGATATCTGCCCAATAAGGCAAAGAATAAGAAAAGCTAAGGACGGATTAAAAGTCTTACCGATACGCTGTAATTTTGAACTGTATTTTTAAATGCGAATTAAAATTTCTTAAGGTTTCTCCATCGAGAGAAATTATGAGGATTCAGTGCAAAGAATGATTAGATCGCGTTTTATAGGACCTTACGAGCTCCTAACAATGATAGCCTAGTAGCTTTATAGCTTGGTACTTCCACCACATTTGGGGAAAGTGCGAAATGTTTTCCTCGTGTCACGCTTAAGGAAATACGAAAATTGCCCAATTCACGAAAACCAACATGATGATGTGACCTTTGACTCGGATGAGTTATGATAAAATCTACGACTAATTTGATCGTGCGATTCAACGATTAAAGAAGCAAGTTCGGTCTTTTAATGAAAATCCAATGGAAAACCATGGACAAAATGAAAACACGTGGAAAGTTATGATGTTATGATGTTAAGATACCCATACTTTATGAGGTATGCAAATTTCGGACGAAATTTCTTTTAAGGGGTAGGATGTAATACCCATGAATTAGATGCTTAATTACGGTGACTTAAAACCCGTAAATTAGAGTTTCATTTGAGTTATTCAACCAAAGAAGATATCGAATAATGATTTCGATTGTTTACGAAGGAATGAATTCCTATTTTCTATTCAACGAGAATTGTGAATTAAGGAATAAGAGTATATGAAGTGTATAGTCGTATTTTCTTTAACGTTGATTTCAGATCGATAGTTAAACGTCGAAATCTTTCTAAGCATTCGAGCTTAGAATTAAATTCCATTATTAATGGAATAATTTAATAAAGTGATTACGACTTCATTACGACCATTTCGAGATGAGTCGATAATGAACGTTTTGCAACGCTTTCAAACGTTAACGCTTTGAAATGAAACGAAAAGCGTTTTAATCGATCAAGAAATTATAGGAAATTATTTCCTATGATTTTATATGTTATTACAGTATTATTAAGCATTAAATCAATGCTAGATCAACAAGAATTAATAGTGGCCAATTTGTCAAACGCTCGAAAACCCAATTTTCGAACTCGATTTTTATCGCATAAATGATGCCATTAAATTATCCTATGCTATTAATTATCATCTAAATCAAATACTATGATGAATATATCTATGTTTAACATGAAAAACAAAATTTAGTCTATGTTTGGGCATAAGGGCGAAAATGTTATATGTGTAACAAATTTATGTTAATCTTACCACTTTTGCATATATCTACTATATGGAAATGTGATTAATTATATGGTCTAATTAAATGATTAAATTTTATATATATACATATATATGTGTACAAAATCGTGCATGTGTGTGGTGTGTAGGTAGAGGTGTGTGTGGTGTCATTTATGCATGTATTAAGGGTGACAATTGTTACCCATAAGTAACCACCCCACCACCTACACCACTTCAGCCATCCTCACTCCACACAACCCCCCAAACTCAGAATGTAGCCATCCCTTCTCACCTCCTTCTCTCAAAAATCTGCAAGGAAGTTGAGAGCTCTTCCCCACCCTTTCCATCTCTCACGGCAATGCGAAGACATGGCCAAGAATCAGAGCTCAACCCAAGCTACAAGCTTCGTTGCATCTCCCTCGACCTCTGGCTAAATTCAATCCTAAGGTAGGTATCCATACATCTCAACTCGTGTACCATGACCAAATCATACATGCATGAGTAGCAAAACACTTATATTGTGCGTTTATATGATTGCATGTTGTTGATCTGGATGAATAGTGACTTTATAAAATTAATAGACTAAGTTACAGTGGTCCGATGATTGTGAATTTTTAATATATTGACATTATATGTGTCTAATATTCCTCTGTAAAATTTCAAGTTCATCCAACTTGATTTTCTATTTTAATCGTATTTTTAGAAAGCATCGCGCAAAACTGTGAAATTGCCGTGTTCATCACCCATAGTCCGTGGCTTTCGTTTTAAGTTTGGCTAATGATAAAAATCTAAAATTTGGCAGAAACATAATTCAGCATGTCTAGAAGATGTATACAAATTTTCAGAATTTTATAAAAATGTTTACTATTTATTACAGATTTTACAATCTAACTGCACAAAACAGTCACGGAAGTGATAGCTTGTAGTAAACTATTTTTATCTCCCAATCTATTGTGAATCATAGAGTGAGGCTTTCTCTGGATTAAACTAGACTTAAGTGGCTTTTCGATATGATTGGTTTCATTCCCAGATTCCTTATAATGAACTCACGGTTAATTTTTAAAATTGATACATTACAGTAAGCTTTTTGGACAAACTGCCTTAGTGAAATTTTTCATGTAATAGGCTGTTCGAGTATGACTTTTACGTGAGATGTTAAAGCCGTTTGTAGTCCGATTTGGACTTGGGTTTCTTCATAAGAAATGTTCCTCACCATGTCTAGTTATGATCTGGAAATATTGAACCCAAACCAAGTTTTATAGGTATACCTTTCATCGACCCAAAGTCACCTACTGGAAACTGTCCATTTCCAACTAGTCAACTTTGGGCTTATGTATTTTTCGATCGTCAGATATTTTCCATATGGTCTTCATGAAATATGTAGTTCTTGTTACAAGGTTTGAAATTGGTAGCCTTCAGGCATTTTGGCATTGTGAGTCAAAGTTACGAGCCTCGTAAAACCCTCGCCGTTAAGCTAAAACTGAAAATTTCAAAATTTTTCTAATTATAGAAGTCAATTTGAGTTGCCCACTTTGAGACCCTATATCTCCAAAACCACGACTCTTTTGGATTTAATTCTCTTAGAACTTGTAGTACATGTTTAGAGGTTTCGAATGTATCTTTGTGCGACCACACGATTCGAATCGAGAGTTATGAATCGTCAAAGTACGTCACTGGGTTGTTTCAAGTTGTTTTATTGAAATTAAACACTTGAAAATTTGACTAAGTGTTGGAACTCCCAAGGTGAATTATGCCTTATGTGAATAGGGTAATGATTGATTGTTATATGGATGATATTAATACATATTAATGACCATAAGTGTATAATAATACACTATATGAATTTAGAAAGAATTTTGGAAATCATTTGGTAATTTTAAGAATTTCCGAGAGCATTACAGGAATTATAAGGATTTTAAATCCTTTCTAATTAAGAGTAATAATATATGATATGTCTAAATATTATTTTGGACATATTTGGGATTTATAAAATTTTATAAACGAGATCACTATGTTTATAACGAAACGTTATATTTAATAACGTTATAAATGAATAATAAGGATTTATGGATTAATGGATTAATATTTAAGAAAATATCAATAAAGTTCATCGATTTACGTGACAAATCGAGAATTAAGACTTTACAAAAGAAATCGATTGGAAATCGATTCATAACATAATTAGTAAGAAATTACGATTGAAAGTCAAAATTGTCGACTTTTAAAGTCAACGTCATTTAAATCGTTCGATAAATACGCTAATACGGCGTATGGCGTACTAATTAGGTAAGAAACCTCATTAGTAAGAAAATATTTCATAATTGAAATCCTTATATCAAAAACGTATGAATACGCCGAACGCTTAAACCGAAAGGTTAAACGATACGGTTGAACGATGTCTCAACGAGAACTATTCAATTGAAATGCGTGAATCGAAAAGCGACGAGTTCATTAAGGAATTCAGTTTATATCGATATAGAATATCAAGTTTATTCTAGACTTTGAGAGTCTCGAGAAACGTGAACGACGTACTAAAACATCGCTTTTACGTAGCGTGTGGACGGAACGCGATGGCGGACGTTGACGAATAATCAAGTTTAAGACGAATAATCAATTCACGGCCGGTCATGGGGTCGTGGGGAGGCCTCCTCACGACTTTCGACTATGATGATATGACGAAAGGATGATAAGGGATACGGATCATACACACTAAAAATGCACGGCCAGCGATGATTTTGAGAAATGATGAAAATATTTTAGTAAGATGCGCATTTCAACTAAAACCCCGTGTCTTACCATGATGTGGTAGTGTAATCTACAAATGATAAAATGTTTTGGCATGAGTCCACCGAGTGCATTCTTGTACTCGACCGCATGTTTGTTTTAAATGTGCGGGTTGAGCGGATGATGGATGGGCGGTGTTGAGCAATAGGGATGTTGTCATTGAAATGTGTATACCTTGATAGACATCGTCATATGTACATATCACATGTTTTCCACTGCAAGAACCTAAATTTATGTACTAAAGTCCAAGAATATACTGACATATGTTTTACTGCTTTATTGTTAAAAAAAATCTCCCTGTATAATTTTCCTTGTTTAGAGTTACAATCCATTTTAAATCGTACTTAGGATTTAGGGGCTGTGACAGAGTGGTATTCACATTTGTTCACATTTATTTTTCAAATATTTCAACTACTACAAGACAAAGGCTATAGTTACTTGTTCAAATTGGATACATAGTCTATCTTATCCTATAATAATATCTTATCCAAATAATAATAACATAACATTAATTAAAGCATGATATTTATATCCATTTCACACATTAAAAGTCAAATTTCGGCCCCTATATAAATATTATGCCAAATATTTTATTTTTCTCCAATTAATAGCTATATGACATAATAATAATCTTAGATGATAAAATAATCATAGGAAAATTAATTAAGATCATTTCTATGTACTAAAGTAACGTTATCGGCAACTAATTGAAACTAAGGATAAATTATCAAACTATTATTCTTTTCATAGCTAATATTATTTTCATAAATATAATGATATTATATCATAAAATAAATTTTGGAATATTTCTAGCAATTTCCTAATTTTTCGAAAATTGGGTTTCTTAGAACTAATTTTATAAAATTCCATTCTTATCCTATTTTAATAATTTTAAATTTTATAACTTCTAGAGATAATATTGATCTAGGATCATGATATTTATCAAGTATATAATAAATTATTTAATACAATTATCACATAAAAATCAAAGTTTTCGAAATTCACATAAAATAATACATTTTTTTGAAAACCATGCAAGTTATTATCCAAAATATTATCTCCTATGATACTTATCACTTTTCTACACATTTCTAAGAGATAAACATTATCTCTTAATTAATTATGACCTTATCTTATCATTTTATAAAAATATCATAACATACTTATCTTAAAAATGTCATTTTCAAACCTTATCATATACACCTATGATTTTCGAAAATCACACTTGGATTCAAGATAATTATCTTATCACATACTACATGATAAACATGACAACTCATCACATAAAATCAAGTGATCACATAATAAATCACAAATTAATTCTTTATACTATTAAATTTTGAAAATCACCATTAAATAAGGAAAAATATTTCTTTTTCTTCCTTAGTGTAAATAATATCTCAAATATGCTTAAAAACATATTTAAAAATTATTTCGTTCAAAATTTTAAGAGAAATTTTGATTTATTCAAAATCGACAATTACCGACGTTCACTTTCATATTCGTTTTTATCGTACTGTTCTTTCTTTATTTTCGAAATTTTTAAGCCCAGAAATTCGGGGTATTACAATGAATGCCTGCAATGAATCCTCCAATATCGGCTTCACCGGCTGTTGTTGGAAGAAGAGGTCCCGACTATATGAAGAACTCGAGGATGCCTCAAGAGGGATCATAGGCTTGATGCTCATGACTGACGGGTATCCTCAAAATAGTCGAATTGGGCTCCTTCTTTGTAAGGAGAATTTGCCCCACGACGTGCTTTCCTCCTCCAGCCTGTCGACCATATTCATATCGATAACCCCGTGACAATGTACATTAACTACAAAAACAAGATCACACGCACCTATTGGAGAAAATAGTAACAAAGAAAAAGAAAAAGAAAGAAATAAAAAGAAGAAGCACGGGGGAAGAAACAGAAAAACAAAATGAAACACGAAAAACAAAACGACACAAAACCAAAAGCTAGCCTTCCCTAAGAAGCGGCGCTAAAATTTGTTCCGACCAAATTATTTTTTTCAATCGCTCGCAATAATACGAGGTCCTTACAGAGTGGTAAGATCGACCCAAGTCGAATCTCTCGAGGAAGGCTTAACAGGGCTACGGCTCTATGTCAAACACGAAAACAGAAAAGAAATACTAACGTCCTAAAATAAGGGGGTCTGTCACGGAAAGGACGAAAGCAGGAAATAAAATAAAGCAGGTAAAACGGGATGCACTTGGAAAATAATAAAAATTGGCAGATAAACGAAATTGGAGACGGTGTTCTAGGGTTCGAATCTATCCTCGCTATTAATGAATCAAAGACCGGCACACAATGCATAAAACACCCACGCCTCTCACCAAACGTTCAACACTAACAAATCTCTCGACCACGTCAATGTTAGACTCGAACTTAATGGCGGGGAATCTCTCGATCAAACCGCCGTCAACTACGAGGGATATTTAACTACAAAAGCACACGATATCAAAAACTCTACCCACATATATTAATTACTCAACAACAAACCAATCTCTCGATCACTTTCGTTGTCAAACTTATATCTAATATAAATCTGCTCTCGCATAACTTCATAATTAAACATAAGCACATAATCAACCTACACTATTCCCTCGAACCCCATGTATGAAGATCATGAAATAAATAATTTATACAGATAAGAAATTCGCAAATCATCAATCCAATAATCACGATTCAAGACAAGAACAATCCAACATTTATTTCCTAACAAATCGATAATTTATCTCATGGTAGAAATTATTCAATCCCAATTACATAGACATAATTAAACGAGAAAAACTTACAAACCATTCATAGATAAATTCATCTTCTAAATATCCGTAATCGCACAATCCAATTGTTAATCCAAAATGCAAAAATTAAATGGAAAGGAAAAGAGAAAAAGAAAAGGAAAAAGAAAAGGGAGAATGTGTGCGTGAGAATGTGTGTGAACTATATGTTTTGCGGCTGTTCTTTATATTTATAAAACCCTCGAAAGCCCATTAAAAATACGCTGAATTGGGCCTGAAAATCACACCCAGCACCGGACGGGATGAAACCGCATGGGTGAGGCTCTCTGTCTGGACAAATGGTGGCACCCAGCGCCCGACGCGGCCCAGCGAGCGCTGGGTGTAAGCTTCTGTCTGGGCAAACGGATGGAACCCAGCACCGAATGTGGCCCAACGAGCGTTGGGTGAAGGCTTCTGTCTGGGAAAACGGATGGCACCCAGCCGCCGGCGCTGACCGAAGCTACGGGGGTAAGATTATGTCTGGGCAAACGGATGGCACCCAACGCCGACGCTGGCCAAGGCTGGTGTAAGATTTGCCTGGCAACGGATGGCACCCGGCCGACGCGCCTGCCGAAAGGCCAGCGTGAGCGTCTGTGTCTGGCAAACGGATGGCATGCGGCACGGACGCGCCCAATGGCGATGGGTGGTGCTCGCTACATTTTTGTTTCGTTCCATTTTCCCTCGTCCGAACTTCGAATTGTGATCCGTTTGCGCCTATGGACTCCTATCGAGATGCTCTTCAATATAGGATAGATCTTCAAAGCTCCATTTCATCCTATTTAATGTCATTTTTCTACAAAACATCAAAACAAACCAAATAAGTCTGAATCGATAAATACTAATCATAACAACGACATAAATAGGACAAATCATTGGAAACGACATGCAAAAGAATATGAACAATAAGAACAAAATCATACTAAACAGAGCCCATATCGCCACTTATGCTTAGAATGTATTTGACTCAACGGATTGTTGTCTCAAAATCTAGTTACCCTCATCAGTCGAGGGAAAAGCCGAATAATAGGCAATATCTGCAAATGCCTTAACTCCCGAGACTCAGGGCTGTGCGCTAGCAAGTCGTATATCTCAAGAGTCCACATAAAAGTAGATATGCGAACTGTCACCCAATGAATTTCCCCGACGTTACAGATAGCTAGTATTTGCAACATTGATAATTTTAAAGCTTACATTCAGTTGATAGAAAAATAATATAAATGAGAAAATAAACTTACCATATCGGTGCACTTCCACGGTATGCTATGTGGTGCATCGACCCCCTCCACTATCTCTCTCAAGTCAACGGGTACTGTCCATCGTGGGTAGGTAGTCTTTGATACCACATGATAGTCCATAGGATCACTAGGATGAAGCCGGACAAACTCATGCACAAACGATTGCTGCATAAATGAATAAACTGGAAGGACCTCTAGTGATTATACTAGAAGGACCTCTAGTGATTATTTTCCTACGTATATACAAGGAGTACAACTCCATAACCTAACACACAAATAAAAAAGAACACCATAAATTGAATTATGAATATATAAAAAAAATTTAATAAATTTGGTAATAAAGTATCTCGCCAATCAACTCAGTGTGTGGGCCAGAGATCTGATCGAATAATGACTGAGTCAAAATATGTCCATTCAAATGAGCCACGACATAAGACTCTGGGCCTGACTGTCTAAATAGCTCGAAAGCCGATCGTCGCGAATGAAGGGTCCTAATATCTGGGGAAACTTGATATGGGTTATCCAAGGCAACATCCTAACTATCAGACGATGTATCACCCTCATGCGCTGGCGTGACTGCCTCTCGAGCTGATGATCTCCGCTGGTTGGCGTGATTGCCCTCTAGACGACCCGATGCCGATCGTTGGTGGCTAATACGGGGCCCCTCCTCTGGATCGACCTACCGTAAAGCAGATCATCGGTGGCTAGTGCAGGCCCCCTTCTCTGGATCGACCTTCCGTGAAGCAGATTGTCGGTGGGTAGTACGGGGCCCCTCATCTGGATCAACCTGCCGTGAAACAGATTATCGGTGGCTAGTGTGGGCTCTCTCCTCTGGATCGACCTTCCATGAAGCAAATCGTCTATGGCTAGTATGGGGCCCTTCATCTGGATCGACCTGCTGTGTAGCAAGTCATCGGTGGCAAGTACGGGCCCCCTCATCTGGATCAACCTATCGTGAAGCAGATCGTCGGTGGCTAGTATAAGGTACCTCATCTGGATCGACCTACCATGAAACAGATCGTCGGTGGCTAGTACGAGGTACCTCCTCATGTCGGGATCTTGAGTTTCTAACTTATATGCTCTGAATAAATAGGACCGACGTAGCTCGCACGTGCAGAAAGTGGGGTACGAGATCTATATCTCGGAGATCTATGCCGGATGAAGTCCTGCAACTGCTCGAACACACGTTGAGCCACTCGACCTATAAGGTCCCTCTCTGACTCGTCATTCACAATGGCACGACGTACACTCTCAATCATAGCAGTAACCGAAGCCTCGTCTAATCGAATACTCCTGGCGTGTTCGCAACATACATGGTCTGGCTCTTCCTCATGCTGCGATGAATGTCTGTGACACTTCTACTGCGACCGAGACACACCAGGTCGACTAGGCTCAACAACCCAAGATGTATCTTTGCACTACAGCTTCCCAGTTGCCTTCGCCACTCGTTTCATGATAGGGACTTGCTCGCACTGAGCGGGCACCTTCACGCACGTGACACATGCTCGCTCGAGCACAAGCGCAGCTCAAGATGTGCTCCTCCGCCTCGCCACTCCACATGCACAACCTAATAGCCAGCATATCGACCTCATATAGGCTCAAGTAATATGGCTCTGTGTACTCGACCTCGAGCGGCTCCAACATAGGATGACATAAACGCTACAAAAAAACACATACGCATTATTGATTATAATGTATTTAATAAATACATAACAAATACTAAATATTTATTAAAATTACATGCTCGTCAAAAAAGCATCATACTCGGTCGGGGACTTCCAAGTAGTCCATATCAAGTATCTGGGCAACCTCATAACGGTGTTTCGGCACCTGCACATACGTCCCGAGTTTGGAATCGCCTCATATGACCAAATATGTAAGGCCCAAACAGATCCATAGAAATGGTACGTCTTTCTCAAAGCAGCCACCTCGCTCGGGTGCCTCTTCAGCACATCAATCCCGTGACAGAGGGTCTGGAACGAATACGAGCCCCATGGAAAACTCTCCCATGTATCCAAATCCTCAACCAATGCCCAAACCAAGGCTCGATGATTTCACTATCACGGCACAGGTCGATCAAATATGCCACTAATATAAACACTGCCTTCAAGTAGTCCACGACATCATCACCCGGTCATTGTTTATTGAATCGTCTGCGAAGCTCTGAAATAGTAGTCCTCCGACCCAGAAACAATCTATAAAATATGCTAGTCCGGGAATGTCGTGCCTCAAACTCGGATCAAAACAAGACGGGACAAAGCGCAATCCAGACACTAGGGAAAACTCAATCATCCCAAACTGTATATCAGATCCACAAACGTGGAACCATATCTCGAACTCGTGAAGACTAGGATCAACGACCTGTCGCGCCATGACATTGTGTAGCGCATTATTTGCACTTTCTCCTCTCATGAGATCTAGAAGATGGCCAAAGCAGCTATCTCTGAATACATCAATACATCCGCGCTGCTATAAACATGCCTTAACCTCGCCTAAGATGTCGATTCAGATGTACTGATTAATGCGTACGACATAGCCTTGCATATAAGGTCGTAAGCACCTATAAAGAGGCTGTAAATGCACAATATTAATATTGTTTAAACAAAAATAATCAGTATACAGTATGAACGTTGCTGGAAATAATTATTGAATGTTGTTCTTCAGTACATGATTGAAACCGTGTACTGAAGAATCGTGCACGGTTTGAGCCGTGTACACGGTGATAATAGTGCACTGAAGAACACAATGTTCTTCTGGAGCATCGTGTTCTTCAGTACACGATTGTCACCGTGCACGGTCTCCACACCGTGTACTGAAGAACCGTGTACAGTGACAATCGTGTACGGTTATCACCATGCACGGTTCTTCTGTACACGGTGACAACTGTGTACTGAAGAACACAGTGCTCCAGAAGAACACCGTGTTCTTCAGTACACGGTTTTCACCGTGTTGTCACAGCCTGGTTTGGCTTATCCTTACCGGACCGTGACTTGGGGTTTGGATTAAATAAATATTAAAAGAATAGGGTTTTCAACTCATTTCAACAACGAAGAAGTATGGATTTCCAAGCATGAACGAGAATAAGGATGAAGCAAAATAACTTATATAAAGAGTTGATACGAAGATCTGGACAAACAACAACTCTTACAAGGTTTAAACATGATATTCAAGAACTTAACATTGTAACAAAATATAAAAGAGTCTCAAGAGTTTGGCAGTGGAATAAAACGTGTGAGACATGCATATGGAGATGCATTCTCAAGGTGAACCAAAAAGTTCTTCATACTACTTGACAAAAAGATTTCGCTCAACTCCCGCTCTGTTCCATCACCCGCTCAACCTGCACATTTAAAAACAAATATGTAGGGCTGAGTACAAAGATGCACTCAATGGACACATGCCGAAAACATTTATACTTTACAAAATATTATACTGCCCTCATCACAGTAAGACACAAGGGTTTTATTTGAAAAAGACCATGTTCTTACTAAATACATTTTTCATTACTTTCACAAAACATCGCCTGGCCAGGTATTTTCTTACAACGTATATTCCAAGTCGGCTATGGATAACGCGCCGGGAGGGAGGCCTTCCTTCCCCCGGATGCACGACTGACCGCGAATGTTCAGTTAGGTCGAATACAACCGACCGTAACCCGAGAAGTGTGAAGTGTACACAACCCTAGCTAGGATTCCCCCTTCACCTCTAGCTTAGGATCCGAATTCTTAATACTTTCCTGTTGCCCTAGGCAACCCTAATGGACATATACAAAACATAAAACATTTTTGGCAGACAATATCGTATCTCAACTTTTGTAGAAAATAGTAAAGTAATAACAGTAAATAATTTTCATAAATCGCTTTTAGTTTAGGAAAGCCCAACTCGAGAACTTATAGTTCTTATGTCACTAGTTCACTTTCCGTTTCTTTATCCTTTTGAGCAGGACCCTTTTTCAATCGTGAGAAACGAGGTTTAGTACATCGCTATACTTTCCGATAATCATCGATCCGAAACAACGGACGTACTATTCTTTTATTCTATCCTTAGTTCAAATCACTCGGCGTTACGTACGAATCTTAATTTCATGTCTAACGTCGTCACGTATTGACTTTACTTTTTATCTTACGTATATACTCAAATTCTACGTATTCTCAGTCATATTTTCCTACGTCTGAACTTTTCCATGTATCATATCGTATGATCCACATATCACAATCCTTCATGTCACCTATTTTTAAAATTTCCATATATTTTTCGAAATTTTTTAATTAATTACATAATATATTATTATCATCATATATTAATGATATGACATAGTATTCATCATATAAAATTTGTACATCACTATTTCATGCTTTTATGATTTTCAAAATTATTATCTCATAATATTCCATATTTTTCCAAAAATTTCCACATAAAATCATAAAATTTTAAACATGAATAACTATCATTATTTCATGTTCAAAACAATAATTAAAATTCATGTACATCAACATATAATTCATAATAATTTTCGGTCATAATATAGTATTTTTAATACATGCTTAACTTTGTACTAAAATCATAATTCATGCTTATAAACGTCATATAAACATATTTATCTATCAACTTAAACACATAGCATATATTTCTCATGTATTACATGATTTTTCGAAAACATGTAACAAAACACATCATATATAAATTTCTAATATTTTCGCATAAAATAATAAGAGTTGTAGGGTTTCTAACCTTCTAGTTGATTTTGATCGGCGTCGTGACGTTTTCTTTCTAGGTCGAAGGTAACTTTGAGAACACTCTCTATTTTTCTCTCTATGGTCCTTATGATTTGTACATGAGACAATTTTGATTTTATCCTATACTTTAATTATTCATCATATCTTACTACGGTCTTTAAAACCCATGTAAAATAAAATTTTGCCGTGAAATAAAATCACATATGAAATCAAGTATGATTTCAATTGTTTACAAAGAGAAAATTTCTGTTACACACTCACTCAAGTTAGTGAATGAAAGAAATCGAAAGTTTTAACTTTTATCGTGAAGACATTTTAACGTCGAACGATATCGACTATTGAAATGTCACGATATTTCTTAAGCAATCAAGCTTGGAATTATATTCCATTATTAATGGAATATTTTTATAATGAGATTACGAGTATTTACGACCATTTTAAAGATGAGTCGATACGTAACGTTTTGAGACGTTTTCAAACGTCAACGTTTAGAGATAAGACGAACGATGGTTTTAATGATCAAGAAACTTTAAGAAATTATTTCCTATGATATTTTTATGATATTACAGTACTAATAAGCATTTAATTAATGCTTGAACATTAGAATTAATAAAATATCAACCTTAGTTTGAAAACCCTAATTCTTGAAATTAGGGTTTTCCTTCAAAATTTATGCTCTTTAATTATCCTATGCTATTAATTGTCATTTAAATCATATATTTTGGTGAATATACTTATAATGACATGAAATGAAAATTTTAACCTATGATTTAACCAAATGGCCGATAGCCATTTTCTTGTGCATAAGTTGAATTATTTTCTTCCTTTATGCTAATTAATTAACCTATGATATTAAATATCATCTAAATCATATATTAGGATTTATATATCTATGATTAGCATGAAATAAGAATTTTAACCTAAGGTATGGCCTAATGGCCGAGAGCTATTTTCCTTTTTGTACAATGTTGAATTAATTCATTTTCTCCACTCTTGCATTATAATTATATATAATGTATACATATTCAGATTTTGTGGAGTCTCCACTATATATGTATATATATTTTAGCTATTTCCAAGATATTGTGTAAGCACTAATGATTGGGAACCCATTAGTGAATAAAATAGCATTAAAATATGAAGGGTCTCTTGTGTGTATTGGGGGAGAGGGACCGAGAGTGAGGGGTGTATAGGGGGGGTTGCCTCAATTTTTTTTCATTATTCATCCATACACAAACACCCCAACACTCCAACTACCTTATCTCTCTCCAAAACCTCTCACCTCTCTCAAGAACATCTTCTTCCTCCCCCATTTTCTGCAACACTGAGAGTTTCTTCTCCCTCCAAGCTTTAATTTTCTTCCTTCCATCTTCCATACAACACCTCCATACCTTGTATAGTGTACCATTAATCCATATCACCAAGGTAGGTGGCGATCAAGAGCTTGTTGTTCTTAAAATTTCAAGAAATGGTCTAGAGCATCGCATGTGTTCTTGATGATCTTTGTTGGAAATTCTTTGCTATTGCATGTGTGTTGATGATAGGAATAAGAATTATATATGCTCTTGTTTTAAAGTATATTGCATGTGAGTTTTGTTTCAAAACTTTCGAATCTATGGCTATGTTGAGTGTTAAGAATATGTAACATGATGTTTGAAACTTAGATTATGTTTTAAGAATTTATTTGAACATAGTTGAAAATGTTGTGTAATGGCCGAGACTTGAGGAAATGATTTGGAGCATGGGTTATAAATTTATGATGTTATATATGTTCTTTGTAAATTGCTTGGAAATTTTTGGAATAATTATGTACAATTGTTTTCAAAAGAACCGAGGCATATCTATATGTCAATGTTGGTAAATGATTTTGTTTTGAACATGCAATAGCATATTCTCGAATTATAATGTATCGAGAGATGGTACATTTTTGGAAGAACCTATGCTATTTTTTTCAAATGGCCGAGACATATATGGAATTATGAGTGGGTGTAAAATTTTATTTCTCACATGATAACATATTCGTGATTTGTGATGTGTTGAGAATGCATAGCAATTTATTGGAAATTTTTAGAAAGTCTATACTATATTTTTTCAAAATAATCGTGAATGTTATATAATTATATGTTAATGAATGATGTTTATATGAGACATGCAATGATATATAGTTACTCTATGATGATATTGAAGTCTATGGTAATTTAATTAGAATTTTTGGAAAATTCTATCAAATTTTTTTTAAATAGGCCGAGACATATGTATATAAGTATGTTGATATAGGATTTTCATTTAAGACATGCAATGATGTTTTATTAATCTAAAATATGATTTATGCACCCTATGATTTATTTGAAAATTTTTAGAAAATCCTACCTATTTGTTTTAAGAAAGCCGAGGCTTATATATATATATATATTGATGTGTGACTTTATTTTGTAACATGCAATGGTATATTATTGATCTTGAGTATGTTTTATGCATCCTATGTTTTTATTAGAATTTTTAAAAATCAATTACAATTTTTATTCAAATAAACCGAAAGCTTTGAGCTAAGTTTGGTGATGAATAAAATTGTTCTTGATGTATTTTATAGTGTTACATTGTTACACTATAGTTTATGTGCATATTGTGATTTTTAGGAAATTTTATAAAATTGTTTGTTAAAGTTTATAAAATACCGAGAGCTATGAGGTCAATTACATGATATAACATTGTTATATAGTGGATTATGTGACATAAATATGTTATGGAATAATGTTTGGACCTTGTGTTAATTTATTGGAATTTTAGAAAATTATTGGGCATTTATTTTGTAAAATGCCGAGACCTTATATAAATAATAAAGTGATGATTGAACAATGTTTAGTTGATCTTATGACATATTAATGACCATAGTGTATATTAATACACTATATAATATTAGAAAAATTTTAAACATCATTTGGTAATTTAATGTAATTACGAGAATGTTTAAAGATTTTAAGGATTTTAAATCCTTTTTAATTAAGTTTATTAATAAATTATATGTCTAAATATTATTTTAGACATATTTGGAAATTATGGAAAATTTTCAAAAATAATTGGTAAAAATTCAAAATAGCCGTGAGCTATTTTAGAAATAGAAATAAGGATTTTAAATCCTTAAATTCATTATTTATAATGAATTATATGTTTAAATTTTTTTTTAAACATATTAAAACAGTTTATAAAAAGAAATCAATTAGAAATTGATTTTCAAAAGAATTTAATATTAAAATAAGACTTAGTAATTAAATTACTAAGAAAAGTCAAAATTGTTGACTTTTGAAATCAACGTACGAAAGACGTTCGATAAATACGCTAATATGCGTAAGACGTATCATTTGCTAATGATATCACATTAATATGAAAAGATTTCATGTTTAAAGTCATGAAATCGAAAAACGTGAGAAAACGTTGGACCATTTACCAAGAGGGGTAAATTGGTCATTTATAACACATATCTCGTTTCTATCGAAGAACGAGAAATGTTAAATTGATACGCCGTTTGAGAAACAAATTAAATTCATTAAGGAATTCAATTCCGTCGATATGAAATATCGAATTTGATTATAGACTTTGTAAGTCTCGAACCACGTAAACGACGTACTAAAGCATCCTTTTATATAAAGGTGGACGCCGACGCACCACCGGACGCCGACGAGTAAGGAAAACGTTAAAGACGAACAATAATCTCCATGTGGGCTTTATTACCAAAATAGAACAACTTTGTCGCTCTTTTCAACTGCCATGTTTACGATGATTTTCAACTAATGCTAAAATTCTTTAAATGATTACCGCCAAAATGTTTACGTTTTGTGTGTCGATCCTATCCATGAATGATGTGATGTTGATGGGTTATTCCCAACTTATGAATGAAAATCGATATCGGATCCTATGGGAAGGCTTATACCTTGCTAGGATTAACGTGTACACCGATGGTGACCGTGCTATAAGGACATTCACGGTCGGTCACGGGTCGTAGGCGAGGCCTCCTTCACGACTTTCGACTATGATAACATGATGGAATGATAATAAGGGATATGGATCACGACACCAAGAAAATGCTCGCAAGCAACTTTTATAAACTCATGAAAATATTTTAGTAAGCACAAGGCATTTTCAAATAAAACCTCGTGTCTTACCACTATATTAGCGAGTAATTAAACGAAAATGAAATGTTTTCGGCATAAGTCCACTGGGTACAAATTTTGTACTTAGCCCTGCATGTTTGTTTTTAAATGTGCAGGTTGAGCTCGGTTGCTGGTGATGGAGGAGTGTTGAGAAAGCCATATGTCCTTGATGTTCGTTAGGAATGGATAACCTTGAATACATATCGTCATATATGTATTCACACACTTTCCGCTGCAACTCTGAACTGTTTTATTTTCACGTTGGATATTATAACAAAGTGAACTATGAAGTCTTTCAGATCGTTATATCCTTTGGATCTGTTGGCTAAACTCTTTTGAACTGAAATGTTATAAGTGTTTGTTTAATCTTAAGGTCTATATTCTCATATGATATGTCCTATCGTGACAGTCGTCTGTATCCGTGAATACTATTCCTAGTATTAGTCCGCCCACTCCGGGTTATCCTGAGTGGGGTCGTGACAGAGTGGTATCAGAGCGGTTGCTCTTTGAAACTCCAATTCTTTCTAAAACTAAGTCTAGAATTGAGTCACTAGACTTCTAGAAAATCTACTGGCTATTCTCAACACTCCATCACATCGAGCTCAACGGGGAAAAGGTAACTAGTTTTATTTGAGTTTATGAAATGAAAATTTTTATATGATGACCAAATTTGAAAAGATTTTTGAAGAAAAAGGGAAAAGGAAAGTTGTAATGTGATGATGATTGAAATGATGAGTTATGAATGAAAAATTTTCAAAAATCCTAAATTTTGAAATTTAATAGCAATGATATGAAGTAATTATGTTGAAATGTATGTTTGAAATGAATCATGATGATTAAAGATGAATGTATGAAAACAAGATGATATGTACAGATATGAATGAACGAAGTATGATGTGGTTTGGATGTTATGCTTATGAATTATGAAATCTATGTTGATAACAAAGTATGCTATGCTCTTGAGAAGAACGTAGACGATATAGGAAGTATGTTCCCATAATGAAAGAAAACAAAAGAATGATAGGAAGCATGAATGTGTTTTAATTTCGGGTTTTGAACGGCAAAAGTGGAACGTAAAGATGATCGAGAACGACGTTGACTATGAAGAATGAAGAAGGTGGATGATGTACCACAGTTAAAGCGAGCGATCATAACCATAATTTCAACTTGCGTGATTGTGGACCGAGAGTTCAGAAGGACAAGCCTCAACTTGAAGACGTAGACGTAATAATTATACTAAGTCGGCAGCAGCCATAGCGCGTATGATGTCATTATTGGCACCTTCTCGAAACGTCGTTATAATCGCGAAAATTTTCTGCACTGCGCAGTAAATTTGTTTTAACCATACTCCTCGATAGGACTCGTTTTATGCATGGTTTTCGCCCATGTATTCCTAACGTTCTGAACTTCAATTGTTATGAAGAACAGAATCTCTTTTCCATCTCCCAAACCCAGTAGAGTCTGGGTAAAGTTCAGTTTGAGTTTTAGATAGAACCGAGGAACCTATAATACCTCGTGTAGCTTAACATAGCAATAGGAGTTTTGTTTACTAGACGGGTTAAGAATGTTTGGTTATAGGTTGAATAGTTTATCCTAGTTGATTAATCGAAGTATTAAGCTACCCTATCTGCTATCAGGTATTAGTAGTGTCTAACGATTAGTTTTTGATCGTGACAGATGGAGGAGATGCGTTACATTGCGAGGAGAAGGATAGGACCTAACCCGACCCCTGAGGAGACTATTCGTATCTATCGGGAAAGCTGGATGTGTGCGGCGAGGATTTAGGAGAGTTCACGATGTATTACTTCGATTGTGGAGGAATGCGAGTATATGGCGTGACGGATCACGACGGCATTAAGCGCCTTCTTACTATACTTCCATGTGATTGGGAAGATTATGCTCGTGAAGTTTCGGGATTACATTTATCGTGCGGTTGGGGATATGACTTGATAGGCGATCTACCGTGTTCATCACCACCGACATACGTATATAGATCTATGGCGCAAAGACCGAGAGGACCTTATCTCCTCCACGGAGTATACATGGCGTGATGAGTCACCTGAGTGGCTATACACCGAGGTTCCACGGATTGTTGACCCGGTGGTACCACGATATCGGATTGACGAGGGCAGACTTGTTCAGGCGGACGGAGCAGCTAGGCCTAGAGCGTTGGGAGCCCCTGTTTTTCCACCTCTGATGTTCGGACATCCGGTGCGTTCACCACTTCCGCCTCTACCACCGATGACAGCACCCTTACCGCCAGTTGAGAGTTTCCGTCAGACAGCACGGATTAGTGTGACAGGTACTCTTGATGGGTATAATCCCATCCATGACGCCTACAACCGATTCGTGTGGATTATGGTCCACTGCGGGACATTCCGATGGTAGAGAGTAATGGAGCTGGACCCTCTAGAGCATATGGCCAGGTTGATGACTCGGACGAGGAGGAAGAGGATCCTGAGGAAGATGAGGAAGATTCGAGGAGTTGATGTAGATAGTGATGTTGATGTAAAATTTGAAGGATTATGTTATCTATTTTTATGTATGTTTTATGTATGCTTTTGAAAAACTTGAACAGTGGGGAAAACTGAATTTTTGTAAGGCTATAAAGCCGTTGTGCATGACTTTAATTTTTGTAAAGCCTTAAGGCCGATATGTGTATGGCCCTTTTCTTTTGAAATATTTTGGAAGCA
Organism: Salvia rosmarinus; assembly: GCA_036937905.1. NCBI lineage: Eukaryota > Viridiplantae > Streptophyta > Magnoliopsida > Lamiales > Lamiaceae > Salvia > Salvia rosmarinus. Next base: position 24,232,568 of record CM072824.1, on the reverse strand, counting down.
AGTATGTGAGTAATCCTTGATGTAAGGACTTGTGTTTGCAAAGTACGTTATCTATGGTGCTTTTGCAATTGTATGTATGTGTGATCCAAGAGGGCTTTTGCAACAAATTTATGTATGACAAGAATGAAATGTTTTATTTAAGTCATCATCTTCTAAAAGGCAAAGAAATGAAATTTGTACATATTCAAGTTATAAAATGATACATGATGCTAATGATATATTTTACACAATGAATGCCTCTAGACAAGATCCCGAACGAGAAGTAAGAGGCGAGGGCACCTAGGAGACGAGGTAGAACTCGGAGCAGGAGGAACAGTGCAGCCTCAACCACCTCCACCTCAACCCGACCGCAGGATAGAGGAATTGTTCTTAAGACAAAATCCTCCTACTTTCAATGGGAAAGGTAGTCCGGAAGATGCTGAGCAGTGGATGAGAACCATCGAGAGAATTTTCACTTTTCTAAGGTGCACAACACAAGAAAGACTATCATGTGTAGCTTTCGGTTAAATGGGCTCTTGATTTACGGTGGGAGGCTAGAAGAAAACTTTCACAAAGCAGAGCGGATGGAAGAGTTGACTTGGGAAGATTTTAAAGAGAAGTGTATGATAAGTATGTACGAAAAGTTACAAGAAAAAGAAGGAACATGAATTTTTCTTGTTAAAACAGAAAAGATGTCAGAATCGATTACGATCGCACTTTTTGCGAAATGTCTAGATATGCACTGGATCAAGTGGACACGGATTTAAAGATGGCCGAGAAATTTAGATCGTGGTTAAGGCGAAATAAGAATGTCTCTCACCTGGTCTTGGAGACATGACTTATCTTGAAGCTCTTACGGGCTTTGGACATTGAGGTAGCAATGCCAGAGGATAAGTCGGCATCAGTGCAGATGCAGAATACTATGGACAGAGGAAAGAGAAAATGGGATGCTAGTTTTGGTAATAGTAGCAGGGGAAGCTTTGAAAACAAAGGTAACAAACAGCAGTGGCAGGGGAACTCAGCAAATCAAGGGCAAGGATGGAGGAAGCCAGCCTTTATTCCTCCAGCAAGGGGACTACAAGAGCAGCGAAGGGCTCTTCCGTGCCCAAAATGCCGAAAGATGCACACGGGAATGTGCATGGCGGGCAGTGGAAACTGTTTTAGGTGTGGTATGAAAGGACATTACGCAAACTTCTGTCCGGGGATACGTTCGGAAACAATTGTAAGGCCGAACCAACCCGGTAATGTCCAACCGCTGAGAGCTATCCAATTTCAGCCCCAACCTCAACAGCAACTACAGCCGCAACAATGGCAACAACCCCCACAACAGCTGCAGCAGCCACAACAACAAATACCACAACAGCAGTGGCAACCACCCCAGCAACGAAGACAACAACCACAACGGCAACGTCAGCGGCAACAGCAGCCCAGACAACAGCAACAGCCTCAGCAAAGGCAAGCACCACGCCAGCCGCAGTTACCTCAAGCTAGGGCGTATGCTTTGCACCGCAACGAATCGAACAGACCAGGAAACACGGCGGTATGGGAATCCTTCTCAACATACCTGTTATAGTATTGTTCGACACGGGTGCTTCGCACTCTTTCATAGCAAAATCATGCGTAGATCTATTGGGACTTAGTGCAATAAAGGCAAATCAGGATATGAGAATCTCTTCACCTATAGGAGGAATTATGACTGTTACACATTTCTGCTCGAACCTAGAGTTGAACTTAGGATCACTAAGGGTTCTAGCAAATAACTTGAACATAATGTCCATGGGTGACGTAGATATAATCCTAGGAATGGACTGGTTAGCTGCAAACCACTCCACGATTCTTTGCAAGGAAAGGAAAATATCATTTCATTTTCCTGGGCAAGAAGCAACGCATTTCCATGGAATCAGCATGGGAAAGAGAGTCCCAATTGTGTCCGCATTGAAGGCAAGGAAAATGATGAATAAGAAAGGATACCATGCTTTTCTCGTTTACGAGCGGAGAAGAAAAGCCGGAACTGAAGGTAGAAGACATAGAAATTGTCAGGGAATTTCCGGATGTATTTCCTAAGGATCTACCAGGATTACCTCCTGATAGACAATTGGAATTTACCATCGACTTGGAACCAGGATCGGCTCCAGTGTCAAAGGCACCCTACAGAATGGCCCCAAAGGAATTGGAAGAACTGAAAATCCAAATCCAAGAATTGTTGGATCTAGGTTTCATTAGACCTAGTGTTTCGCCTTGGGAGCGCCTGTATTGTTCGTCAAGAAAAGGATGGATCCTTAAGGATGTGTATAGACTATCGAGAGCTGAACAAGATGACGCTCAAGAACAAATATCCTTTACCAAGAATCGATGATTTGTTCGATCAATTGAGAGGAGCAGGCATATTTTCAAAAATCGATCTCAAGTCAGGATACCATCAACTCAAGGTACGACCTGAAGACATAGCTAAAACTGCATTCCGAACAAGATATGGCCATTATGAATTTGTAGTTATGCCATTCGGATTAACTAATGCACCAGCTGTGTTTATGGACCTCATGAACCGAGTGTTTCATCCGTACTTAGACAAGTTTGTATTGGTTTTCATAGATGACATTCTCATCTATTCGAAAAATGAGGAAGACCATAAGGAACATCTAAGAATGGTGTTACAAACTTTGAGGAATGAAAGATTGTTTGCTAAGTTCAGCAAATGCGAATTTTGGTTAAAGGAAGTAATGTTCCTAGGACACATCGTGTCTGCTGATGGAATCAAAGTGGATCCAGCCAAAGTGGAAGCAGTGCAAGAATGGAAATCACCGCGAACTCAGAATGAGATCCGGAGTTTTCTAGGGTTAGCTGGTTATTATAGGAGATTCATTGAGGGATTCTCCAAAATAGCAAGACCAATGACCCAATTACTTCGAAAAGGAGTTAAGTACACTTGGACTGAGGAATGTGAGGCGAGTTTTCAAGAACTCAAAGAAAAGTTAACAAGTGCACCGGTGTTAGCAGTCCCGGAATCAGATAAGGAATATGTGGTTTATACTGATGCCTCAAAGAACGGACTAGGATGCGTTTTGATGCAAGAGGGAAAAGTAATAGCATACGCATCACGACAACTTAGACCACATGAGCTAAACTACCCAACACACGATTTAGAGTTAGAAGTGGTTCATGCACGAAAATATGGAGACACCATCTCACGGTGTGAGATGTGAAATCTATCTGAGATCATAAGAGTTTGAAATACTTTTTCGAGCAGAGAGATCTAAACATGAGACAAAGAAGATGGCTCGAACTAGTAAAAGATTACGACTGTGGTATTAACTATCACCCAGGTAAAGCGAATGTAGTAGCTGACGCCTTGAGTCGTAAAAATCAAACTCATTTGGGATGTCTCTTGACACGAGAAGATAAACTTGTCGAAGAATTCAGCAATTTAAGAATTGAATTGATTAAACAGCCAGAGACGATCAGAAATTGTATTGCTACACTCACCATGACACCTGATCTAAGAAAAAGGATCATTGAAAGACAAAGGATTGAGGAAAAGTTGGAAAAGGTAAGAGGAAGAGTGAGAACTGGCGAATTGGAAAATTTCCAGGAAGCATCAGATAATGCTTTAATGTTCAAAGGAAGAATATGTGTTCCTGATGATGCTGAGATTCGGAACAACATAATGAGTGAGGCTCATGATACACCTTATACCGCCCACCCAGGCAGTACGAAGATGTACCAAGACCTAAAAGAAAAGTTCTGGTGGGAAGGCATGAAACGAGACATAGCTTCTTTCGTAGAACGTTGCCTTGTTTGCCAACAGGTAAAAGCTTTACACCAACGTCCCTACGGGAAGTTACAACCGTTGGGTATACCTGAATGGAAGTGGGATGAAATAACGATGGATTTCGTTACGGATTTACCCAAGTCTAGAAAAGGAAACACTACCATATGGGTAATAGTGGATAGACTCACCAAGTGCGCTCACTTTTTACCAATTCAAAATACATATGGAGCTGATAGACTAGCCCAAATATATGTAAAGGAAGTGATACGGCTACATGGAGTACCAAAATCCATTACATCAGATAGAGACTCCAAGTTCACATCGAAATTTTGGATGAGCCTACAAAAAGAATTGGGAACAAAGTTAAACTTCAGTACAGCATTTCACCCACAAACTGATGGGCAGTCAGAAAGGACAATCCAAACTCTAGAAGATATGCTGAGAACCGTAGTACTGGATCGAGGCGCAAAATGGGAAGACATTTTACCTCTTATTGAGTTTGCCTACAATAATAGTTATCAAGCGACGATTGATATGGCCCCATATGAAGCCTTGTACGGCAAGAAGTGTAGATCACCACTTTATTGGGATGAGGTAGGTGAAAGGAAAATAATAGGGCCAGAAGTGATAAATGAAATGATTGAAATCGTCCGACAGATTAGACAAAGAATCAAGGAAGCTCAAGATAGACAGAAATCCTACGCTGATACGCGTAGATCGGAGCTGCATTTTGAAGTTGGAGATAAAGTATTTCTCAAAGTCTCTCCATCGAAGGGGATCACAAGATTTGGTGTGAAAGGAAAACTAAGACCCCGCTTCATAGGACCATACGAGATCCTAGAAAGAATAGGCTCAGTAGCCTATAAGTTGGCTCTTCCGCCCAACTTGGGAAATGTGCATAATGTTTTTCACATATCTCAACTAAGGAAATATGTATACGATCCAAAACACGTGATCCGTCAAGACGACGTAGTTCTCAATCCAGACATGAGTTATGAAGAAGAGCCTATCGCAATAATAGACCATAAAGTTCAACAATTGAGGAACAAATCAATTTCGCTGGTCAAAGTGCTGTGGAATCACCACGGACAAGAAGAAGCTACGTGGGAGCTAGAAGATACAAATGAAGGAACGATACCCAGTTATTCCTTTAAGGTATACAAATTTCGGACGAAATTTCTTTTAAGGGGTAGGATGTAATAACCCGCAGCTTTTAACAGGCTAACTACGACTTTAAAACCCGTAAAATAAAATTTTGCCGTGAAATGAAATCATATGAAATCAAGTATGATTTCAATTGTTTACAAGGAGTAATTTCTGTTACACACTCACTCAAGTTAGTGAATGAAAGAAATCGAAAGTTTTAACTTTTATCGGCAGATTACATTTTAACGTCGAATGCATATCGACTATTGAAATGTCACGATATTTCTTAAGCAATCAAGCTTGGAATTATATTCCATTATTAATGGAATATTTTTATAATGAGATTACGAGTATTTACGACCATTTTAAAGATGAGTCGATACGTAACGTTTTGAGACGTTTTCAAACGTCAACGTTTAGAGATAAGACGAACGATGGTTTTAATGATCAAGAAACTTTAGGAAATTATTTCCTATGATATTTTTATGATATTACAGTACTAATAAGCATTTAATTAATGCTTGAACATTAGAATGAATAAAAAGCTCAACCTTAGTTTCGAAAACCCTAATATTATGAAATTAGGGTTTTCTTCGAAAATTTATGCTCTTTTAATTATCCTATGCTATTAATTGTCATTTAAATCATATACTTTGGTGAATATACTTATAATGACATGAAATGAAAATTTTAACCTATGATTTAACCAAATGGCCGATAGCCATTTTTTCTTGGGCATAGGTTGAATTATTTTCTTCCTTTATGCTAATTAATTAACCTATGATATTAAATATCATCTAAATCATATATTAGGATTTATATATCTATGATTAGCATGAAATAAGAATTTTAACCTAAGGTATGGCCTAATGGCCGAGAGCTATTTTCCTTTTTGTACAATGTTGAATTAATTCATTTTCTCCACTCTTGCATTATAATTATATATAATGTATACATATTCAGATTTTTGTGGGAGTCTCCCACTATATATGTATATATATTTTAGCTATTTCCAAGATATTGTGTAAGCACTAATGATTGGGAACCCATTAGTGAATAAAATAGCATTAAAATATGAAGGGTCTCTTGTGTGTATTGGGGGAGAGGGACCGAGAGTGAGGGGTGTATAGGGGGTTGCCTCAGTTTTTTTTCATTATTCATCCATACACAAACACCCCAACACTCCAACTACCTTATCTCTCTCCAAAACCTCTCACCTCTCTCAAGAACATCTTCTTCCTCCCCCATTTTCTGCAACAGCCGAGAGTTTCTTCTCCCTCCAAGCTTTAATTTTCTTCCTTCCATCTTCCATACAACACCTCCATACCTTGTATAGTGTACCATTAATCCATATCACCAAGGTAGGTGGCGATCAAGAGCTTGTTGTTCTTAAAAATTTTGAAGAAATGGTCTAGAGCATTGCATGTGTTCTTGATGATCTTTGTTGGAAATTCTTTGCTATTGCATGTGTGTTGATGATAGGAATAAGAATTATATATGCTCTTGTTTTAAAGTATATTGCATGTGAGTTTTGTTTCAAAAACTTTCGAATCTATGGCTATGTTGAGTGTTAAGAATATGTAACATGATGTTTTGAAACTTAGATTATGTTTTAAGAATTTATTTGAACATAGTTGAAAATGTTGTGTAATGGCCGAGACTTGAGGAAATGATTTGGAGCATGGGTTATAAATTTATGATGTTATATATGTTCTTTGTAAATTGCTTGGAAATTTTTGGAATAATTTTGTACAATTGTTTTCAAAAGAACCGAGGCATATCTATATGTCAATGTTGGTAAATGATTTTTGTTTTGAACATCACACAATAACATATTCGTGATTTGTGATGAGAATGCATAGCAATTTATGAAATTTATAGAAAGTCTATACTATATTTTTCAAAATAATCGTGAATGTTATATAATTATATGTTAATGAATGATGTTTATATGAGACATGCAATGATATATAGTTACTCTATGATGATATTGAAGTCTATGGTAATTTAATTAGAATTTTGGAAAATTCTATCAAATTTTTTAAATAGGCGAGACATATGTATATAAGTATGTTGATATAGGATTTTCATTTAAGACATGCAATGATGTTTTATTAATCTAAAATATGATTTATGCACCTATGATTTATTTGAAAATTTTAGAAAATCCTACCTATTTGTTTTAAGAAAGCGAGGCTTATATATATATATATATTGATGTGTGACTTTATTTTGTAACATGCAATGGTATATTATTGATCTTGAGTATGTTTTATGCATCCTATGTTTTTATTAGAATTTTTAAAAATCAATTACAATTTTTATTCAAATAAACCGAAAGCTTTGAGCTAAGTTTGGTGATGAATAAAATTGTTCTTGATATATTTTATAGTGTTACATTGTTACACTATAGTTTATGTGCATATTGTGATTTTGGGAAATTTTATAAAATTGTTTGTTAAATATTATAAAAATGCCGAGAGCTATGAGGTCAATTACATGATATAACATTGTTATATAATGGATTATGTGATATAAATATGTTATGGAATAATGTTTGGACCTTGTGTTAATTTATTGGAATTTTAGAAAATTATTGGACATTTATTTTGTAAAATGCCGAGACCTTATAAAATAATAAGGTGATGATTGAACAATGTTTAGTTGATCTTATGACATATTAATGACCATAGTGTATATTAATACACTATATAATATTAGAAAAATTTTAAACATCATTTGGTAATTTAATGTAATTACCGAGAATGTTTAAGGATTTTAAGGATTTTTAAATCCTTTTTAATTAAGTTTATTAATAAATTATATGTCTAAATATTATTTTAGACATATTTGGAAATTATGGACAATTTTCGAAAATATTTGGTTGACAAAATTCAAAATAGCCGTGAGCTATTTTAGAAATAGAAATAAGGATTTTAAATCCTTAAATTCATTATTTATAATGAATTATATGTTTAAAAATTATTTTTAAACATATTAAAACAGTTTATAAAAAGAAATCAATTAGAAATTGATTTTCAAAAGAATTTAATATTAAAATAAGACTTAGTAATTAAATTACTAAGGAAAAGTCAAAATTGTTGACTTTTGAAATCAACGTACGAAAGACGTTCGATAAATACGCTAATATGCGTAAGACGTATCATTTGCTAATGATATCACATTAATATGAAAAGATTTCATGTTTAAAGTCATGAAATCGAAAAACGTGAGAAAACGTTGGACCATTTACCAAGAGGGGTAAATTGGTCATTTATAACATATCTCGTTTCTATCGAAGAACGAGAAATGTTAAATTGATACGCGTTTGAGAAACAAATTGAATTCATTAAGGAATTCAATTCCCATCGATATGAAATATCGAATTTGATTATAGACTTTGTAAGTCTCGAACTACGTAAACGACGTACTAAAGCATCCTTTTTATATAAAGGTGTGGACGCTGACGCACCAGCTGGACGTTGACGAGTAAGGAAAACGTTAAAGACGAACAATAATTTCCAGGTGGGCTTTATTACCAAAATAGAACAACTTTGCTGCTCTTTTCAACTGTCTTTGTTTACAGTACTTTTCAACTAATGCTAAAATTCTTTAAATGATTACCTGCCAAAATGTTTACGTTTTGTGTGTCGTATCCTATCCATGAATGATGTGATGTTGATGGGTTATTCCCAACTTATGAATGAAAATCGATATCGGATCCTATGCCGGAAGGCTTATACCTGGCTAGGATTAACGTGTACACTGATGGTGATTTGTGTCTTTGTAAGGACAATTCACGGCGGTCACGGGTCGTAGAAGCGAGGCCTCCTTCACGACTTTCGACTATGATAACATGATGGAATGATAATAAGGGATATGGATCACGTACACCAAGAAAATGCTTCGCAAGCAACTTTTATAAACTCATGAAAATATTTTAGTAAGCACTGAGGCATTTTCAAATAAAACCCTCGTGTCTTACCACTATATTCGCGAGTAATTAAACGAAAATGAAATGTTTTCGGCATAAGTCCACCGGGTACAAATTTTGTACTTAGCCTGCATGTTTGTTTTAAATGTGCGGTTGAGCTCGATTCTTGATGATGGAGGAGTGTTGAGAAAGCCATATGTCCTTAATGTTCGTTAGGAATGGATAACCTTGAATACATATCGTCATATATGTATTCACACATTCCGCCGCAACTCGAACATTTTATTTTCACGTTGGATATTATAACAAAGTGAACTATGAAGTCTTTCGGATCGTTATATCCTTTGGATCATTGGCTAAACTCTCTCACTAAATGTTATCTGTTTGTTTAATCTTAAGGAAATGTTATAAGTGTTTGTTTAATCTTAAGGTCTATATTCTCATATGATATGTCAACTCACACCTTGTTCGTGTTATTTTATTATTTAATTAATGTATCGTATCATAGAATAAATAAATTATCCTTTATATAATGTGTGTGTGAATACTATTCCTAGTATTAGTCCGCCCATTATCATAGGGTTATCACATTTGAAAAGTCAACATTTTCAACTTAGGATATGATGTCATCATCTCTACTTTACACCTAATAATATCTTATCTTTATAATTATAACCTCTCATTAATTAAGGTATGATTTTATATCCATTTCACACTTTAAAATCCAAATTTTCGACACTTTATAGTAATATTATGCCAAATATTTTATTTTCTCCAATTAATAGCATGTGACATAATATAAGTCTTAGATGATAAAATAAATCATAGGAAAAATTTATCGAGATTAATTCTATGTTCTAAAGTAAAGTTATTGGCTATTAATTGGAATTTAAGAATAAATTATCAAATCTTTATTCCTTTCATAAATAATATTATTTTCATGAAGGATTATATAAATATAATGTCCTTACATCATAAAATAAATTCTTTGAATAATTCTAGCATTTATTATTATTATTTCGAAAAATAGGGTTTCTTAGGAATTTAAATTTATAAAATTTCATTCTTGCCCTAATCATCATTTTCGAAATTCACATGATGCTTATAAGATAAGATTGATCTAGAATTCATGATTTTTATCAAATATTAAAGCTTGTGCAATTAAATAAATTATTTGATAAAATATCTCACATAAAATCATGATTTTCGAAAATCACATAAAATCATACATTATTTTCGAAAACTATGCAAACTAAGATCCAAAATATTATCTCCTATGATATTTATCACATTTCTACACATATTTATGAGATAAACATTATCCATGCTTAGTCATAACCTTATCTTATCATTTTATAAAAATATCATAGCATACTTATCACAAAAATGTCATTTTCCAACCTTATCATGTACAATTCATTTTCGAAAATCTTGCTTTGGGTGTAAGATAATTATCTTATCATATACTACAAGATAAACATGACAACTCATCACATAAAATCTAGTGATCACATATTAAATCACAAATTAATAACCTATTTTCCCTAAATTTTTGAAAATCATCAAGAAATAGAGAAAACATTTCTTTTTCTTCCTTAGTGTAAATAATATCCCACATATACTTAAAAACATATTTATTCATATTTAAAATTTATTTCATTTGAATTTTTAAGAGAAAATTCGATTTACTCAAAATCGTCAATTACCGACGTTCATTTTCGTACTTATTTCCTTCATAACATTCCTTATTCTCGAAATTTTTAAGCCAAAAATTTCGGGGTATTACATTCTACCCCCCTTAAAAAAATTTCGTCCTCGAAATTTACGTATTCTCATAGTGTTCTCGATTCCTTCTCCATATAGTATTCTCAATTTTTCAACGTTGGTACCTCGTACCCATTGGATCATGTATGACCTTAACTATCTATATCGACTCCTTCTATATCTTGAAATTGCCTCGCGCTTATTTATCCGTAAACATTTCCAACCAATTAACAATTTCCTCTAAGGATAATTAACTATCTTAAGGATAGTTCGTCATTTGTCTTATTATAACATAATGATAGGAGGTTAAGTCGCATACTTAATCATTCTATACTTTCCTTACGTTGACTCTAACACTCAATGCTAGAAATATAGGTGATTCATAACTTATTCATTATAACACTTCACAAAGTGATATAAATTTATCCGATCACTGTCGTCATTAAAGCTTATCAAGGGTCCTTAAAAATCTCATCTCATCGAGAATTTTTCTACATCATAACTTGATGTATCTCACTAACTGAAGAACATATCACTCTACTGATCTGAAAACTTTGGTGACAAGCTAGTTCAACCTATTTCATACTTCTTAATTTCAAGGATTGGAGGAAACGTATCATGACAACTTACAAGTGGGTAAGGGTTCATAATTCAAGATGACAACTTTTGAAATTTGAATCAATATGTTCTTTGAATAAATAATTGGGATATAGGGTCCGAAGACCAGAATGATGATTACTGAGAGTTCTTTGGTCATATGGGCTGATCAGACCCATCACAAATACTTTCTCAGTCACATGAAGGCTTGGTTTCAAAAAGGACACTTTATAAACTTCTGGTTGTAAACTTCTTTCAGAAAAAGTGAGAAAATCAAGTGATATCTCAATGGAAACTAGGTCATAGAGTTAAACTCAATGACAGAACTTGAGTAATGAATAAAATTCGAAACATCATATAACTCGTAATGGGTTATCATAAATTGTAAGGATTCTCAAAATATGATGCATCTCAAAACTTAAATCCACATACTAACTACAGCTCTTAACTTAAACATTTTATATTCTACCGTACTGGAATCTTTTTATTATGGATATTATTCTGCGACGACCAACTAATAATTCGATCATGTCTCTATTAAGTTCTAATAGTCAACTCGGAGTTTCATTGCGTGTGAACATCTAAAGGGGAAAGACTATACTCATGTTACTATTGCATAATGACAATCATCATCTCAAAATCATCATTCCATTCTCGCCTTTTAGTTTTCTCTACTTTGTTCTTGTTATTCTCATCTTTCCGCTTTGTATTATTCCTATTCCCATTCTTGCTTTTGTTATAATTTCTATTCCCCCTTTTATTCTCATGATAGAATAAATTCTCATAGTTCATCTTTTTATGTTCTTTCGCCAAAGAGATCTTGCGTCTTAAACAGTCTACGTTCTTTTTGGGATAACCTACTTATTGACAACTTGAAATTGCTTAAAGTTTAAATATAACTTGTTCATAACAATAAATCTCATTGAATTCTATGAATTCAAACATTTCACTCTTGACATATCATTGTCAACTCCTTCTCATATCCCTTTCCTTTTACAACCTCAAACAACTTTTCAACTACTTTCAACTTTAAACTTCCATTTCCGTACTTGTCGTTTCAATCCGTATCATTCTCATTTCTTAATAAGACAATCACTGCTTATAAATAATACTTAGTACATAACTTCAATAAACATCTCATAGACACTTATCTTATTCCTTACTTAACATTCTATTCCCTAAATTCGTATATTGTTCTAGATTAATTCGTGTAAGCAATAGTCGATTCAAAATTATGTCGCGTAGAATTTCAAATGAAGATACTATGCCCATGTCGTAAGTGACATTCGTTTATCGACGCTTCCATTTTTCCACGTGGCATCCTATTTCACATTCGTCAAGTCAGACTTAAAAGCTTTCTAAGTTCGCAAGTTCTCGTGATTCGTCAAGCACTACGGCATAGGAGAAATCTTAGGTTCTCGTTCATTCTAAGTTCTCGTAAAAGTGAAACTTAGAGACTTTCTACATTCTTTTTGAAAACAAACATTTTTGAAAATCAACAGCATATCTCCATCTCTTTCATAAACAATATTGTATTCATACTTTCTGACATATAACTCTATATATGCCCATCATCAATACTCACATATCAACCGGGTATAAGCTTTAACTTTCTCAAGTTCATCACAAACAAACCACTCACTGGTTTCATCAATCATTTGGATTATAAAAATTCAAAGCTATTTCACTTTCTCTTTCAAACGGCATGTCCATTTTTCAAAAACTTTCTTCTTACTCAAGTTTCTCTCAAACTGTAACATAAACATATACTCTTAACATTCTTTAAAATCGTACCTTTGTTTTTAAAACACTTTTCCTTGCCGGTTGAGCGTGATGAACTGGAGCGTTGAGCAGTGATGACAAACTCATAGAAGTCTAGTGATTCAAGCCAGACTTTTGGATAGAAAGAACATTTTTGGTTCAAAGTAAACGAATCGCCTCGATACCACACATGTCATACTTTGGTTTCGCTTATCCTTACTGCATCGTGACTTGGGGTTTGGATTAAATAATTATTAAAAGAATAGGGTTTTCAACTCATTTCAACAACGAAGAAGTATGGATTTCCAAGCATGAAAGAGAATAAGGATGAAGCAAAATAACTTATATAAAGAGTTGATACGAAGATCTGGACAAACAACAACTCTTACAAGGTTTAAACATGATATTCAAGAACTTAACATAGTAACAAAATATAAAAGAGTCTCAAGAGTTTGGCAGCGGAATAAAACATGTGAGACATGCATATGGAGATGCATTCTCAAGGTGAACCAAAAAGTTCTTCATACTACTTGACAAAAAGATTCCGCTCAACTCCCGCTCTGTTCCATCACCCGCTCAACCCGCACATTTAAAAACAGATATGTATCGAGTACAAAGATGCACCGGTGGACACATGCCGAAAACATTTATACTTTACTAAATATTGATCGCTTTCATCACAAGAAGACACAAGGGTTTTATTTGAAAAAGACCTTGTTCTTACTAAATATATTTTTCATTACTTTCACAAAACATCGCCTGGCCAGGCATTTTCTTACAACGTATATTCCAAGTCGGTTATGGATAACGCGCCGGGAGGGAGGCCTCCCTTCACCCGGAAGCACGACTGACCGCGAATGGTTCAGAGGCTGAATACAACTGACCGTAACCCGATTCAGAAGCTGAAGCGTACACAACCCTAGCTAAGATTCCCCCTTCACCTCTAGCTTAGGATCCAAATTCGTAATACTTTCCTGTTGCCCTAGGCAACCCGAATGGACATATACAAAACATAAAACATTTTTGGCAGACAATATCGTATCTCAACTTTTGTAGAAAAACAGTAAAGTAATAACAGTAAATGATTTTCATAAATCGCTTTTAGTTTAGGAAAGCCCACCTCGAGAACTTATAGTTCTTATGTCACTAGTTCACTTTCCGTTTCTTTCTCCTTCGAGCAGGACCCTTTTTCAATCGTGAGAAACAAGGTTTAGTACATCGCTATACTTTTCGATAATCATCGATCCGAAACAACGGACGTACAATTCTTTTATTCTATCCTTAGTTCAAATCACTCGGCGTTACGTACGAATCTTAATTTCATGTCTAACGTCGTCACGTATTGACTTTACTTTTTATCTTACGTATGTAATACCCTGTCTTTTTAAGCTTCTGTTTTGCATGGCACGTTTTTCGAGAAAAGGTCAAAAGGTAGACTTTTTGTTTCGGTGATCGACCATCATGAAACCTCAAAGCGTTATGAAGAGTGTCTTATGATGAATTCATGACACACTAAGTATCTGATTTCGACCACCCATGAAGGTTTGGCACTCCGAGGAAGTTATCGAAAAAACCGGACTTTTCATGGATCTTTTAAAAGCATATCTTGTTTATAGTCATTGTGTCCGGTATTTTATTTCGTGTCCATGGGTACCAAGTTTGCTAAATTTGGAGTCCGTTTGCAAAAGTTGTATCTTTTGCATTTTCGAAAAAGTCGCTTATGCATAGCATGCAAAATTTCGAATTTTCCTATAAATAGGAGGCTAGGGCCTTCGGTTTCAACGTTCATTTCCTTCGCTCTCTCGTGTTTACGAAAGAGCCGAGCAGCTCAATCTGTTCTTTGAAGCCAGCTGGAGGTGGGGATCGAGCCGGGAGGCTCGGCAGCCGCGCCATTCTTGCGCCGCCGAGCTACCACCGATCAACCACCCCCGCAGCCCGCTTTTCTGCTTTTTTCATTTTCTTGTTTGATTCCGCCTTTTAGTAGATCGTATAGCATGGAACTCGAGTTTCTAAAGGACGAGCGCGAAACGACCGAGGCCGCCGATTGGCCAAACCGCCGCCGTTAGCTCACGCCGCCGTGAGCTTGTTGGCGCCGATTGGTGGCCGACGAGCCACCTTTCGCTCACGGGTCCTTTAGGTTTTGAGTTAGGGCCATGCATTCTACTAAAGTACCGATTCCATTTTTCTCGTTTTTGCGTTTCGCATGCTCGGGATGTTTTCCGTTGCTCGAGTTTTCTAAAGGAAGACATGCCCGGGTTATCCATTTTCAACGTCGTTTGTCATTCCATGTTCGTCGTTATGCATATTGCTTATGTTTCCATTTTCATGCATTGATTTTGGATGGTTTATCCTAGATCTGAGGATAGGCATCGATTTTTGAAGCTTCTTCGCTGCTAAGATTTGAGTCAACTTGCATGCATGCATATTTTGAAAGTACCCTATTATAGGTCTTGATGCCCTGAATATATTTCCTTCTGCAACGAGTTGATTTGAAAACCCGGAGAGTGCCAAATGTGGGTTCAGAAAGTCGAAAACCCTAGTTTTGCTACGATCGTCATTTCGATCACGTTGTTGCTTTGCTTTGTGGAAGTGACCCCAAAAGTTGTTCCGCCTTGTTACCGTGCACCGCCAAAGGCGATCGGTGAAGTCATCGGATCCGTAGATATCTCTCGGTTGACGTTTTCTGCATTGGGTTGGGTTATATATGCTATTTTGAGTTATTTACTCGATATTTCAAAATAAAACATATACGTCAGAAATGTTTTGTGAAATTATTATCGCTCTACGATCCAAGATATGGTTCTATCATGGTTGTGCGGATCTATATTCGGTGGGTTGATCACCATCTTGAGTATTGATCATAGGGGATAGACCCCAACACGTGGTTATGGTTCGCCGGATAGACCCCTAAGTCCACACGGAAATGGTAATGAGGTGGTTATGGTTACGACGGGATTTAACCTCAAGTCCACACCGAGTTAGCCGGTGGATACGTTCGGGCGTGGCCGATTGGATATGTTCGGGCCGAATGAATGACGTGTGATTGGCTGGCGGGATACGCCCGAGCCGTGGTTCATGGTTCTATGATGGGAGTAACAAAGAATAATGGATCGTATTGGAAAATGAAAATCTATTTTGCTTACTTAGAAGTGGATTTACGTTTAAAACCTTCTAAGGTAAGTGCTCTAAACACGACCTCATGATTCTTTTGATTTATGATAAAACCCCACCGAAAGCGCGCTAGTACTCACCCCAAACTCTTTTCAAATCTTTTCACAGATGGAGGAGAATTTCGGGCGAGGCACCGGGGCAGAGTGCGGGTTCTTCATGCTATGCTTCCGCGATGTTGTGTTATATACATGCACTCGATAATTTTGTATTCTTGTCCCTTATTTGCTTTCCGATTGGGAACAAGATTTGTTATGTTATTCTCACGTGAGTCTCGATACAAGCATGCTATGCGTTGACCGTCTAGTCGACGGGATGTAATGCTATTTTGCTTTCTTGCATTACTTATAATAAACCAAGATCATGTTTTTGAGGTTATGATATCGATATTATTCATTGGTGGATTGTTTGTGCACCCTCCCCTTCGTGATATGTCCTAGTTATAGAGGAGATCGCCCGATTTCATGGTCACATCTTCTTATCATGTATGTTATATGTATCCCTTCTTCCCCGCTTAACCCCCACCCTAATCACACCCCTAAGATCCGTGCCTTCCTGAATTGGGGCGTGACAACGATATACTCAAATTCTACGTATTCTCAGTCATATTTTCCTATGTCTCAACTTTTCCATGTATCATATCGTATGATTCACATATCACATATCATGAGACATCATAATCCTTCATGTCACCTATTTTTGAAAAGTTCCATATATTTTTCGAATTTTTTTTATTAATTACATAATATATTATCATCATCATATATTAATGATATGACATAATATTCATCATATAAAATTTGTACATCACTATTTCATGCTTTTATGATTTTCAAAATTATTATCTCATAATATTCCATATTTTTCCAAAAATTTCCACATAAAATCATAAAATTTTAAACATGAATAACTATCATTATTTCATGTTCAAAACAACAATTAAAATTCATGTACATCAACATATAATTCATAATCATTTTCGGTCAAAACATAGTATTTTTAATACATGCTTAACTTTGTACTAAAATCATAATTCACGCTTATAAACGTCATATAAACATATTTATCTATCAACTTAAACACATAGCATATATTTCTCATGTATTACATGATTTTTGAAAACATGTAACAAAACACATCATATATAAATTTCTAATATTTTCGCATAAAATAATAAGAGTTGTAGGGTTTCTAACCTTCTAGTTGATTTTGATCGACGTCGGCGACGTTTTTCTTTCTAGGGTCGAAGGTAACTTTGGGGGAACACTCTCTATTTTTTCCTCTCTATTTTCTTCTCTATTTCTAGTAATTTTCGGTCATATGGTATGGTATGGGGGTGGTCTCCTATTTATAGATGTTATAAAGTTGTATTAATCATTACTTTATAAAATATCTTAATATAAAGTCAAAAATTGCAACTCCTTTTCATCTTCTTAATTTTTGGTCCTTATGAGTTGTACATGAGACAATTTTGATCTTATCCTATACTTTAATTATTCATCATATCTTATCTTCTTAAAATTATAACATATCTTGGTGTAAAAATCAAAAATACAACTCATACCTTATCCTATAATATTTTCGGCTATCTCACATATGTATGGGATAATTATTTTAACTTATTCTATAGTTTTTTATGTTATTTTATTATTTAATTAATGTATCTTATAAGTATCATAGAATAAATAAATTATCACTTTATATAATGTGTGTGTGTGTTTCGGTTACTTCTAGTTCCTTAGGATTGATTGTTATTTTTTTCTATATCATATACTTTAATATTATCATATAATAATATCACATTTGAAAAGTCAACATTTTCAACTTAGGATAAGACGTCATTATCATAAGGTTGGAAATTAATTTTTTTAACCTTATAATGTCAAAAATTTCGGCCATATCAATCCAAAACCATAGGTTACTTGTTTCAATTGATAACCATCTCTACTTTACACCTAATAATATCTTATCTTTATAATTATAAACTCTCATTAATTAAGGTATGATTTTTATATCCATTTCACACTTTAAAATCCAAATTTTCGGCACTTTATAGTAATATTATGCCAAATATTTTATTTTTCTCCAATTAATAGCTATGTGACATAATATAAGTCTTAGATGATAAAATAAATCATAGGAAAAATTTATCAAGATTAATTCTATGTTCTAAAGTAAAGTTATTGGCTATTAATTGGAATTTAAGAATAAATTATCAAATCTTTATTCCTTTCATAAATAATATAATTTTCATGAAGGATTATATAAATATAATGTCCTTACATCATAAAATAAATTCTTTGAATAATTCTAGCATTTATTCTTATTATTTCGAAAATTAGGGTTTCTTAGGAATTTAAATTTATAAAATTCCATTCTTGCCCTAATCATCATTTTCGAAATTCACATGATGCTTATAAGATAAGATTGATCTAGAATTCATGTAATACCCCGAATTTTTGAGTATAAATTTTTGAAAATAAGAAGGGATATTACGATAGAAATAAAAATGAAAACAAACGTCGATAGTCGTCGATTTTGAGTAAAATCAAACATTTCTTAATCTTTTTCATATGAAATAAATTTTAATAGTAAATAAATTTGTTTTTAAGTATATGTGGGATATTATTTACACTAAGAAAGAAAAAGAAATATTTTCTCTATTTCTTGAATATTTTCGAAAATTTAGGAAAATAAGTGATTAATTTATGATGTAATATGTGATCACTTGATTTTATGTGATGAGTTGTCATGTTTATCTTGTAGTATATGATAAGATAAATATCTTGTACACCCAAGCATGATTTTCGAAAATGAGGTGTATATGATAAGGTTGTAAATGACATTTTTGTGATAAGTATGCTATGATATTTTTATAAAATAAGATAAGGCCATGATTAATTAAGAGATAATATTTATCTCGTAGAAATGTGTAGAAATGTGATAAATATCATAGGAGATAATATTTGGATCTTAGCTTGCAAAGTTTCGAAAATAGTGTATTATTTTATGTGATTTTCGAAAATCACAAATTTTATGTGATAATTGTATCAAATAATTTATTTAATTATATACTTGATAGATATCATGATTTCTAGATCAATCTTATCTCCTATAAATTTATATAAGTTTCGAAAATAACAAAATAGGGTAAGAATAGAATTTTGTGAAAATTAATTCTAGAAAACCCTAGTTTTCGAAAAATTGGGAAAATTGCTAGGAATTGTTTCAAAATTTTATTTTATGATATAAGATCATTATATTTATGTAATTCTTCATGAAAATAATATTGGTTATGAAAAGAATGAAAGTTTGATAATTTAATCTTAAAATTTAATTATTAGTCGATAACTTTACTTTAGTACATAGAATTGTTCTTAAATAATTTTCCTATGATTTAATTTATCATCTAAGACTTATATTATGTCACCTAGCTATTAATTGGAGAAAAATAAAATATTTGGCATAATATTACAATAAGTGCCGAAAAATTAGACCTTTAAGTGTGAAATGGATGAAAATATCATACTTTAATTAATGAGGGGCTATAATTATAAAGATAGGATATTATTAGTTGTAAAGTAGAGATGGTTACCAAATGAAACAAGTAACCTATGATTTTGTACTATAGTGGCCGAAAATATTAACATTATAAAGTTAGAAAAATTAATTTCCAACCTTATGATAATGACACCTTATCCTAAGTTGAAAATATTAACTTTTCAAAAATGATATTATTATATGATAATATTAAAGTATGTGATATAGAAAAAAATAAAATTTGTCTCTTAGATAAAAACAAGTACCGAAAATGAATAAAAATTGTGAAAATATGATATTTTCCATATCTTTCAATATTAAATTATATTAGAGATATTATTTATGATAAGATAAGGTAAATCATTAAAATTACAAGTGGATGTATTATTTTGAACATAGTGTCCGAAATTATGGACTAAAATAGGTTGGAATTAATTTTGAAACTCTTTGATAATGACATTTAAATCTTGATAAGGTTGAATATTAATTAAATAAACTATAGGATAAGATAAAAAATTCTCTTATGCAACTTGGAGGTGACCGAAAATATAGGATAAGATTGAGTTGTAATTTTTGACTTTATATTAAGATATTTTATAAAGTAATGATTAATACAACTTTATAAACTCTATAAATAGGAGACCACCCCCATACCATACCATACCATATGACCGAAAAATAGGAAGAAAAAGAGAGAAAAATAGAGAGAAAGAAATAGAGAGTATTTTCCAAAGTTCTCTTCAACCTTAGAGAGAAAAACGTCGCCGACGTCGATCGAAAACAGTTAGAAGGTTAGAAACCATACAACTCTTATTATTTCATGCAAAAATATTAGGAACTCATATATGATATGTTTTGTTACATGCTTTCAAAAAATTATGTGACATACGTGAAATTTATGTTATATGATTGGGTTGTTAATTAAATACGTTTATATGATGCTTATGAACATGTATTATGATTCTAATACCAAGATAGACATGTTATGAGATTATATACCATGGTCGAAATTATGTAGGATCCATATGTTGATGTACATAAATTTTAATTGTTATTTTGAACATGAAATAATGATAGTTATTCATGTTTAAAATTGTATGATTTTATGTGAAATTTTGGAAAAATATGGAATATTATGAGATGATAAATTCGAAAATCACAAAAGCATGAAATATTGATGTACAAGTTGTATATGATGAATATTATGTCATATTATTGATATATGATAATAATAATAATATATTATGTGAATTAAAAAATTTTGAAAAATATATTGATATTTTCAAAAAATGTGACGTGAAGAATTATGATGTCTCATGATATGTGATATGTGGATCATATGATATGATACGTGAAAAGTTGAGACATATGAGGATATGACTGTGAATACGTTAGAAATTAAGTATATATATGTAAGATGAGAAGTAAAGTTAGTACGTTACGAAGTAGTTATGAAATTAAAGTTCATACGTGATACGGAATGATTTGAACTGTCACAGCCCCTCTAATCCAAAGGATAGATTAGAGAGAACTGGAGCTTGGAACAGTGAATGCAAAACAATTGATAAGAATAATCAAAAGATTTCAGAATAATATTTATCGAACTTCAATAATCAAACCTTATTTACAAGGCAAAAGCAATTCAAACCTTATTTACAAGGCATAAGTCATATACAGAAGTAAAGGCTACAAGTTCCTTTAACAGTAGGTTCGATAATTCAGACAGATACAACTGTCATCAACAACATACAAAATATATTTAGAATATGCAGCGGAAAGCATGTGAATGCATATATGACGATATGCACCCAAAGGTTCTTTCTTTCAAATATATATAAATACCAAAAGACCTCTTACTACTCAACATCTCCGCTCCATCACCATCATCAGCTCAATCTGCACATTTAAAAACAAATATGCAGGGCTGAGTACAAATAATGCACTCAGTGGCTCATGCCAAAATAATTTATCAAGTTTAAATTACTCGCCTCATCACAAGAATACACGAGGTTTTAATTTGAAATACTCGTGCTTACTAAATATTTTTCGTCATTTTCAATAAATATCGCCACAAGCATTTTCCACATATGTATGATCCACATCCACCACAACAATCATTCACAACAATTCCTACCGAGAGGTGAGGCCTCCTCTCACGGTCGACGTGACCGCCGAGCACCCTTTCAAAGACGTTAAATACAAATAATCGAGACACAAAATCCAGTCATCTCAAGAGGGATACTAATTCTCCATCACTCTTGGGGTACTTCCAAGAATCTGAATTCAGGCATGTCATAAAGTGGGAGCTACCCAACGTTATGCATCAATAATCATGGATTCGATACATACACAAAACATAAACATTTTGGGGGTGTAATTAAATAAATCGGTTCATAAATATTTGCTTGTAATAAAGCATCATAAATAAGTCATTTGGTAAATTCTACGGTTTGAGTATAGTAAAGCCCACCTGACTTTTAAACTCGAATCTCGGTAAGCGTGTTCTTCCTCCTCACAGCGTGAGCTTCACGTCCCACCTTTACGTAAAATTTACGCTTAGCACGTTGGCACGCCGAGATTTTCAAAGTTCGCTCAACTTTGATAATTAAAATAATTCGAAGTTCTAATATACTTTATACGTAGTTTCTACACGTAATTCAATAAAATAATTCTCGTACTTTGAGAGAGACGTAATATGATCTACGCCTCATTTTAACCTTTTAGGTTAAATAATCAACGTATAATAACGTTATTCAATAATATGATTTCAATTATGAAATCTTTTCTCACAATTGAGATATTCAGATAAAACTAATACGTTCTTCACGTATTAGAGTATTTAAAGAACGTAATTCGTACGTCAATTTCGAAAGTCAACCATTTTGACTTTTCTTTTTAAATTCTTAATAAAACATATTTTAATGATTAAAATCAATATAAATCGATTTTTAATCGATTTCTTTTCGTAAAGCTTTAATCCTCAATTTTTCACGTAAATCGATAAGCTTGATTAATATTTTCTTTTAATATTAATCTTTTAATACATTAAGCATTATTCATGCTTTTAACGTTATTTAATATAACGTTTCTTCGTAAACATAATATTCTATGTTTAATAATTCTCAAAAATTTAATTATGTCTAATATAATTTTTTTAGACATTTAATAATTTATTTTTCTTGAGATTAAGGATTTAAAATCCTTCATATATAGTTACAAGCTCACGGTTATTTTGAAATTTTGTCCAATAAATTTTCTAAAATTCTAGTAAATTTATACAAGGCTCCAACAATAATTTATAACATATTTATAACCTATAGTCCAACATATGAAATTTCTACATTAAAGTATATATACTACATGGTTTTGGTTCTCACAAACATTACATTAAACATTTGTATTAATTTCCAATTAAATATAATATGCCTAAATACAACATAGTGTAGTAACATAATATCATTGATTCACTAAAACAATTAAAACCAAGCCTAATAACCATCATGAAGCTCACGGTTATTTTAAGAAATTTGAGCATTTCTTCTTCAAAATTTAGTTAATTCATGTAATGCATAATCAATATCCTAGATTAATAATATGCTATTACATTTCTCAAATTAAAATCATACCACAACCTAGCATTTTCATGCATTTTGGTAATTATAGAACTATAGCTTAGGATTTTATAAATTTCCCAATAATTTACTATAGCTTTACAACAACATATATCATTAATCCAACCCTAATTCATCCATGAAAATTTTCGACACACATGAAATA
Organism: Salvia rosmarinus; assembly: GCA_036937905.1. Taxonomy (NCBI): domain Eukaryota; kingdom Viridiplantae; phylum Streptophyta; class Magnoliopsida; order Lamiales; family Lamiaceae; genus Salvia; species Salvia rosmarinus. The sequence goes on along the minus strand of CM072824.1, from coordinate 24,209,133 downwards.
ATTTCATAGCATTTTAATCATCACATTAAACATGCTACATGCTTATAAAATCATTCTAATATACTTATTAATGAACAAGTATCATGCTTAGCATAATTCATGCTTAAGAACACATGCTTGAAATTTAAATCTAACCATTAGAAAATTAAAACTTAGGGTATAATCAAGCTCGTTCGATTTCTAACCTCGTTAACGGTATCGATTTGTTATAGGATAGCTAGAGCTCAAGCTAATGAGAAGGAAAGAAGAAGAAAAGGGTTTGGTTTTCTTTGGAGAGCTCACGGCAGTGAAGAAATGAAGCAGAGATAATATAAGTGTGATGTGTTAGTGTGTTACAAGACTTTTAATACTTAGCAAAATAGAACAAAAGAAACAACACACACCTAAGACTCCCTCGGCTCTCTCACAACCAAGACGCAAATGAATAAATTTTTTTATTATTATTTTTTTTTAGTCAAAGATGATTATGTCACACTTGAAATATCCCTTACACATATTAACTTCTTGGATAGCTTTATAAAAGATTTTGGGAATAACAAAATAAATTTTGTCCCAAGCCTTGCATGTTGCCGTCGACTTCAGTGATGGTGGGAAGAAAATATTTTCAGATTTTTGCTTGTTTCTTGCATGTACAAAGACATTACACTCTATCCCAAATTGTTTGATACATCATCAAAGAGTTATGGGGAGTCAAACAAATCGGCTCATGCATGCACCTCACCATTCACTTGGTTAATTACTTAGTTAATGTGTCCAATGTATATCCCACTTGTATCATGAACACAACATTGCAAAACCAAGTACAAAGTTGGCGTGAATGTGTGTATACACATTAAGGTCACGACACTTTCATTTCTTAAGTGCTAAATTTAATTTCTCATGCTAATTATAGATATACATCATAACATATGTTTTAGATGATAAATTATATCATAGGAAAATTTATTGGAATTAATCCATAGGTAGAAAACCCTAATTCTCGATTTAGGGTTTTCGAGAATCATAAATAATCAAAAATATCATCCCAAAATTTTCTAGCATTAATTCAATGCTAAATAATATTCTAATTATATAAAATAATCATAGGAATTTAAATATCATAATTCCTTGATCGTTAGACTTGATTTTCAAGTCATCTCTAAACGTTAACGCTTGAAAAGTCTCAAACGTTAAATATCGACTCATCTCAAAATGGTCGTAATAAAGCTGTAATCACTTTATTAAATTATTCCAATAATAATGGAATTAAATTCTAAGCTTAAAACTTAGAAAATATCACGAGCATTTAATTATCGACACGTAATCGACGTTGAAATTATCTTTGTTGAAATACGTTACACATTCGTATTTCTCAATTCACATTCATTCGTGAATTGTACATAGAATTTATTATTCCAAAATAATCGAAATTGTTATTCGATAATTTATTAATCAAATTATTATAATAATTTTCTAATCGATTTAAATTAATTTCGTAATTAGGAGTTTAAATAATCGGGTATTACATTCCACCCCTTAAAGAAATTTCATCCCGAAATTTACATACCTCAGAAAAGATCGGGTATTTTTCTTTCATCGCATCCTCAAGCTCCCACGTGGCTTCCTCTTGTCCATAATGCTTCCACAGCACTTTGACTAGTGGAATAGATTTGTTTCTCAATTGTCGAACCTTGTGGTCTAGAATAGCCGTAGGTTCTTCATTATAGCTCATATCCGGATTGAGGATCACGCCGCCTTGATGGATCACATGCTCGGATCGCATATATTTTCCGAGTTGTGATACATGAAAGACGCGTTGTACGCTTCCCGCACTTGGCGGAAGAGCCAACCTATAGGCGATCGGGCCTATTCTTTCAAGGATTTCATAAGGTCCAATAAATCGGGTCTTAACTTTCCCTTACTCCAAACCTTATTATCCCTTTGATGGAGAGACCTTCAAAAGACTTTATCTCCATTCTCAAATGCACTCGGACCTTCGCAGTATCGTAAGATTTCGTCTGTCTTGAGCTTCTTTTATTCTTTGCCTAATTTGGCTAACGATCTCAATCATTTCGCTTATAGCGTCAGCCCTAAGATTCTTCTTTCACCCACTTCATCCCAAAGAAAGCGGTGATCGGCATTTTCTTCCATATAAGGCTTCATACGGGCCATATCGATCGTCGCTGATAACTATTATTGTAGCAAATTCGATGAGAGGTAAAACCTCTTCCCATTTAGCACCTCGATCCAACACTACGTTCTCAACATGTCTTCGAGTGTTTGATCGCCTTTCCGATTGTCCATCGGTTTGAGGTGAAAAGTGTCTTTGAAATTTAACTGCGCCCAATTCTTTTTGCAAGCTAGTCCGTAATATTGAAGTAAATTTTGAATCTCTATCGATGTGATAGTTTTCGTACTCCATGAAGGCGCATAATTTCTTTTACATACTGATTGGGCTAGCTTATCGATCCGTGTGTAATCTGAATTCGCGTAAAATGTGCACATTTGGTGAGTCATCCACTACTACCCATATAGCAGTGTTCCCTTTCTTAGACTTTGGTAAACCCGTAACAAAATCCATAGCTATGTCTTCCCATTTCCACTCGGGTATCCCCAAAGGCTGTAGTTTTCCGTAAGGATGTTGGTGTAATGTTTTTACTTGTTGACAAACAAGATAACGCTCTACAAAAGAGGCTATGTCTCTTTTCATACCTTCCCACCAGAACTTTTTCTTTAAATCTTGGTACATTTTAGTACTGCCTGGATGGGCTGTATAAGGTGTGTCATGAGCTTCACTCATGATTTCATTCCGAAGATTGTTGTTGTCTGGGATACACAATCTTCCTTTAAATAATAAAGCATTGTCTGGTGCTTCTTGAAAATTTTTCAGTCCTTCCGTCCTTACTTTGACTCTTGCTTTTTCCAACTTTTCCTCCATCCTTTGTCCTTCAAGGATTCTTTTCCTTAAATCAGACGTCAAAGTGAGTGTAGCAATACAACTCGTGATCGTCTCTGGTTGTTCAATCAATTCGACATTCATCCTTTCAAACTCATCAATGAGTTTTTCTTCATTTGTGAAGAGACATCCCAATTTGTTTTGACTCTTACGACTCAAGGCATCAGCTACTACATTTGCCTTGCCCGGGTGATAGTTTATACCACCGTAGTCTTTTACCAATTCGAGCCATTTCCTTTGTGTCATATTCAGATCTCTCGCTCGAAAAAGTATTTCAAACTTTATGATCGGTAAAGATTTCACATCTTACTCCGTAGAGATGATGTCTCCATATCTTTAAAGCATGTACTATTGTCGCTAGTTCGGATCATGTGTTGATAATTCAATTCATGCGGTCTCGCTTGTCGAGATGCATAGGCTATCACTTTTCCATTTTGCATTAACACACGCCTAATCCATTCTTGGAAGCATCTGATAGACCACGACTCTTGATCCGCTCGAACCGCTAATCTGAGGCGAGTTAACTTTTCCTCGAGCGTCTGAAATTCGCCACATTCATCGGTCCATGAATTTAATTCCTTTTCGAGTAGTTGGGTTATTGGTCTTGCTATCTTCGAGAATCCTTCAATGAATCTCCGATAGTAACTCGCCAATCACAAGAAACTTCTAATTTCATTTTGTGTCCTCGGCGATTTCCATTCTTGGACCGCTTTACTTTGGCGGATCAACTTTAATCCTTTGGCTAACACAATGTGTCCAAGGAACATTACTTCCTTCACCAAAATTCACATTTGCTAAATTTAGCAAAAGTCGTCACTCTCAAAGATTGCAGATTGTTTCGAGGTGTTCCTTGTGTTCTTCTTCATTCTTTGAATAGATAAGAATGTCGCCTATGAAGACTAAGACAAATTTGTCTAAAATGGGTGGAACACCCTATTCATGAGATCCATGAATCCGCCGGTGCATTGTCAATCCGAATGGCACAACTATAAATTTATAGTGGCCGATCTCGCTCGAAAGCGCCTTTGATACATCTTCGTGCCGCATTTTAAGTTGGTGATAGCGACTTGAGGTCGATTTTCGAGAACACGCTAGTGATCGAGCTAAAAACACACTCAAATTACTCGCAATCGTACGAGGTAATCGTAGCGTGGTAAGTTAACACGAGTCGTCTCTCAAGGAAAACTTAACAGGGCGATTGTTCGTGTCATACACAGAAAGCGATTAAAACCTAAACATTCTAATGCCAACGAAGGTTAGGAACATGCAGGAATAGAAATACGGAGAATTAAACAGCATCCTAAGCTAGGGGTTGTCAATCCCAAGCTATACTAATAAAGCGATAAATCTAGACCAGGGGTTGTCAATCCCTAGTTGAACTACGAAAGCGATAAATCAAAAGCGGTGAATAAAAGCATAAGCAATCATATTATTCATAGGGTTTGTCATTCCCTAATCTAAATCTAATTGCACATAAACGAAAGCAGTAAATCATTAAGCAAATTAAACCAACGGAACATGAAAATCCAATCCACTGTCACTATGAATTGAATTGACAAGAATCATCAAATAATAAACTGTAAAATTGATTCCACAAGAACTGATAATCCAAAGCATAAATTGATGAATCAAACATTCAAAGATGAAACTAAAAACAGGAATTGAAACTAAAATTATCTGTTGTATCGATCTGTTGAAGAGCTGTGGAAGAAAGCTGAAGAGCAGCGGACGCTGCGTGAGAAAATAGAACTCAATTGCGGACCCATTTCTCAGCCCTAAACGCGCGTATATATATTAAAATAGGAGTGAGCGCCGGTTCATAATGAGCTTACGCTCAGAAAACATTCTGACTTCAATATGAACGCTGGCTGGGAATGAACGCCGGTTGAGGTGAAAAGGGCATGAGCGCGCGCGGTGAAGTGAACGCCGGCTGACACGCGAACGCGCGCTGCGGAGCGCGGTATGGGCACTGGCGAAACCGGCGCTGGGGGTCCAGCGCCGGACGGGACGAGCTAGGCGGGCGAGACGACGGGCGCGGCATGCGGCGTGCGCTGGGCTCCCAGCGCGGGTGCGAGGCGGCTGGCGCAGGGGCGAGGGCGCGGCTGGGCGAAACGGCCGGAGCGGCGGGCGCGGGCGCTGGCTGGCTGGCGCTGGAAGAGGGCGAAGCGCTGCAGCGACGCTGGCTGGCACCGGAAGTGAGCGCCGGGGTGTGGGCGCTGGCGGCGGAAGGCGCTGGCGCTGGCGGGCGCGCGACGCCGGGCGGCGGCGAGGCGATCGCGCTGGGCGAGCGCGCGCGCGAGTGGGCGCGGAAGGTGAGCGCCGCTGGCCTTGAGCGCGAGTAAAATTGCTGAACGTGTGCTCGCTTAGCGCTGGTTGGGTGACCGAGACTTAGGCGCGGGCGGCGGGCGGCGGCGGCGGGCGAGCGCGGACGTGCTTGTGCGCGCACGCACGCGCGCGATTGACGTTGGCTCCGTTCTCTCACGCTCAACTCCGACGGCGATCCGCTTGCGCCTATGAACTCTGTCGAGATGCTCTTAAATTATATCTAATCCTTGGCAGATCCAATTCATCCTATTTTTGCCGCTTTCCTACAAAACATCGAGACGAACGGAGTAAGTCCGAATCGATAAACATTAATCACACCAACGGCATAAATAAGACAAACCATAGAAAATGACACGTAAAACAATACCAAGAATCATCACAAAATCATACCAAACAACTCCCCACACTTATCCATTTGCTTGTCCTCAAGCAAAGTCTATACTAATAAGAGTCGAAGATAACTCATGCAACGTTACCCTTATTCTAATCAATCAAACCTTATTGCATTTCCACACCGGTGCTTACGAATTCAAAGATAATGTGAAATAAATCAAGAACGACAATTGACTTCCAATAAATAAAAGGTAATCTCGCCGCACTCCAACTCTCCGTTAGGTGAACTAACTAATGTGGTCATCTTTAGCAACAAGTTTCTTTTATAAAGCACAAAGAATGTTTTAACAGATTTTGGAACAATATTCGAAGGTGAACTCTCGATGAACTCGAGTCTCCTAACGTGGTTTCCATGTCCATTTCTCGGTTTACGAAAGAGGGACATAATCCCATCCTCCATTTCAACAATCTCAACAAAATAATCGGAGCTTTCATTCTCCTCATTTTCTACTTCTTTTCACATTTTTTATTTTTTTATATATATAAAATGAAACAAGTATATAGGCAACCACAATGTTAACACTCCCTAACATTAGCCGGACAAATCACATCAATTTCCCTATTCAATTTCTATCAATTACAGTCTCGCAATTCACATTATACTCAAATCATATATCACCAAAAGTTTCAAAATTGATTCAATTTGATCAATACCACGTAGTTCGGTTGCACAAATCAAGATCCTAACTTATTCGCATAGACAAAGCTTACGCTCAAACAATCAAAATAAGCACAAGGGCACGCCATTAAGCATACGAAAACAAGATATCACGCACACAAAACCGAGTAAACATCCCCACATTTTAAATCGAGTAATCGTCCCCTGCTCAAAACATTAAAAGCTCAAAAACATAGAGGATGATACTTCTCGATAATCGATTTAATGTGCGATGTAGAGTTGGAGCATCCCAGCTTCATCTCACCGCTGATCAAAATATGCAAATCCTTCCTTCCCAAATTCAAACAAGACTAACACAAAGATAACAAACAGATCAAAGAAAAACAGGAAAACAAACAAAAAGAAAGAACGGAAAAGAAATAAAAATCTGTGGGTCGACTCCCGCGAAGATTTCGCTTAACGTCGTGAGCACGACGTGTTCGCATAACAACGGACTATCCATAGTCCTTCACCGCAGAATACCATCTCGACCGAGCATCAATAGTAACCACATATGCACAAAGAACGCTTAAGAAAGAAAATAACAAATCATTTAAGCTCAAATCGAACATCCTATTCTCCAAAGTGAAATAGATAATTTCAATTCCCAAAGCACAATACTTTGGAGAATTAGGAAGTCGACAAACCATAGAAGTTACCTCGACTTTGTTATCACCGTGTCCTCCTCGGGACACGATTTCACATGTCGAGACAGCTCTTTCACTTTGAGTGGGTTTTGTGTGTCATCGGTTTCATGCACCCACTCTTCCTCGTCACCATCCGTAACAACTCCTCGTGGCTCGATCTAGCACCTCATCCTCACGTACCCATTCTTCCACCATTTCCACCTCCTCTGGTTGCAGCGGCTCGACAGGTGTCTCTCCCACCCAATTCTCAACAATTGGGTCACTTTCAAGAACAGTGACCGCCTGGACCTGACCGGATTGGTTTGGAAGTTCCCTCGCTGCACGTTGTTGTTGATACTCAAACCACTTCGCAGCAACCAGTCCCATTTGTGCCTCTAAACGCTCAAGAGTTGCGTCTCTATCATCCAATGGCGAACTCTGATGGTCAGTGGTCGTCTGAGCCTCATAGGGTGAGCTTGGAGGCTCCCCTATTGCATCTTGTTGCAGCAACTCGTCCGACTTTCTCACCATCATTTCTAATTTCGCTTGTAAGCGCCTGATTTTGGTGTCGTCAGCATCCGACCGTTGGTGGCGAGTCTGAAACACTTCTGCTTCCATTGCATCCAACGGATACCTCTGAGGTGGTGATGGGTGTGGTGGAGTAAAATACTCCGCCGATGGTCGCATCATCGTTCCGTGGAGGTCATGGCGTATGTGGATCACACTATCCATAATCATGTTGCGGTTCCCACCTTCCCGAGTCGGGTTGTGGACGACGCCGCCGAGAATATGAGTACCGAGGTGGAGGTGGTTGTTGTGGGTACTCACCGAGGTGGAGGATATGGTTGCTCCCAGTAGGCATTGGAGGCTTGATCCTCATAGTACTGTGGAGGTGGTTGGTCCCAATTGGGATCATAAGCGTGATCCTCATAGTGCGGTGGAGGTGGTTGATCCCAGTATGGATTGTAGGCTGGCTGCTCCCGCCCAACGGATACTCGGGACAGCAGATTGGGCTCCTTCTTCGCAAGAAGAATTTGCCCAATACGACAAACTTTCCTCCCTCCGGCCTGTCCGACCATACTCATACTGTTGGTAACCCTGCATTAACTGACACCAACAACAAAAACAAAATTACACGCACCATGGGGAGAAAATAACGAGACATAAAGAAAAGAAATACAAAACAAACAACACAAACAATACGCCTAAAGTTTTCCAAGAACGCGCCAAAATTGATCGAGCTAAAACACACTCAAATTACTCGCAATCGTACGAGGTAATCGTAGCGTGGTAAGTTAACACGAGTCGTCTCTCAAGGAAAACTTAACAGGGTGATTGTTCGTGTCATACACAGAAAGCGATTAAAACCTAAACATTCTAATGCCAACGAAGGTTAGGAACATGCAGGAATAGAAATACGGAGAATTAAACAGCATCCTAAGCTAGGGGTTGTCAATCCCAAGCTATACTAATAAAGCGATAAATCTAGACAAAGGGTTGTCAATCCCTAGTTGAACTACGAAAGCGATAAATCAAAAGCGGTGAATAAAAGCATAAGCAATCATATTATTCATAGGGTTTGTCATTCCCTAATCTAAATCTAATTGCACATAAACGAAAGCAGTAAATCATTAAGCAAATTAAACCAACGGAACATGAAAATCCAATCCACTGTCACTATGAATTGAATTGACAAGAATCATCACAAAATCATACCAAACAACTCCCCCACACTTATCCATTTGCTTGTCCTCAAGCAAAGTCTATACAAATAAGAGTAGGAAGATAATATAGAGGATGCGTCCCATTTGTGCCTCTAAACGCCAAGAGTTGCGCTCTATCATCCAATGGCGAACTCGATGGTGGGTGGTCGCTCGAGCCTCATAGGGTGAGCTTGAGGCCCCTATTACATCTTGTTGCAGAACTCGCCCGACTTCTCGGTCATCATTTCTAATTTCGCTTGTAAACGCTCGATCTTGGTGTCGTCAAGATCCGACCGCTGGTGGCGAGTCCAAACACTCGCTTCCATTGCATCCAACGGATACTTCGAGGTGGTGATGGGTGTGGTGGAGTAAAATACCCCGCCGATGGTCGTACCCATCGCTTTGTGGAGGCATGGCGTATGTGGATCACACCATCCATAATCATGTTGCGGTTCCCACCTTCCCGAGTCGGGCGTGGACGCCGAGAATATGAGTACTGAGGTGGAGGTGGTTGTTGTGGGTACTCATACTGAGGTGGAGGATATGGTTGCTCCCAGTAGGCATTGGAGGCTTGATCCTCATAGTACTGTGGAGGTGGTTGGTCCCAGTTGGGATCATAAGCGTGATCCTCATAGTGCGGTGGAGGTGGTTGATCCCAGTATGGATTGTAGGCTGGCTGCTCCCGCCTAACGGATACTCGGAATAGCCGTATTGGGCTCCTTCTTCGCAAGAAGAATTTGCCCAATACGACAAACTTTCCTCCCCCCGGCCTGTCTGACCATACTCGTACTGTTGGTAACCCTGCATTAATAGACACCAACAACAAAAACAAAATTACACGCACCAGGGGGAGAAAATAACGAGACGTAAAGAAAAGAAATACAAAACAAACAACACAAACAATAAGCCTAAAGTTTTTCCCGAAGAACGCGCCAAAATTGATCGAGCTAAAACACACTCAAATTACTCGCAATCGCATTTAGGTAATCGTAGAATGGTAAGTTAACACGAGTCGCCCTCAAGGAAAACTTAACAGGCGATTGTTCGTGTCACACACGTAAAGCGATTAAAACCTAAACATTCTAATGCCAACGAAGGTTAGGAACATGCAGGAATAGAAATACGGAGAATTAAACAGCATCCTAAGCTAGGGTTGTCAATCCCAAGCTATACTAATAAAGCGATAAATCTAGACCGGGGTTGTCAATCCCTAGTTGAACTCTAAAGCGATAAATCAAAAGCGTGAATAAAAGCATAAGCAATCATATTATTCATGGGTTTGTCATTCCCTAATCTAAATCTAATTGCACATAAACGAAAGCAGTAAATCATTAAGCAAATTAAACCAACGGAACATGAAAATCCAATCCACTGTCACTATGAATTGAATTGACAAGAATCATCAAATAATAAATCTGTAAAATTGATTCCACAAGAACTGATAATCCAAAGCATAAATTGATGAATCAAACATTCAAAGATGAAACTAAAAACAGGAATTGAAACTAAAATTATCTGTTGTATCGATCTGTTGAAGAGCTGTGGAAGAAAGTCAAGAGCGGGACGACGCGTGAGAAAATAAAACTCAATTGCGGACCCATTTTCAACCCTAAGCGCAGATATATATTAAAATAGGTGAGCGCCGGTTCATAATGAGCTTACGCCGAAAACATTCGACTTCAATATGAACGCTGGTTGGGAATGAACGCCGCTGAGGTGAAAAGGCATGAGCGCACGCGTGAAGTGAACGCCGGCCGACACGCGAACGCGCCGCGCGGAGCGCGGTATGGGCATCGAGTAAACCGGCGCTGGAGGTCCGGGCCGGACGGACGAAGCTAAGCGGGCGAGACGACGGTGCGTCATGCGGCGTCTTGCTGGGCTCCCAGCCGGGGTGTAAGGCGCGAGGTGGGGGCGAGGCGCGCGCTGGGCGAGACGGTTGAGCGGCGCGGGCGCTGGCCGAGGTAGCGGGCGGCCTCGCTGGCGCTGGTCAAGGCCTGCGGAAGAGGGCGCGCTAGTCTGGCTGGCGAAGGCCGCAATGCGACGCTGGCCGGCATCGGAAGTGAGCGCGGTGTGCGGGCGCTGGCGGCGCGCACGACGCGGGCGGCGAGGCGATCGCGCTGGGCGAGGCGCGCGAGTGGGGCGCGCGGAAGCGAGCGCCGGCCGCCTTGAGCGCGAGTATATTGCCGAACGCGCGCCGCTTAGCACGCCTGGCTGGGTGACCGAGACTTAGGCACGGCGCGCGGGCGGCAGCGCGGCGAAGCGCGGACGGCGTGGCGCTGCTGGCGCTCGTGCACGCACGCGCGCGACTTCGACGTTTGGCGCCGTTCTCGCGTTCAACTCGATTTGCGATCCGCTGGGCCTATGAACTCGTCGAGATGCTCTTCAATTATATCTCGATCCCGCAGATCCAATTCATCCTATTTTCTGCCGCTTTCCTACAAAACATCGAGACGAACGAAGTAAGTCCGAATCGATAAACATTAATCACACCAACGGCATAAATAAGACAAACCATAGAAAATGACACGAAACAATACCAAGAATCATCACAAAATCATACCAAATAGCTAGCTCCTCTTAGCTGATCAAACAAGTCATCTATCCTTGGGAGTGGATACTTGTTTTTTAGCGTCATTTTGTTCAGTTCTCGGTAATCTATACACATCCTCAAGGAACCATCCTTTTTCTTTACAAATAACACCGGTGCTCCCCAAGGCGAAAAGCTAGGTCTGATAAAACCTAGGTCTAACAGCTCTTGGATTTGAATTTTCAACTCTTCCAGTTCTTTCGGAGCCATTCTGTACGGTGCCTTTGACACTGGTGCCGATCCGGGTTCCAAATCAATGGTAAACTCCAGTTGTCTATCAGGAGGTAATCCTGGTAGATTTTCAGGAAAAACATCTGAAAACTCCAGTACAATCTCTACATCTTCAACTCTTATCGTTGTTCGATCATCTCCATTCAAATAAACAAGAAATGCATGGCATCCTTTCTTGTTTATCATACCCCTAGCCTTCAATGCTGATATTATTGGGATCTTCCTTCCCTTGTTGATTCCATAAAAGCTTGTAGCTTCTTTTCCAGGAAAATGGAACGAAATTTTCCTTTCTTTACACAGGATCGTAGCATGATTTTCAGCCAACAAGTCCATTCCTAAAATTATATCTACATCACCCATGGGTATTATGTTTAAGTTATTCTTCAGAACTTGTGATCCTACGTTCAACTCTAGGTTCGAGCAAATGTGAGTAATATCATAATCCCTCCTATGGGTGAAGAGATTCTCATATCCTCGGTTTGCTTTCTCGATCTAAGTTCCAATAGATCTACACATGTTCTTGCTACAAAAGAACGTGATGCCCCGTGATCGAACAAAAGTATAACAGTACGCTGAGAAGTGTTCCCATACCGCCGTGTTTCGGTTTTGTTCATTTTGCCTCGGTGCAGAGCATATGCTCGCTTGAGTAGCTAAGGCCGACGGGCGCCTGCCTTGTTGATTCTCGCCGGCGCTGCTGTTGGCGTTGTTTGATTACACCGCGGTGGTAGTCGTTCTATTCTTTGTTAAACAATGCTGTTGTAGTTGTTCTTTGTTGGGGCTGAAACCAATCGCTTGAGGGGTTGGGCGTTGCCGGCTGATTCGCCTTCCCACCGTCCCTCGCAGTATCCTCGGTAGCTATTTGCGTAATGAACCTTCATTCCGCATTTAAAGCAATTTACCAAATGACAAACTCCTTTGTGAAATTTCTGCACTTGGACAAGGAGTTGTCCTGGTTGCTCTTGTGGTCCTCCCGCTTGAGGAAAAGACCGGTTTCTTCCATCTCGCCCTGCGGTACCGTGTTCCCTTGCCACGGCCGCTTGTTATTAGTATTCTCAAAACTTCCTCGGTTGTTATTTCCAGAATTTCCTTCCCATTTTCTCTTCCTTTGTCCCTCAGATTCAACTTCGTGTTTGAACCGACTTCTTCCGCATAGTGCCTCGATGTCCAAAGCTCGCCCAAGAGATTCGGTAAGTCGATCTCCATGGTGGCTAGAGACATTCTTATCTCTCGATCTCAACCTGCACTGAATTTTTCTCGCCATCTTCATATCCGTATTCACCTGATCAGGGGCATATCTGGACATATCGCAGAAGATGCGATCGTAATCTGTCACGGACATCTTATCCTGTTTCAGATTATAAAACTCATGTTCCTTCTTTTTCCAATAACTTTTCGGAACATATTTATCATATAGTTCCCCTTTAAACTCTTCCCAGGTGAACTCATTTATCTGATCCTGCAGTAAAATCTTTCGTCGGGCTTCCCACCAAAAGTCGGCAGTCCCGCCACTGGAAGGTAATACAGATGACCATTCAGGTCTTGTGCATCAAGAAAATCAAATATCCTTTCCATAGCCCTTATCCATTGCTCGGCATCATCCGGATTCCTTTTCCATCAAAGGATGGTGGGTTTCGCTTAAGAAATAATTCCCGATCCCACGATCGGTGGAGGTGGTGGTGGTTGGGGTATATTTGCGTGTTCTGCACAGAATTCTTCCTATGCCTCTACCTCTTCCCCTTCCCTACCTCTTGCGCAGATCCCGCCTTGGCGGCATTCTCGTTGTTTAAACATACAATAAATATTGAAAATCATTTTCACAATTAACATATATAATATCATCACACAATTTCTTTTGTAAAGCGCTTTTAAACCAAGCTATTCATCACAATAATCATTTACGCAAAAGCCCGCCGGGTTATCATATATATACATCGAAAATTTGTGCTCGAATAGGACTATTTTGTATAACAGATTGATACAAAAGAGATAATGTACAATAGATGGCATCTCAAAAGCTTAACCCGCATCGAACAACATACGGATTACAAGATAATACAAAATACAAAGTTCACTTCCCTTTTTCAAAACACAAAAGCTACCTACACACGCACTGGACTATATACATACGGACTAAAACCTAACTAAACAGGTCAACAGGTGCATCACTCATCATCATACTGATCCTCCTCAGGAACTTTCTCATCGTCTGAATCATCATCGGAGTCGTCGTCATCCGAATCATCGTCTGAGTCATCTTCACGACGGCGTACTCTGGACGGTCCCGCACCATCATTCCCAACCATAGGAATGTCGTGGATCGGACTGAGGTCATCACGTGCATCAGATATCTCATCCTGGCCGTCTGTCGGTACGGCTCAGTTGGCGGTGCCGGCGCTGTCATAGGCGGCAAGATGGGAAGCGGCGGGTGTATGGGTGTCCAATCGATAAAGGGAAACACTGCATCCCAAAGCTCGGGTCGAGATGCCCTCTACCGCAAGCCTACCTCGCCCTCCGTGGATCTGGGTACTACCAGTCCACTCACCGAGGTACCTCCAAGTAAAGCCACCGGGTGACTCGTCACGCCATGTATATTCCTGAGGAGATAGGGCCTCGGTGCTACACCATAGATACCGAAGACGACGCCAAATGGCTTACAAATCTCGGTAGATCCGCTATCAGATCATAGTCACCACCAAGACGGTAGATATAATCTCCGACACTTCCCGCGCGTAATCCTCCCAATCTACCGGTAATCGTGTGGAAGGCGCTGACGCCATCGAAATCAATCAATCCATGCTCGTGCGCCCCTCCAACGACGAAGGTAAGGCATGAGAAACTCTCCGAGATCATCCCCAACACATCCGGTAACCACGGCACTGTGAATAATCTCACCGGGTGGCCTCGGTCCCAGCCTCCGCCTAGTGGTGTGTCGAGTCCCGCCATCCGCCACGCATAAACGAGCATAAGACAACTAAATAAAGATAACGATGCATAGATAAAACTAAACTTAACGATCTATAAAGCAAAAGGATAAATCGACAGTCTATAAAGCGTATAAACAATCCAAACACCTCCGATAAATGATAAATGTTATACGGAAATTGTTCTCATATACAACGACATTGTAGCTTTCCTACCATACTAGGAAACATACTATCTAGCAGCATAAACAAAATCTTATTATATAACTAAATTCTAGTTCTATAAAACTACGAGCTAGCTTCTACTGGCCCTCGTGATTTCTGGGGAAGGAAACAGGGGATATTCCCTTCATAAGAAATATAGTACAGTCCGTTAGGAGTACGTAGGCGAAAACCATGCGCAAATCAGAGTCCGAACGAAAAAGAACGGATCCAAACAAAAACATCGCGCAGCAGAAAAATTTTCTCGCGTTCACGAAGATCGTAGGCAATGCCGACACCAAGGTCGTGTATGCCGCTGTCGAGGCTGATTGCCGAGGCCGAGGTGAGGAGGTGACCGAGGTCAGCTGGTCTGTCAAAATGAATCACCGAATCTTGAAATAATGGCCGAGCCCGATATAGTGGCCGAACTGACATAATGGTCGACACGACAAAGGCGAGCTCGGCGTAATCGAGGTCGATCAATGCGGATTTGCCGAGGCAAAAATACGCGCCATGAATTTCGAGATGCAACCGAACTCGAAGTGGATGTCGAGGTTGACACCAAATAAACTCCTGTGTCGATGCTGTGGTGAATCAATTGAAGTCGCGCAATGCCGAGGCAATCGGTCACCGAGTCGAGGTAAACTCGGGTCGACTTCAAACGAGGTGGAAAGCCTTAGCCTTTCAATTTGAGTTCGATTCTGTTGTTCTCGAAAGAAATGGAGAAGAGTTTGTACATTTGTCCGCTCATGTTCTTTTCAAAGAGGATCATGCATCTTATTTCGCTCACGCTCCATTCGGACGACATAGGCATTAATCAAAATCAACATTGAGAAATGATGAATAAATATTCAATATGACGAACATAGTTCGCTTTTAAATGACGCATTTTTGCGAAAAAAAATTTCATCAATAAATCAATAGGTCAATAATTCATGGTTATTTACAACCTTTTTCATTTCATTTGTCGATAATGTTCTATCAACACAAATCATTTGTCGATAATGTTCTATCGACACAAATCATAAATCATTTGTCGATAATGTTCTATCGACAATAAATCAAATTATAAATCATTTGTCGATAATGTTCTATCGACAACAAATCAAATTCATAAATCTCAAACTTTTCTTTTCAAAGATGAGAAAATATTTTACCTTTTTCCTATTGAATGGATGTGATGGAGTGTCGAGCGTAGTCGATGATTTCTAGAAGTCTAGTGACTCAATCTAGACTTAACTTTGAAAGAAAGTTTAGGTTCGAGAGCAAATTGCTCGATACCATCTGTCACGCCCTCTAATCCAAAGGATAGATTAGAGAATCGAGCTGGAATGTTGAATGCAAAACAATTGATAAGAATAATCAAAAGATTTCGTAATAATATTTATCGAACTTCAATAATCAAACCTTATTTACAAGGCAAAACAATTCAAACCTTATTTACAAGGCATAAGTCATATCTGTATAAAGGCTACAAGTTCCTTTAACAGCTTGGTTCGATAATTCAGATAGATACAACTGTCATCAACAACATACAAAATATATTCGTAATATGCAATGAAAGCATGTGAATGCATATATGACGATATGCACCAAGGGTTCTTTCTTTCAAATATATATAAATACCAAAAGACCTCTCGACTACTCAACATCTCCGCCCATCACCATCATCACCAATCATGATTTAAAACAATATGCGGTCGAGTACAAATAATGCACTCATTGGCTCATGCCAAATAATTTATCAAGTTTAAATTACTCGCCCATCACAAGAATACACGAGGTTTTAATTTGAAATACTGTGCTTACTAAATATTTTCTCGTCATTTTCAATAAATATCGCCACAAACATTTCCACATATGTATGATCCACATCCACCACAACAATCATTCACAACAATTCCTGCGCTAGAGAGAGGCCTCGCCTCACATCGCCATGATCGCCGAAAGCACCCTTTCAAAGACACAGATATAAATAATCAAGCACAAAATCCAAGCCATCTCAAGACAGATACTAATTCTCCATCATCCTTGGGGTTACTTCCAAGAATACGAATTCGTGCATGTCATAAAGTAGGAGCTACCCAATGTTATGCATCAATAATCATGGATTGGATACATACACAAAACATAAATATTTTGGGTGTAATTAAATAAATAAGTTCATAAATATTTGTTTGCAATAAAGCATCATAAATAAATCATTTGGTAAATTCTACCGGCTTGAGTATAGTAAAGCCCACCTCGACTTTAAACTTCAATCTCGGTAAGCGTGTTCTTCTCCTCGTTGCGCGTGAGCTTCACGTCCCATCTTTATGCAAAATTTACGCTTAGCACGTTAGCACGCTTTACGAGATTTTCAAAGTTCGTTCAACTTTGATAATTAAAATAATTCGAAGTTCTAATATACTTTATACGTAGTTTCTACGCGTAATTCAATAAAATAATTCTCGTACTTGAGAGACGTAATATGATCTACGCCTCATTTTAACCTTTAGGTTAAATAATCAACGATAATAACGTTATTCAATAATATGATTTCAATTATGAAATCTTTTCTCACAATTGAGATATTCAGATAAAAGTAATACGCTTTTCACGATTAGAGTATTTAACTAACGTAACCAGACGTCAATTTCGAAAGTCAACCATTTTGACTTTTCTTTATAAATTTTAATAAAACATATTTTAATGATTAAAATCAATATAAATCGATTTTTAATTGATTTCTTTTCGAAGCTTTAATCCTCGATTTTCACGTGAATCGATAAGCTTGATTAATATTTTCTTTTAATATTAATCTTTTAATACATTAAGCATTATTCATGCTTTTAACGTTATTTAATATAACGTTTCTTCGTAAACATAATATTCTATGTTTAATAATTCTCAAAAATTTAATTATGTCTAATATAATTTTTTTAGACATTTAATAATTTATTTTCTTGATATTAAGGATTTAAAATCCTTAATATATAGTTACAAGCTCACGGTTATTTTGAAATTTTGTCCAATAAATTTTCTAAAATTCTAGTAAATTTATACAAGGCCCCAACAATAATTTATAACATATTTATAACCTATAGTCCAACATATGAAATTTCTACATTAAAGTATATATACTACATGGTTTTGGCTCACAAACATTACATTAAACATTTTATTAATTTCCAATTAAATATAATATGCCTAAATACAACATAGTGTAGTAACATAATATCATTGCATTCACTAAAACAATTAAAACCAAGCCTAATAACCATCATGAAGCTCACGGTTATTTTAAGAAATTTGAGCATTTCTTCTTCAAAAATTCTAGTTAATTCATGTAATGCATAATCAATATCCTAGATTAATAATATGCTATTACATTTCTCAAATTAAAATCATACCACAACCTAGCATTTTTCATGCATTTTCGGTAATTATAGAACTATAGCTTAGATTTTATAAATTTCCAATAATTCACTATAGTTTCTACAACAACATATATCATTAATCCAACCCTAATTCATCCATGAAAATTTTCGACACACATGAAATAATTTCATAGCATTTTAATCATCACATTAAACATGCTACATGCTTATAAAATCATTCTAATATACTTATTAATGAACAAGTATCATGCTTAGCATAATTCATGCTTAAGAACACATGCTTGAAATTTAAATCTAACCATTAGAAAATTAAAACTTAGGGTATAATCAAGCTCGCTCGATTTCTAACCTCGTTAACGGTATCGATTTGTTATAGGATAGCTAGAGCTCAAGCTAATGAGAAGGAAAGAAGAAGAAAAGGGTTTGGTTTTCTTTGGAGAGCTCACGCAATGAAGAAACGAAGCGTAGATAATATAAGTGTGATGTGTTAGTGTGTTACAAGACTTTTAATACTTAGCAAAATAGAACAAAAGAAACAACACACACCTAAGACTCCTCGGCCTCTCACAACCAAGACGCAAATGAATAAATTTTTATTATTATTTTTTTAGTCAAAGATGATTATGTCACACTGAAATATCCCTTACACATATTAACTTCTTGGATAGCTTTATAAAAGATTTTGGGAATAACAAAATAAATTTTGTCCCAAGCCTCGCATGTTGCCACGACTTGATGATGGTGGGAAGAAAATATTTTAGATTTTGCTTGTTTCTTGCATGTACAAAGACATTACACTCTATCCCAAATTGTTCGATACATCATCAAAGAGTTATGGGAGTCAAACAAATCGGCTCATGCATGCACCTCACCATTCACTTGGTTAATTACTTGGTTAATGTGTCCAATGTATATCCCACTTGTATCATGAACACAACATTGTAAAACCAAGTACAAAGTTGGCGTGAATGTGTATACACATTAAGGTCACAAGACTTTCATTTCTTAAGTGCTAAATTTAATTTCTCATGCTAATTATAGATATACATCATAACATATATTTTAGATGACAAATTATATCATAGGAAAATTTATTGGAATTAATCCATAGGTAGAAAACCCTAATTCTCGATTTAGGGTTTTCGAGAATCATAAATAATCAAAAATATCATCCCAAAATTTTCTAGCATTAATTCAATGCTAAATAATATTCTAATTATATAAAATAATCATAGGAATTTAAATATCATAATTCCTTGATCGTTAGACTTGATTTTCAAGTCATCTCTAAACGTTAACGCTTGAAACGCCTCAAAACGTTAAATATCGACTCATCTCAAAATGGTCGTAATAAAGTCAGTAATCACTTTATTAAATTATTCCAATAATAATGGAATTAAATTCTAAGCTTAAAACTTAGAAAATATGTCACGCCCCATTCCGACCAACCCGGACCTGAGGGCGACTAATACTAGGAGTAGTATTTTAGGGATTACACGGTAAAATAAAGATGCATAAGAATAAACCAACATGCTTGAGTAGAATACGGTGATGTTATAATGTTTTTGAAAAGGTTTAGCCATCGGACCCCAAAACTCGCCCGATCCGATGGACCTCGATAGTTCATAACATAAAGCATAAATAAAGGAGTTCGAGTATAGCAATGAAAGTGTGAATACATATACGACGATATGCATTCAAGGTATAACCCAAAATTCAAGTAAATCGGTCAAGGACACCGACTCCTCAACACATCCCCATCATCACCATCGAGCTCAACCGCACATTTAAAACAAACATGCAGGCTAAGTACAAGAAATTGCACTCGGTGAACTTATGCCGAAAAACATTTGATGATATTTCGATTCTGCCGCCAATATCGAGTAAGTCACAAGTGGTTTTAGTTAAAATGCCTTGGCTTACCAAATCATTTTCAGTCAGAACATAGCCCGCCGTGCATTTTCGTGTGTATGGTCCGTATCTCATAGTCACATACATAATAATAAATAAATAAACGCCGAGAGTGAGGCCTCCCATCTACGACGCCGTGACCGCCGTAATCCCGCACAAAGACACAAATACTGCAAGCATATGTTAACACAAAGTATAGTTCCAACCTTCACGCCAATCCTAGCAGCATTTATCATCCCACAGACCCGACATTAAAAAGGTCACGCTACCACAACAAATGATATAATAGTTCCAACTATCTCCACAGCCTCTACCCGGCATAACAGATAGGATCCATACACAAAACGAAGATATTTTTAGCGGTGTAATGCAAGAAACATTTGATAACAGTTGTAGAATAAGCACCGTAAGTAAATTCATTTGAAATAACAGTAAAGTTACGTTTTGGTGGGGTAAGAAAAGGCCCACGTTTAAAAGATAGGAAGCCCACATTAGTGAGGTAAGAAAAGGAGCCCACCTGGACTATGGTTCGTTGTAAAAGTCCCAGTTCGCTCGCTCGTCAAAATCCCGTCACATTGCGTCAAGGCGTCACACCTTTACGAAAAAGCGAGGCTTTAGTACGTCGCTCAAGTCTTCGAGACTTTCAAAACTAAGATAACTTTGATATTTCATATCGATGTGAGATCAATTCCTTAGTGAATTCAATACGCCTCTAATACGATAACATCAATTGTTCTCGATTCTCGAGATACGCTCAACGTTAGCACGCTTTCGATATATGGATTTCATTTGTGAAATCTTTTCTTACTAATGAGGTATCATACTCAATTAGTATATCTTACGCCGCATCGACGTATTTATAAACGTGATAATCGCACGCTTGACTGAAAAGTCAACGAAGTCAACATCGTCAACAAAGTCAATGATTTTGACTTTTAAATAGTAAGCTCTTACTATTTTGTTACATAAATCGAATTTGATCGATTTGAAAATGTAAAGTCCTATTTCTCGATTTATCTTGTAAATCAAGGACTTATAAATATTTTCGATTTTAATAACTCTTTTATAATTAAAAGCGATTTTGGTTTTAAAACGTTATAAAATGAACGCTTGTCTCAAACATAGCAATCTATGTTTATAAAATTTTGTAAAAATTAAAACTGTCCGAATATTTATTTAGCAAAATTTCATTAATAAACTGCTTTAAAAGGATTTAAAAATCCTTATTAATTATCGAAAATTCGATAATTAATTTAAAAATGTCAAATGACCTTTGAAATTTTTTTTCTAAATTAATATAGTGCATTATTATACACTATGGTCCAGAATATGAATTTATCAAATTCATATGATATTATTTGCTATTTATTTATATATATACATATATATACTTACGGTAATTTCAAATAAATAGGGAATAATTATCCAAAAATTCCCAAAATTGATATATACCTAGTATAATATCCCAACATCAATATACATTACCAATATAACCCATAGTTCACCATAACATTCATTTAATAATATATAGCAATTATTTACGGTAATTACAAGATAATTACCAAATAAATAGCAAACAATTTCTAAAAATTCTAAATAAATTCCAACATCATTAAACATTATATTATAACATTGTAACATCATAAAATCAACCAAAAACATTTGAATCATCACCATATGGAGCTCAATAGCTCTCGGCTTTTGGATTCAAAGTGCTATTTGATTTTCAAAATTCCAATAATTATATACTATGTTTATACACTATAGTATATTAATATAACATCATTAAATCATCAAAACCAATTAAATCATCACCATATAAGCTTGTAAGCTGGTTTATTTGATTTAAATAGGTAAATGATTTCCAAAATTCTAATTAATTCACACAATGTATAAACAATATACTAAAGCATTAAAACACCATTGCATGTTCAAAAATAAAATCATACACCAACCTATGATAATAACCCGCAGCTTTTAAAAGCCTAATTACGGCCTTTAAAACCCAGAAATAAAATTTTGCCGTGAAACTAAATCGATATGAAATCGAACATGATTTCATATTTTTACAAAGGAACAATTTCTAGTACACACTCACCGGGTTAGTGAATGAAAGAATCGAAAGTATTAACTTTTATCTAAAGACATTTTAACATCGAATGCATATCGACTATTGAAATGTCACGATATTTCTTAAGCAATTAAGCTTGGAATTATATTCCATTATTAATGGATATTTTTATGAAGAGATTTAGTATTTACGACCATTTTAAAGATGAGTCGACACGTAACGCTTTGAGACGCTTTCAAACGCCAACATTTAGAGATAAGACGAACGATGGTGTTAATGATCAAGAAACTTTAGGAAATTATTTCTTATGGTATTTTTATGATATTACAGTACTAATAAGCATTTTATTAATGTTTGAACATTTGAATTAATATTTATATCAAAATCGATTTTAAAACCCTAATTATTCAAATTAGGTTTCTTTCAAATTAAATGCTCTTTCTAATTATCCTATGCTATAATTATTATTTAAATCATATACCAAGGTGCATATGCTTATGAATGACATGAAATAAAATTTTAACCTATGGTTAAACAAAATGGCCGATAGCCATTTTTCTTGACGTAAGTCAATTATTTTCTTCCCTTATACTATTTAATTAACCTATGATATTAATTATCATCTAAGTTATATTATATGATGTATATGAGTATGTTTAGCATGAATTAAATTATTTAATGTGTGATAGGCATAAAAGCCGTGTGTAGTGTATATGTATATAACCAATTATGTTTTAACTATATCACATTTGCATATATACATATGTATACATTCAGATTTTGTGGGAGTCTCCTATATATGTATAATATATTTTAACTATTTCCAAGATAGTGTAAGACACTAATGATTGGGAACCCATTAGTGAATAAACTAGTATTAAAAGGCCAAGAGTCTCAGATTGATTGTAGAGAGAGACCGAGAGTGAGGGATAATAGGGGTCTTGTTCAGTTTTTAATTCATTCCTCACTCACTCAAACACTCCACCATTATCTCTCTCAATCTCTCCTTCTTCTTCTCTCTCAAACACCATTTTCCTCTCCCCATTTTCTCGTGATAACCGAGAGCTTCCTCCCCATTACCAAGCTTGAATTTTCTTCCCATCTTCTATACAACACCCTACTATCTTGTATATTGTACCATTAATCCATATATCCAAGGTAGGAATCGATTCAACCCTTCTTCTTCTCTTTTGAAAATCGCCAAGACAAGCATGAACATTTCATGTGTTCTCGAGTCAGATTTTGAAAGATTTTGTGTATGCATGTTATTTGTGATGGAAAGATGTATAGATGTTGGTGTTCTTATTTTTCTAAGTCTTGATGTGTGATCTAAGATAAAAATCTTATGAATCTATGGTTGTATATTGTTCTAAGAATGTGTAGCATGATGTTTTGAAGCTTAGTTTAGGTTTTAAAATTTATTTGAACATGGTTGAAAATTTTGAGTAATGACCGAGACATGAGGAAGTTGATTTGAAGCATGGGTTATAAATTTAAGATGTTATATATGTTCTTTGTAATTTGCTTGGAAATTTTGGAATAATTATGTACAATTGTTTTCAAAAGAACCGAGGCATATCTATATATCAAGGTTGATAAATGATTTTGTTTTAAACATGCAATAGCATATTCTCGAATTATAATGTATCGAGAGTACATGGAAATTTATTTGACATTTTTGGAAGAACCTATGCTATTTTTTTTCAAAAGAGTCAAACATGTGTATATATATATATTAGTGTGTGAATTTATTTCATAACATGCAATAGCATATTATTGATCTAGGATGGAAATCATGCACTATATGTCTTGTTTAGAAATTTTAGAAAATCATATCCATTTTTGTTAAGAAGGCCGAGACATATATATAAACATATGTTAATGTATAATTTTGAGTGTAATATGCAATGATGTATTATTGATCTCGAGTATGATTTATGCATCCTATGATTTATTTGAAAATTTTGAAAATCCTACCTATTTGTTTTAAGAAAGTTTAGGCATATATATATGTATATATATATGTGTATGATTTTATTTTGTACATGCAAGGTGTTAATCTTGTGTTATGATAAACTAAGAGTATATAGACATTTATTGAAATTTTAAGAAAATCCTATCAATTATTTTGGAAAATACCAAGTCTATATATATAAGTTGATGTGTGATTTTTATTTAGTACATGCAATGCTAAATTATTAGCTTATAATATGTTTTATGCATTTTATGTAATTATTGAAATTTTGAAAATCAATTACCTATTTTATTCAAATAAACCGAGAGCTAAGCTCATTAAGGTGATGAATAAATTGGTTTTGATAGTTATTATGTTGTAATGTTGCTACAATATAGTTTATAGCATGACATGAATTTTGGAAAATTTTATAAAATGTTTGATAATAATGTGAAGAGGTCGAAGTTAGTATACCATTTATATGGTATATAAATGTTATATCATGAATTATATGACATACATATGTCATGGACTAATGTAGGGACCTTGTATTAATTTAGTAGAATTTTAGAAAAATTGTCAGCATTTTTCGAAATTGCCGAGACCTTATGGAATAATAAAGTGATGATTGAACCATGTTTGATTGATTTTATAACATATTAATGACCATAGTGAGTTTTAATACACTATATAATATTAGAAAAATTTTGGACATTGTTTGGTAATTTAATGTAATTACCGAACTGTTTAAAGATTTTAAGGATTTTAAACTTTTAAATCAATTTTGTTAATAAATTATATGTCTAATAATATTTTAGACATATTTGGAAATTATTGATAATTTTCAAAATAATAGATTGTCAAAATTAAAATAGCCGTGAGCTATTTTAAAATAATAGAAATAAGGATTTTAAATCCTTAAATTCATTTATAATGAATTATATGTTTAAAAATTATTTTTAAACATATTAAAACAGTTTATAAAAAGAAATCAATTGAAATTGATTTTCAAAGAATTTAATATTAAAATAAGACTTAGTAATTAAATTACTAGGAAAGTCAAAATTGTTGACTTTGAAGTCAACGACGAAAGACGTTCGATAAACACGCAAATATGCGAAACGATCATTTGCTAATGATATCACATTAATATGAAAAGATTTCATGTTTAAAGTCATGAAATCGAAAACGTGAGAAAACGCTGACCATTTACCAAGAGGGTAAATTGGTCATCTATCACACATAACTCGCTTTCACCAAGAACGAGAAATGTTAAATTGATACGCTGATCGAGAAACGAATTAAATTCATTAAGGAATTAATTCGCCGATATGAAATATCGGTTGATTATAAGACTTTGTAAGTCTCAATTACGAACCGACGCACTAAAGCATCCTTTTATATAAAGCGTGGACGCCGACGCACCACCGGACGCCGACGAGTAAGGAAAACGATAAAGACGAACAATAATTTCTGTGGGCTTTATTACCAAAATGGAACAACTTTGTCGCTTTTTTCAACCGCCTTTATTTACGATTTTCAACTAATGCTAAAATTTTTAAATGATTACCGCCAAAATGTTTACGCTTTGTATGTTGTATCCTATCCATGAATGATGTGATGTTAATGGGTTATTCCCAACTTATGAATGAAAATCGATATCGGATCCTATGCCTAAGGCTTATACCGCTAGATTAACGTACACCGATGGTGACCGTGAGTCGTAAGGACAACCACGGCCGGTCACGGGTCGTAGGCGAGGCCTCCTTCACGACTTTCGACTATGATAATATGATGGAACGATAATAAGGGATATGGATCACGACACCAAGAAAATGTCGCCAAGCAACTTTTATAAACTCGTGAAAATATTTTAGTAAGACAAGGCATTTTCAAATAAAACCCTCAGGTCTTACCATTATATCGCGTAGTAATTCAATGAAAATAAAATGTTTTCGCATAAGTCCACCGGGTACAAATTTTGTACTTAGCCCCGCATGTTTGTTTTAAACGTGCAGTCGAGCTCTGCTGTCGTCGATGATGGATGAGTGTTGAGAAAGCTATATGTCCTTGTTGTTCGTTAGGAATGGATAACCTCGATACATATCGTCATATATGTATTCACACACTTTCCGCCGCAAACTCGAACTGCTTTATTTTCATGTTGGACACTATAACAAAGTGAACTATGAAGTCTTTCGATCGTTATATCCTTTCGATCCGTCACAAGCCCTTTGAATTAAATTGTATAAGTGTATGTTTAATCTTAAGTTCTATATTCCTAATAATAGTCCGCCACCCGGTCATCCCGAGGGCCGTGACAGAGTGGTATCGAGCAGCTGTTTCTATGAAACCCCATTTTTTCTAAAATAAGTCTAGAATTGAGTCACTAGACTTCTAGAAAATCTACGGCTATTCTCAACACTCCATCACATCGAGCTCAACGGGAAAAGGTAACTAGTTTCAATTGAGTTTATGAGATGAAAATTTTATATGATGGTCAAATTTGAAAAGATTTTGAAGAAAAGAAAAGGAAAGTCAGAATGTGATGATGATTGAAATGATGAGTTATGAATGAAGATTTTCAAAAATTCTAAATTTTGAAATTAAATAGCAATGATATGAAGTGATTAAGTTGAAAAGTATGTTTGAAACGAATCATGATGATTAATGACGAATGTATGAAAACAAGATGATATGTACAGATATGTATGAACGAAGTATGATGTTGTTTGATGTTATGTTTATGACTTATGAAATCTATGTTGATAACAAAGTATGCTATGCTCTTGAGAAGAACGTAGACGATATAGGAAGTATGTTCCCATAATGAAAGAAAACAAAAGAATGATAGGAAGCATGAATGTGTTTTAATTTCGAATTCTGAACGGCGAAAGTAGAACGTAAAGATGATCGGGAACGACGTTGACTATGACGAATGAAGAAGGTGGATGCTGTATCACAGTCACAGTGAGCGACCATAACCATAATTTTCAACTTGCGTGACTGAAGACCGAGATTTCAGAACGGCAAGCTTCAATTTGAAGACGTGGACGTAATCGTTATACTAAGTCGGCAGTAGCCATAGCGCGTATGTTGTCATTATTGGCACCTTCTCGAAACGTCGTTATAATCGCGAAAATTTTCTGCAATGCGCAGTAAATTTGTTTTAACCGCATTCCTCGATAGGACTCCGCTTTACGCGTGGTTTTCGCCATGATTCCTAACGTTCTGAACTTCATTTGATATGAAGGACAGAATCTCTTTTCCAGCTCCCAAATACAGTAGGGTCTGGGTAAAGTTCAGCTTGAGTTTTAGATAGAACCAAGGAGCCTATAATACCGTGTAGCTTAACATAGCAATAGGAGTTTTGTTTACTAGACGGGTTAAGAACGCTTGTTTATAGGTTGAATAGTTTATCCTAGTTGATTAATCAAGTATTAAGCTACCCTATTTGCTATTAGGTATCGTAGTGTCTAACGGTTAGTTTTGATCGTGATGTATGGAGGAGATGCGTTATATTGCGAGGAGAAGGATAGGACCCTAACCCGACCTCGAGGAGACTATTCGATTTATCGAGAAAGCGGATGTGTGCCGCGAGGATTTAGGAGAGTTCCCGATGTATTACTTTAGGTTGTGGAGGAATGCGAGAGTTTATGGCGTGACGGATTACGACGGCATTAAGCCGCCTTCTTACTATACTACCATGTGATTGGGAAGACTACGCCGTGAGGTTTCGGGATTACATTTATCGCATGCGACGGAGGATATGACTTGATAGGTGATCTACCCGTGTTCATTAGCCACTGACGACGATATAGCATCTATGGCGCAGCACCGAGAGGACCTTATCTCCTCCACGGAGTATACATGGCGTGACGAGTCACCCGAGTGGTCAGACACCGAGGTTCCACGGATAGTTGACCCAAAGGGTACCACGATATCGTATCGACGAGGGCGCACTTGTTCAAAGGATTTGAGCAGCCTGTGCCTAGAGCATTGGGAGCCCCTGCTTTCCCACCTCGATTTTCTGGACATCCGTGCGCCCACCACTACCGCCTTTACCACCGATGGCAGCACCCTACCACCACCGAGAGTTTCCGCCGACAAGACGGATTAGTGTGACAGTACTCTTGATGGGTATAACCCCATCCACGACGCGCTATAGCCCGATTCGTGTGGATTATGGTCCATCGCGCGACATCCCGATGGTAGAGAGTAATGGAGCTGGACCTCTAGAGCATATGGCCAAAGTTGATGACTCGGATTTAGGAGGAAGAGGATCCCAAGAAGATGAGGAAGATTCTAGGAGTTGATGTAGCTAGGGATGTTGATGTAAAGTTTGAAGGATTGTGTTATCTATTTTATGTATGTTTTATTTATGCTTTAAAAACTCAACAAAGGGGAAAACGGAATTTTGTAAGGCTATAAAGCCATTGTGTATGACTTGAATTTTGTAAAGCCTTAAGGCCGATATGTGTATGGTCTTCTCCTTTTGAAACATTTTGGAAGCAAGTATGTAAGTAATCCTTGATGTAAGGACTTGTGTTTGCAAAGTACGTTATCTATAGTGCTTTTGCAATTATATGTATGTGTGAATCAAGAAGGCTTTTGCAACAAATTCATGTATGATAAGAACGAAATGTTTTATTTAAGTTATCATTTCTAAAAAGGCAAAGAAATGAATTTGCACATATTTAAGTTATAAAAATGATACATGATGCTAATGATATATTTTACACAACAGAATGCCTCCTAGACAAGACCCCGAACGAGAAGTAAGAGGCAGAGGCAGACCTAGGAGACGAGGTAGAACTCCGAACAGAGGAACAAGTCAGACTCAACCACCTCCACCTCAACCCGACCGCAGGATAGAGGAATTGTTTTAAGGCAAAACCTCCAACTTTCAATGGGAAAGGTAGTCCGAGGATGCCGAACAATGGATGAGAACCATCGAGAATTTTCACTTTTCTAAGGTGCACAACACAAGAAAGACTATCGTGTAGCCTTCCAGCTTAAATGGGCTCATTGATTTGTGGGAGGCCGAAGAAAACTTTCACAGCAGAGCGTATGGAAGAGTCGATATGGGAAGATTTTAAAAGAGAAGTGTATGATAAGTATGTATCAAGAGTTACAAGAAAAGAAGGAACATGAATTCTTCTTGTTAAAGCAAGAAAAGATGTCGGAACCGATTATGATCGCATTTTTGCGAAATGTCTAGATATGCACCGGATCAAGTGGACACGGATTTAAAGATGGCCGAGAAATTTAGATCGTGGTTAAGGCCGTAAATAAGAATGTCTCTCACCGGTCTTGGAGACATGACTTATAATCGAGGCTCTTACACGGGCTTTGACATTGAGGCAAAGAATGCCGATGATAAGTCGGCATCAGTACAAATGCAGAATACTATGGATAGAGGAAAGAGAAAATGGGATACCAGTTTTGGAAATAGTAGCAGAGGGAGCTTTGAAAACAAAGGTAACAAACAAAGCAAGCAGGGGAACTCAAGAAACCAAGGGCAAGGATGGAGGAAGCCGCCTTTTATTCCTCCAAAGAAGGGACTACAAGAGCAACAAGGGCTCTTCCGCGTCTAAATGCCGAAAGATGCACATTGTGGATGTGCATGGCGGCGTGGAAACTGCTTTAGTGTGGTATGAAAGGACATTACGCAAATTTCGTCCGGGATACGCTCGAAACAATTGTAAGGCCGAACCAACCCGTAATGTCCAACCGAGGGCTATCCAATTTCAGCCCCAACCTCAACAAAGAACTACAACCGCAACAATGGCAACAACCTCCACAACAATGCAGCAGCCACAACAACAAATACCACAACAAAGAAGGGCAACCACCTCAACAACGGAGACAAGAACCACAACGGCAACGCCGCAACCGCAACCTGCATAACAAGAATAAAGCCCAAAGAAAGGCAAGCACCACGCCACCACAGCTACCTCAAGCTAGAGCGATGCTTTGCATCGGCAACAAAACGAACAGACCAGGAAACCCGGTGTATGGGAATCCTTCTCAACATACCGTTATAGTATTGTTCGACACGGTGCTTCGCACTCTTTTATAGCAAAATCATGCGAGATCCGCTGGGACTTAGTGCTATAAAGGCAAATCAGATATGAGAATCTCATCACCTATAGGAGGAATTATGATCGTTATACATTATCGCCGAACCTAGAGTTGAACTTAGGATCACTATGGTTCTAGCAAATAACTTAAACATAATGTCCATGGGTGACGTGGATATAATCCTAGAATGGATCGTTAGCAAAGAAACCACCCACGATTCTTTGCAAGGAAAGGAAAATATCATTTCATTTTCCGGCAAGAAGCAACGATTTCCATGGAATCAGCATGGGAAAGAGAGTCCCAATTGTGTCCGCATTGAAGGCAAGAAACATGATGAATAAGAAAGGATACCATGCTTTTCTTGTTTACCTAAACGGAAAAGAAAAGCCGGAACTGAAGATTGAAGACATTGAAGTTGTTAAGGAATTTCCAGATGTATTTCCTAAGGATCTACCAGGATTACCTCCTGATAGGCATTGAATTACCATCGACCGAACCGTGATCGGCCCAGATCAAAGGCACCCTATGTAACGGCCCCAAAGGAATTGGAAGAACTGAAAATCCAACTTCAAGAACTGTTGGACCTAGGTTTCATTAGACCTAGTGTTTCGCCTTGGGGAGCGCCTGCTTTGTTCGTCAAGAAAAGGATGGATCCTAAGGACGTGTATAGACTATCGAGAGTCGAACAAGACGACGCTCAAGAATAAATATCCTTTACCAAGAATCGACGATTTGTTCGATCAACCGAGAGGAGCAGTATATTTTCAAAGATTGATCTCAAGTCGATACCATCAACTCAAAGTACGACCAAGACATAGCTAAAACCGCATTCAACAAGATATGGCCATTATGAATTTGTAGTTATGCCATTCGATTAACTAATGCACCAGCGGTGTTTATGGACCTCATGAACCGAGTGTTTCATCCGTATTTAGACAAGTTTGTATTGGTTTTCATAGATGATATTCTCATCTATTCAAAATGAGGAAGACCATAAAGAACATCTAAGAATGGTGTTACAAACTTTGAGGAATGAAAGATTGTTTGCTAAGTTCAAGAAATGCGAATTTTGGTCAAGGAAGTAATGTTCCTAGGACACATCGTGTCTCGCCGATGGAATCAAAGTGATCCAACCAAAGTGGAAGAAGGTAAGAATGGAAATCACCGCGAACTCGTAATGAGATCCGAGTTTTCTAGGTTAATGGTTATTATAGGAGATTCATTGAGGATTTTCCAAAATAGCAAGCACCAATGACCCAATTACTCGAAGGGAATTAAGTACACTGACCGAGGAATGTGAGGCAAGTTTTCAAGAACTCAAAGAAAAGTTAACAAGTGCACCGTGTTAGCAATCCTTAATCGATAAGGAATATGTGGTTTATACAGACATCAAGAATGGACTAGGATGCGTTTTGATGCAAGAAGGAAAAGTAATAGCGCACGATCACGACAACTTAGACCACATGAGCTTAACTACCCAACACATGATTTAGAGTTAGCAGCAAGGGTTCATGCATCGAAAATATGGAGACACCATCTCACGGAGTGAGATGCGAGATTTATATGATCATAAGAGTTTGAAATATTTTTTCGAGCAGAGAGATCTAAACATGAGGCAGAGGAGATGGCTCGAACTAGTAAAAGATTATGACTGTGGTATTAACTATCACCCAGGTAAAGCGAATGTAGTAGCTGACGCCTTGAGTCGTAAAAATCAAACTCATTTGGGATATCTCCTGGCAAGAGAAGATAGACTTGTCGAGGAATTCAGCAATTTAAGAATCGAATTGATTAAACAACCAGAGACGATCAGTAATTGCATTGCTACACTCACCACGGCACCTGATCTAAGAAAAAGGATCATTGAGAGACAATGGATTGAGGAAAAGTTGGAAAAGATAAGAGAAAGAGTGAGAACTGGCGAATTGGAAAATTTCCAGGAAGCATCGGATAATGCTTTAATGTTCAAAGGAAGAATATGTGTTCCTGATGATGTTGAGATTCGGAACAACATAATGAGTGAAGCTCATGATACACCTTATACCGCCCACCCAGCAAAGACGTAAGATGTACCAAGACCTAAAAGAGAAATTCGTGGGAAGGCATGAAACGAGACATAGCTTTTTCAGAGAACGCCGCCTTGTTTGCCAACAAGTAAAAGCTTTACACCAACGTTCCCACGGAAGTTACAACCGCTGGGTATACCGAATGGAAGTGGGACGAAATAACGATGGATTTCAGTACGGATTTACCCAAGTCTCGAAAAGGAAACACTACTATATGGGTAATAGTAGATAGACTCACCAAGTGCGCCACTTCTTACCAATTCAAAATACATATGGAGTCGATAGACTAGCCCAAATATATGTAAAAGAAGTGATACGGCTACATGGAGTACCAAAATCTATTACATCGATAGAGACTCCAAGTTTACATCGAAATTTTGACGAGCCTACAAAAGAGTTGGGAACAAAGTTAAACTTCAAGACAAAGATTTCACCCACAAACCGATGGGGCCGAAGGACAATCCAAACTCGAAGATATGCCGAGAACTGTAGTACTAGATCGAGGTGCTAAATGGGAAGACATTTTACCTCTTATCGAGTTTGCTTATAATAATAGTTATCGCGACGATTGATATGGCCCCATACGAAGCTTTGATGGCAAGAAATGTAGATCACCACTTTATCGGGATGAGGTAGGTGAAAGGAAGATAATAGGCCGTAAGCGGTGGATGAAATGATTGAAATCGTCCGACGATTAAGCAAAGAATCAAGGAAGCTCAAGATAGATAAAAATCCTACCGATACGCTGAGATCGGAGCGCATTTCAAGTTGGAGACAAAGTATTTCTCAAGGTCTCCATCAAGGGGATCACAAGATTTGGTGTAAAAGGAAAACTAAGACCCCGCCACATAGGACCATACGAGATCCTAGAGAAAATAGGCTCAAGAGCTCTATAAGTCGCTCTTCCGCCCAACTGGGAAACGTGCATAATGTTTTTCACGATCTCAACTAAGGAAATATGTGTACGATCCAAAACACGTGATCCGTCAAGACGGAGTAGTTCTCAATCCGCATATGAGTTATGAAGAAGAGCCTATCGCAATACTAGACCATAAAGTTCAACAACTAAGGAACAAATCAATTTCACCGGTCAAAGCATCGTGGAATCACCACGACGAAGAAGCCACGGGAGCTAGAAGATACAATGAAGGAACGATACCCCAGATTATTCTTTTAAGGTATACAAATTTCGGACTAAATTTCTTTTATGGGGTAGGATGTAATAACCCGCAGCTTTTAAAAGCCTAATTACGGTCTTTAAAACCCAGAAATAAAATTTTGCCGTGAAACTAAATCGATATGAAATCGAACATGATTTCATATTTTTACAAAGGAACAATTTCCTAGTACACACTCACCGGGTTAGTGAATGAAAGAATCGAAAGTATTAACTTTTATCTAAAGACATTTTAACATCGAACGATATCGACTATGAAATGTCACGATATTTCTTAAGCAATTAAGCTTGGAATTATATTCCATTATTAATGGGATATTTTTATGAAGAGATTACGAGTATTTACGACCATTTTAAAGATGAGTCGATACGTAACGTTTTGAGACGTTTTCAAACGTCAACATTTAGAGATAAGATGAACGATGGTGTTAATGATCAAGAAACTTTAGGAAATTATTTCTTATGGTATTTTTATGATATTACAGTACTAATAAGCATTTTATTAATGTTTGAACATTTGAATTAATATTTATATCAAAACTGATTTCGAAAACCCTAATTATTCAAATTAGGTTTCTTTCAAATTAAATGCTCTTTCTAATTATCCTATGCTATAATTATTATTTAAATCATATACCAAGGTGCATATGCTTATGAATGACATGAAATAAAATTTTAACCTATGGTTAAACAAAATGGCCGATAGCCATTTTTCTTGTACGTAAGTCAATTATTTTCTTCCCTTATACTATTTAATTAACCTATGATATTAATTATCATCTAAGTTATATTATATGATGTATATGAGTATGTTTAGCATGAATTAAATTATTTAATGTGTGATAGGCATAAAAGCCGTGTGTAGTGTATATGTATATAACCAATTATGTTTTAACTATATCACATTTGCATATATACATATGTATACATTCAGATTTTGTGGGAGTCTCCTATATATGTATAATATATTTTAACTATTTCCAAGATAGTGTAAGACACTAATGATTGGGAACCCATTAGTGAATAAACTAGTATTAAAAGGCCAAGAGTCTTCAGATCAGACAGAGAGAGAGACCGAGAGTGAGGGATAATAGGGGTCTTGTTCAGTTTTTAATTCATTCCTCACCACTCAAACACTCCACCATTATCTCTCTCAATCTCCTTCTTCTCTCTCTCAAACACCATTTTCCTCTCCCCATTTTCTCGTGATAACCGAGAGCTTCCTCCCCATTACCAAGCTTGAATTTTCTTCCCATCTTCTATACAACACCCTACTATCTTGTATATTGTACCATTAATCCATATATCCAAGGTAGGAATCGATTCAACCTTCTTCTTCTCTTTGAAAATCGCCAAGACAAGCATGAACATTTCATGTGTTCTCGAGTCAGTATTTTGAAAGATTTTGTGTATGCATGTTATTTGTGATGGAAAGATGTATAGACGTTGGTGTTCTTATTTTTCTAAGTCTTGCATGTGTGATCTAAGATAAAATCTTATGAATCTATGGTTGTATATTGTTCTAAGAATGTGTAGCATGATGTTTTGAAGCTTAGTTTAGGTTTTAAAATTTATTTGAACATGGTTGAAAATTTTGAGTAATGACCGAGACATGAGGAAGTTGATTTGAAGCATGGGTTATAAATTTAAGATGTTATATATGTTCTTTGTAATTTGCTTGGAAATTTTGGAATAATTATGTACAATTGTTTTCAAAAGAACCGAGGCATATCTATATATCAAGGTTGATAAATGATTTTTGTTTTAAACATGCAATAGCATATTCTTGAATTATAATGTATTGAGAGTACATGGAAATTTATTTGACATTTTTGGAAGAACCTATGCTATTTTTTTCAAAAGAGTCAAACATGTGTATATATATATATTAGTGTGTGAATTTATTTCATAACATGCAATAGCATATTATTGATCTAGGATGGAAATCATGCACTATATGTCTTGTTTAGAAATTTTAGAAAAATCATATCCATTTTTGTTAAGAAGGCCGAGACATATATATAAACATATGTTAATGTATAATTTTGAGTGTAATATGCAATGATGTATTATTGATCTCGAGTATGATTTATGCATCCTATGATTTATTTGAAAATTTTGAAAATCCTACCTATTTGTTTTAAGAAAGTTTAGGCATATATATATATATATATATGTGTATGATTTTATTTTGTACATGCAAGGTGTTAATCTTGTGTTATGATAAACTAAGAGTATATAACATTTATTGAAATTTTAAGAAAATCCTATCAATTATTTTGGAAAATACCAAGTCTATATATATATAAGTTGATGTGTGATTTTATTTAGTACATGCAATGCTAAATTATTAGCTTATAATATGTTTTATGCATTTTATGTAATTATTGAAATTTTGAAAATCAATTACCTATTTTATTCAAATAAACCGAGAGCTAAGCTCATTAAGGTGATGAATAAATTGGTTTTGATAGTTATTATGTTGTAATGTTGCTACAATATAGTTTATAGCATGACATGAATTTTGGAAAATTTTATAAAAATGTTTGATAATAATGTGAAGAGGTCGAAAGTTAGTATACCATTTATATGGTATATAAATGTTATATCATGAATTATATGACATACATATGTCATGGACTAATGTAGGACCTTGTATTAATTTAGTAGAATTTTAGAAAAATTGTCAAGCATTTTTGAAATTGCCGAGACCTTATGGAATAATAAAGTGATGATTGAACCATGTTTGATTGATTTTTATAACATATTAATGACCATAGTGAGTTTTAATACACTATATAATATTAGAAAAATTTTGGACATTGTTTGGTAATTTAATGTAATTACCGAACTGTTTAAAGATTTTAAGGATTTTAAACTTTTAAATCAATTTTGTTAATAAATTATATGTCTAATAATATTTTAGACATATTTGGAAATTATTGATAATTTTCAAAATAATAGATTGTCAAAATTAAAATAGCCGTGAGCTATTTTAAAATAATAGAAATAAGGATTTTTAAATCCTTAAATTCATTTATAATGAATTATATGTTTAAAAATTATTTTTAAACATATTAAAACAGTTTATAAAAAAAGAAATCAATTGGAAATTGATTTTCAAAGAATTTAATATTAAAATAAGACTTAGTAATTAAATTACTAGGAAAGTCAAAATTGTCGACTTTGAAGTCAACGACGAAAGACGTTTCGATAAATACGCAAATATGCGAAACGATCATTTGCTAATGATATCACATTAATATGAAAAGATTTCATGTTTAAAGTCGTGAAATCGAAAAACGTGAGAAAACGCTGACCATTTACCAAGAGGGTAAATTGGTCATCTATCACACATAACTCGCTTTCACCAAGAACGAGAAATGTTAAATTGATATTGATCGAGAAACTAATTAAATTCATTAAGGAATTAATTCGCCGATATGAAATATCGAAGTTGATTATAGACTTGTAAGTCTCAATTACGAACCGACGCACTAAAGCATCCTTTTATATAAAGCGTGGACGCCGACGCACCACCGGACGCCGACGAGTAAGGAAAACGATAAAGACGAACAATAATTTCCAGGTGGGCTTTATTACCAAAATGGAACAACTTTGCTGCTCTTTTCAACTGTCTTTATTTACAGTACTTTTCAACTAATGCTAAAATTTTTAAATGATTACCTGCCAAAATGTTTACGTTTTGTATGTTGTATCCTATCCATGAATGATGTGATGTTAATGGGTTATTCCCAACTTATGAATGAAAATCGATATCGGATCCTATGCCGGAAGGCTTATACCTGGCTAGGATTAACGTGTACACTGATGGTGACTGTGAGCTGTAAGGACAATTCACGGCCGGTCACGGGTCGTAGGCGAGGCCTCCTTCACGACTTTCGACTATGATAATATGATGGAACGATAATAAGGGATATGGATCACGACACCAAGAAAATGCTCGCCAAGCAACTTTTATAAACTCGTGAAAATATTTTAGTAAAGACGCGCATTTTCAAATAAAACCCTCGGTCTTACCATTATATCGCGTAGTAATTCAATGAAAATAAAATGTTTTCGATAAGTCCACCGGGTACAAATTTTGTACTTAGCCCCGCATGTTTGTTTTAAACGTGCAGTCGAGCTCGCTTGTCGGCGATGGAGGAGTGTTGAGAAAGCTATATGTCCTTGTTGTTCGTTAGAATGGATAACCTCGATACATATCGTCATATATGTATTCACACACTTTCCGCCGCAAACTCGAATCGCTTTATTTTCATGTTGGACACTATAACAAAGTGAACTGAATGAAGTCTTTCGATCGTTATATCCTTTCGATCCGTCATCCCGAGGGGCAAGCCCTTTCAATTAAATTGTATCATAGTGTATGTTTAATCTTAAGTTCTATATTCCTAATAATAGTCCGCTCACCCGGTCATCCCGAATTATGAAAAGGAATTGTTATAACGATATCGTATCGAAATCACAAGATTCGACGTCGTAAAAAGATAATATACAAGAAACCCTAATTACGGGTTTAGAATACCGTAATCGATATTCGTTTCTTTGGAATATTACAAAATATCATGAGCATTTAATTATCGATACGTAATCGACGTTGAAATTATACTGTTGAAATACGTTACACATTCGTATTTCTCAATTCACATTCATTCGTGAATTGTACATAGGAATTTATTATTCCAAAATAATCGAAATCGTTATTCGATAATTTATTAATCAAATTATTATAATAATATTCTAATCGATTTAAATTAATTTCGTAATTAGGAGTTTAAATAATCGGGGTATTACATGAACTAAGGAAAGAATGAAATGATGGAATATTATATCTCTTCGAGACGCGATAAGTATAATAGTGGTTAAAGTATGATAATAGGATCCTTGACGTTAAAAGAATTGATGTTAGTAAGTCCGTTGTTTCGGATCAATGATTACCGGAAAATTATAGCGATGTACTAAACCTCGTTTTCTCACGTTGAAAAGGATCCTGCTCGAAGGAGAAAGAAAACGGAAAATGAACTAGTGACGTAAGAACTATAAGTTCTCGAGGTGGGCTTTCTTAAACTGAAAGCGATTTATGAAAATCATTTACTGTTATTACTTTACTGTTTTTTTTTGCAAATGATGAAGTACGATATTGTCTGCCAAAAATGTTTTATGTTTTGTATATGTCCATTCGGGTTGCCTGGGGTAACAGGAAGTTACGAATTCGGATCCTATGCTAGAGGAGTAAGGGAGAAATCCTAGCTAGGGTTGTGTACACGTGTTGGGCCTCTGAACCGCTGGGCGGTCATGCTCTGAACCGTCGACTGAATATACGTTGTTGTTGTTGTGATATGAAATGACCGCCACCGACTTTGAGAAATGATGAAAATATATTTTGTGTTAATGCGCATTTTCAATAAAACCCTTATGCTCATCGTGATGAGGCGACAATATTTCGTAGTAAAATATTTTCGCATGTGTCCACTGAGTGCATTATTTGTACTCACCGCATATTTGTTTTAAATGTGCAGGTTGAGCGGGTGATGGAACATAGCGGGAATTGAGCGGAATCTTTTGTCAAGTAGTATGAAGAACTTTTTGGTTCGCCTTGAGAATGCATCTCCATATGCATGTCTCACACGTTCTATTCCGCTGCCAAACTCTTGAGACTCTTTTTTTAATTTTGTTACTATGTTAAGTTCTTGAATATCCTGTTGAAGCTTTGTAAGAGTTGTTGTTTTGTCCAAACGTTCGTATCAACTCTTTATATAAGTTATTTTGCTTCATCCTTATTCTCGTTCATGCTTAGAATTCCATACTTCTTCGTTGTTGAAATGAGTTGAAAACCCTATTCTTTTAATATTTATTTAATCCAAACCCCAAGTCACGGTCCGGTAAGGATAAGCCAAACCGGGCTGTGACAATTCATGATTTTTATCAAATATTAAAGCTTGTGCAATTAAATAAATTATTTGATAAAATATCTCACATAAAATCATGATTTTCGAAAATCACATAAAATCATACATTATTTTCGAAAACTATGCAAACTAAGATCCAAAATATTATCTCCTATGATATTTATCATATTTCTACACATATTTATGAGATAAACATTATCCATGCTTAGTCATAACCTTATCTTATCATTTTATAAAAATCATAGCATACTTATCACAAAAATGTCATTTTCCAACCTTATCAT
Source organism: Salvia rosmarinus (assembly GCA_036937905.1). Taxonomy (NCBI): domain Eukaryota; kingdom Viridiplantae; phylum Streptophyta; class Magnoliopsida; order Lamiales; family Lamiaceae; genus Salvia; species Salvia rosmarinus. The sequence goes on along the minus strand of CM072824.1, from coordinate 24,169,693 downwards.
GTACACCTCATTTTCGAAAATCATGCTTTGGGTGTAAGATAATTATCTTATCATATACTACAAGATAAACATGACAACTCATCACATAAAATCTAGTGATCACATATTAAATCACAAATTAATCACCTATTTTCCCTAAATTTTCGAAAATCCTCAAGAAATAGAGAACATTTCTTTTTCTTCCTTAGTGTAAATAATATCCCACATATACTTAAAAACATATTTATTCATATTTAAAATTTATTTCATTTGAATTTTTAAGAGAAAATTCGATTTACTCAAAATCGTCAATTACCGACGTTCATTTTCGTACTTATTTCCTTCATAACATTTCTTCTTATTCTCGAAATTTTTAAGCCCAAAATTTTGGGTATTACACATGTACACTACATGATGCTAACCGTGTACTTTCGAACATAGTTATTTGCACAGAAAATCAACAAATTCACCCTAAATTCAATTTCTAAGTTGTCAAACTCATAAACAATCAAAATTTCATCACTACATGGCATTGTGCACCCTATGAAAACTATCGTGTATGCAATGAAAATTCAATTTTAAATGTCACATGACACACCGGATGGGGTGGCGCTAGTAATTCAGTGTGCGAAGTTGAATGTCATCGACCCGAAGTAGAAGGTCGACGGTGTGCTTGCGTGCGCGGCGATGACTGCTCCGGCGTGGATGCTTCTTCTACCGAGGAGCTCTCTCCTTCAGCCAATGCTTACTCCTTCACGTCCGCGAGTACCGTGGATCCGTATCACTATCACTGTTGTTGTACTTTTGTGTGAGTTAGTTCGTCGTCCGGCGAGTTGTAGTAGAGAGAGAGGCGAGGAGAGAGAGAGAGTACGAGAGAGAGATGAAGTAGTAGAGAGAGAGAGAGAGCCGTTTGAAGAGATAAGTTTCAGGAGAGAGAGAAAAAATGGAGCAGTGGTGAGAGAGAGAGAGAGAGAGAGAGAGAATATTTTTGAATTTTTTAAGCTGTGGGTCCAGGGGTAATTTTGTATTTTTGAGCTAAAATACCTATAAAACTCATGTTTTTATGGAGTAGGTTACAAAACTTCTACTCCTATTTTTTTTTGCTACTTATATACATTAGCATTAATTTTAATAAATGCAATGAGTGTAAAATGAGTGGAGAATAAGACCCACATAAGGGTGCCTCCAACCATATATCTATAAAATCCAACTTTTTTGTTACCACATCAGCTTTTAAAACCATCAACTTCTTTCTATTTTTTACTCCAACCATATACCTACAAAATCAACTTTTATATGAGTCCCACTATAATATATAAATTATATCTATATATATACATATGTATATGTAAACAAAGAATATACATACAAAGACAAAAGTAATTAAAAAAAAAAGAAAAAAAAGAAAGAAGTCAACTTCTTTCTTAAGAAGTTGGTTTCTTGTTTTCAACTTTTATCAACTTTTTCTACTGATAAGGTGGGTTTCTGTGACCGAGAGGTCACAGGTTCGAACCCCACAAAACGCCTCTATGAGTTTGAGTATGTCACACCTGGTTTTCCAAGTGTGGTTTACCCGTCTGTGGTTTGCGAGTGCTATCGCACAGAACGCGGAGTTTACCCAATGCGCACCTAAGGTAGCAGCTGCGGGTTCCCCATGATACCAAAAAAAAAGTTAGATTCCAACTTTTTTAAACCCAAAAAAAGTTGAAAAAAGTTATCATTGGAGGTAACCTATTAAAATATGTTATGTGAGTGAAAATGATGGATCATGTGTATTTTTTTTGTAAATAAGTGGATTGAATGTGAGTAAAAGTGTTAACTTTTGGTTAAAGTCCATGTCTATAAAAGGAAAGTGAGCAAATTTTATGGATATCTCGAAATGAAATTAAATGAACAAATATCAAAGATGAATGGAGTATCTAATTATCAATTGACCATGTTTAAGTTTCAAATATATATTACTACAATTCTGCCATTTTTATATTGCCCATAATAATTAGGGGTAATAGAAGTAAATTTGTCAAATTCCTAAGGTGTCTTCAATGATAACTTTTTTTCTCCTTTAAAAATTGGGAGTCTAACTTTTTTACTATTATAGCAGAGATGATATAACATATTTTTTGTTCTTTTGGGATGGCCAATGTTAAAGTGAGTTTATATGGCCAAAAAGTCACAGGTTCAAACTCCGCTAATGCCTTTATGAGTATGAGTCTGTCACACTTGATTTTCAAAGTATATTTTACCCAACCTGTATGGTTTACATGCTATTGCATAATAATGTTTGATTTACCCAATGCGCACCAAAGGTAGCGACTGTAGGTTCCCATGAATACATAAAAAGTAAGTTGGCTTTTTAGTTTTTTTTAATCTCACTAATTTCTTCTTCTTTTATCTCTTTTTTCTTCTTCTTTTTTTAATTTTATTTTTTAAAATAGTCAATTTAAATCATTAAAATATATTCAAGATCCATCTTGAATTAAAGATTGTGAAGAGATATTTTATTCTAGATAAAAATCGTAAAAATGGAATTTAAATTTAAATTGAATACATATTACAAATATTATAAATAAAAACAAATGAATATAAGCTTATATAGGTATAGTTGTGTGTATATGATAGTAAATCCATATAAAAGTTGATTTTGTAGGTATACAGTTGGAGAGAAAGTTATAAAGAAATTGGTGGATTTTAAAAATTAATGTGATGCTTACGTGACAGTACAAAAACGGTTTTCAACTTCTAACATTGAAGTCACTGGTACATGTTTGTGTTTTATTATGTCATGAGATACTTACGACTTGGAGTTATGAGACAAATTAAGGTTTCTACAATCGCTAATCCCCGCTCTATGTGGATTGCGACTCTATTGACTATTTATAAACATCAATTTAGCTTAGACAACAAAAGAACAACAAAATGATGGTTTGTGGATTATCATATGTAAATGTGATTTATTTCAGCAGTCAAATTTCCACGATACAAAGTTGGTACCGTAGAAAAAAAAACATAAAAAAAGGAAAGGAAAAGAAAAGAAAATGCTTTGTTTTACGATGGACTACAAAACAGTAGAATACAACCCCTTGGCGTGTTGCTAAAAAAATTAGACATTAATGACTTTGGGGTCAAACTAGGCATTAGTTTTAAATAAAATATTAAACTATAAATTACTAGGATGATAAACAAACCAAATCGTTCGTAAGCTATTCGAAGCTTGTTTCGAAAAAAACTTGATCGAAATTCTTTTTTTGGTAAACGAGCCGAACTCGAGTCTCGAATGAGCTCGATAAAATTTTCGAGTCGAACTCGAGCTTAGGATTGTTCGGCTCGTAGGCTCGCAAATATGTTAAGCTTGAACTCAAATGAACCAGTTCACTAGCATGTTTGCCAACATGTTCTCAAATCAGTTTAGCCAACTTAAATTCATTACACAAGCATGCCCAAACAACTAAATTGGGCCCAATACCTAAAGCCCAATCATCATCCCTCTCTCCTCTGATGATCGTTCATCTCCTTCATCTTTCTTCATTTTGCTCAACACAATTACACCAGACCTGCTCCAATCTTTCCTCCATTGCCGCTGTCCCTTCAATTTTCAGTGACATCATCGCTTTTGGCATCGTCTCGGCCAACATCTTTCATTACCTTGGCCTCGAACAATAACAACCACCGCCTTCGCCTTCGTCCCTCATAGAGATGTAATTTTTGCAGAGGCCTTCTCTAAGAACCAACGAAGCAGCCACCACGGCTCATTGTGTCAAGCAGAGAGAAATAACAGTGCAATTGAATCAGTTACACTCTTTCCACATCAGCAAAGGCAGTTATAACTGTAGTAGTTAGAGCTATTAGATAAAATCATTATAAATAGATTGTGGTAGGGGAACGGATTAAGCTAAAGTTTAATACAAATCACTTTTCATTGTTTCCATGCTCTCAGTTTTCATTTTCATACGAATTGAAATCCATCGTTAGGTTCATAGTCTAGTGTGGGTATAGTCAAGGTGAACGTTAGGTCGATCTCATCCTCTGACAAGTGGTATCAGAGCCAAACATTTCCACGCATGCCGAGGAACAACATGAGAAATTCAAAGATGGAAGGCCGAGTGGATTTTAGAAGCTCAATTGACACAGATACGCCAACAACAGATGGAGATGAATCAGATAATCATGACAACATTCCAGCAACAATGTCAATAATTCGAAGCTCTGCGAAAGAAGTTAGGATCAGAAATCAAGAGGAAATGGAAGGAAGGTCATCTCGGAGGAGAATCTTCCACTGCGAAAACAATCATAATCAAGGTAACCCTTCTCAAACTCGATTTAGAGTACCCAAGCTGGAATTTCCAAAAATTTGGTGATCAACCGCGACAATGGATTAGAAAATGCGATAAATATTTTCTGCACAATCGAATGTCTGATGAAGATAATTGATTACTGCTGCTATGCATATGGAAGGTCCAGTTGATAATTGGTACCTTGAATATGTTGAAGGAAGGGTGGATTTGAGTTGGAATGAATTTACTAACTTGGTCTTGAATGGATTCTCAAACATAGAAGGGAAAAACTTGATAGCACAATTTAATAAACTTAGGCAAGAAGTTGATGTTATGAGCTACACTATCAAGTTCGAGGAATTAAAATCATTCATGGCCAGTAATAATCGAAGTTTGAATGAAGAATACTTTGTGCAAAGCTACATAAGTGGGCTAAAAGAAGAGGTGGCTAGAATGGTAGAGATGTTCTGTCCCAAAACACTTAGCTCAACTATCCAGTTAGCTATGAAGCAAGAAGTATTGATAAGTTCATTGGGTGGAGGTCCAAAACAGTTCAGTAAGGCTGTGACCATTGGAGTAGATAGTGTATGGAACAAAAACTAGGAGGAATTAATGGGAAAAAAGGCAAACCAAGATAGAACAATAATATTCAAAAAACTGACACCAGGGGAGATAGATACACGAAGGAAGAAAACTTGTGCTTCGACTGTGATGAACCCTATCATATAGGGCATAAATGTAAGAAAGTGTTCACCATAGTATGTGAAGCTAAAATGGAGGAAGAAACTAAACTAATCTTAGAAGACGGGGAATTGAAGAGAGAATATTATCAAATTTCAGTACATGCCTTAGTAGGACAAACTTCGGCATACACTATTAAGCTGGAAGGGAGAGTTGGTAAACACAGGATAACCATATTGATCGACACGGGTAGCACTCATAGTTTTTTAGATACTCTCACGGCTAAGAAGATAGGATGAGATGTAAAGTACACCAACCCATTGCAAGTAACAATCACAGATGGAGGAAAGCTGTTGTGCAACACGAGGTGCCCAAAATTGAGTTGGGAAATGGGGCAATGTAAGTTCAATTAAGCCGTTAGAATATTAAAACTGGGAGGGTGTGATATGGTAATAGGGGTGGATTTGTTCAGACAGTTGGGACCTGTTACCTTCAACTTTGATAAACAAAGTATAACATTTCAAAAAGAAGGTAAGCTGGTAATCTTGAAAGGAATACCTTCGGAGGTGTCATATCATCGATTAATAGGAAACAGTTTGAAAAGGCATATAAAAAGAGTAAAGGTTTTATATTTGGATGTGTCTGCATGCTGAGTGCAGAGAAAGTCATGAAAAGGAGTAAACCACCACCTGAAATTCAACCTTTCGTCTCCAAATACATACACATATTTGAACCACCCACAGAATTACCTTCTAACCGAGCTTATGACCACTATATCAATTTGAAACCATAAATCCTACCTTTCAAAATAAAACCCTACAGATATCCATACATACAAAGGTTGGAAATAGAGAAATTAGTGCAAGAGATGCTTAAAAACAAAGTCATACAACCAAGTACTAGTCATTTTTCTTCTCCAGTGTTGTTGGTTAAAAAAAAAGGATGGGACATGGCGCTTTTGTATTGATTACATGAAGTTAAACTCTATCACTATCAAGTATAATTTTTCTATTCCTTTGGTTGATGATCTTCTGGATGAATTGGTAAAAGCAGCAGTCTTCTCCAAGGTAGACTTAAGAGCAGGTTATCATCAGATAAGGATGGCAAATGCAGATGTATTCAAGACAGCTTTCGTAATTACAAGTGGTTTGTATGAGTTTAAAGTAATGCCCTTAAGCCTCACTAATGCCTCAGCAACATTTCAGGTACTAATGAATTCTGTCTTTAAAGCATTCCTGAGCAAAAGTGCATTAGTATTCTTTGACGATATACTAATATATAGTCCAGATATGGAATCTCATTTACAGCATTTAGAAGAAGTATTTCAGACATTATCAGATCATCAACTATATGCCAAAGCTTCCAAATGTTCTTTTGGACGAGATTAGGTGGAATATCTAGGACATATCATCAGTAAAGAGGTAGTAGTGGCTGACCCAAGTAAAATACAAGCTATGATGAAGTAGCAGAAACCAAGAATACTTAAAGCCCTTAGCACTACCCCACTAACACGTGATGACCCATGAGTCGAGCGGACTATTATTAGGAATATAGAACTTAAGATTAAACATACACTTATACAATTTAGTTCATAAAGTGGCTTAGCCAATGATCCAAAGGATATAACGATCCGAAGACTTCATAGTTCACATTATTTTATTATCCAACATGAAAATAAACAGCTCGTAGTTTGCAATGGAAAGAGTGTGAATACATATACGACGATATGTATTCAAGGTTATCCATTTCTAACGAACATCAAGGACATACGGCTTTCTCAACACTTCTCCATCATCAAGAATCGAGCTCAACCTCGCACATTTAAAACAAACATGCGTGGCTAAGTACAAAATTTGTACCCAAAGTGGACTTATGCCGAAAACATTTCATTTTCGCTTAATTACTCGCCAATATAGTGGTAAGACACATGCGGTTTTATTTGAAAATGCCTCAGGCTTACTAAAATATTTTCACGAGTTTATAAAAGTTGTTCGCCAAGCATTTTCTTGGTGTACGTGATCCATATCCCTTATTATCATGTCATCACATTATCATAGTCGAAAGTCGTGAAGCGAGGCCTCCTTCTACGACCCCGCGACCGCCGTGAATTGTCCTTAAAGACACAAATACCATCAAGGTACACGTTAATCCTAGCTGTATAAGCCTTCCCGCATAGGATCCGATATCGATTTTCATTCATAAGTTGGGAATATTCCAACAACATCACATCATACAAGGATAGATACGATACACAAAACGAAACATTTTCGCGGTGTAATCATTTAAAGAATTTTAGCATTTATTGAAAAGCACCGTAAACAAAGACGCTTGAAAAGAAAAAGAAAGTTGTTCCGCTTTTGGTAATAAAGCCCACCGAAATTATTGTTCGCCTTTATCGCTTTCCTTACTCGTCAACGCCCAAATGGTGCGCGTCATTCACACCTTTATATAAAAAGGATGCTTTAGTACGTCGGTTACGTAATTCGAGACTTATTAAGTCTTATAAGATAATTCGATATTTCATATCGACGTGAATCAATTCCTTAATGAATTTAATTCGCTTCTCATCGCAGCATCAAATTAACATTCTCGCTCTTCGATAGAAACGAGATATGTGTTATAAATGACCAATTTACCCTCTTAGTAAATGGTCCAACGTTTCTCACGCTTTTCGATTTCATGACTTTAAACATGAAATCTTTTCATATTAACATGATATCATTAGTAAATGATACGCCTTACGATATTATGCGTATTTATCGAACGCCTTTCAGACGTTGATTTCAAAAGTCAACAATTTTGACTTTTCCTTAGTAATTTAATTACTAAGTCTTATTTTAATATTACATTATTTGAAAATCAATTTCTAATTGATTTCTTTTATAAACTGTTTTAATATGTTTAAAAATAATTTTTAAACATATAATTCATTATAAATAATGAATTTAAGGATTAAAATCCTTATTTGAAATTAAAAATAGCTCACGGCTATTTTAATTTTTGACAATCTATTATTTTCAAAATTATCCAATAATTTCCAAATATGTCTAAAATAATATTAGACATATATTTTATTAATAAAATGATTTAAAAGGATTTAAAATCCTTAAAATTTTAAATACTTTCGTAATTGTAATAAATTACCAAATGATACTTAAAAATTTTTCTAATAATATATAGTGTATTAATATACACTATGGTCATTAATATGTCATAAGATCAACAAAACATTGTTCAATCATCACCTTATTATTTATTAGGTCTCGCATTTTTAAAAAATGCACAACAAATTCACTAAAATTCTATAAATTACTACAAGGTCCAAACATTATTCCATAACATACTTATGCCACATAATTCATGATATAACATTTATACACCATATAAATGGGATATAACTCTCGGTCCTTTACACTAAACATAATAAACGATTTTATAAAATTTCCAACAATATAAATATGCTCATAAACTATAGTATAGCAACATTACATCATAATACGTATCAAAGACCATTTGATCATCACCATTTTTGAGTGTAACTCATCGGTTTTTTGAAACAAATGGGTAATTGATTTGAAAAAAAATTCTAACAAAATCATAGGAGGCATAAAACACATTTTAGAACAACAATATAACATTGCATGTCATAATATAAAATTATACACTAACATATATGTATGTACATGTCTCGGCATTTTTTTTGAATATAGATAGAATTTTTCCAAAATTTCAATTAAATCACTATAGACTTTTATAACATCATAGAGTAATTATATGTTCTTGCATGTCTAAAATAAACATCATTCATTAACATATAAATATATATATATATATTCGGTTATTTTGCAAAAATTATAGAAATGATTTTCTAAAATTTCCAATAAATGTCTATACACTCTTAGTTCATCATAATTCAAGATTAACACCTTGCATGTTCAAAATGAAATCATACACATCAATATATATATATATATATCCCTCGGTTTTATTTAAAAAAAATTAGCAAGAGTGCTTCAAAAATTCTCAATTAATTTACATTCATTTCCAATATATCAATAATCAACAATATCATATTGATGTACAAAATAAAATCCTACACCCACATTTTTATAAGCTCACTGTTCTTAAGAAAATTGGGCATGGACTTTTTTCCAAAATTCAAAATAAATACTATGAACACATATAACATTATAGATCACAAAATCAAATCCATATATATCCTCTTAGGTCTCGGCCACTTCAAGAATTTCAAACATATTTGAATAAATTTTTAAATCATGATCTAAGTTTCACAACATAATGCTATATAGTCTTAGAACATCACATATCCATTGATTCAAAATTTTTGAACAAAATCGACATGCAATACATTTGAAAACATGAACACATATCTAATCCTTTTTCTTATCATTTATATACATGCAATAGCAAAACATTATCATCAAGAACACATGCAATGCTCTGACCATCTCTTCAAATTTTTAAGAACAACAAGCTTTTGATCGCCACCTACCTTGGTGATATGGATTAATGATACACTATACAAGGTATCCAAGGTGTTGTATGGAAGATGGAAGGAAGAAAATTAAAGCTTGGAGAGGAGGGAGGGTCTCGCAATGGTCAAGAGTTTGAGAGGAAAAAGAGAGAAGAGTGGTTTGGAGAGAGATGAGTGTGAGATGTTTGAGTGTGAGTGTGAGTGAAGAATGAAAGAAAATCTGAAAATATTCCCCCTATCCCCTCACTCGGCCATCTCTCTCACTTGCACACACAAGAGACCTTTCACTTTTAATAATATAATAAACACTAATGGGTAGCTAATCATGAAAGTCTTACACATAAAATATATCTTGAAAATAGCTAATATATCCCACTAATGGCTGAGCTAATCAAGTATATATATCACATAGTATATACATGAAGGTATGCAAGATATACCACTTAAGAAAAATGACCCATATATATATAAGTGAGAATAAAATACACTTTGTTATACATATACATAGCTCTCGCCATTTGGCCAAACTTTATGTTAAAATTCCTATCTTATGCTAATTATAGATTTATAAATCATAATATATGATTTAGATGATATTTAATATCATAGGTTAATTAAATAGTATAAAGGAAGAAGATAATTCAATTTATGTACAACATAAACGGCTATCGGCCATTTAATTAATTCATAGGTTAAAATTTTTATTTCATGACATTAATAGGTATATACACTTTGGTATATAATTTATATGATAATTATATCATAGGATAATTAGGAAGAGCATTTAATTTGAAGAAACCCTAATTTCAATAATTAGGTTTTCAAATCGCTTTGATATAAATATTAATTCAAATGTTCAAGCATTAATAAAATGCTTATTAGTACTGTAATATCATAAAATATCATAAGAAATAATTTCCTAAAGTTTCTTGATCATTAAAACCATCGCTCATCTTATCTCTAAACGCTGACGCTTGAAAACGCCTCAAAACGCTACGATCGACTCATCTTTAAAATGGTCGAATACTGTAATCTCATTATAAAAATATTCCATTCATAATGGGATATAATTCCAAGCTTGATTGCTTAAGAAAATCGTGACATTTCAACAATGATATGCATTCGACGTTAAAAAATGTATCACCGATAAAAGTTATAACTTTCAATTTCTATCATTCACTAAATTGAGTGAATGTGTAATAGGAAATTGTTCCTTGTAAACAATTGAAATCATACTTGATTTCATATGTGATTTGATTTCACGGCAAAATTTTATTTTACGGGTTTTAAAGACCGTAATCAGCTTTTAAAATCATGGGTTATTACATCCTACCCCTTAAAAGAAATTTCGTTCCAAATTTGTATACCTTAAAAGAATAAACTGGGTATTGTTCCTTCATCAGATCCTCTAGCTCCCACGTAGCTTCTTCGCTCGTGATGATTCCACAAGATTGACCATTGAAATTGATTTATTCCTCAATTGTTGAACTTTATGGTCTAGTATTGCGATAGCTCTTCTTCATAACTCATGTCCGATTTAGAACTACGCCGCTTTGACGGATCACGTGTTTTGGATCATATACATATTTCCTTAGTCGAGATACGTGAAAACATTATGCACATTTCCCAAGTTGGGGAGAGCCAACTTATAAGCCATCGAGCCTATTCTCTCTAGATCTCGTATGGTCCTATGTAGCGGGTCTTAGTTTTCCTTTCACACCAAATCTCGTGATCCCTTCGATGGAGAGACTTTGAGAAATACTTTGTCTCCAACTTCAAATGTAGTCCGATCTACGCAGACGTCAGTAGGATTTTGTCTATCTTGAGCTTCCTCGATTCTTTCGCTTAACTGCTTGGACGATTTCAATCATTTCATTCACCGCTCGCCCTATTATCTTCCTTTCACCTACCTCATCCCAATAAAGTGGTGATCTACATTTCGCCATACAAAGCTTCATATGGGGCCATATCAATCGTCGCTGATAACTATTATTATAGGCAAACTCAATAAGAGGTAAGATGTCTTCCCATTTTGCACCTCGATCCAAGTACTACGGTTCTCAAGATATCTTCCGTGGTTTGATTGTCCTTCTCGATCGCCCATCGCTTGTGGGTGAAATGTCAGATCAAGTTTAACTTTGTTCCCACTCTTTTGTAGGCTCATCCAAAATTTCGATGTAAACTTGGAGTCTCTATCCGATGTAATAGATTTTGGTACTCCATGTAGTCGATCACTTTTTACATATATTTGGGCTAGTCTATCACCCATATGTATTTTGAATTGGTAAGAAGTGAGCGACTTGGTGAGTCTATCTACTATTACCCATATAGTAGTGTTTTTTTCGAGACTTGGGTAAACCGAACGAAATCCATCGTTATTTCGTCCCACTTCCATTCGTGTATACCCAATGGTTGTAACTTCCGTAGGGACGCTGGTGTAAAGCTTTTACCGCTGGCAAACAAGGCAACGCTCTACTAAAGAAGCTATGTCTCGCTTCATGCCTTCCCACCGTAATTTCTTTAGGTCTCGTACATCTTCGCATCGCTCGGGTGGGCGGTATAAGGTGTATCATGAGCTTCACTCATTATGTTGTTCAATCTCAACATCATCGTGAACACATATTCTTCCTTCAACATTAAAGCATTATCTCGATGCTTCCCGAAATTTTCCAATTTGCCGCTCTCACTCTTTTCTTATCTTTTCCAACTTTTCCTCAACTTTGTCTCTCAATGATCCTTTTCTTAGATCGTGTCATGGTGAGTGTAGCAATACAATTCTTGATCGCTCTCGTCGTTTAATCAATTCAATTCTTAAATTGTCAATTCCTCGACAAGTTTATCTTCTCGTGTCAAGAGATACCCCAAATGAGTTTGATTTTACGACTCAAGGCGCCACCACTACATTCGCTTTACGGGTGATAGTTAATACCACGTCGTAATCCTTTACTAGTTCGAGCCATCTCCTCTCGCCTCATGTTTAGATCTCTTTGCTCAAAAAATATTTCAAACTCTTATGTCTCAGATAAATTTCGTGATCTCACCCATAGAGATGGTGTTCCATATTTTCAAAGGCATGAACCACCGCCGCTAACTCTAAATCGTGTGTCGGGTAGTTTAGCTCATGTGGTCTAAGTTGTCGTGATGCGATGCTATTACTTTTCCTTCTTGCATCAAAACGCATCCTAGTCCATTCTTCGAGGCCAAGATAAACCACATATTCCTTATCCGATTCTCGGATCGCTAACACCGTGCACTTGTTAACCTTTCTTTCGAGTTCTTGAAAACTCGCCTCACATTCCTCACCCAAGTGTACTTAACTCCTTTCAAGTAATTGGGTCATTGGTCTTGCTATTTTGGAGAATCCTCAATGAATCTCCTATAATAACCACTAACCCTAGAAAACTCCTGATCTCATTCTCGAGTTCGCGGTGATTTCCATTCTTGCACCGCCCACTTTGGCGGATCCACTTTGATTCCATCGCAGACACGATGTGTCCTAGAACATTACTTCCTTCACCAAAATTCACATTTGTCGAACTTAGCAAACAATCTTTCATTCCTCAAAGTTTGTAACACCATTCTTAGATGTTCCTTATGGTCTTCCTCATTTTCTAATAGACGAGAATGTCATCTATGAAAACCAATACAAACTTGTCCAAGTACGGATGAAACACTCGGTTCATGAGGTCCATAAACACCGCTGGTGCATTAGTTAATCCGAATGGCATAACTACAAATTCATAATGGCCATATCTTGTTCGAATGCGGTTTTAGCTATGTCTTCGTGTCGCACTGAGTTGATGGTATCCCGACTTGAGATCAATCTTTGAAAATATACCGCTCCTCTCAATTGATCGAACAAATCGCCGATTCTGGTAAAGGATATTTGTTCTTGAGCGCCATCTTGTTCACTCTCGATAGTCTATACACATCCTTAAGGATCCATCCTTTTCTCGACGAACAAAACAAAGCGCCCCAAGGCGTAAACACTAGGTCTAATGAAACCTAGGTCCAACAGCTTGATTGGATTTTCAATTCTTCCAATTCCTTTGGGGCCATTCTCGTAGGGTGCCTTTGACATCGAGCCGATCCCGGTTCCAAGTCAATGGTAAATTCCAACTGCTCATCGAGGTAATCCTGTAGATCCTTAGAAATACATCCGAAATTCCTTAACAATTTCAATGTCTTCTATCTTCGCCCGCTTTTCTTCTCCGCTCGTAAACAAGAAAAGCATGGTATCCTTTCTTATTCATCATTTTCCTCGCCTTCAATGCGGACACAATTGGGACTCTCGCCCATGCCGATTCCATGGAAATGCGTTGTTTCGCCCAGAAAATGAAATGATATTTTCCTTTCCTTGCAAAGAATCGTGGAGTGGTTTGCAGCTAACCACCCATTCCTAGGATTATATCTACGCCACCCATGGGCATTATGTTCAAATTATTTGCTAGAACCCTTAGTGATCCTAAGTTCAACTCTAGTTCGAGCGTAAATGTGTAATACCATAATTCCTCCTATAGGTGAAGAGATTCTCATATCCCGATTCGCCTTTATCGCATTAAGTCCCAACAGATCTCACGCATGATTTTGCTATGAAAGAGTGCGAAGCACCGTGTCGAACAATACTATAAATGTATGTTGAGAAGGATTCTATACCGCCGTGTTTCGGTCCCGTTTCGCTTTGTTGCCGATGCAAAGCATACGCCTAGCTTGAGGTAATCGCGCCGGCGTGGTGCTTGCCTTTGCCGGAGTCGTTGTCGTTGTCCGGGCCGCCGCTGTCACCGACGCTGCCGCAGTATTGGTTGTTGTCTTCGTCGTCGGGTGGTTGCCACCGTTGTGGTATTTGTTGTTGTGGCTGTTGCACTGCTGTGGGGTTGTTGCCATTGTTGCGGCCGCAATTGTCGCTGAGGTTGGGGCTGAAATTGATAGCCTCGCCGTTGGACATTACCGGTTGGTTCGCCTTACAATTGTTTCCGAACGTATCCCCGACAAAAGTTTGCGTAATGTCCCTTCATACCACACCTAAAACAGCTTCCATCGCCCGCCATGCACATCCCCTGTGCATCTTTCGCATTTTGGGCACGGAAGAGCCCTTCACGTTCTTGTAGTCCCCTTGTTGGAGGAATAAAAGTCGGCTTCCTCCATCCTCGCCTGGTTTGCCGAGTTCCCCGCCATCGCTGTTTGTTACCTTTGTTTTCAAAGCTTCTCTCGCTACTATTACCAAAACTAGCATCCCATTTTCTTTCCTCTCGTCCATGGTATTCTCGATCCGAGCCGATCCCGACTTATCATCCGCATTGTCGCCTCAATGTCCAAAGCCCGTAAGAGCTCTCAAGATAAGTCATGTCTCCAAGACCACGAGAGACATTCTTATTTCGCCTTAACCCCGATCTAAATTTTTCCGCCATCTTTAAACCGTGTCCACTGATCCAAAGGTATATCTAGACATTTCGCAAAAGTGCGATCGTAATCGCCATCGACATCTTTTCTCGCTTTAACAAGAAGAATTCATGTTCCTTCTTCTTCTTGTAACTCTTGGTACATATTTATCATACACTTCTCTTTAAAATCTTCCCAAGTCAATTCCTCCATCCGCTCTCGCCGTGAAAGTTTTCTTCCCGCCTCCCACCGTAAATCAAGCAGCCCATTTAACCGAAAGCTACACACGATAGTCTTTCTTGTGTTGTGCACCTTAGAAAAGTGAAAATTCTCTCGATGGTTCTCATCCACCGCTCGCATCTTCGTGACTACCTTTCCCATTGAAAGTTGGAGGGTTTTGTCTTAAAACAATTCCTCTATCCCGCGGTCGTTGAGGTGGAGGTGGTTGAGGTACGCCTTGTTCCTCCTGCTCCCGAGTTCCACTGCCTCCTAGGTCCGCCGCCCGCCTTACTCGCTCGGGTCTTGTCTAGGAGGCATTCTGTTGTGTAAAATATATCATTAGCATCATGTATCATTTTATAACTCAATATGTACAATTTCATTTCTTTGCCTTTTAGAAACGATAACTTAAATAAAACATTTCATTCTTATCATACATAAATTTGTTGCAAAAGCCTCTCGATCACACATACATACAATTGCAAAAGCACCATAGATAACGATTTTGCAAACATAAGTCCTTACATCAAGGATTACTTATATACTTACTTCCAAAATGTTTCAAAAGAAAAGGCCATACACATATCGCCTTAAGGCTTTACAAAATTAAAGTCATGCACAACGGCTTTATAGCCTTACAAAATTCGCTTTTCCCCACTGCTCAAGTTTCAAAAGCATAATTAAAACATACATACATAAAAAATAGATAACATAATTCTTCAAATTTTACATCAACATCACTATCTACATCAACTCCTCGAATCTTCCTCATCTTCCTCCGGATCCTCTTCCTCCTCGTCCGAATCATCAACCCGCCATATGCTCTAGAGGTCCAGCCCATTACTCTCTACCATCGGATGTCCCGCAGGGACCATAATCCACACGAATCGGGTCAGAATCGCCGTGGATGGGGTTATACCCATCAAGAGTACCTGTCACGCTAATCCGTGCTGTCTGACGGAAACTCTCGACTGGTGGTAGGGGTGCTGCCATCGGTGGTAAAGGCGGTAGTGGTGGACGCACCGGATGTCCGAAAATCAGAGGTGGGAAAACAGGGGCTCCCAATGCTCAGTCTAGTCGCTCCGTCCGCTCGAACAAGTCTCGCTTCATCCGATATCGTGGTACCACTGGGTCAACTATCCGTGGAACCTCGGTATACAGCCACTCAGGTGACTCATCACGCCATGTATACTCCCGTGGAGGGAGATAAGGTCCTCTCGGTGCTGCGCCATAGATGCTATATACATACGTCAGGTGGCTAATGAACCTCGGTAGATCACCTATCAAGTCATATCCTCCAGTCGCACGGTAAATGTAATCCCCGAAACCTCACGAGCATAATCTTCCCAATCACATGGAAGTATAGTAAGAAGACGCTTAATGCCGTCGTAATCCGTCACGCCATAAACTCTCGCATTCCTCCACAGTCTAAAGTAATACATCAGGAACTCTCCCAAATCCTCGCCAGCACACATCCAGCTTTCCCGATAGATACGAATAGTCTCCTCAGGAGTCGGGTCAGGTCCTATCCTCCTCCTCGCAATGTAACGCATCTCCTCCATCTGTCACGATCAAAACTAACCGTTAGACACTACTAACACCTAATAGAAGATAGGATAGCTTAATACTGATTAATCATCTAGGATAAACTATTCAACCTATAACCAAACATTCTTAACCCGCCTAGTAAACAAAACTCCTATTGCTATGTTAAACTACACGAGGTATTATAGGTTCTTGGTTCTATCTAAAACTCGAGCTGAACTTTACCCAGACTCTACTGTATTTGGGAGCTGAAAGAGATTCTGTCCTTCATAACAAATGAAGTTCAGAACGTTAGGAATACGCAGGCGAAAACCATGCGAAACGGAGTCCCATCGAGAGAGTATGGTTAAAACAAATTTACCGCGCAGTGCAGAAAATTTTCGCGATTATAACGACGTTTCGAGAAGGTGCCAATAATGACAACATACGCGCTATGGCTACCGCCGACTTAGTATAACTATTACGCCCACGCCTTCAAATTGAAGTTTGCCGCTCGAAATCTCGGTCCTCAGTCACGCAAGTTGAAAATCATGGTTATGATCGCCACTTTGACCGTGATAAGCATCCACCTTCTTCATTCTTCGTAGTCAACGCCGCTGCCGATCATCTTTACGCTCCACTTTCGCCGCTCGAATTCAAAATTAAAACACATTCATGCTTCCTATCATTCTTTTGTTTTCTTTTATTATGGGAACATACTTCCTATATCGCTCACGCTCTTCTCAAGAGAATAGCATACTTTGTTATCAACATAAATTTCATAAGTCATAAACATAACATCCAAACAACATCATACTTCGCTCATACATATCCGTACATATCATCTTGTTTTCATACATTCATCATTAATCATCATGATTCGCTTCAAACATACTTTTCAACTTAACCACTTCATATCATTGCTATTTAATTTCAAAATTTAGAATTTTGAAAATCTTCATTCATAACTCATCATTTCAATCATCATCACATTACAACTTTCCTTTTTCCTTTTACTTCAAAATCTTTTCAAATTTGGCCATCATATAAAAATTTTCATCTCATAAACTCAATTGAAACTAGTTACCTTTTCCCCGTTGAGCTCGATGTGATGGAGTGTTGAGAATAGCCAAGAGATTTTCTGAAGTCTAGTGACTCAATTCTAGACTTAGTTTAGAAAGAAATGGGATTTCATAGAGCAACTGCTCTGATACCACTCTGTCACACCCCCACTCAGGATGACCCGGAGTGAGCGGACTATTATTAGGAATATGGAACTTAAGATTTAACATACACTTATACAATTTAGTTCAAAAGGGCTTAGCCAACAGATCCAAAAGATATAACGATCTGAAGGCTTCATAGTTCACATTATTTTATTATCCAACATGAAAATAAAACAGCTCGTAGTTTGCAATGAAAGAGTGTGAATACATATACGACGATATGTATTCAAGGTTATCCATTTCTAACGAACATCAAGGACATACGGCTTTCAACACTTCTCCATCATCAAGAATCGAGCTCAACCCGCACATTTAAAACAAACATGTGGCTAAGTACAAAATTTGTACCCAAGTGGACTTATGCCGAAAACATTTCATTTTCGCTTAATTACTCGCTAATATAGTGGTAAGACACAAGCGGTTTTATTTGAAAATGCCTCAGGCTTACTAAAATATTTTCACGAGTTTATAAAAGTTGCTCGCCAAGCATTTTCTTGGTGCACGTGATCCATATCCCTTATTATCATGTCATCACATTATCATAGTCGAAAGTCGTGAAGGAGGCCTCCTTCTACGACCCCGCGACCGCCGTGAATTGTCCTTAAAGACACAAATACCATCACAGTACACGTTAATCCTAGCTGTATAAGCCTTCCCAAGATAGGATCCGATATCGATTTTCATTCATAAGTGGGAATATTCCAACAACATCACATCATACAAGGATAGATACGATACACAAAACGTAAACATTTCAAGGTGTAATCATTTAAAGAATTTTAGCATTTATTGAAAAGCACCGTAAACAAAGACGCTTGAAAAGAAAAAGAAAGTTGTTCCGCTTTTGGTAATAAAGCCCACCGAAATTATTGTTCGCCTTTATCGCTTTCCTTACTCGTCAACGCCCGGTTGTGCGTCATTCACACCTTTATATAAAAAGGATGCTTTAGTACGTCGGTTACGTAATTCGAGACTTATTAAGTCTTATAAGATAATTCGATATTTCATATCGACGTGAATCAATTCCTTAATGAATTTAATTCGCTTCTCGTCAGCATCAAATTAACATTTCTCGCTCTTCGATAGAAACGAGATATGTGTTATAAATGACCAATTTACCCTCTTAGTAAATGGTCCAACGCTTTCTCACGCTTTTCGATTTCATGACTTTAAACATGAAATCTTTTCATATTAACATGATATCATTAGTAAATGATACGCCTTACGATATTTATGTATTTATCGAACGCCTTTCAGACGCTGATTTCAAAAGTCAACAATTTTGACTTTTCCTTAGAATTTAATTACTAAGTCTTATTTTAATATTACAATCCTTTGAAAATCAATTTCTAATTGATTTCTTTTATAAACTGTTTTAATATGTTTAAAAATAATTTTAAACATATAATTCATTATAAATAATGAATTTAAGGATTTAAAATCCTTATTTGAAATTTAAAATAGCTCACGGCTATTTTAATTTTCGACAATCTATTATTTTCAAAATTATCCAATAATTTCCAAATATGTCTAAAATAATATTAGACATATATTTTATTAATAAAATGATTTAAAAGGATTTAAAATCCTTAAAATTTTAAATACTTTCGTAATTGTAATAAATTACCAAATGATACTTAAAAATTTTTCTAATAATATATAGTGTATTAATATACACTATGGTCATTAATATGTCATAAGATCAACAAAACATTGTTCAATCATCACCTTATTATTTATTAGGTCTCGCATTTTAAAAAAATGCACAACAAATTCACTAAAATTCTATAAATTACTACAAGGTCCAAACATTATTCCATAACATACTTATGCCACATAATTCATGATATAACATTTATACACCATATAAATGGGATATAACTCTCGGTCCTTTACACTAAACATAATAAACGATTTTTATAAAATTTCTAAACAATTAAAACATGCTTATACATTATAGTGTAACAATATAACATCATAAAATGTATCAAAGACCACTTGAATCATCACCATTTTTGAGTGTAGCTCATCGGTTTTTTTGAAACAAATGTAATTGATTTGAAAAAAATTCTAACAAAATCATAGGAGGCATAAAACACATTTTAGAACAACAATATGACATTGCATGTCATAATATAAAATTATACACTAACATATATGTATATACATGTCTCGGCATTTTTTTTTGAATATAGATAGAATTTTTTTCAAAAATTTCAATTAAATCACTATAGACTTTTATAACATCATAGAGTAATTATATGTTCTTGCATGTCTAAAATAAACATCATTCATTAACATATAAATATATATATATATTCGGTTATTTTGCAAAAATTATAGAAATGATTTTCTAAAATTTCCAATAAATGTCTATACACTCTTAGTTCATCATAATTCAAGATTAACACCTTGCATGTTCAAAATGAAATCATACACATCAATATATATATATATATCCCTCGGTTTTATTTAAAAAAAATTAGCAAGAGTGCTTCAAAAATTCTCAATTAATTTACATTCATTTCCAATATATCAATAATCAACAATATCACATTGCATGTACAAAATAAAATCCTACACCCACATTTTTTATAAGCTCACGGTTCTTAAGAAAAATTGGGCATGGACTTTTTTCCAAAATTCAAAATAAATACTATGAACACATATAGCATTATAGATCACAAAATCAAATCCATATATATCCTCTTAGGTCTCGGCCACTTCAAGAATTTCAAACATATTTGAATAAATTTTTAAATCATGATCTAAGTTTCACAACATAATGCTATATAGTCTTAGAACATCACATATAGCCATTGATTCAAAATTTTTGAACAAAATCGACATGCAATACATTTGAAAACATGAACACATATCTAATCCATTTTCTTATCATTTATATACATGCAATAGCAAAACATTATCATCAAGAACACATGCAATGCTCTAGACCATCTCTTCAAAATTTTTAAGAACAACAAGCTTTTGATCGCCACCTACCTTGGTGATATGGATTAATGATACACTATACAAGGTATGGGGTGTGATATGGAAGATGAAGGAAGAAAATTAAAGCTTGGAGAGGGGAGAGGGTCTCGCAATGGTCAAGCTTGGAGAGGATTTTTGAGAGAAAGAGGTTTGAGAGAGAGATGTGAGTGTTTGAGAGTTTTGAGTGTGAGATGTTTGAGTGTGAGTAGAGAATGAAAGAAAATCTGAAAATATTCCCCCTATCCCCTCACTCTCGGCCATCTCTCTCACTTGCACACACAAGAGACCTTTCACTTTTAATAATATAATAAACACTAATGGGTAGCTAATCATGAAAGTCTTACACAATATATCTTGAAAATAGCTAATATATCCCACTAATGGCTGAGCTAATATAATATATATATATAGTAAATACATGAAGGTTTAGATATACCACTTAAGAAAAATGCACCCATATATATATAAGTGATGAATAAAATTACACTTTGTTATACATATACCATAGCTCTCGGCCATTTGGCCCAACTTTATGTTAAAAAAAATCCTATCTTATGCTAAACATAGATTTATAAATCATAATATATGATTTAGATGATATTTAATATCATAGGTTAATTTAATAGTATAAAGGAAGAAGATAATTCAATTTATGCACAACATAAATGGCTATCGGCCATTTAATTAATTCATAGGTTAAAATTTTTATTTCATGACATTAATAGGTATATACACTTTGGTATATAATTTATATGATAATTATATCATAGGATAATTAGGAAGAGCATTTAATTTCGAAAGAAACCCTAATTTCAATAATTAGGTTTTCAAATCGCTTTGATATAAATATTAATTCAAATGTTCAAGCATTAATAAAATGCTTATTAGTACTGTAATATCATAAAATATCATAGGAAATAATTTCCTAAAGTTTCTTGATCATTAAAACCATCGCTCATCTTATCTCTAAACGCTGACGCTTGAAAACGCCTCAAAACGTTACGATCGACTCATCTTTAAAATGGTCGAATACTGTAATCTCATTATAAAAATATTCCATTCATAATGGGATATAATTCCAAGCTTGATTGCTTAAGAAATATCGTGACATTTCAACAATGATATGCATTCGACGTTAAAAAAAAATGTCATTCCGATAAAAGTTCGAACTTTCGATTTCTATCATTCACTAAATTAAGTGAATGTGTAATAGGAAATTGTTCCTTTGTAAACAATTGAAATCATACTTGATTTCATATGTGATTTGATTTCACGGCAAAATTTTATTTTACGGTTTTAAAGACCGTAATTAGCTTTTAAAATCATAGCGGGTTATTACAAATTATGTCTAATATAATTTTTAGACATATAATAAATTATTATTCTTGATTAAAAAGGAATTAAAATTCCTTAAATCCAAGGTATAGCTCACGGCTATATGATTAATTTTCCAAACTTGTTCCAAAAATTCCTCTAAATTCATATAGTGTATTATTTTACACTATGATCATTAATATGCATTAATATTACTATAGAAAAATTTGGAACTCACTTATATACATAGTATAGGTCACGGTTTTTTTTTGTCCAAAATAATCCAATAAATTTCCAAAATTTTTAATATTTATACACAAGCCTCTAATATCAATATATAACATAATTATAACCTAAAGTTTAATAAAATCAAACTATACACTATAGTATGATCAAGGGTAGCTCACGGCTACTTAGGGTAATAAATACCAAACAATTTTTATAAAATCCTATAAAATTACACTATGCTTATATGCTATCATATAGCACTAATACATCATAATATCATATAATAACACAATATAGCCCATAAATCCTATGTCTCTAGCTCTCGGCCTTATAGAATAAAATTTGCTATATATGCCCAAAAATTCTAATAAATTCCTACATCACCTATTTAATACCCTAGATCAACAATATGCTATTATATCATGCATATAAAAATTATACACAAAGATACATGAACATAGCATTTTCGGCAGTTTTCAAAAATTAATCAAATGGATTCCAAAGATTCTCAATTTAATACCATGCACTCCTACAACACTATAGATCAACAATCCAACCTTAAATCATATCTAGAAATTTTCGAGCATCATCGAAATAATTTAAATAAATTGCTTAGCTTATGAAATAAATTATCTATGCACATATTAACATATGTAACATAATTCCTAAGCTTATAACATGCTAGCATGATTTATTGCATAATTAATACATGCTAAAAATAATAATTTAAACCGATGGATTATTGAAAAAGTTAGGTTTTATCGAAGCTTGTTCGATATCTAACCTCGTTATCGGAGTCGATCGGTTGTAGGATAGCTCAAACTCAAGCAAATGGAGAGAATTGAAGAAGAAAAAAATGGTTGGTTTTCTTTGAGATATTTCACGGCAGAATGTTGAGAGGAGAGAAGGAATGAAGTGTTAAGTGTGATGTGTTAAGTTTTTCAAGACACTATATACACTTAAGTATAAGAAAAAGAAATTGAAGACCACATGTACAAGTACTCTCGGCTCTCTCTAAATTTACAAGACTCAAATGAATAATTTTTGGTCAAAGTGATGTCATGAAGAAATATCTCTTACACATTCATTTACTCTTGGTAAGCTTTAATAAAAGTTTTTGGGAGAAACAAACTAAATCTTGTTTCATGTAGCAAGTGTCGTCGACTCTTCAGTGAGGGGGAGAGACAATTCAGATTTTTATGTGTTGTAATACAAGTGTATTAGATACACTCTTTCCCAAATATAACAATCAAGTGTAATAAAAATCAAGATTGATTTTGTGTAACAATTTGTCAAATATTTCGGCTCCCATGCAAACACATGCTAGTGTATTTTTCATCTACACATTTTACTTGGTAAGTGTGTATTAATACTACACTTAAGATATATCACAAATTGGATGATCAAAAACAAAAAAAAAAAATCCTATGTTAAAACACATGGGATACTCACGGCATTTCCAACCTTTTAATGCCCAAAATTTTATTTTCATGCTATAAGTAGATATATAGCATAATATATATCCTAGAAGATAATTTATATCATAGGAAAAAAATTATTTGAATTAATCCATAGGTAGAAAATCCTAATTCTCGATTTAGGGTTTTCGAGAATCATAAATAATCAAAATATTATTCCAAAATATTCTAGCATTAATTCAATGCTAATTAATATTCTAATTATATAAAATAATTATAGGAACTTAAAAATCATAATTCCTTGATCGTTAGACTTGATTCTCAAGTCATCACTAAACGTTAACGTTTGAAACGTCTCAAAACGTTAATTATCGACTCATCTCAAAATGGTCGTAATAAAGCTATAATCACTTTATTAAATTATTCCAATAATAAGGGAATTAAATTCTAAGCTTAAAAACTTAGAAAATATCACGAGCATTTAATTATCGATACGTAATCGACGTAGAAAAATACTGTTGAAATACGTTAAATATTCGTATTTCTAGATTCACATTTATTTGTGAATAAAACATAGGAATTTATCATTCCAACAATAATCGAAATCATTATTCGATATTTTAATAATCAAATTATCATAATAATACTCTAATTTACGAAATTAATATCGTAATTAGGCTTTTAAATAATCGGGGTATTACATTTGGGTTTGACTGGATATTATAGAAAATTAATTAGACATTATGGGATGATTGCTAAACCCATAGCAGAAATGACCAAGAAAGGCCAATTTGTGTGGAATAAGAAATCTATAGAAGCTTTTGAACAAATTGAAGAAAGCTATGGTAAGTGCTCTAGTCTTAAAATCGCCCGATTTTTCTTCACCCTTTATACTGGAAACAGATGCATGTTATAGTGGAATAGGAGCTGTATTAATGCTGGAAGCTCATCCCTTGGTATTTATTAGCAAAGCTTTGGCACATAAACATTTGGGCTTGTCCATATATGAAAAGGAATTTCTAGCCATAATCCATGCTATAGAAAAATGGAGAGCCTATCTGCTGCATAATAAGTTCATAATTAGAACTGACCATCAAAGTTTGAAGTATTTGATGGAGCAAAAAATTTCTACCCTTGTACAACATACATATCTCACTAAATTGTTGGGGTTTGATTAAACTATTGAGTATAAAAAAGGAATAAATAGCAGTGTGACTGATTCTTTGTCAAGAAATGAGCATAATACAAGTGTATATGCTGCTATTAAAATGTTGAAACCAGCATGGATAGGAGAAATTTAATTGAGCTATGAAGTGATAAGAGGGCTGCAAATGCTATTTTAGAGTGCTGCACATTACCTTATAATGTTACGTTTTTCTCATACTTGGATGGCTTTCTAAAATACAAGGGCAAGTTATATTTGGGAATAGGTGGAAGTATAAGAGAGAAGGTGATGCACTTCATACATACATCAGGATATGGAGGACATTCTGGGATTAATATTACTTACGAAAGGATAAAATCTATATTTTGGTGGCCTGAGCTGAGGAGATCGATTCAAGATTTGATAGCTACATGCCATCTATGTCAGCTAAGTAAGCATGAGACTTCAAGAGCACCCGGTATGTTACAGGCTGTGCCCATACCCACACAAGCTTGGCAACACTTGACTTTGATTTCATTAAAGGACTTCCTCTGTCCAATGGGAAAAATTCTCTTTGGGTGGTCATCTATAGATACACTGAATATGCATATTTCACAGCACTCCATCATCCATACACTGCTTCTTTTATTCCTCATCTTTTTATGGATATCATCTATAAACTATATGGTTTACCAGTTATCATCACATCCGATAGAGAAGATTTTCACTAGCTTGTTTTGGAAGGAACTTTTTGCCGCATTGGGAGTGCAACATCATCTTAGTACGACATATCACCCTTAAAAAGATGGTCAAACTGAAAGGGTAAATCAGTGCCTTGAAACGTATCTACGATGTATGTTCAATCTTAATCCGAAAACATGGGTACAATGTGTGCTTCTGGCTGAATTTTGGTAAAATACTTCTTTTCATTCATTGTAGTAACCCGAAAAATCTTTAGTATTAATTAGAGCATAATTAAGTGTAATTAGGGACTTAAGAGACGTTTATTTCTTAAAAATTTATAAAGAAGTGCATAATGGATTATTAATCGATAGAAATTCGACAAATTCTTAATTGAAGGTATAGAGATTAGAAAATGTAGAGATTGTTTAGAAATAAGATTTATTATGATAAAATGTGTGAGATGTGATTATTATTGTGTGTTTGAATGAAAAATGATATTTAATTGAAAATATTTGCTAAGAAATGTATTAATTATGTTTGTATGAAAATTTTCTTATGAAATGAGATGAAATATTATTTAAGTTAGTAAATGTTTTGAATAAAGTTATTTATTAATATTTAGTGATAAAAGAATTATTAGTCATAATTTTCGAAATTCAAGGAGTTAAGCATAATTATTTGAATTTTAACATATGAAAGAAATTAATTTATATTTATATCTATATGAATTTAATTCCAATATTTGGAAATAATTGTTTTGGATCTTTATAATAATGAGAAAAAAATTAGTTTAATCTATTAAAATATACTAAGGTATAACCTTAGTAAATTTAGAGGTGTAATTATAAATTTATTGAAATTTGTGTTTAATACTAATGAAATGAAAAGTAAATGTACATTTAATTATACATATAAACTTCTAGAACTATAATACATATAATATATCATCTTCAACCTCAATTCTCCCTCCACTTTCGACACACACACACAAGCACACACAAATTTATTTTTCACTTTTAAATCCATAATTAAGTGTGGAATTATTAGCAAATCACTCCAAAGAGGGTAATTACTTCATTTAACCCTAGATTTTGTGATTTAATTTGATAAAAATGATGTTCTTCATGTGTAGGGTTTTGAAAATTTTATGTTTTTAATTAAGGTGAATTTGTTTAATTTTTGTTATGTTTATTGATTTAATTGTGATTATCAAGTATAAATAACATGTTCTATGGTTTTAATTATTTAATTTCATAAAGTTGATGAATTAAAGTGTTGAGCATGAACACTAATTTTTGGTATGTGAAGAATATGACGTGCTTTAGTTAAATTAAGTTTAAATACATGTTTAGGAATAGAAATAAACATTATATGATCAAAGAAATAAAAATTAAACCATGCTTATTTAAATTCCCAAAATTTTCGAAAATAAGGAGTGATAGGAACTTAGGGATTTTGATTTTATTTGATCTATTTGATATGATATTTATGCTTTAGGATATAAATAATGCATAATGCGAATTTATAAGAATTTAATTCATGCATATATAATGTTCAAAAATTTCAAAAATGAAGGGGATGTTTTGAACTTTGATTTCTTGATTTTATTTGATGTATTTGATATGATTTTTGAGCTCTATGATAAAAATAATGCTTAAGTTGAATTTATGGGAATTATTGAACATATATATTAAAAGTTGAAAAATTAAAGTTTAATGCTAAGTTGGTGAATTATGTTATGAACTTGGTTGAGATTGGAAGTGAACATGAATTGATGATTATTGATAAGGAATAAGTATAAATGTGAGTTGTTGGATACTCAATGGATTGTAGATTGTAAAATTCTTGAATATGCCGATAAACTTTGTTGAAGGGCATATGTTGATAATAGTATAAGTGAATGATATTGAACTTGTTTTAAGTTCCTAAATGTATATTTGAGCATATGTTGATGATTGGTGGAGTTTGGGAATTAAATTGGTTGAATTTGGATTAATATGGCGATTTAAATTATAAACGTTACTCTGCCGAAATTTCATTAGAAATTGTTTAATAATAAAATGTTTTGAAATTATATTGGTGAACTATGGATAAGGAAGTTTACTAAATTCAATAATAATTTCATTTTATAAGGAACGAGCAAAGGAAGTCAAGAAGTAAAAGGCAAAGAAACAAACCTTTTGGATTTAACGTTAACAGGTGGGTAATGCCTCTCAAATTATTTCTTGATCAAAGCTAAATGTTAATCTTCAAGTTCATTTCTATTGTGAGAATGCTTAAATCACCATAACATTTATATGTTGAAAATGATTTATTTACCACATTGTGGGTATGACGCTAATTACCTATCTACGGTAGGAAAATGTTACTAAGCGTGCATGTGTTTATGGCCGTGAGCACCGCAAATGTAGGCGGTCATGGTATTGGGAAGGAGGCCTACTTCCATTACCGAAGGGCGTATATAGGTATGACCAGTAGTTGGAAACCTTCGGGACCAACTCGGGTATGTTATGCTGGTACGTTTCAAACGAGAATGAGTGGTGATATTATAATGAAATCTTTTATTGAAGTAATTATTCAATTCTATCTTTTCAACTTTTAAGTTAAGTAAAGATTTTGAAATTATTGTTAAAGTTTCGAAATTTTATGTTTAATCATTTACCCACTGAGTACTTTCTGGTACTCATGCCCATAGACATGTTTTATTTGGTGCAGGTTGAGCATGAAATGGATGTGGCTTGGAACTGAGCTTAGTCTTTTCCTTTTATTTTGAATAGTTAGGTCCGAATGTTGTGTCTTCATACATGATATTCAGTACTCTTCCGCTGTTGACCCTGAAACTTGAAACTATACTTTTGAAAAACCGTATAATTGTTGGAAAAGTTTATGTACCTATTATTGAGGCCGTGACCTCGCTTTTTGTTATTACTTGCTGTTGATTAATTGCTGTGTGCAGGTTGGCTTATCCATATTCTAGAGGATATGCTGCCCGTTTATTGAAAATTTTATTTCATTTAAACCTGTCCAATTGTCCAAAATTTAATTATCTTAACCAGTCACGGCCTGATTAGTTTGTTAATCATCTAATTAATTAGTCGGGTCGTGATAGAGTGGTATCAGAGGAGTTGTTCGCTCTGGACTTATGAATTTTCTTTTCTTGAGCCAACCTTTCCTTGTGAACCTTGAATTATTGATAAAAGCTCAGCGTTCCAGTCATCTCTTCAGCTCAACAAGGTAATTTAATTTGTGAATTTTGTGTAGAAGTGAATATATGTATATTGAAATTAGTTCTTGATTATGGTGAATTTTGTGATGTTGTATGTATGAACATAAATGAGGTATGATTGTTTTGATCAGTACATAAGTTATGTTTGTTTATAGGATGGCAAGGAAGAAGGTTACCGCTCGAAAGAAGGTTGAAAATAGGCCGTCTGGAATAGGCAGTGTGGATAGATTCTTCGCCCTTAGGATGAGAGAGGAGCAGGGCATGCCGTTCTTTCTTCATCACTATCGGATGATGTGGGAATCCGTGCTGAGACAAGGGGTGACCGAACTAGATGGGCTACTCCAGCTAGTACAAGCTTTACCTCCAAATTGGCAAGGATGGGCATCTGAGGTTGCTTTGGATTTTGTACATCTCGACATGGAATGCAGAATTACTGGTAACCTTGATCAGTTCGTAAATCTTATTAAAACTCAGTATAGAACGGTAGGAGATCCTCCATTTG
The DNA here is from genome assembly GCA_036937905.1 of Salvia rosmarinus. NCBI lineage: Eukaryota > Viridiplantae > Streptophyta > Magnoliopsida > Lamiales > Lamiaceae > Salvia > Salvia rosmarinus. The sequence continues at coordinate 24,140,412 of CM072824.1, read as the reverse complement.
CACCATACCGTCCTTTTGATCAGTTCATTCAATCAGTCCATCAAATTTTATCAGACATTCTAGATCCAAAAAGTAAGGAAATTGAACCTGAATCTCAAGAGATTGTTGTATCTAGTCCTACATATGAGTTCTATTATGGTGATGATAACCCATTTTCACTTGGGTCTCAGTGGACTTCGTTTGACTTTGATCTATACGACCAACCGTTTGCATTAAAAACCCCATCTCCATCTTTGTCTCCCCTTTCTGAAATTTAATTAACATTATCTTCCACTGAAGTAATGTAATATCCCTAAGAATTAATTGCCTAATTACGATATTTAAATTCGTAAATTAGGGTTTCGCCGAAATAATTGAATTAGTAATTTATCGAATAATGATTTCGATTAATTACGAAGTGACGAATTCCTATTTAATATTCACTAAGAATTGTGAATTAAGGAATAGAATTTTATAAAGTGTTTCGGCAGTACTATTTTAACGTCGATTGAGTATCGATAGTTAAATTTCGTAAAATTTTCTAAGCCACGAAGCTTCGAATTTAATTCTATTATTAATGGAGTAATTTAATAAAGTGATTACGACTTTATTACGACCATTTTGAGATGAGTCGATAATTAACGTTTTGAGACGTTTCAAACGTCAACGTTTAGAGATGAATAGAAAAAAATGAGTTTAATGATCAAGGAATTGTAGTATTATTATATGTAATTACAGTATTATTTAGCATTAAGACCATGCTAGAACATTAAGGATTAATTATTGAACAAATTTAGAATTTTTGAAAACCCTAATTCGAAAATTAGGGTTTTCTCACATGAAATGATACTAATAATATTTCCTATGATATAATTTATCATCTAAGATATATATTATGATATATATTTATTATTAGCATGAAAAATCAAAGTTTAGCACTTAAGATTTAAAAGTGCCGTGAACATTTATTGTGTGCAACAAGTTACGCCAATTTTTGTATTAAATTACAATGTTATGAGATTTAATGATTAAGTGGGATATTTTAGCACACAAACCAAGTATATTAATGAGGGAATCAATTAAAGGTGCATTGATTTGTAAAGTGCGTGAATATGGACTTTTGAGGAAAGAATAAAATTGGAACTCCTTTGTGAATTGGTAATGACCGTGTAGTTTGCTTCTCTTTATTAATAGTAAGAGTATGAAAATACTACACACAAAACAAGTAGATTAAAAGTAGGAACAAATGAAAGGCGATCAATGGATTAGGACCGTGTGATATGCTTGGGATTGAAGAAAGAAGAGTTTTGTGAACTCTTGTGTGATGATGTATTACATATGGAATGTGTATGACTTTAGCAAGGTGTAAGACATTTATTAAAAATGTTCCTCTTTGTACACAAGAGAGAGAGAGCCGACGACTTTCTACACAAAAGCAATGGAGATATTTCTTTGATTTGTTCAAAATGGTGTAAGAAATATTTACTTTCATGAGGTATGCATGGGTGAGTCATAAAGCTTGAAAGGCTCCCAATTGCTTTGTGAGAGAGTGAGATAATGAGAGAGAGAAAGGTTTGGTATCAAATTATTAATTCATTTTGCTTAAGTAAAGTGTTACACAAAAAGTAAGCCATTACTCTTCTTCCAAACTTGAATACCGAGAGCTCTAAGGGAGAAAAAGCTTGTGAGTTCATCTCATTTCCATAGCCAAAGCTTGATATTAAAACCTTGCACATTAAATCAAAGCCGTTAAAAGGTTAGAAATCGACACTAAGATCTTAATTTTCAACGGTTTGATTTATATGTTAAGCATGTATTATGAGTTATGAAATTATGCTAACATAGGAAAGTTGTTCATTTATAATGTGTAGTATGATATTATGTAAGCATATTCATGTTTTAAATTGAGGATTGAACATGTTAAAATTTATACCATGAGTATCAATTTTCTTGAACAAATTAAGGATGAATTAATGATATATGATAGCAAGGAGCTTATAGTGATCATTTAGAAATTTTGGAAATCATATGAAACAAATATGATATTACAAAATTTTAAAAAAAAGAAGAATGTAAGCTATTTGGAAAAAAAAATAGTGAAGAATGCCGTGAGCATTCTTTGTGGTATTGAGATGAATGCTTGTTCTCTACTATATGTAAAAGCATGTGATGTATATTAAAATTTATTAGAATTTTTGAATCTAATTGCTCCAAAATATGCAAGAACCCGTGAGCCTCCAAGGTTTATACATGAATGATTAAGTTAATTTTGATACATGTTGTGATGTAATATTGTTATATTATAGTATTGGAGCATTGTATAATTTTGTAGAAATTTTACAAAATGTTTAGTGTTTATTGGAAAGAACCGTGGTCATTGAACAATAATTCCTTGATGTAGAAATTGAAAATATTGGACTATATGTTATAATTATGATATAGATTAATGTTGGGGCCTTGTATAAATTAACTAGAATTTTAGAAAGTTAATTGGACGAAATTTGGAAAAGGACCGTGGCCTATGGACTTAATTAAGTAATGCCCAAAATTTTCTATAGTTAAGTTAATACATATTAGTGATACTATGATAAAATAGTACACTATATGAATTTAGATGAATTTTTGGAAGAAGATTGAAAATTAAAAGCTTAAAAACCGTAAGCTTTGAATAATAGGTTAAGGATTTAAAATCCTTAATATCAAGAAAAATAATACATTATATGTCTAGAAATTATTTTAGACATATTAAGATATTATGAAATTTTTTAAACATAGAATACTATGTTTACGACGAAACATTATATTGAATAACGTTAGAAATGAAAATAATGTTTAAAGTATAAGTTAAATGATATTAAAGAGGAATGTTAGTAAAGTTTATCGATTTACGTGAAAAATCAAGAATTGGGGTTTTACGAAAAAAAATCGATTGAAAATCGATTTATATGGAAATTAGATATTAAATATATGAATTATTGAAGAATTTATAAAGAAAAGTCAAAATTGTTGGCTTTTGAAATTAACGTATGAAATACGTTCGATAAATACGCTAATACGTGTAAAATGTATTAATTTTTATAAGGAAATCTCGTTGGTGAGAAAAGATTTCATAATTGAAATCTTTACATCGAGAAACGTGAAAATACGTTGAACGTTTAACCTAAAAGGTTAAAATAAAATAGTTGAACATATCTCATCTCTATTGAAGTACGAGAAATATTTAGTTAAGATATGCGATTGAACGGCGTATTGAATTCGTTAAGGAATTCAAATTATATTAGTATAAGTTATCAAAGTTTACTTTAAACTTTGAAAATCTCGAAAAACATGACCGACGTACTGAAATCGTTTTTACGTAAAGGTTTGGACGCGGACGTGATCGTTGGCGTAGAACGAAATCGAATTAAGAAAGTCTACAATCCAGGTGGGCTTCTTTTCTTATCCTCAAGGATAAAATGCTCTATTTATGATGCTTTCTTCGAAATGAAAAGTAATTATTTATGATGCTCTCTTTTGAGAAATGATTACCTGCCCAAAGTGTTTATGATTTTATGTATGATCCTATCAATAGTGTTGGTTCGCTACCAACTTATGATGAATGTTATGATAATGAGGAGAATGTTTATGAGATGAATTGTTTATGAGGAGGATGATGATATTTTATGAGGAGGATGATGATATTTTATGAGGAGAATGATATGATGTATTATGAGGAGGATGGTATGATGTATTATGAAGAGGATGATGTGATGATATGAATGTTGTTGGTTCGCTACCAACGTATGATGGTGTTGTAATGAGATTGATTGTTGTTGGCTCATAACCAACATATTATGATATTGTGATGTTATGATGATATTAAATGTCGTTGGTTCGCTACCAGCGTATGTGAAATTATGATAATGTTATAAGGAAATGATACGGATCATATAAATGTAAAATATGTCGGCCGACGACTTTTATAAATGAGAAAATGTTTTAGTAAGCACAGTATTTCCCTAAAACCTCGTAATATTCTTGACGGGCGAGTAATTTAATGAAAATGTTTTGGCATGAGTCCACTTGAGTGCATTCTTGTACTCACCACATATTTGTTTTAAATGTGCAGATTGATTTGGTGATGCGATGGGCGGTGTTGAGCAATAAGAAAGTTGTCGTGATAGTATACCTTGATGGTACATCGTCATATGTACACATCACATGTTTTCATTGCAAGAACTTAAGTTATGTATTAAAGTCTAAGAATATGCTTGATGTATGTATCGGTTTAATGATAAATGGTCTTTATGGTTTTAATCCTGCTTAGTGGCTAAATTGTACTTAGGATTTAGGGGCATTACAAAGTGGTATCGAGCGGTTCGCTCTTTGAATCTAAATCTCCTTTAAGGTTAAGTCTAGATTGAGTCACTAGACTTCTAAAGGTCACCGACAATGCTCAACACTCCATCACATCAAGCTCAACTGAATGAGGTAAATGATTCATTTTCAAAAGTTTTGATATCAATGAAGTAATGAAAATGATATGAAATGAAAGTTATGAAAAAGGATTGAGAATGGAGGTTGGAAATGAAGGTTGAAATGATGTTTTATGTTATGATAAAATATTGACATTGATATGTCCAAAGTAAAAAGTTGAATTCATGAAATTCAATAAGAAATTTATTGTTATGAGCAGAGTTATGTTATTAATGTGTGAAGATGCCCAAAAATGGACATTTATATGTCAAATATGTTATGTTGAATTTTTGGAATTCAAAGAAGTACATGCGTAAAATGAACTACGTTGTGAATATTTGAAATGTTATTTCAAATCTTAAAGTTGATTATGATGATGGGTATGTAATCCCAAAAGAACGTAGTAGACTGTTTAAGACGCATGATCCCTTTTGCAAAGAACATAGAAGGATGAATTTTAAGGATTTTATTCATCCTGAGAACAAAAGAAAAAGAACGAAATGAGGATAAAAGAAAAGATGGACTCAAGTTCGAAAGCAAAGGATCGAATTTTTTTTTGGGCTGAACAAGCGTTCAAATTAAGCGCCGACGGGGCTGAACTCGCGTTCATGCTCAGCTGACCTCGGCCTTGGCATCCGTGACTTCGGCACCTTCGACGTCGGCATGCACGACCTCGGCACCTACGACGTCGGCATGTACGACCTTGGCGTTTCTCTTCGGCACTTCGACTTTGTCACCTCGGCGCTTCGCCTCGGCAGCTTGGCCTCGAAAGTTCGTCCTCGCCACCTCGGCGCTCGGCTCGGCACCTCAGCCACGGCGCTCGGCAGGGGCGAACTGCACTGCGCAGTGATTTTGTTTTGGCCCGTTCTCCTTCGTTCGAACTCCAATTTATGCACGGTTTTCGCCTAGGTACTCCTAACACACTGTAATTCATTTGTTATGAAGGACAGAACCCCTATTTCCATCTCCAGAATTTACGAGAATCAGTTAAAGTTAGTTTATGGTTTATATAGAATGAGAACTTTACAGTGTAATGATAATTTTAGAAAGTTACTAGAAGGTAATAATTCCCAGTGTTACAAGTAGAGCTATGATCTACATGAGAACCTTTGATGATAACCTAATACGAGTATATGAGGTTTCAAATTCTATATCTGTGACGACCCGACTTTCCAATAAAGTACGGATCATATAGATCGTCACCGGTATGATAAAGCAGCGGATATAAGCATAGCTAATCAAGGCAATCAATCATTCAATTACTCAATAACGCATAGGCTACAAGGGATAAGAAATTCAATATAGACTCAAGTCACAGAAGGACTTGTCAAAAGGGATTCAAGATTCAAACATAACCCAATCAGGGCAAAATTCGAAGTACGAGGTACAACCTCCAGTTCAATACGGCATAAAAGTAGTTATGATCAAAGCATCAAATATTATAAGAGTTAGGCAGCAAATAAGCGTGTGGACATGCATATGACGATGCATGCCAAGGTTCTAGAAACCTTTCTAATAAAGCATTAAAACAACTGCTACTCTGCACCACCTCGCACCCATCATCGATCCTCGCTCAACCTGCACATCAAAAACGAGATGCAGGGCTAAGTACAAAAGTACTCAGTGGACTCATTGCCGAAAATATTTTCTTTGTCAAAAGTTATTGAACTGCCCACAATAGCACATGAGGATTTTAGTTAAAGACTCATGCCTATCAAATATTTTATCATTTTTCCAAAAGTGTCAGGCCTGACTATTTTATCACGTTGTTCCATATCTGGTATTTCATTCATCATTCATTCGTTCATTCATTCGCGCACTATGGAGGTGGCCACCTACACATAGTCGTCGTGACCGGTCGAGGTAGCTAACCTTAACACACAGTCACACGTGTACACAATCCGAGTTAGTCCTCAACTAAGTCGGATCCGATCGTTACCCTTTTTTAACGTTGGTGGACCAACTCATTCACATACCACATTGGATATACCAATCAATTCTCGTCCCACATTTGGACAAATCAACCTCAGATATGGACACAACAAAACAAAAATATTTGGCAGTCAATAATAGTTCATGCGATAATATTTCATAAAGCTTTTGTAAATCATGCTTTGAGTTTTGCATAATCATTTTGTTTCAAGAAAAGCCCACCTCAAGAATTGTCCTTCTTGAAGTATCTGCTAGTGATCCTTGTCGTTTTCGTCTACGTCCACGCTGGACCTTATCAACGTAAGAGATATAATTTAGTATGTCATTCGTTTCTTTCGAGAAGTATTGCTAATATTTAACGTACTCGATATCCTTTAAGTCATTGGGTTTTAGGATTTTTGTTATCGATAAGACTCTATTAACAATTATATTTTGTCTATTCGATTAGTCTTGTCATAGCGATAGATGACACTTTGTCGTTGCATTCTTCTCCGCGATCGATGTTTCTTCACGTCGTTTCGTACAATTTATGAATCCTAAGTCCGTAACTAATATTCGTCGTTTGTTAATGCGTATCAACGAATTCGAGTTCCAATAACTCATTCGTTATCATCATTTACTCGTCGCGTTTCTCACCTCACACGTCCCATATATTCTAACGGAAAAACTCATACCCAAACAATAAATATTTCTCGTAAGTCAATCGTCATCTAACAAACGTTTTACGAGTCAAAGCTACTAATATTTCTCAAGCATCTACTTGGCATAGTTATTATCATTAATTAATCAAATAAATTAATTAAATAATCAATTTAATTAATTAAGTCCACAATTAAAGTTAACTAAATGGGTTAGTTTAAAAGTCCAAGAACATTTGAGTAATCAATCAAATTACTTTAATCAGTTGATATTTAGATCATTATTTAATTAACTAAAATAAATCCCCAAAATTTAATTATTAGAATTAAATCTCCTATTTAATTAATACGGATTTAATTCAATCCTTAATTTAATTTAATGGATTCTAGAAGTAATTAATTCAAGTCCATTATCCATTTATATACTTAGCCCATTATTTAAAATAAGTCTAAGCCCATTTTCAATTTAATTAAAGAGTCCATCCATTTAATTAAATTCCCACTCAATTAATTCAAAAGCCCATATCAATATTATTTTTTTATTGATCAACTCAACATGACTTAATTGGTCAAAGACCTATTTAAATTAATTAATTAATTAAGGCCCATTGCTCTTAATTAATTAAAGTCCTCCCAAGCTAATTAATTAAGCTTAAGTAACTTAATTAATTAATTAGAGTCTAGCTCAATTAATTATTAATGTCCATCTAAATCAATCAATTAAGCTTAGGTAGCTTAATTAAATAATGTCTAATTATAATTAATTAGTGCTTATCAAATTTATTTAATTAAAGTTGACCTAATTAATTCCTTAGATCCAAAGGATTTAATTAATTGAAGCCCAACTTAAATTAATTAAAGTCCAATTAAATCTTGGTAGTCCAATTCTATTTATAACATAAACCCAACCCACTTAAATCATAAGGGTCCAATGCAATTAATTAGGGAGGCCCATTTCTGGAAGCCCATTTCTAATAATAATAGATCCAGCCAATTAATTAAATCGTGGCCCAAAGCTCGGCCCAATCGCGTACCCTTTCATCTTGGCACAGTCTTTTTTTTTTTTCTTTCTTATAAGTAATTCAAACCAGAATACTTTAAACCCAGCCCAATTTCTTATTAAATTCCTGGCCCAAATTAAATAAGACAAAGCCCAACCCAAACTACTTCAAACCTACACATTTAAACCTAGCCCATTTCCAGACAAAACAAAAAAAAGGAACAGCAGCCTAGCACTGCGCCCCTCCCAACTCACCTCTCTCTCTCGGTTTTTACACACTCACGCACACATGGGGCCGCCGCCGCCGCCTTCGTCTCCGGCAGACACGTCGCCGGTCGGATAGCCGCGCCACCGCTGGGACCTCGGCCTCTTCCCCTCTCGGTCACACATGCTCACAGACACTCTTCTCTCACTCACGCGCACGACACACCCGTGACATGCTGCCGCCGTCTTCCTCTCCATCTCCGGCGAGCCGCGCCATCACCACCGCACCAGCGCCTCCTCGTCTACATCTCGTCCTCTTGACGAACGACACACACACACTCACACACACCTATGCACCCACAGATCTGGAAATCGAACGCCCATTTCCCTTCGATCTACCCACGCCGCGTCGCAGACGACTTCATCTTCTCGCGGGTCTCGCTCAGTCACACACACGCGCACAGAGCGCATGTCTCCCTCTCTCGGCAACACTGTCGCAGCCTCCTCACGTCTCCGGCCGTGTTCCAGCCACCGCGCGACGTCCAGGCTCAGCGAGCGCCGCCGTCGAGGAGGCTTGGCGTTGCCGTCGCGTGCAAAGCCGCCGGGCTCCGGCTGCTGTTGTCGTTGGTTTTAGTCTTTTTTTTTTAGTTTCGTTTGTACTAAATTCCTATGTTCTTGAGCTTAACAATTTCCAGCTCTATGTGTTCGTATATGTTTGTAGCAGTGAACGATTTATGAAATTTTAAAATATGAGGAATTTGTAAATGGAGCAGAACCTTGGTGAGTTCTGACATATGCTTCCTTCTTCAAAGAAGAGAAACCGATGGCACGTAATTTCTTCTTCTTCCTCTATTTCTTTGTCTCGGAGAGTGTTGTGGGGTTGAAAGGAAATTTGGGAGTGGGTTCTCGTATGTGAATGAGTAGAATGGAATAGTTAAAGTGAGAAGAAAACTTTGTTGTCTTGTGTGGCGGCGATGGGCTGCAGAGGGAATCGAGAGGGTGTCTGAGAGGGAATCGGTGTGTAGAGGTGAGGATGGAAGAAGATATGGTTGAAGTTGTTGTTATACTCAAAGTAGACTCTTTTTGAAATTATAAATTTTCGGATAATTTACGATAGCGACATATCACTCGTTTCGTCGAGCGAGGATCGATGATTGTGACTCGTCCATGATGATTAGGATATCGAGGAATTGTTACCTCGATTGTCATTGCATACATTCGCGATTCGATTTATCGGATCCGATCATATTACGCTATCATTTGATTATCAATCGATAAATTTTCTGGAAAAGGTCAAATAACAATTTGGATTAAATTCTTTGTTAACAAAATTTTATTTTACGGGTTATTACATACCATCCCCCTTAAATTAAATTTCGTCCCGAAATTTGCTAACCTTGGAAGAGATTTGGGTATTTCTCCTTCATAGTGATTCTAGTTCCCAAGTTGCTTCTTCTTATCCATGGTGTCTCCATAGAACTTTCACTAACGGTATATCTTTGTCCCTTAGCTTGTGGAGTGCGTCGGTCCAAGATTTCCGTAGCGGTTCTACATAACTCATATTGTCATCGAGGAAAATATCGTCGGTATCACATTCTGGGGTCATGTATGTACTTTTAGTTGTGAAGCGTGGAACACATTGTGCACGTTTCCAAAACTTGGCGGCAATGCAAGTCGTAAGCCGGCGGTCCTATTCTCCCAATTTCATAGGGTCCTATGAAGCGTGGTCGTAGCTTCCTTTTATTCCGAATCTCACGATCCCTTTAGATGGAGAAATTTTCAAGAAGACCTTGTCTCCTCCTCAAAATGTAGTTACAGACGGCGCTTGTTGGCGTCGACTTCTGTCGGTCTTGGGCCTCCTTGATCCGTTGGCGGATGCATCGCACGATCTCAATCATCTCTCCCACAGTAAGGTCCTAATACTCTCCTTTCCCCACTTCATCCGGTAAAGTGGTGATCGACATTTTCTTTAGTAAAGCGCTTCGTGCGGGGCCATTCCAATAGTCGCCGGTAGTTTGTTATTGTGGCGAATTCCACAAGTGGTAACACTTGTTCCCAACTTTATCCTCTATCGAGACGACGGTTCTCAACATGTCTTCCAGTTTGAATGGTCCTTTCGCATTGTCCATCCGTGCATGGGTGGAGCAGATCTTGAAATGTAGTCGAGTTCCCAATTCCTTTTGTAAACTCATCCAGAATCTGGATGTAAATTTCGAATCTCTATCAGACGTAATAGTCTTTGGAACTCCATGTAGACGTATGACCTCTCGGACGTACAACTGTGCTAGTCTATTTGACCCATGTGTTATCGGAATGGGTAGGAAATGTGCGCTCTTGGTCGATCGATCGATGTTGACCCAAATAGCGATATTCCTCTCGTGGTTTAGGTAGCCCGGTAACAAAGTCCGTGGCTATATCATCCCATTTCCACTCCGGTATGTCTAGCGGTTGTAAGGTTCCATACGGTCGTTGGTGGAGTGCTTTCACTTGTTGCACGTCAAACAACGTTCTACGAATAAAGCTACGTCTCGCTTCATTCCATCCCACCAAAATTTTCCTTGAGATCTTGGTACATTTTGGTGCTTCCGGTGTCTTGTGTAAGAAGTCTCATGGACTTCTTTCAAGATCTCTCTCCTAAGCCCTTCGCCTACGGGACATACACTCTAAAATCATACAACAAGATGTTATCTGTTCTTCTTTTGAAATTCGGTGGTTGTTGTCCTTGATCCTAGCTCGTATTTCTCTAGCTTCTTTCTCCTCTCACGAGCTTCTAAGATTCGGACTCTTAAGTGCGGGATTACAATCAATGTTGCAATCTGACCCTCTATCTTGAGAGGCGGATCTATGACTTCGATGTTCATCTTCCGAAATTCCTTTATGAGTATTTCCTCATGGTGAGAGACATCCCAAATTAGGGTGAGATTTGCGACTCGAGGCATCGGCTACAACATTAGCCTTACACGGGTGGTAATTGATACCACGGTAGTAATCTTTCACTAGCTCTAACCATCTCTGTTGCCTCATGTTAAGATCTTTCGCTCAAAGAAATATTTGAGCTCTTATGGTCGTTATAGATCTCACATCTAACTCCATAAAGGTGATGCTCCATATCTTTAAGGCATGTACATTCGCTGCTAATTCCGTGTCGTGCGAGGATAGTTCAACTCATGTAGGCGTAATTGCCTTGAGCGTAAGCAATAACCTTGCCTTCTTGCATCAAGACACAACCTAGTCCATTCTTGGAAGCATCCGTGTAGATTGTGTATTCTTTATGCGCCTGCAGTCTTGCCAATCTGGTCTTGTCGTCGATAACTCCTTGGTCTCTGGAAACTAGCCTCACACTCGGCGGTCCATGTGTACTTGATTCCTTTCCTCAACGGTTGGGTCATGGGTCGGCTATCGTTGAGAATCCTTCGATAAATCTTCGATAGTAGCCGGCTAGTCTAAGAAACTCCGAATTTCATTCGGGTTCTTTGGCGACTCCCATTCTTGAAGCGTATCAATCTTGAGGGTCTACTTTGATTCCCGGCGGACACGATGTGACCTAAAATGTCACTGCCTAACCAAAACTCACACTTGCTAAACTTGGCGAAGAGTTGCTCTTGCCTCAATGTTTGTAGTACGGTTCTCAAGTGTTCTTGGTGCTCTTGGTTATTCTTGGAGTATATTAGGATATCGTGTATGAATACTAAGGCTAATTTGTCTAAGTATGGGTGAAACACCCCTGCTCATAATATCCATAAATCTCGACGGGGCATTTGTAAGTCCAAAGGGCATCACGATGAATTCGAAATGACCATAGCTTATGCGGAAAGCCGTTTAGGTACATCCTCCGGTCTAATCCTCAATTGGTGATATCGACTTTAGATCTATCTTGAAAAGACTCCTGCTCCTTTAAGTTGATCAAACAGATCGTCAATTCGAGGCAAGGGATACTTATTCTTAAGAGTTATCTTGTTTAACTCTCGATAGTCTATGCACATCCTCAGTGTACCATCCTTCTTTTCACAAAAAGGACAGGTGCTCCCATGGAGACACACTGGGTCTAATGAATCCTAACTCTAAGAGTTCTTGCAGTTGGATCTTCAATTCCTCAAGCTCCTTTGGTGCCATCCGGTATGGAGCTTTTGACACAGGGGCAGAACCTGGTTCGAGGTCGATCGTGAACTCGATCTGTCGGTTTGGCGGTAATCCCGGTAGTTCATCTGGAAACACGTCGGGATACTCCTTCACGATCGGCATGTCTTCTATCCTCCTCTCGTTCTGATCTTCCTCCTGGAGGTAGACGAGGTAGGCATGGTTCTCGGTCTTGTTCAGTAAAGTCCTTGCTTGTAGTGCGGATATAATTGGGACTCTCCTCCCCATGCTGATCCCGTGAAAGTCTGTAGATTCCTCTCCGGGGTGTTGGAAGGAGATTTTCCTTTCATTACACAGGACGGTCGCACTATGTCCGGTTAGCCAATCCATTCCTAGGATTATGTCCACATCCGTCATAGGTATGACGTGAAGGTTATTTGTCATGACCTTAAGTGAGCCTAGTCCAAGTTCTAGGTTCGAGCATATGTGGGTTACCGTCCTTATGCCTCCTACTGGGGAAGAAATTCTCATAATTTGTTCAGCGAGTTTAGGATCTAATCCTAAGTTTTCTACGCATGCTTCAGCAATAAAGGAATGCGAGGCGCCAGTATCAAATAGTGGGATAACAGGCATTTGGAGGAGTATTCCCATACCTGCCAAGTTTCCTTGGTTCCTTGGCGGCTCTTGCGGGAAGTCTCTTTCTGGTTGGGCGAGGCCCCGCCTGTGATGGTGGTTCTTTGTTGTTGATAGGGTTGTTGGTGTTCTTTGCAGTTCTTCGTTGTTATTATTCTTGTTGTATCGCGTTGTTGTTGTCGTATTATTCTTTGCGGTTGTCGCCATTGTTGTCGCCGCGCCGTCGTGGTTGATATGGTCGCTGATTCGGCTGATAGTACTGGATCGGTTGAGCTTGGATAGCCCGGACTGGTTGGACTTGATTGGGCACATTCGGACGACCATTTCCTCCTTAGCTTGTCGAGGCGATCCGGAGTAGTGGCCTTCCGCCACACTCAAGCATCCGTCATTTGTGAATGCATGCCCTTATGACTCCTATGGCACCGGAGCACATGGGGAGCTTCAATTTTTGGTTTTCCCCGCCAGATCACGGGTACCATGGGCGCCCATTCCCTGCCGTGCCCGGATGCCGGTTTTTCCTTGCCATGGCCTCCTGTCGGCCTGGCGGTGTTGGGCCCTTGTCCTTGGTGGGGTCCTTCCAACTTTCTCTTCCCACGATCTCCTTGGTGAGTCGGGGATGCCAGGACGACTCTATCTTGAGCAGAGCGGCCTCGATGTCCAAATGTTCGATCGAGGGCCTCACGGTAAGTCGATCTCCGTGACCGCTAACGACACCGATCTCATGGCATGAGTCCGCCCGAAATTTCTCGGCCTCTTCTCGTCGGTGTCGACCGGTGAGGTGCATCTGGGACATTTCACGTAACGCACGGTCGTGTCGGTGACCGTGGTTTTCACTGCGCAAGTTGTAAAACTCGTGCTCCTTTCTCTTCCCAGTAACTCTTAGGAATGTACTTCTAGTACACTTCCTCTTTGAATTCCTCCTAGGAGAAATCTTCCGATTCTTCCTCTGTCGAGTTTTCCGCCGCCTCCCACCGTAAGTCGTGGCGCCTTGATCATCCGGAAGGCAACGCATGACAAGCGTTCCCGAGATGTGCAGTGGAGAAAATTGAAGATTCGCTCCAGAGCGTGAATCCATAGTTCAGCGTCCACGGGATTCCCAGTCCCGATGAATGTGGGCAGGTTTTGCCTGAGGAATAGTTCCTCGATCCGCCTTGCCGGTGGTGGTGGTGGTGTGGCTTCTCTTTCAGGTGTTATCACACGATTTCTCCTTCTCGGCGGCATCCTATCCTTCATAAACACATGAAATTAGATCTCGTCTTTTACCACCCATCAGGATTAATGTATCTATATATATCAACTCGGTATTTATATAAGTAGCAAAATTTTAACATAACATCGAACACCACATAACGCAATATTAAAACAAAAGGCTCTCAAGAGCTATCATCATAACACATCAATTGCCTCACGAGGACTTTCGTGGCGTTTTTAAGCTTTACAAAATACTGTAGTGCAGTGTGATGCCCAAAACAAATATCGGCATCACTCTGTACCTTGTCACAAATGCGTACAAAATCAAAACGCTTCCATGGGCATCAAAGGGTTCATGTCGGAACGACTCATTGTTTCCGATGCATCAAAAGATATACAAAGTATATAGGCGTAAGACAATCTAGCCCTAAGAACTAGATCTATGGTCGCAATGGTGTAGATAGGGCTCCATGCATCGGAGTCAGGACTGGAAGCTTAGGAGCTATCCACTCCCTCCATCTCGTCATCAGCAGATAGATCGCCCTCGGGGTCTTCCTCCGGGTCTTCCTCGGGGTCCTCCTCCGGATCTTCCTCCGGGTCTTCCTCGGGATCCTCCTCCGGATCTTCCTCCGGGTCTTCCTCTTCAGCGTCGGGCACGGGGGCCACGGGCTCCTGGATCCTAATGACCCTGGCGTCTTCCATAGCCGCTAGGTCTCGGCGAATCTCGGCCATGACCTCCTCGGCGGTGGGCGTGGGTGGGGCGGCGGCGAGGGCAGTACACGCCCTCTCACGCGTTGCCTGCGGCTGGGCCACGGGTCCTCGATCTCCACATAATTGTGGTACACAGGTGCTTGCGGTGGTGGCGGCAGGTGGACTGGGGGAGAGCCAGCAGGTGGAGGTGGATATGGGCATGGCATGACCGGTGGTGATGGTCGGGGCGGACAATGCTGGGGATGGAATCCTACTGGTGGTAGGACTGGAATGTGAGCTGTCGGGGGACGGAAGGTCCGCCTCAAACATGTCCCCGCCAATGCCGAGCAAGAACACAGCCCATCTGCCGCCAAGGGCACCTAGGGTGAAGCCACTCGGGAATCTCGTCACGCCATGTGTATTCCGTGCGGGAAGATACGGTCCACGTGGTGCAGCTCCGCACACCGTGAACACATAGCTCGATGACTAGCAAAGCGGCGTGTCCGCCTCCGGATCAGCTCTCTACGCCGATAGATATAGTCCGCGAAATCTCGGGCGTATCCTCGCCGATCGGATGGCGGTCTCATGATCGGGAGTACATCATCATAGTGCGATGTACCGGGCATGTGCAGCAGCCGATGGCGTGTGAAGCGCGCTGTAAACTCACCAAGGTCATCTCCGTGGCACATCTAGTAGGAGCAGTATGAACGTATCACCTCCTCGGGGGTGGCCCTAGAGGATAGAGGGCGTCTAGTCGTGAACACGGTCCGGGCCATCCAAATCCTTTTGGCATTACTTTCTTGGTTTGGTCTCCGGGAAGAGACGGTATGGTTTCTTAAGGTAGGGTAACGACCGAGGTCTAGCCTTCGGGTAAAGGTTTAGGAGGTCACCCTATCTTATTGGGGTTTGGATTTCTTATTACTACTCACATTATCGCATCGCATCCTATCTGTTCTCATTATGTACTTACAAATCGTTATTTCTTTTTATACTTAACATTATACGTTCATTCTTTTCACTTATGCCACGATAGAGGCAACACGCGTGGTGTTCGGAATTTCCTCGCGTCGAGAGGTTAGGACTCATAGCAGTGCAATCCCCCAGTTAAGCAATTGCTTCGTCGTTATAGACTCGTCGTATTCTCATCATCGAATCCGTTCGGATTGTGATCCTTAAGATCCCCATGTTCTCGTTCCTCCTTAGTATTTCGTTAAATTGGGGATATCTTATATTTTCATACTAAGTTCGGCGAAAAAGGGATCATGCAGCTTAAGAGTCTATGTTCTCATGGGAAAAACATACTCATTCGCATCATGCTTCTATCATGCTTCGCATACAATAATAAACACAAATCGCAACACCTTGTGCAATAATCAAGCATTCTCATTTATTCATTTACCAAGTCTTAAGTTCACAACTTTCTTTCAGGCTAATGACTAATCATTTAAAACAACTTTTCAATTTCAAAATATTCTTCCTTCCAAAATATTCCCAACTTCCCAACAAGGAAATATTGAAATTTCCAATTCACATTTCATATACTTCCATCATTCCAAAATGATTTTTAGTGGAGATAGTTACCTTTTTCCTCGTTGAGCAGGACGACGATGGAGTGCAGTGCAGTAGCAGTCAAACATAAATACTTTCTAGACTCGACTTTCAACTAATAATTCAAGGAAAGGGTTTCTAGGGTTCAGAGCGAACAAGTGCTCTGATACCACTTTGTGACGACCCGACTTTCAAATAAAGTACGGATCATATAGATCGTCACCGGTATGATAAAGCAGCGGATATAAACATAGCTAATCAAGGCAATCAATCATTCAATTACTCAATAACGCATAGGCTACAAGGGATAAGCAATTCAATACAGACTCAAGTCACAGAAGGACTTGTCAAAAGGGATTCAAGATTCAAACATAACCCAATCAGGGCAAAATTCGAAGTACGAGGTACAACCTCCAGTTCAATACGGCATAAAAGTAGTTATGATCAAAGCATCAAAAATTATCAGAGTTAGGCAGCAAATAAGCGTGTGGACATGCATATGACGATGCATGCCCAAGGTTCTAGAAACCTTTCTAATAAAGCATTAAAACAACTGCTACTCTGCACCACCTCGCACCCATCATCGATCCTCGCTCAACCTGCACATCAAAAATGAGATGCGTGGCTAATACAAAAGTACTCAGTGGACTCATTGCCGAAAATATTTTCTTTGTCAAAAGTTATTGAACTGCCCACAATAGCACATGAGGATTTTAGTTAAAGACTCATGCCTATCAAATATTTTATCATTTTTCCAAAAGTGTCAGGCCTGACTATTTTATCACGTTGTTCCATATCTGGTAATTCATTCATCATTCATTCGTTCATTCATTCGCGCACTATGGAGGTGGCCACCTACACATAGTCGCCGTGACCGTCGAGGTAGCTAACCTTAACACACAATCACCACGTGTACACAATCCGAGTTAGTCCTCAACTAAGTCGGATCCGATCGTTACCTTTTTAAAGCGTTGGTGGACCAACTCATTCACATACCACATTGGATATACCAATCAATTCTCATCCCACATTTGGACAAATCAACCTCAGATATGGACACAACAAAACATAAATATTTGGCAGTCAATAATAGTTCATGCGATAATATTTCATAAAGCTTTTGTAAATCATGCTTTGAGTTATGCATAATCATTTTGTTTCAAGAAAAGCCCACCTCAAGAATTGTCCTTCTTGAAGTATCTGCTAGTGATCCTTGTCGTTTCGTCTCACGCCCACGCTGCACCTTATCAACGTAAGAGATATAATTTAGTATGTCATTCGTTTCTTTCGAAGTATTGCTAATATTTAACGACTCGATATCCTTTAAGTCATTGGGTTTTAGGATTTTTGTTATCGATAAGACTCTAATAACAATTATATTTCGTCTATTCGATTAGTCTCGTCATAGCGATGAGCGACACTTTGTCGTTGCATTCTTCTCGCGATCGATGTTTCTTCACGTCGTTTCGCATAATTTATGAATCCTAAGTCCATAACTAATATTAAATGCGTTTGTTAATGCGTATCAGCGAATTCGAGTTCCAATAACTCATTCGTTATCATCATTTACTCGTCGCGTTTCTCACCTCACACGTCCCATATATTCTAACGGAAAAACTCATACCCAAACAATAAATATTTCTATAAGTCAATCGTCATCTAACAAACGTTTTACGAGTCAAAGCTACTAATATTTCTCAAGCATCTACTTGGCATAGTTAATATCATTAATTAATCAAATAAATTAATTAAATAATCAATTTAATTATTTAAGTCCACAATTAAAGTTAACTAAATGGGTTAGTTTAAAAGTCCAAGAACATTTGAGTAATCAATCAAATTACTTTAATCCGTTGATATTTAGATCATTATTTAATTAACTAAAATAAATCCCCAAAATTTAATTATTAGAATTAAATCTCCTATTTAATTAATACTAATTAATTCAATCCTTAATTTAATTTAATGGATTCTAGAAGTAATTAATTCAAGTCCATTATCCATTTATATACTTAGCCCATTATTTAAAATAAGTCTAAGCCATTTTCAATTTAATTAAAGAGTCCATCCATTTAATTAAATTCCCACTCAATTAATTCAAAAGCCCATATCAATATTATTTTTTTATTAATCAACTCAACATGACTTAATTGGTCAAAGACCTATTTAAATTAATTAATTAATTAAGGCCCATTGCTCTTAATTAATTAAAGTCCTCCCAAGCTAATTAATTAAGCTTAAGTAACTTAATTAATTAATTAGAGTCTAGCTCAATTAATTATTAATGTCCATCTAAATCAATCAATTAAGCTTAGGTAGCTTAATTAATTAATGTCTAATTATAATTAATTAGTGCTTATCAACTTTAGTTAATTAAAGTTGATCTAATTAATTCCTTAGATCCAAAGGATTTAATTAATTGAAGCTCAACTTAAATTAATTAAAGTCCAATTAAATCTTGATAGTCCAATTCTATTCATAACATAAACCCAACCCACTTAAATCATAAGGGTCCAATGCAATTAATTAGGGAGGCCCATTTCTGGAAGCCCATTTCTAATAATAATAGATCCAGCCAATTAATTAAATCGTGGCCCAAAGCTCGCCCAATCAGCTGCACTTTCATCTCGCTTACGCTCGTTTTTTTTCTTTCTTATAAGTAATTCAGCCCAGCAATACTTTAAACCCAGCCCAATTTCTTATTAAATTCCTGGCCCAAATTAAATAAGACAAAGCCCAACCCAAACTACTTCAAACCTACACATTTAAACCTAGCCCATTTCAAGACAAAACCAAAAAAAGGCAATGACCTAGCACCGCCCCAACTCACCTCTCTCTCTCGGTTTTTACACACTCACGCACACATGGGGACGCCGCCGCCTTCGACCGACAGACACGTCGCCGGTCGAAGAGCCACGCCGCCGCTGGGACCTCGGCCTCTTTCCTCTCGGTCACACACGCTCACAGACACTCTTCTCTCACTCACACGCACGACACACCCGTGACATGCTGCCGCCGTCTTCCTCTCCGTCTCCGCGAGCATACCATCACCGCCGCACCGCGCCTCCTCGCTCACATCTCGTCCTCTTGACGAACGACGCACACACACTCACACACACCTATGCACCCACCGATCGGAAATCGAACGCCCATTTCCTTCGATCTACCACCCACGCGTCAGCAGACGACTTCATCTTCTCGCGGGTCTCGCTCGGTCACACGCCGCCACAAAGCGATGTCTCCTCTCGGCAACACTGTCGCAGCCTCCTCACGCCTCCGGCCGTGTTCCGGCCACCGCGTGACATCCGTGCTCGTGGCCGCCGCCGCCGAGGAGGCTTAGCGTTGTCGTCAGCGTGCAAAGCAGTAAAGACTCCCTACCGTTGTCGTTGGTTTTAGTCTTTTTTTTTTAGTTTCGTTTGTACTAAATTCCTATGTTCTTGAGCTTAACAATTTCAAGCTCTATGTGTTCGTATATGTTTGTAGCAGTGAACGATTTATGAAATTTTAAAATATGAGGAATTTGTAAATGGAGCAGAACCTTGGTGAGTTTACAGCATATGCTTCCCTTCTTCAACCGATGGCACCAGAATTTCTTACTGTTCTTCCTCTATTTCTTTGTCTCTGGAGAGTGTTGTGGGGTTGAAAGGAAATTTGGGAGTGGGTTCTCGTATGTGAATGAGTAGAATGGAATAGTTAAAGTGAGAAGAAAACTTTGTTGTCTTGTGTGGCAGCAGTGGGCTGCAGAGGGGAATCAGAGGTGTGCAGAGGGGAATCTGGTGTGTAGAGGTGAGAGATGGAAGAAGATATGGTTGAAGTTGTTGTTATACTCAAAGTAGACTCTTTTTTGAAATTATAAATTTTCAGATAATTTACGATAGCGACATATCACCTGTTTCGTCCGAACGAGGATCGATGATTGTGACTCGTCCATGGCGATTAGGATATCGAGGAATTGTTACCTCGATTGTCATTGCATACATTCGCGATTCGATTTATCGGATCCGATCATATTACGCTATCATTTGATTATCAATCGATAAATTTTCTCGTTTATAAATAAAAAGGAAAAGGTCAAACAACAATTTGGATTAAATTCTTTGTTAACAAAATTTTATTTTACGGGTTATTACATACCATCTCTTAAATTAAATTTCATTCCGAAATTTGCTAACCTTGGAAGAGATTTGGGTATTTTCTTCATAGTTGATTCTAGTTCCCAAGTTGCTTCTTCCGTCCATGGTGTCTCCATAGAAATTTCACTAACGGTATAACTTTGTCCCTTAGCTTGTGGGTACGTCGGTCCAAGATTTTCGTAGGCAGTTCTACATAACTCATATTGTCATCGAGGACAATATCTGTCGGCGGTATCACATGACTCGGGTCGTGTATGTACTTCCTTAGTTGTGAAACGTGGAACACATTGTGCACGTTTCCAAAACTCAAGCAATGCAAGTCCGAAGTCTTGGTCCTATTCTCTCCGTAATTTCCTAGGGTCCTATTAAACATGGTCGTAGCTTCCCTTTTATTCTCGAATCTCACGATCCCTTTAGATGGAGAAATTTTCAAGAAGACCTTGTCTCCTCCTCAAAATGTAGTTACAGACGGCGTTTGTCGTGCACGACTCTGTCGGTCTTGGGCCTCCTTGATCCGTTGGCGGATCATTGCCTGATCTCAATCATCTCCCACGTAGTAAGGTCCTAATACTCTCCTTTCCCCACTTCATCCCAAAGAAAGTGGTGATCGACATTTCCTTCCGTAAAAGCGCTCGCACGACGCCATTCCAATAGTCTCTTGGTAGGCTGTTATTGTGGCGAATTCCACAAGTGGTAACACTTGTTCCCAACTTCTCCTCTATCGAGACTGACGGTTCTCAACATGTCTTCCAGCGTTTGAATGGTCCTTTCGCATCGTCCATCCGTTTGTGGGTGGGCAGCGGCATTGAAATGTAGTCGAGTTCCCAATTCCTTTTGTAAACTCATCGAATCACGGATGTAAATTTCGAATCTCTATCAGACGTAATAGTCTTTGGAACTCCATGTAGACGTATGACCTCTCGGACGTACAACTGTGCTAGTCTATTTGACCCATGTGTTATCGGAATGGGTAGGAAATGTGCACTCTTGGTCAATCGATCGATGATGACCCAAATAGCAATATTTCCTCTCTGTGATTTGGGTAGCCCGGTAACAAAGTCCATGGCTATATCATCCCATTTCCACTCCGGTATGTCTAGCGGTTGTAAGGTTCCATACGGTCGTTGGTGGAGTGCTTTCACTTGTTGGCACGTCAAACAACGTTCTACGAATGAAGCTACGCCTCGCTCATTCCATCCCACCAATATTTTCCTTGAGATCTTGGTACATTTGGTGCTTCCGGGTGTGCGGTGTAAGAAGTCTCATGGGCTTCTTTCAAGATCTCGCCCTAAGCCCTTCGCCTACGGGACATACACTCTCCCGTCATACAACAAGACGTTATCTGTTGCTTCTTTGAAATTCTGGTGGTTGTTGTCCTTGATCCTAGCTCGTATTTCCTCTAGCTTCTTGCTCTTCCTCTGAGCTTCTAAGATTCGGACTCTTAAGTCTGGGATTGCAATCAATGTTGCAATACAGCCCTCTATCGTCAGAGACGGATCTATGACTTCGATGTTCATCTTCTGAAATTCCTTTATGAGTATTTCCTCATGACTGAGGAGACATCCCAAATTATTGTGAGATTTGCGACTCAAGACATCGGCTACAACATTAGCCTTGCCTAGGTGGTAATTGATACCACAGTCGTAATCTTTCACTAGCTCTAACCATCTACTGCCTCATGTTAAGATCTTTACGCTCAAAGAAATATTTCGTGCTCTTATGGTCGGTATAGATCTCACATCTAACTCCATAAAGGTGATGCTCCATATCTTTAAGGCATGTACGATTGCCGCTAATTCCGGTGTCGTGCGTGAGGATAGTTCAACTCATGTAGACGTAATCGCTTTAAAGCGTAAGCAATAACTTGCCTTCTTGCGTCAAGACACAACCTAGTCCATTCTTGGAAGCATCCGTAGATTGTGTATTCTTTATCCGCCTCGATGCATCGCCAAGACATCTGTCTTGTCGTCAATAACTCCTTGATCTCTGGAAACTAGCCTCACACTCGGCCATGTGTATACTTGATTCATTCCTCAACGGTTGGGTCATGGGTCCGCTATCGTTGAGAATCCTTCGATAAATCTTCGATAGTAGCCGGCTAGTCCTAAGAAACTCAATTTCATTCGGGTTCTTTAGCGACTCCCATTCTCGAACTGTATCAATCTTCGAGGGGTCTACTTTGATTCCCTCGGCGGACACGATGTGACCTAAAAATGTCACCGCCTAACCAAAACTCACACTTGTTAAACTTGGTAAGAGTTGCTCTTGCCTCAATGTTTCTAGCACAGTTGTCAAGTGTTCTTGGTGCTCTTGGTTATTCTTGGAGTATATTAGGATATCGTCTATGAACACTAAGACGAATTTGTCTAAGTAGGGGTGAAACACCCTGTTCATAATATCCATAAATACTGACGGGGCATTTGTAAGTCCAAAGGGCATCACGATGAATTCGAAATGACCATACCTTGTACGGAAAGACGTTTTAGGTACATCCTCTGGTCTAATCCTCAATTGGTGATTAGTCATAGTATAACCTTTCCAATGCAATAAAGTTACGTAGTGTCTATTTTTCTTCGATAAAGGGGTATTTTCCATGGGTTTGCACTGTACTGTCTAGTTTCCTTTGATTATTGTAGGGCATATCTCATTTCAAGATTTATCGATCGACTTGATCGGTATCCTTTTCCGCCTACTATCTTGGAAAAGACTCCGCTCCTTTAAGTTGATCAAGCGGATCGTCAATTCGGGCAAGGATACTTATTCTTAAGAGTTATCTTGCTTAACTCTCGATAGTCATGCACATCCTCGGTGTACCATCCTTCTTTTCACAAAAGGACAGTGCTCCCCATGGAGACACATCTTGGGTCTAATGAACCCTAACTCTAAGAGTTCTTGCGGTTGGATCTTCAATTCCTCAATCTCCTTTGGTGCCATCCGGTATGGACCTTTTGACACGAGGGCGTAACACGGTTCGAGGTCGATCGTGAACTCGATCCGTCGGTTTGGCGGTAATCCGATGAGTTCATCCGAAACACGTCGGGATACTCCTTCACGATCGGGATGTCTTCTATCCTCCTCTCATTCTCGATCTTCCTCACGGAGGTAGACGAGGTGGCATGGTTCTCGGTCTTGTTCAAGAACGCCCTTGCTTGTAGTGCGGATATAATGGGACTCTCCTCCCATGCCGATCCCGTGAAAGTCTCAGATTTTCTTCTGGTGTTGGAAGGAGATTTTCCTTTCATTACATAGGATGGTCGCACTATGTCCGGTTAGCCAATCCATTCCTTGGATTATGTCCACATCCGTCATAGGTATGACGTGAAGGTTATTTGTCATGACCTTAAGTGAGCCTAGTCCAAGTTCTAGGTTCGAGCATATGTGGGTTACCGTCCTTATGCCTCCTACTGGGGAAGAAATTCTCATAATTTGTTCAGCGAGTTTAGGATCTAATCCTATGTTTTCTACGCATGCTTCAACAATAAAGGAATGCGAGGCGCCAAGATCAAACAAAGAGGATAATGCATTTGGAGGAGTATTCTATACCGCCAAGTTTCCTTGGTTCCTTGGCGGCTCTTGAGAAGTCTTGTTCTGGTTGAGGCGTAGACCACCGCCCGCGGTGGTGGTTCTTTGTTGTTGATAGGGTTGTTGGTGTTCTTTGCGGTTCCGCCGTTGTTGTTATTCATGGTTGTGGCTACTGGTTGTTGTCGATATTGTTGTGCGCGTTGTCGCCATTGTTGTCGCCGCGCCGTTAGGTTGATATGGTCACGATTCGGCCGATAGTACTAGATCGGTTGAGTTTGGATATCCGGACTGGTTGGACTTGGTTGGGCACATTCGGACGACCATTTCCTCCTCGGCATGTCCTGTGGCGCCTCGAGTAGTGGCCCTTCCGCCACACTTGAAGCATCCGTCATTTGTGAATGCGATGCCCCTTATGACTCCTATGGCACCGGGCACATGGGAGCTTCACATTTTGGTTTTCCCGCCGGACGCGGGTACCATGGGCGCCCATTCTCTCGCCCGCGCCGGATGGCACGTTATTTCCTCGCCATGGCCTCCGTCGGCTGGCGATGTCAGCCCTTGTCCTTGGTGGGTCCTTCCAACTTTCTTCCCACGATCTCCTTGGTGAGTCGGGGATGACAAGGATGCGACTCTATCTTCGGCAGAGCGCACCGATGTCCGATTGTTCGATCGAGGGCCTCACGGTAAGTCGATCTCCGTGATCGCTAACGACACCCGATCTCATGAGTCCGCCTCAAATTTCTCGGCCCTCTCTCGTCGGTGTCGACCAACCGAGGTGCATACCGACATTTCACGTAACGCACGGTCGTAATCGGTGACCGTGGTTTTCCTGGCGCAAGTTGTAAAACTCGTGCTCCTTTCTCTTCCAAGAACTCTTAGGAATGTACTTCGTGACACTTCCTCTTTCAATTCCTCCTGTGAGAAATCTTCCGATTCCTCCGCCGAAGTTTTCTCTTCGCCCCACCGAAGTCGGCGACGCCAATATCCGGAAGGCAACGCATGACAAGCGTTCCGAGACGTGCAAAGGAGAAATTGAAGATTCGCCCAGGCCGAATCCATAGTTCAAGATCCACGGATTCCCAATCCCGCTGAATGTGGGCGGTTTTGCCCGAGGAATAGTTCTCGATCCGCCTTGCCGGTGGTAGTGGTGGTCTTGGTGGTGTGTGGCTTCTCTTCGTGTGTTATCACACCATTTCTCCTTCTCGGCATCCTATCCTTCATAAACACATGAAATTAGATCTCGCCTTATACCACCCATCGTGATTAATGTATCTATATATATCAACCTCGTATTTATATAAGTAGCAAAATTTTAACATAACATCGAACACCACATAACGCAATATTAAAACAAAAGGCTCTCAAGAGCTATCATCATAACACATCAATTGCTTCTACGAGGACTTTCAGTAGCGTTTTTAAGCTTTACAAAATACTGTGTACAGTGTGATGCCCAAAAACAAATATCAGCATCACTCTGTGTACCTTGTCACGGTGCGTAAAAGAATGAAGATAGTTGTTTGTCCTTAAAACCTCCTTAGTAGGTTGGACATGTTTAAAAGAATGAAGATGCATGCAAGATATTCTTTTCAAAGAATATATATATAAAGAAATGATAGCATCTCAGATAATAATTCTCTCGCTTTATACCTCAATCAATGAGATTATGCTTGAGCATAATCGATTCCAAGTAATTAAGACTTGGTTAAACCAATGATAATGAGATTGAGAAATCATAATCATTGAGAAGTGTGAACAGCTAGGATAGCCCTAGCATTTCAATCAAGTATGGAGAAAATATTCCAAAGTCAAGACATGGTAATGAGATGCTTGGAATTTAAGTTATGGTGTACAAATGTACTACCTTACCAAGCTATATAACAATAATGACGGTTCTAATTCTGAATGTGAGAACCGAAGCATGATGAAAGTAATATGACTTTCAGATACCATGTTCAAGAAAAAGGGACAAAAGTTAAGAATAGCAAAAGAAATTACGAGTTATACATTTATGAGATAGCTCATGATATGATATAAGCTTCAGAGATATTACGATTTCAATAAGGAAGGAAATTCCTTTGAAGTAAAGAAGCGGATAAAGAAATAGATTCATTATTTGAAATGGATCTTAGTATTCTAAGTTATATTGACATAAAATGCTCGTCTTGAGTGTCTTAGTAATTAACAAGTCTCTCGCTATATACCTCAACCCATATGATTATGCTTGAACAAAGTTGATTTCAATTTTGAGTCCTAGTGAAACAAATAATAGTAAGCATGAAAAGAGTGAATGGTTTTACTAAAGTCGCTTTTATGATAAGATTGCATGAGGGTATATGCACTTGTAAATTGCGATAAATGTTACGTGAGTACTAATTACATCTTTGCACAATGTAATGCCGCCTAGATGGGAACCCGAGCAAAGAGTTGGGAAGAGGTAGGGGAGGGCAAGAGTCCCACAAACCGAGGAAGAAGAAATACTACCACCACCCCCACCTCCACCGGATCGTAGAATAGAGGAACTTTTCCTTAGGCAAGATCCGCCTATCTCAGAATGGAAAATAAGTCCGATGATGCGGAGCAATGGGTAAGAGCGATAGAAAGGATTTTCCATTTTCTACATTGTACAACACAAGAGCGATCGCCTTGTGTCACCTTCTAACTTATCGACTCGGTTTACGGTGGGAAGCCGTAAGGAAAACCATGACACCGAACAAATGGGCTATTTTAATTGGGAAGAATTCAAAGAGAGATGTATGAGAAATACATCCCTAAAGGTTATAGGAAGAGAAAGGAGAACGAGTTCTTCAACTTGAAGCAAGAAAGAATGTCGGATGTAGTATGATCGCATCTTTGCAATATGTCAAGATATGCTCCGCATCAGTGAGTATCGACATGAAGATGTCGAGAAATTTCAACTGGTCTAAGGCATGAGATAAGAATGCCTCTTGCTAGTCATGGTGACTTGACTTATATCAAGCTCTCGGTCGGCTTTAGATATTGAGGCAAAGAATGCCCAAGATAAACTGACCCATACAAAGTCACTTAATGCCGGTGACAAAGGCAAGAGAAAATGGGAAGATAATTTCAATAACAACAACCGAGGGAATTTCAGGAATACTAGTAACAAAAGGCCATGGCAAGGGAACATGGCACCACAAGGGCGAGTAGGGATTTTTCCTTGCCCGAAATGTCATACACTGCACAGAGGTGCATGCCTAGCAGGTAGTGGCAGCTGTTTTAAATGTGGTGTGAAGGGCCATTATGCATATGACTACCCAGAAATACGCCCGGGAGAAACGATAAGGCCAACCCAACCACTTAGGGCTATACAATATCAGCCCCAATATCCGCGATAACAAAGAAGAACGATTTACAATCGCCATGGCAAGAATAAATGATACCAGAATGGCAAGTACCCGTCACCATAACCGACATATAGGCTAGAATTATGCTCTACACCAAAGGCAAATTTCAAACGAGGATTACGATTCCGACGAAGGCCATTCGTAGATATAGAATCCTATAATAATATGAGACTTATATGTAGATAATGGATTATGTCAAGTGGTGTCAAAATTTTGATGTAAAAAGGACTAGACGCTATGTAATCATCGGCTTGGTAGACCGACCCTCGTAATTAATGTATGAAAAGTCCTCACTGAGGTATTTTGATGAGATATATTATATGGTTTTGAAGAAAGGTATCTGATGTATAAAAAAACGAATTGTTCCGACTAAGATATGACCACTATGAGATAATAGTTATGCCATTCGGACTAACAAAAGTACCAACCCTGTTATTGAACCTCAAAAATCGAGTGTTCCACACGTACTTGACAATTTTGTTTCAATCCTTATGAATGATGTTCTTATCCATACGCAGAATGAGAAAGAACATAAAGAACATCGGAGGATTGTCTTACGGACATCTAAAGCCGAATAGATCTTGTCAAGTATAGTAAATGTGAATTTCGGCTTGAAGGAGAAGTATTCCTCAGACACATTGCGTTTTCAGTAGGAATCAAAGTTGAAGCAATGTAAGAATGGAAGTCGTCAATGACCTGAAATGAGATCAGGAATTCCTTGGATAAATTACTTACTATTGGGAATTCATTGAGAATTCTTTAAGATAGTAAGACCGATAATACAGCTACCCCAAAAAGGAATTAGTTTTACATGGACCAATAAATGAGAGGCCGTGTACCAAGGAGAGAGAAATAATAGCTTACGCATCACAATGACTGAGACCACATGAATAGAATTACCCAACTCACGACTTGAAGTAGCAGCAATAGTATGAGTACTATAGTTTTGGAGACATCACACATCAGGAATGAACTGGGGATTCTTCACAGATTATAAAAGTTTTAAATATTCATTCGAGCAAAGAAACATTAAAATGAGATAGAAAAGATGGCTCGAATCATTAAAAGAGTCCAATTATGATATAAATTACCACCTACGGAAGGTTAATGAAGAATCTAATGACCTAAGTCGTGAAAACTCGGTTTAAATTACAATGTATCTCTGCAAGAGAAGGAAAACTCAATAAAGAGTTTAAGGAAAAAAAAATAGAAATAGTTGGGAAACCAGAGACGATCAGGAGCCGTATTACCACACTCACGATTATGTCAGATTTGAGAAAAAGTGAAATAAACGAAAAAGGGAAAGATGAAAGATTTGAAAGAATACGAACTAAGGAAAAGAACGAAGGGCTGAAGGATTATAAAGAAGCATCAGACAATGTCATATTGTCTAAGGGAAGGTTATACATTTCAAGCAAAAATAAGCTTAGAAATGAAATCATGAATAAAGCTCATGATACTCCTCGTACCGCCTTACCAGGCAACATTAAGATATACTACGATTTACGAGAAAAGTTAGATAGTAAGGAATGAAATGAGATATAACCCTATTGTCGAGCAAAGGTCTCGATTATCAATAAGTGAAGGCATTGTGTCGATGGCCTTATAAGAGGTTATAATCTCTAGAGATACATGAATCAAAATGGAATGACATAGCAATGGATTTATGACGGCTTTTGCCAAAGTCATAAAGAAGTAACATCGCTATATGGGTAGTAGTAGATCGACTCACCAAAATGTTTGTCTCGCTTATTTAGACGACTCGAGATCCACGAGTCACCATCGACATAAAGGAAATCGATATTTGCTGTGGGGTACCAAAACCTATCACTTCAGATAGAGACTCCAAGTTTACCCCTAGATTTTGAACTAGCTCACCAAAAAGGAAATTAGACACGAGATTGAACCTTAACATAGATGTCCACCACCGCGATGGACGATCAAAATGACCATATAGATGTTTAAGGATACGATGAGGACATAAATGTTAAATCAAGGTGCAAGTGGGAACGTGTTGTACCACTTTTCGAGTTCACGTACGACCATAGCTGTCAAACAACGATCAATATGGCCATATAAGGCATTATGTGGAAAGAAGTATCGACCACCACTTTATTGTAATAAAGTAGGTGAGAAAAAGTATAAGGTCCTGACAACGTAAATGAAATGATTAAGATATCTGCCAAATGAGGTAAAGAATGAGAGAAGTTCAGGACAGACAAAAGTCTTACGGTGATACGCGTAGATCTGAACTGCATTTTTAAATGCGAAAATAAAGTTTCTTAAGATTTCTCCATTGAGGGAAATTATGAAGTTCAGATATAAGAATGTTGAGATCACATTTTATAGGACCTTACGAGCTCCTAGTAATGATAGGCCCAGTAGCCTACAAATTGATACTTCCACCAAAATTTGGGGAACGTACGTAATGTTTTCCACGTGTCACAGTTAAGGAAATACGAAAATGACCCAATTATGTGATCCTCCATGATGACGTGATCTTTAACTCAGATGAGTTGTGATGAAAATCTACGACTATTTTGATCGTAAGATTCAATGATAAAAAAAATCAAGTTTGGGTCTTTAATGAAAGTCCAATGGCTTAATCATGGACAAAAGGAAATCACGTGGAAAGTTGAAGATATTATGATGTTAAGATACCCCATACTTTCAAGGTATGCAAATTTCGTGACTAAATTTCTTTAAGGGGTAGAATGCAATATCCCAAAGAATTAATCGCTTAATTACTTATATTTAAATTGTAAATTAAGGTTTCACGAATAATTGAATTAGTAATTTATCGAATAATGATTTCGATTAATTACGGCGATTTAATTCCTATTTAATATTCACTAAGAATTGTGAATTAAGGAATAGAATTTTATAAAGTGTTTAGCAAAGATTATTTTAACGTCGATCGAGTATCGATAGTTAAATTTCTTAAAATTTTCTAAGCAACTAAGCTTCAATTTAATTCTATTATTAATGGAATAATTTAATAAAGTGATTACGACTTTATTACGCACCATTTTGAGATGAGTCGATAATTAACGTTTTGAGACGCTTCAAACGCCAACGCTTAGAGATTAATAGAAAAATGAGTTTAATGATCAAGGAATTGTAGTATTTAAATTCCTATGATTATTATATGTAATTACAGTATTATTTAGCATTAAGACCATGCTAGAACATTAAGGATTAATTATTGAACAATTTAGAATTTTCGAAAACCCTAATTCGAAAATTAGGGTTTTCTCACATGAAATGATACTAATAATATTTCCTATGATATAATTTATCATCTAAGATATATATTATGATATATATTTATTATTAGCATGAAAATCAAAGTTTAGCACTTAAGATTTAAAAGTGTGAACATTTATCGGTGCAACAAGTTACGCCAATTTTGTATTAGAATTACAATGTTATGAGATTTAATGATTAAGTGGGATATTTTTAGCACACAAACCAAGTATATTAATGAGGAATCAATTAAAGGTCCGTTGATTTGTAAAGTGCGTGAATATGGACTTTTGAGGAAAGAATAAAATTGAACTCCTTTGTGAATTGGT
This sequence comes from Salvia rosmarinus, assembly GCA_036937905.1. Classification (NCBI taxonomy): domain Eukaryota; kingdom Viridiplantae; phylum Streptophyta; class Magnoliopsida; order Lamiales; family Lamiaceae; genus Salvia; species Salvia rosmarinus. Next base: position 24,109,467 of record CM072824.1, on the reverse strand, counting down.
AATGACCGTAGTTTGTTTCTCTTTATTAATAGTAAGAGTATTACAATACTACACACAAAACAAGTAGATTAAAAGTAGGAACAAATGAAAGGCTTGATCAATGGATTAGGACCGTGTGTCATGCTTGATTGAAGAAAGAAGAGTTTGTGAACTCTTGTGTGATGATGTATTACATATGGGAATGTGTATGACTTTAGCAAGGTGTAAGACATTTATTAAAATGTTCCTCTTTGTACATAAGAGAGAGAGAGCGACGGCTTTCTACACAAAAGCAATGGAGATATTTCTTCGATTTGTTCAAAATGGTGTAAGAAATATTTACTTTCATGAGGTATGCATGGGTGAGTCATAAAGCTTGGAAAGGCTCCCAATTGCTTTGTGAGAGAGTGAGATGACCGAGAGAGAGAAAGGTTTGGTATCAAATTATTAATTCATTTTGCTTAAGTAAAGTGTTACACAAAAAGCAAGCCATTACTCTTCTTCCAAACTTGAATACCGAGAGCTCTAAGGGAGAAAAAGCTTGTGAGTTCATCTCATTTCCATAGCCAAAGCTTGATATTAAAACCTTGCACATTAAATCAAAGCCTTTAAAAAGGTTAGAAATCGAATAAGCTTCGATTGTACACTAAGATCTTAATTTTTCAACGGTTTGATTTATATGTTAAGCATGTATTATGAGTTATGAAATTATGCTAACATAGGAATGTTGTTCATTTATAATGTGTAGTATGATACTATGTAAGCATATTCATGTTTTAAATTGAGGATTGAACATGTTAAAATTTATACCATGAGTATCGAATTTTTCGAACAAATTAAGGATGAATTAATGATATATGATAGCCAAGGCGCTTATAGTGATTATTTAGAAATTTTGGAAATCATATGAAACAAATATGATATTACAAAAATTTAAAAAAAAGAAGAATGTAAGCTATTTGAAAAAAAAGTGAAGAATGCCGTGAGCATTCTTTGTGGTATCGAGATGAATGCTTGTTCTCTACTATATGTAAAAGCATGTGATGTATATTAAAATTTATTAGAATTTTGAATCTAATTGCTCCAAAATATGCAAGAAACCGTGAGCCTCCAAGGTTTATACATGAATGATTAAGTTAATTTTGATACATGTTGTGATGTAATATTGTTATATTATAGTATTGGAGCATCAGATAATTTTGTAGAAATTTTACAAAATGTTTAGTGTTTATTGGAAAGAACCGTGGTCATTGAACAATAATTCCTTGATGTAGAAATTGAAAATATTCGACTATATGTTATAATTATGATATAGATTAATGTTGGGCCTTGTATAAATTAACTAGAATTTTAGAAAGTTAATTGACTAAATTTGAAAAGGACCGTGGTTCATGGACTTAATTAAGTAATGCCCAAAATTTTCTATAGTTAATGTTAATACATATTAGTGATACTATGATAAAAGAGTACACTATATGAATTTAGAAGAATTTTGGAAGAATATTGAAAATTAAAAGCTTAAAACCGTAAGCTTTGAATAATAGGTTAAGGATTTAAAATCCTTAATATCAAGAAAATAATACATTATATGTCTAGAAATTATTTTGACATATTAAGATATTATGAAATTTTATAAACATAGAATACTATGTTTACGACGAAACGCTTGTCACGCCCGCCCCGGACGGCCTGGACGAGAGGGTGACTAATACTAGAATAGTATTATAGACAAATCGATTAAGATAAGGTCCACATCGATATAAACTAGCATGCGTAATAGGGCATGATATAATAATTCGATAGTTCAAAGGTTTAAAGCCATCGCACCCAAAGATTAAACAAATGATCCGATGGACCTCAATAGTACAAACAAGAAACATAATGTAAAAGAGTTTAGAGTTTAGCAATGAGTGTGTGAATACATATATGATGATATGTATTCAAGGTGAAAACCAAATCCTAAATAAATGTACCAAGGACACCTGGACCTCAACACTGACCTCCATCATCACCACGAGAGCTCAATCGCACATTTAAAAACAAACATGGTGGCTAAGTACAAGAAATTGCACTCAGTGGACTTATGCCGAAAACATTTGATGATATTTGAATTATACCGCCAATATCGAGTAAGTCACATGGTTTTAGTTAGAAATGCCTCAGGCTTACCAAATCATTTTCGTCAGAACATAGCTCGCCGAGCATTTTCTTCGCGTGTATGGTCCGTATCTCATAGTCACAATACATAATAATAATAAATAATAAACGCCGAGAGTGAGGCCTCCCATCTACGACGCCGTGACCGTCAGAATTCCATACAACAAGACATACTCTCATGAGCATATGTTAACACAACAGATAGTTCCAACCTTCACGCCAATCCTAGCTGTGCATTTATCATCCCAACAGACCCGACATTTAAAAGGTGGGTGCTACCACAACAAATGATATAATAGTTCCAACTATCTCCACAATTTCACCCGGCATAACAGATAGGATCCATACACAAAACGAAATATTTTTAAGGTGTAATGCAAGAAACATTTGATAACAATTGTAAATAAACTCATTTTGGAATAAACAAGAAAGCAAAACTTAGTGGGTAGAAAAGGCCCACATTTTCAAGATAAGAAGCCCACATTAGTGAGGTAAGAAAAGGGCCCACCGGACTATGGTTCGTTGTAAAGCGAGTCCTAGGTTTGTTCAGACGTCGAATCCCGTCACTGCTTCAAGGCCCACACCTTTATGAAAAAGCGAGGTTTCGTGATGTCGCTCAATTCTTTCGAGACTTTCAAAGATAACTTCGATATTTTATATCGACGTGAATCAATTCTCAAATGAATTCGATATGCTTTCAAATACGTTATTTAATTGAATTGTTCTCGCCTCGAGATACGCTCAACTATTTCGCTCAACGCCTCCCGCTTAAACGCTTTAACGATGAGCATCGCCGATATAAGGATTTCATTTAGAAATCCTTTCTTGCTAATGAGGTATTATACCAATTAGCACATCTTACGCCGCATTGGCGTATTTATCTAACGATAATCGCACGCTTGACTTTAAAAGTCAACGAAGTCAACACGGCCAACAAAGTCAACGATTTTGACTTTCAAATAGTAATCTTACTATTTCGCTTTATAAATCAATTTTGATCGATTTGAAAACGTAAAGTCCTATTCTCGATTTATCACGTAAATCAAGGACTTATAAATAATTTCGCATTTATTAAACCTTTAATAATTAGAAATGCGTGATTAATTTTAAAACGTTAACAACCTAACGCTTGTCTTAAACATAGTAAACTATGTTTATAAAATTTTATAAATTCCAAAATATGTACAGAATATAAATAGACATATATTTTATTAATAAACTGAATTAAAAGGATTTAAAACCCTTTTAATTATCGAAAATTTCGATAATTAGGTTTAAAATACTAAATGACTTTTGAAAATTTTTCTAAATTAATATAGTGTATTATTATACACTATGGTCCAGAATATGAATTTATAAGATCCATATGATATTGTTTGTCATTTATTAGTAAATTTACATATATATACATTTGGTAATTCCATATAATATGGAATAATTATCCAAAAATTCCCAAAATTAATATACACATAGTATAATATCCCAACATCAACATATATCATTAATATAACCTATAGTCCCTTATAAGCATTCATTCCACAATATATAACAATATTCACGGCAATTTCAATTTAATTACCCAATAATTATCAAACAATTTCTAAAAATTCTAATTAAATCACAACATGATTAAACATTATATTATAACATTGTAACATCATAATATCAACCAAACTAATTTAAATCGTCACCATATGAGCTTGTAAGCTCTCGGCTTTTTCGATTTTAATTAGTATTTGATTTCCAAAAATTCTAACAATTATATACTATGCTTATATACTATAGTGTAACAATATAACATCATTTAATCATCAAAAACCAATTAAATCATCACCTTATGCACATAGTGCTCTCGGTTTTTTTTATTTAAATTAGGCATTTGATTTTCAAAAATTCTAACAATTATACACTATGTTTATACATTATAATACAACATTATAACATTAAAACATTCATCAAAACCAAATTAAATCATCACCTTGTTGAGCAATAGCCTTCGTTTTTTGATTCAATTTAGTATTTGATTTCCAAAAATTCCAACAAAATCATACAATACATAAACAATATATATAAGCATTAATATGGCATTACAAGCTTAAAATAAAATTTATACACCATGGTACATTTTATAAATAGCTCACGGTAATATCAAGATTTTAAGCTAGGGTATTCAAAAATTTTAAATATCATACCATAGTCTTAAATCATATCATAGATCAATAATCCATCCTTAAAAAAAAACTCTAGAACAATCGGTCATTACATAAACATTTTTTTAACAATTTTCGAAAATCATTTCAATAAGCTAGGGTTCGAAAATCATGTACATTCACTAGATCCATTCATACATTTCACATATAACACCATATGATTATCCAAGCATATATTCTCATGTTTTAAACAATATAAACATCAAGAACAATATATAAACATATAGCTCATCCATAAGAACATTTAAAACATAGGAAAATACATATATGTAGCTCTCGATTTTTCTTGAACAAAAGGAAGTAAAATCGGTGCTAGGTCTCTTGTTTACCTTTGATATGATATAGAATCACAAGAACAATACTAGGTATCAAGTTTTTTGGGAAAGAGATGGAGAAGAAATGTAGAGAAAAATCGAAATGGGGAGAGGTATGTCTCGGTTTTCAGCAGTTTTGGAGAGAAAATGGAGAGTGTTTCAGGTTTGAAAAGTTTGATAAGACAATGAGTGTAGTGAGGTTGAAGGAAGGATCCTCCCTATACTCTCTCTCTCTCTCGCCGCCTCTCTCTCTCACCCACACCTAATGGAAAATTTGCAGCCAAATGATGGAGTGAGAGGGTGATCATTAGGCTAGCAAAAAGGGTGTGCATGTATGGTCAATAGGAGGTGATATCTCATGCTTGTTGGAAGGGTGGCCGGCGACATAGGGTTTTAGGGTGGATTTAATTTATTTTGTACCATAATACAATGTATAAATCACCCATGATCATAGATATAAAATACAAGTCATAAAATAATTAAATCAACACTTTGCCAAAGTTTCAAATTACCGATAGAAATTAGGAAAAATAGGGATAAAAATATAAATCACACCTATTATTGATACTTATGTCATTTTCGTTCCACATATACACATACATATCATAATATATGATTTAGATATCAAATAATAGCATAGGATAAAATAATTGCATTAATTTATGCATATGAAACCCTAATTTTAAAGATTGGGTTTCGAAAGTTATAAATAAGCAATATCGAGTTTTAATGCTCCAAAAACTGATTTCATAGCTTAATAACACTCATATATATTATAACATATAGTTTAGATACCATATGATAATTTAATGGTATCATTTCATGTGAAAACCATAGTTTATAAACTTGGGGTTTTCAAAATTAATACCAAAATATCGAATTTTAATAACTGAAAATTCGATTTTAATAATTAATAATACTGTAATTATATAAATAATAATAGGAAATTAATTATTATAATTTCCGAGTATTAAACTCATTTTACAAAACGCTCTCAGACGCTGACGCTCAAAACGCCTCAAACGCTCAAAATCGACTCATCTCAAAATGGTCGTAGTAAGCTCGACTTACTTTATAAATATATTCCTTTAATAAAGGAATTAAGATGGAAATTAATTCCAAGCTTTATCGCCGTAGATTTCCATAAAATGCCGACGCTCGACATATTTGACGTTAAAATAATACTATCGTATTATTTTATAATTTCATTCGTAATTCACAATCCTTAGTGAATTATAAAAGAATTCGTTATAACGATATCGTATCGAAATCACAATATTCGATGTCGAAAAAATTTATATATGGCAAAACCCTAATTACGGGTTTAGAATGCCGTAATCAGATGTTCGTTTTTTCGAATATTACATTCCACCCCTCACGAAAAATTTCGTCCCGAAATTTGTATACCTTAGAAAACAAATCGGGTATCGTTCTTTATCGCTTCTTCAAGTTCCCACGTGGCTTCTTCTCGTCCGTGGTGTCTCCACAAAGACTTTGACTAACTGAATTGACTTGCTCGCACTGTTGGACTTTATAGTCGAGGATTGCCATTGGTTCCTCTTCGTAGCTCATGTCGGGCTTGAGAATCACGCCGCCTTGGTGGATCACGTGCTTAGGATCTTGAACGATTTTCGCAATTGCGACACGTGAAAACATTATGCACATTTCCTAGGTTTGGCGGAAGAGCCAACCTATAAGCCATCGGACCTATTCTCTCTAGATCTCATATGGTCCTATAAAGCGGGTCTCAACTTCCTTTAGTCCGAAATCGACGATCCTTTTGATGGAGAGACCTTAAGGAACACTTTGTCTCCATCTTCAAATCGTAGTTCGGATCTCACGCAGATCAGTAAGATTTTTGCCTATCTTGAGCCTCTTTGATTCTCATCCTAATTTGTCGGACGATCTCGATCATCTCGCTCACCGCATCAGCCCTATAACTTTTCTCTCACCGACTTCATCCCAATAAAGCGTGATCTACACTTTTGCCATACAAGGCTTCAGATGGGGCCATGCCGATCGTCGCAGTAGCTATTGTTGTAGGAAAACTCAATCGACGTAAAATATCTTCCCATTTTTCACCTCGGTCCAATATTACCGTTCTAAGCATATCCTCTAACGTTTGGATCGCTCTTTCCGATTGCCCATCGTTTGTGGACGAAACGCCGATTGAAATCGAGTTTAGTTCCCAATTCTCTTTGCAAACTAATCCGTAACTGGATGTGAATTTGGAGTCTCGATCGAGGTAATAGATTTTGGCACTCTATGTAATCGTATAATTTCCTTAACGCATACCGCCAACTTATCGATCCATAAGTGCTTTGAATAGGTAGAAAGTGGGCACTTTTGGTAAGTCTATCCACAATTACACATATGGTCGTGTTTCTCTTTTCGATTTGGGTAAGCTTGTAACGAATCCATCGTTATATCGTCCCATTTCCACTGTGGATTTCCAATGGTTGCAACTTTCCGTAAGGTCGCTGATGTAACGCTTCATTGCTGGCAAACAAGACAATGTTCTACAAAAGAGGCTACGCCTCGCTTTCATGCCTTCCCACCAAAACTTTTCCTTCGTGTCTGGTACATTTTGTACCGCTGGGTGGGTGGTGTAGGTGTATCGCGAGCCTCACTCAGATTTCATTTGAAGCTCACCATCGTGACGATATCCTACCTTCATACAATAAGGCGTTGTCGCGCCTCTTGGAATTTCTTAAATCCTCCAGACCTTATCCTTTGTCTGATCTTTTCTAACTTTTCCTCCATCCTTTGTCTCTCGACAATTCTTTTTCTTAGATCAGATGTCAGTGTGAGTGTAGCGATACAGCTCACAATTGTCTCGGGTGGTTCAACCAGTTCAATCCTCATTCTTCCAAACTCTTCAACGAGTTTTTCCTCTTGTATGAAGAGACATCCTAACTTGGTACGGCTTTTGCGACTCAAGGCATCGCCTACTACATTCGCTTTGCCCGGGTGGTAGTTAATACCACAGTCGTAATCTTTACTAATTCAAGCCATCTTCTTTGTCTCATATTCAAATCTCGTTGTTCGAAGAAATACTTCAAACTTTTGTGGTCCGTGAAGATCTCACATCTCACACCATAGAGATGGTGTCTCCAAATTTTCAAAGGCATGAACTACATTTGCTAATTCTAAATCGTGGGTTGGGTAATTCACTCGTGGGGTATGAGTTGTCGGATGCATAAGCTATCACTTTTCCTTCTTGCATCAAAACACAACCTACCCAATCTTAGATGCGTCAGATAGACCACATACCCTTTGTCTCGCTTCGAACCGCTAGATCGTGCACCGTCAATTTTCCTTAAGTATTTGGAAACTCGCCTCGCACTCATCACCCAATTGAACTTGATTCCTTCCAAGTAGTTGGGTTATCGCCTTGCAATTTTGGAGAATCCTTCATGAACCTCCTATAGTAACCAGCTAATCCTAGGAAACTTCTAACTCGTGGTCAATCTTTGGTGATTTCCATTCTTGCACGGCCTCTACTTTGGTCGGATCTACTTTATACCTTCACAGACACGATGTGTCCATGGAACATAACTTCCTTCACCAAAACTCACATTTGCTAAACTTAGCAAAGAGTCTTTCATCTCTCAAGGTTTGCAAAACCGTTCTTAGATGTTCCATATGATCCTCTTCGTTCTTTGAATAAATAAGGATATCATCTATGAAGACCAAAACAAATTTATCCAGATATGGATGAAATACTCTGTTCATGAGGTCCATGAATACGGCTGGTGCATTGGTTAATCCGAATGGCATAACTATGAACTCATAGTGGCCATATCTGGTTCGGAATGCGCCTTAGGTACATCCTCGATCAGATTTTCACCGATGGTATCCCGACTTAAGATCAATTTTAGAGAATACACCCGCCTCGCAATTGATCAAACAGTCATCAATTCGGGTAAAGGGTATTTGTTCTTTAGTGTCATCTTATTTAGCTCTCTATAATCGATGCACATCCTCAAAGAATCATCCTTTTCTTAACAAACAAAACAGCGCCCCCCAAGGTGAAACACTGCCTAATGAATCCTAGATCCAAAAGCTCTTGGATTTGAATTTTCGCCTCCAACTCCTTTGGGGCCATCCTATAGGCGCCTTCGACCTTGGGGCTGATCCGGCTCCAAGTCGATGGTAAACTCTAGTTGTCTATCGTGAGGCGAGCCTGGTAGATTTTCGGAAATACGCCAAAATTCTTCGACAACTTCAATGTCTTCTACCCGTGCTTCGGGTTTATCCTCTTTGTTCAAACAAACCAAGAATGCATGGAATCCTTTCTCGTTCATCATCCTCCTAGCTTGTAGTGCCGATACGATCGAATCCTTCTCCCATGTCGATCCCGTGGAAATGCGTAGCTTTTTGTCGTGAAAGTGAAACGAAATTTTCCTTTCCTTACAGAGAATCGTGGAATGGTTCTTAGCTAACCACCATTCCTAGGATTAAGTCTACATCGTCCATGGGTATTATGTTTAGATTTTCACCGTAACCTTAAGTGATCCTAATGTCAACTCTAGGTTCGAGCAAAAGTGTGTAACGACCATAATCCCTCCTATAGGCGATGAGATTCTCATATCCCGGCTTGACTTTTCGCACCTAAGGCCCAAAGATTTCACGCATGATTTTGCAATAAAAGAATGCGAAGCACCCATATCGAATAAAGATTATAATGTAGGTTGAGGAGAACTCCCATACCGCCAAGTTTCTTGGTTTTGTTCGCTCGCCTCCTACGCAGCGCGTAGGCTCGCCTCGAGCCTACCGAGGCCGACGGGCGCTGGGTCCTCGGTTGATTCGCGGCCGCCGCCGGCTTGTTGCGCCGCCGACGTTGGCGCGGTGGTTGCCGCCTGTTGTTGTTGAGGCGGTGGCTGCCGCTGCTGTTGCGGGGTTGTTGTTGCGTTGTCGCCATTGTGGTTGCCGCACCACCGCTGGGGTTGTTGCCACCGGAGTTCTTTGGGTTGGGGTTGAAACTGTTTTGGCGGCCGTGGTTGAAGTCAGATAGCCCTTAATGGTCGAGCATTTCCCGCTGGTTCGCCTTATATCCGAACGTGACACCGGGCAATTGTTGGCGAATGCCCGTTGCCCCGCACTTGTAACAACACCACGTTTGCCGTGCACACACCCTTGTGTGCTCTATGGCATCTAGGCACCGAGGTGCCCTCGACTGCTCCTCGTGGTCCCCTTGCCGTGGAGCATAAGTCGCTCTCTTCCGCCTTTGTCCTTGCGGCGCGCGTTTCTTCACACGGGCGCTAGTGACTTGCGCCCCATAGCTCCCGCGGTTGTTATTCCAGCGGTTGGGTTCCCATTTCCTTTCCTCTATCCAACGATTGTGTCCGAGACGACACCGACTTATTCTCGGTCATGGCCTCAATATCTAAAGCTCGTGCGAGAGCTTCAGTAGGATAGGTCTCCATGGTCGGCAAGAGACATGCGATCTCCGCCTTAGCCCCGACCGAACTTTTCCAACATTTTCAAGTCGGTGTCCACCGTTCGGTGCATATCTCGACATCTCGCAGAAGTGCGATCATAGTCGATCACGATCATCCTTTTTGTTTTAGCAGAAAAAATTCCGCCCTTCTTCCTCTTATAGCTTTTAGGATGTACTTTTCATACAGCCCTCTCAAGTCCTCCTGGAGAACTCCTCCGGTTGCTGCTCAAGAGTGAAGGTCTTCTTTCCGCCTCCCACCGTAAGTCACCGGTCCTATCACCGAAGGTAACACACGACACCCTTTCCCGTGCCGTGCATCTTAAGAAGGTAAAACTGCTCAATGGCTCTAACCCATTGCTCGGCTTCTTCCGGTTGTTCTTCCCGTTAAAGACAGTGAGGGTTCTGCCTTAGAAACATTTCTTCGATCCCGCGATCGGGTTGAGGTGGAGGTGGTGGTTGGGGAATATCTTCCGGCTCTTGCTCGGGATTCTACCCTTCCTCTCGCCTTCCCGACCTCGACCTCCGGGTTCCCGCCTCGATTTCTTCTGAGGCATGCCGCTATAGAAAACAAGTAATCATTAGCACTTATTCTTTTCACAACCCAACATACACCAACACTATTATGGCCTTATTGTAAAACGATTCTAAATGTAATATATCACTCTTAACAAACATAACTTGCATAAAAGCCCTATCGTGGTCATGTATATATATATCCAAAATTTCGCCATAAAGTGTGATGTTCAACACCAATGGTTATACAGAAAACATAAGTCCCGCCTACACGGCCTTCCAAAAGTTAAGGTTTCTAAATCCATCACAAAAATTTAAACATAGAAAAGGAAAGACAACTAAGCTTAAACACAACAAAAAATCTATTTAAGCTTCATCCGATTCTGCGTCATGCATCTTCCCACTACTGCCCTCCTGGATCTTCCTCTTCCTGAGTCGCCCTCACCGCCGAAATATCCATGGGTAGTCCTCTAGATGGTCCCGCCCCATCGCCTTCCACCATCGGTATGTCTCGCATGGGTTAAAAGCGTTCGTCGATTCGCTCAAGCTCGTAGTCGTGGCGGATCGGGCCGTAGCCATCTGCGACATCTCGTTACCCTCATCCGTGCCGTCCGACTCAAGTGCTCGACCGGTGGTACGGCTGGGACCATAGGTGGTGGAGGTCGCATCGTGGACGCGGGTGTCCAAATGTAAGGGTGGGAATACAGCTCTCCTAAGGCTCTAGGCATGCCGCCTTCTTTGCCGGCATGCCCTCCTCGTCAAAAGAAATGGAGGCACGACCGGGTCAATCGCCCGGAACCTCTGTAGTATAGCCACTCGCGACTCATCCCGCCTGTATACTCTAGGGAGGAGGTAGGGTCCTCGGTGCTGCCCATAATGCCGTGTACACGTAAGTCGTGACTCACGAATCTAGGCAAATCTCCCACCAAGTCGTAGTCGCCCATCGCCCGGTAGATGTAATCTCCGATATCTCTGGCATATCCATCCTGTGCAGGGAGTATTGCTAGAAGGCACCTGGATGTCGTCATAATCAGCCACGCCGTGGGCTCGGGCGTCTCCAAACGCGGAGGTAATATGCCAAAACTCACCCAAGTCTTCCCAACAAGACATCCGTGGATCGATAAATACTCACCTCCTCCTCAGGGTGGGGTGGTCCAATCCTCCTCCTCGCGATATATCTCATCCCCTCCATCTGTCACGAACAAAACTAACATAAGTCAACTATCGTCATCTCAAAGCAGGCAAGGATAACTTAAACATAACATGAAGCAACTAGGTAAGGGTCAAGCAAATCTATAAGGTAGGCAACATCATAATGTACAATACATACCACAACTTACCTTCTTAATCTTACCCAAACGTATACATATAAACCAATAACATCTTAATATATGCTACGAGATCCTTATCTTATACCAAACACTCGAACTAGAGTTCAACGGACTCTATCGATTCGAGATAGAATTAGGATTCTGCTCTTCATAACAATGAAGATCGGTCTGCGTTAGAGTACGCAGTGAAACCATGCGTAAATCGGAGTCCTAACGAGAGATCTAGCTAAAACAAATTTATCTGTGCAAAGGCAGGAAATTTGCGCGATCGCGCTAAAATGTAAATCGAGACGTATGTCGACATAATACATCTACCTTTTCGGGTTTTTAAGTTGAGGCTGAACATTCTCGCCGTAAGTGACGCCTATGTCATGATTCGTGTCGATGCTCACTCATGTCAAGTAGTAAAGGAGTGTCGACGCTGCTCATCTTTAAGCGTCGAGGTCGCCTTGTTCATCCTTCTCGCCGTCTTTCGTCGCTCGAGCTCGAGGCCATCATCACTTTCATTCTTCCTATCGCTCTTTGTTCTCGTAAGGAAAAAGAAGTTCGTACTTCTATGTTCTTTCACGATATATGAACATGCTCCTTAGAGTCTAGGTTCGCCTTATGATAACATATCGCTCATCATAAACAAAATTTTGAAAGTCGAATAAGGTCTCAATTGAAAATTTTGGAAATACGATTTCAACATAACAATCATAATCAACTTATATGCATATCAAAAATGGATTCATTCATCCCATGTTGATCATTCAACTAGTACCACCATGTACTTTCATATCAATACCCGAGTACTTGCATTAGTTCCACTAAAGGTATTTTGGAAAAAAATTTCTTGCTAAACTTTCATTTTCATCATAAAAATTTTCATAATAACCAAATCTTTCAAAAGTTCTTCCAACTTGCTCAACATGTAAAAATTTCCATTTCATGGTTTTGAGAAAGAAATGCAGTTACCTTTTTCCCGGCTGAGCTCGATGTGATGGAGTGTTGAGGGGAGTCAGTAGGTTACTAGAAGTCCAGTGACTCGACCTAGACTTAGAATAAAAAGGATTTTGGGTTTACAAAGAGCAACAATGCTCTGATACCACTCTGTCACGCCCCGCTCCGGACGGCCCAGACTAGAGGGTGACTAATACTAGAATAGTATTATAGACAAATCGACTAAGATAAGGGTCCACATCGATATAAACTAGCAAGTTTAATAGGCATGATATAATAATTCGATAGTTAAAGGTTTAGCCATCGACCCAAAGATTAAACAAGGATCCGATGGACCTCAATAGTACAAACAAGAAACATAATGTAAAAGAGTTTAGAGTTTAGCAATGAAAGTGTGTGAATACATATATGATGATATGTATTCAAGGTGAAAACCAAATCCTAAATAAATGTACCAAGGACACTAGACTCCTCAACACACCTCCATCATCACCATGAGAGCTCAATCGCACATTTAAAACAAACATGCGGGCTAAGTACAAGAAATTGCACTCGGTGGACTTATGCCGAAAACATTTGATGATATTTGAATTTACGCCAATATCGAGTAAGTCACAAGTGGTTTTAGTTAGAAATGCCTCAGGCTTACCAAATCATTTTCGGTCAGTAAACATAGCTCGCCGAGCATTTTCTTGGTGTGTATGGTCCGTATCTCATAGTCTGATACATAATAATAATAATAATAATAAATAATAAACGCCGAGAGTGAGCCTCCCATCTACGACGCCGTGACCGCCGTAATCCCATACAACAGACAATCATCTCTGCGAGCATATGTTAACACAACGATAGTTCCAACGCTCACGCCAATCCTAGCTGTGCATTTATCATCCGGCACAGACCCGACATTTAAAAGGTCATGCTACCACAACAAATGATATAATAGTTCCAACCATCTCCACAGCCCTACCCGGGCATAACAGATAGGATCCATACACAAAACGAAATATTTTTGGCAGGTAATGCAGTAAACATTTGATAACAGTTGTAGAATAAGTACTGTAAATAAACTCATTTTTGGAATAAACAGTAAAGCAAAACTTAGTGGGTGAGAAAAGGCCCACATTTTGAAGATAAGAAGCCCACATTAGTGAGGTAAGAAAAGGAGCCCACCTTGACTATGGTTCGTTGTAAAGCGAGTCCTAGGTTTGTTCGTACGCCGTAATCCCGTTGCTCGCTTTGCGTCCACACCTTTATGAAAAGTGAGGTTTCGAGACGTCGCTCGTTTCTTCGAGACTTTCAAAAGATAACTTCGATATTTTATATCTACGTGAATTGAATTCCTCAAATGAATTCGATATGCTTTCAAATACGTTATTTAACCGAATTGTTCTCATTCCCAGAGACGCTCAACTATTTGATGCTCAACGCCTTCGCTTAAACGCTTTAACGTATGAGCACGTCGCTCGATATAAGGATTTCATTTGTGAAACTTTCTCGCTAATGAGGTATTATACTCAATTAGCACATCTTACGCGCGATTGGCGATTTATCGAACGATAATCGCACGCTTGACTTTAAAAGTCAATGAAGTCAACATGGTCAACAAAGTCAACGATTTTGACTTTCAAATAGTAATTTCTTACTATTTCGTTTTATAAATCGAATTTTGATCGATTTGAAAACGTAAAGTCCTATTCTCGATTTATCACGTAAATCAAGGACTTATAAATAATTTCGCATTTATTAAACCTTTAATAATTAGAAATGCGATTTTCGATTTTAAAACGTTAACAACCTAACGTTTGTGTTAAACATAGTAAACTATGTTTATAAAATTTTGTAAATTCCAAAATATGTCCGTAATATAAGTAGACATATATTTTATTAATAAACTGAATTAAAAGGATTTTAAACCCTTTTAATTATCGAAAATTTCGATAATTAGCTTAAAATACTAAATGCCTTTTGAAATTTTTTCTAAATTAATATAGTGTATTATTATACACTATGGTCCGTAATATGAATTTATAAGATCCATATGATATTGTTTGTCATTTATTAGTATATTTACATATATATACATTTCGTAATTCCATATAATATGGAATAATTATCCAAAATTCCCAAAATTAATATACACATAGTATAATATCCCAACATCAACATATATGTAATAACCCGCAGTTTTTAACAACCTAATTACGGCCTTTAAAACCCGTAGAAATAAAATTTTGCCGTGAAATCAAATCGATATGAAATCGAATATGATTTCAATTCTTTACAAAGGAAAATTTCTGTTACACACTCACTCAAGTTAGTGAAGGAAAGAAATCGAAAGTTCTAACTTTTATCGGCGTACATTTTAACGTCGAATGCATATCGACTATTCAAATGTCACGATATTTCTTAAGCAATCAAGTTGGAATTATATTCCATTATTAATGGAATATTTTTATAATGGGATTACAGTATTTATGACCATTTTAAAGATGAGTCGATACGTAACGTTTTGAGACGCTTTCAAACGCCAACGCTAGAGATAAGACGAAAGATGGTTTTAATGATCAAGAAACTTTAGGAAATTATTTCCTATGATATTTTTATGATATTACAGTACTAATAAGCATTTATTTAATGCTTGAACATTAGAATGAATAAAAAGCTCAACCTTAGTTTCGAAAACCCTAATATTATGAAATTAGGGTTTTCTTCGAAAATTTTTGCTCTAACTAATTATCCTATGCTATAATTATTATTTAAATTATATAACAAGGTGCACAAACTCATGAATGACATGAAATAAAATTTCTAAACTATGATCAACCCAAATGGCCGATAGCCATTTATTTTGTGCATAAGTTGAATTATTTTCTTCCCTTATACTATTTAATTAACCTATGATATTAAATATCATCTAAATCATAAACTATGATTTATATATCTATGATTAGCATGAAATAAGAATTTTAACCTAAGGTATGGCCTAATGGCCGAGAGCTATTTTCATTTTTGTACAATGTTGAGTTAATTCATTTTCTCCACTCTTGCATTATAATTATATATAATGTATACATATTCAGATTTTTGTGGGAGTCTCCCACTATATATGTATATATATTTTAGCTATTTCCAAGATATTATGTAAGCACTAATGATTGGGAACCCATTAGTGAATAAAATAGCATTAAAATATGAAGGGTCTCTTGTGTGTATTGGGGAAGAGGGACCGAGAGTGAGGGGTGTATAGGGGTGGGTTGCCTCAGTTTTTTTTTCATTATTCATCCATACACAAACACCCCAACACTCCAACTACCTTTTCTCTCCAAAACCTCTCACCTCTCTCAAGAACATCTTCTTCCTCCCCATTTTCTCGCAACTGAATGAGAGTTTCTTCCTCCAAGCTTTAATTTTCTTCCTTCCATCTCCCATACAACACCTCCATACCTTGTATAGTGTACCATTAATCCATATCACCAAGGTAGGTGGCGATCAAGAGCTTGTTGTTCTTAAAAATTTCGAAGAAATGGTCTAGAGCATCGCATGTGTTCTTGATGATCTTTGTTGGAAATTCTTTGCTATCGCATGTGTGTTGATGATAGGAATAAGAATTTTATATGCTCTTCTTTTAAAGTATATTGCATGTGAGTTTTGTTTCAAAAACTTTCGAATCTATGGCTATGTTGAGTGTTAAGAATATGTAACATGATGTTTTGAAACTTAGATTATGTTTTAAGAATTTATTTGTCACGACCCCCATGGGATAACTTGGAGAGGCGGACTAATACTAAGGATAGTATTTATAGATATGAATGACTGCCACAAAAGGGCATATCATGTGAGAAAGTAGAACTTAAGCTTAAACATATACTTATAACATTTCAGTTCAAAAGGGGTTTAGCCGACAGATCCAAAGAATGTGACGATCTGAAGGACCTCATAGTTCACATTATTTTATAATCCAACATGAAAATAAAACAGTTCAGAGTTTGCAGCGGAAAGAGTGTGAATACATATATGACGATATGTATTGAGGTTATCCATTTCTAACGAACATCAAGGACATACGGCTTTCTCAACACTTCTCCATCATCAAGAATCGAGCTCAACTGCACATTTAAAACAAACATGCGGGGCTAAGTACAAAATTTGTACCCGGTGGACTTATGCGAAAACATTTCATTTTCGTTTAATTACTACTTGATATAGTGGTAAGACACAAGAGGTTTTATTTGAAAATGCCTTGGCTTACTAAAATATTTTCTTGAGTTTATAAAAGTTGCTTGCGGCGTTTTCTTGGTGTCGTGATCCATATCCCTTATTATCATGTCATCACATTATCATAGTCGAAAGTCGTGAAGGAGGCCTCCCTACGACCCGTGACCGCCGTGAATTGTCCTTACAAAGACACACGGTCACCATCGGTGTACACGTTAATCCTAGCGGTATAAGCCTTGGCATAGGATCCGATATCGATTTTCATTCATGAGTTGGGAATAACCCATCAACATCACCTCATACATGGATAGGATACAACATACAAAACGTAAACATTTTGGCAGGTAATCATTTAAAAATTTTAGCATTTGTTGAAAAGTACTGTAAACAAGACAGTTGAAAAGAGCAGCAAAGTTTTTCTGTTTTAGTAATAAAGCCCACCTGGAAATTATTGTTCGTCTTTATCGTTTTCCTTTCTCGTCAACGTCCAGCTGGTGCGTCAGCGTCCACACCTTTATATAAAAAGGATGCTTTAGTACGTCGTTCACGTAGTTCGAGACTTATTAAGTCTTATAAGATAATTCGATATTTCATATCGACGCGAATTGAATTCCTTAATGAATTTAATTCGTTTCTCAGTCGCGTACCAAATTAACATTTCTCGTTCTTGAGAGAAAGCGAGATATGTGTTATAAATGACCAATTTACCCTCTTAGTAAATGATCCAGCGTTTTCTCCGTTTTCGATTTCATGTCTTTTAACATGAAATCTTTTCATATTAACGTGATATCATTAGTAAATGATCGTCTTACGCGTATTTGCGTATTTATCGAACGTCTTTAAATGCGTTGATTTCAAAAGTCGACAATTTTGACTTTTCCTTAGTAATTTAATTACTAAGTCTTATTTTAACATTACATTATTTCAAAATCAATTTCCAATTGATTTCTTTTTATAAACTGTTTTAATATGTTTAAAATAATTTTAAACATATAATTCATTATAAATAATGAATTTAAGGATTAAAAATCCTTATTTCTATTTTAAAATAGCTCATGGCTATTTTGAATTTTGTCACCCAAATATTTTGAAAATTGTCCATAATTTCTAAATATGTCTAAAATAATATTTAGACATATAATTTATTAATAAACATGATTTAAAAGGATTTAAAATCCTTAAAATCCTTAAACAGTTCGGTAATTACATTAATTTACAAACAATGTCCAAAAATTTTTCTAATATTATATAGTGTATTAAAATACACTATGGTCATTAATATGACATAATATTACTCAACCATTGTTCAATCATCACTTTAACATTAATATTAGGTCTCGGCATTTATAGATAAATGCTTAATAATTTTGCTAAAATTCTAATAAATTAATATAAGGTCTAAACATTAATCTATGACATTTGTATGTCATATAAGTCATGATATAACATTTATATACCCTATAAATGGTATATAAGCTTTTAAATTTGTTTCACTAAGTACATCAAACAATTTTATAAAATTTTCAAACAATTATTATATGCTTATATATTATAGTGTAACAATGTAACACCATAATATATATCAAGAACAAATTTTATTCATCACCAAAATTAGCTCAAGGCTTTGGTTTATTTGAACCAAATTTGTAATTGATTTATAAAATTCTAACAAAACATAGGATGTTTAATTCATATTCTAGATCACTAAAACACTATTGCATGTTATAAATTAAAATCACACATTAACATATACTAATGCACACCTCACGGTTCCTTTGAAAAAAAATAGATAGGATTTTTCTAAAATTCCAAGCAATTGGCTATAGATTCACATGGTATCATAGATCAATTATATGAAATTGCATGTCATGAAATAAATTCACACATTAATATATAAATATATACATGTTCGACTTTTTTTGAAAAAATAGCATAGGTTATTCCAAAAATGCCAAATAAATTTCCATGTACTCTCAATACATCATAGATCAATAATTCCACTTTGCATGTACAAATCAAAATCATACATCCACCCATTTTTTTCCTTATGCTTTCGGTTTCACTAAGAACATTGGTATAGATTTTTTTTTTGTAATTTTCAATTAAATATCATGGACACATATAACATTATAAAGTATAATTTCATGCTCCAATATTACCCCAAAGCTCTCGGCTCCTTTCAAAAAAATTTTATACATTTTTGAATAAATTTTAAAATATGATCCAAGCTTCAAAAACATGTTACAAAATCATAGAACCTAAGATAGCTATAGGTTCGAAAATTTTTGGGACTAAAACATACATGCAATACATTTTGAAAACAAGAACACCTATCTACATACTTCTCATCATTTACATACATGCAATAGCAAAACATTATCAACAAAGTTCTTGAGAACACATGCGATAACTTAAGCTATGTTTGAAAAATTTTCAAAGGTTCAAGAACAACCAAGCCTTGGATCGACACCTACCTTGTTGGTATAGCTTAAGTGAACAAGGTACAAGGTATGGATGTGTGGTATAGAAGAGAGAAGAAGAAATGAAGCTTGGAGAAGAAGAGGAGCTTTCGGCTATGGCTGAAAAATGGAGAAGGAAGAGAGAGTTTTGAGAGTGTTAGAGAGAGAGGTGAGTGGTTTGGAGAGAGATGAGTGTGAGATGTTTGAGTGTAGAGTGAAGAATGACACAAAAATCTGAAAATATTCCCCTTATTCCCCTCACTCGGCCATCTCTCACTTGCACACCTGATGGACTCTTGACTTATAATACTATTTTATTACCTAATGGGTTCCCAATCATTAGTGCTTATACAAGATATCTTGGAAATAGGTAAAGTATATGTATTTGGTGGGAGACTCAAGTATAAAATCTGAATTTATACATACATGCATGCAAATGTGGGTTAAATGAAACAATTAGCATTTATATATATACATATATAGTTCTCGACTTTTTGGAAGAACTATAGGATAAAATTCATATTTCATGCTAATCTTAGATATGTAGATCATAATATATAATTTAGATGATATTTAATATCATAGGTTAATAGCATAAGTGAAGAAAACAAAATAATCCAACCTTGTGTACAAGAATGAACTATCGGCTATTTGGACAATTCATAGGTTAAAAATTTCATTTCATGTCACTAATAGGTATATACACTTTGGTATATAAATTATATGATAATTATATCATAGGATAATTAGAAGAGCATTTAATTTGAAGAAACCCTAATTTGAATAATTAGGGTTTTCAAATCGATTTTGATATAAAAATTAATTCAAATGTTCAAGCATTAATAAAATGCTTATTAGTACTTTAATATCATAAAAATACCATAAGAAATAATTTCCTAAAGTTTCTTGATCACTAAAACCATCGTTCATCTTATCTCTAGCGTTGGCGTTTGAAAGCGTCTCAAACGCCACGTGTCGACTCATCTTTAAAATGGTCGTAAATACTGTAATCTCATTATAAAATATTCCATTCACAATGGAATATAATTCCAACTTGATTGCTTAAGAAAAGTCGTGACATTTCAGCGATCGATATGCGTTCGACGTTTAAAATGTCTTAGATAGAAGTTAGAACTTTCAATTTCTTATCACTCACTAAATTGGTGGTGAGTAATAGGAAATTGTTCCTTGTAAACAATTGAAATCTTACTTGATTTCATATGTGATTTGATTTCACGGCAAAATTTTATTTTACGGGTTTTAAAGACCGTAATTAGGCTTTTAAAGCTGGGTTATTACATCCTACCCCTTAAAAGAAATTTAGTCCGAAATTTATATACCTTAAAAGAATAAGCGGGGTATTGTTCCTTCATTGTATCCTCTAGCTCCCACGTAGCTTCTTGCTCGTGATGATTCCACAGTACTTTGACCAGTGAAATTGATTTGTTCCTCAGTTGTTGAACTTTATGGTCTAGTATTGCGATAGGCTCTTCTTCATAACTCATATCTGGATTTAGAACTACGTCGTTTTGACGGATCACGTGTTTTGGATCGTATACATATTTCCTTAGTTGAGATACGTGAAAAACATTATGCACATTTCCCAAGTTGGGCGGAAGAGCCAACTTATAGGCTACTGAGCCTATTCTTTCTAGGATCTCATATGGTCCTATGTAGCGGGGTCTTAGTTTTCCTTTCACACCAAATCTCGTGATCCCCTTCGATGGAGAGACTTTGAGAAATACTTTGTCTCCAACTTTGAAAAGCAGCTCCGATCTACGCGTATCAGCGTAAGATTTCTGTCTGTCTTGAGCTTCCTTGATTCTTTGCCGAATCTGTCGGACGATTTCAATCATTTCATTCACCGCTTCTGGCCCTACTATTTTCCTTTCACCTACTTCATCCCAATAAAGTGGTGATCTACATTTCTTGCCATACAAAGCTTCATATGGGGCCATATCAATCGTCGCTTGATAACTATTATTATAGGCAAACTCAATAAGAGGTAAAATGTCTTCCCATTTCGCACCTCGATCTAGTACTACGGTTCTCAGCATATCTTCCAGAGTTTGGATTGTCCTTTCTGACTGCCCATCGGTTTGTGGGTGAAATCTTTGTCTTGAAGTTTAACCTTGTTCCAGCTCTTTTGCGTGCTCGTCAAAATTTCGATGTGAACTTGAGTCTCTATCGATGTAATGGATTTTGGTACTCCATGTAGTCGTACTACTTCCTTTACATATATTTGGGCTAGTCTATCACTCCATATGTATTTTGAATTGGTGAAAGTGGCGCTTGGTGAGTCTATCCACTATTACCCGTATGGTAGTGTTTCCTTTTCGAGACTTGGGTAAATCCGTGTGAAATCCATCGTTATTTCGTCCCATTTCCATTCGGTATACCCAGCGGTTGTAACTTCCGTAGGAACGTTGGTGTAAAGCTTTTACCTGTTGGCAAACAAGGCAACGTTCTCTGAAAGAAGCTATGTCTCGTTTCATGCCTTCCCACCAGAATTTCTCTTTTAGGTCTTGGTACATCTTCGTACTGCCTGGGTGGGCGGTATAAGGTGTATCATGAGCTTCACTCATTATGTTGTTCCGAATCTCAGCATCATCTGGAACACATATCCTTCCTTTGAACATTAAGGCATTATCGATGTTTCACGGAAATTTTCAATTCATGATTCTCACTCTTTCTCTTATCTTTTCCAACTTTTCCTCAATCCTTTGTCTCTCAATGATCCTTTTTCTTAGATCATGTATCATGGTGAGAGTAGCGATGTAGTTCGTGATCGTCTCTGGTTGTTCAACCAATTCAACTCTCAATTTGTTAAACTCCTCAATGAGTTTATCTTCTCGTGTAGGAGACATCCTAATTTAGTTTGATTTTTACGACTTAAGGCGTCGGCTACTATGTTCGCTTTACGGGTGATAGTTAATACCGCGATCGTAATCTTTTACTAGTTCGAGCCATCTTCTCTGCCTCATGTTTAGATCTCTTTGCTCGAAGAAGTATTTCAAACTTTTATGATCTGTATAAGATTTCGCATCTCACTCCGTAGAGATGGTGTCTCCATATTTTCAGTGCATGAACCACTGCTGCTAATTCTAAATCATGTGTGGGATAATTCAGCTCATGTGGTCTAAGTTGCCGTGACGCGTAAGCTATTACTTTTCCTTCTTGCATCAAGACGCATCCTAGTCCATTCTTCGAGGCGTCAGTATAAACCACATATTCCTTATCTGATTCCGGGACTGCTAACACTGGTGCACTTGTTAACCTTTCCTTGAGTTCTTGAAAACTCGCCTCACATTCCTCGGTCCAAGTGTATTTAACTCCTTTCAAGTAATTGGGTCATTGGTCTTGCTATTTTGGAGAATCCTCAATGAATCTCCTATAATAACCATTAACCTAGAAAACTCGGATCTCATTACGAGTTCGCGGTGATTTCCATTCTTACCTTCTTCCACTTTGGTTTGGATCACTTTGATTCCATCGCCAGACACGATGTGTCCTAGGAACATTACTTCCTTGACGAGTCGCATTTCTTGAACTTAGCAAACAATCTTTCATTTCTCAAAGTTTGTAACACCATTCTTAGATGTTCCTTATGGTCTTCCTCATTTTCGAATAGATGAGGATGTCATCTATGAAAACCAGTACAAACTTGTCTAAATACGGATGAAACACTCGGTTCATGAGGTCCATAAACACATTGGTGCATTAGTTAATCCGAATGGCATAACTACAAATTCATAATGGCCATATCTTGTTCGGAATGCAGTTTTAGCTATGTCTTCAGGTCGTACCTTGAGTTGATGGTACCCTGATTTGAGATCAATTTTTGAAAATATGCCTGCTCCTCTCAATTGATCGAATAAATCGTCGATTCTTGGTAAAGGATATTTATTCTTGAGCGTCATCTTGTTCAGCTCCCGATAGTCTATACACATTCTCAAGGATCCATCCTTTTTCTTGACGAACAAAACAGGCGCTCCCCAAGGCGAAACACTAGGTCTAATGAAACCTAGGTCCAACAGTTCTTGAAGTTGGATTTTCAGTTCTTCCAATTCCTTTGGGGCCATTCGGTAGGGTGCTTTTGACACTGGAGCCGATCCTGGTTCCAAGTCAATGGTAAATTCCAATTGTCTATCAGGAGGTAATCCTGGTAGGTCCTTCGGAAATACATCTGAAAATTCCTTAACAATTTCAATATCTTCTATCTTCAGTTCCGGCTTTTCTTCTCCGTTCAGGTAAACGAGAAAAGCATGGTATCCTTTCTTATTCATCATGTTCCTTGCCTTCAATGCGGACACAATTGGGACTCTCTTCCCATCTCGATTCCATGGAAATCGTTGCTTCTTGCCGGAAAATGAAATGATATTTTCCTTTCCTTGCAAAGAATCGTGGAGTGGTTTGCGCTAACGATCCATTCCTAGGATTATATCTACGTCACCCATGGGTATTATGTTCAAGTTATTTGCGTAACCCTAAGTGATCCTAAGTTCGACTCTAGGTTCGGCGAAATGTAATGATCATAATTCCGCCTATAGGTGAAGAGATTCTCATATCTGATTTGCCTTTGTTGCACTAAGTCCCAGCGGATCTCGCATGATTTTGCTATAAAGAGTCGAAGCACCGTGTCGAACAATACTATAACAGCATGTTGAGAAGGATTCCCATACCGCGGGTTTCCTGGTCCTGCTCGTTTTGTTGCCGATGCAAAGCATACGCTCTAGCTTGAGGTAGCTCGGTGACGTGGTGCTTGCCTTTCTTTGAAATTTATTCTTTGTTATGCAGGCTGTTGCCGACGTTGCCGTAGTGGTTCTTGTCTTCGTTCTTTGGGGTGGTTGCCCTTCTTTGTTGTGGTATTGTTGTTGTGGTATTCTGCATTTGTTGTGGGGTTGTTGCCATTGTTGGGGCTGTAGTTCTTTGTTGAGGTTGGGGCTGAAATTGGATAGCCCTCGGCGGTTGGACATTACTGGGTTGGTTCGGCCTTACAATTGTTTCGAGCGTATCCCGGACGAAATTTCGTAATGTCCTTCATACCGCACCTAAAGCAGTTTCATCGCCCGCCATGCACATCCCGTGTGCATCTTTCGGCATTTTGGGCGCGGAAGAGCCCTTGTTGCTCTTGTAGTCCCTTCTTTGGAGGAATAAAAGTGGCTTCCTCCATCCTTGCCCTTGGTTTCTTGAGTTCCCGCCATTCTTTGCTTGTTACCTTTGTTTTCAAAACTTCCCTGCTACTATTACCAAAACTAGCATCCCACTTTCTCTTTCCTCTATCCATAGTATTACGCATTTGTCGATCTCGACTTATCATCGGCATTCTTTGCCTCAATGTCAAAGCCGAGTGTAAGAGCCTCGATTATAAGTCATGTCTCCAAGACCGGTGAGAGACATTCTTATTTACCGCCTTAACCCGGATCTAAATTTTCCGCCATCTTTAAATCCGTGTCCACTTGATCCAGTGCATATCTAGACATTTCGCAAAAAGTGCGATCGTAATCGGTTACCGACATCTTTTCCTGCTTTAACAAGAAGAATTCATGTTCTTTCTTTTTCTTGTAACTCTTTGGTACATATTTATCATACACTTCCCTTTTAAAATCTTCCCAGGTCAACTCTTCCATCTGCTCTGCTGTGAAAGTTTTCTTCGGCCTCCCACCGTGAAGTCAAGAGTCCATTTAAGCCGAAAGCTACACGATAGTCTTTCTTGGGTTGTGCACCTTAGAAAAGTGAAAATTCTCTCGATGGTTCTCATCCATCGCGGCATCTTGGGACTACCTTTCCCATTGAAAGTTGGAGGTTTTGTCTTAAAACAATTCCTCTATCCTGCGGTCGGGTTGAGGTGGAGGTGGTTGATGCAGACTTGTTCCTCCTATTCGGAGTTCTACCTCGTCTCCTAGGTGCGCCTCTGCCTCTTATTTCTCGTTAGGGGTCTTGTCTAGGAGGCGTTACATTGCGTAAAATATATCATTAGCATCATGTATCATTTTTATAACTTGAATATGTACAAATTCATTTCTTTGCCTTTTTAGAATCGATAACTTAAATAAAACATTTCATTCTTATCATACATGAATTTGTTGCAAAAGCTTTCTTGAATCACACATACATACAATTGCAACAGCACTATAGATAACGTACTTTGCAAACACAAGTCCTTACATCCAAGATTACTTACATACTTGCTTCCAAAAATGCTTCAAAAGAAAAGGCCCATACACATATTGGCCTTAAGGCTTTACAAAAATTAAAATCATACACAATGGCTTTATAGCCTTACAAAAATTCAGTTTTCCCCACTGTTCAAGTTTCAAAAGCATAATTAAAACATACATAAAAATAAATAACATGATCCTTCAAATTTTACATCAACATTACTAGCTACATCAACTCCTAGAATCTTCCTCATCTTCTTGGGATCCTCTTCCTCCTAAATCGAGTCATCAACTGGCCATATGCTCTAGAGGGTCCAGCTCCATTACTCTCTACCATCGGGATATCGCGCAGTGGACCATAATCCACACGGATCGGGCTGTAACTGTCGTGGATGGGATTATACCCATCAAGAGTACCTGTCACGCTAATCCGTCTTTGTCGGCGGAAACTCTCGACTGGTGGTAGGGGTGCTGCCATCGGTGGTAAAGGCGGTAGTGGTGAGCGTGCGGATGTCCGAAAATCGAGAGGTGGGAAAGCAGGGGCTCCCAATGCTCTAGGCTAGCTGCTCAAATGCTGAACAAGTGCGCCCTCATCGATCCGATATCGAGGAACCTTGTATGTCGACTACCGTGGGACCTCGGTGTCTGACCACTCGGTGACTCGTCACGCCCAGTATATTCCGTGGAGGAGATAAGGTCCTCTCTCGGCTGCGCCATAGATGCTATATCGTCGTCAGTGGCTAATGAACTGGGTAGATCACCTACCAAGTCATATCCTCCATCATACGGTAAATGTAATCCCCGGACACCTCACGAGCATAATCTTCCCAATCACATGGAAGTATAGTAAGAAGACGCTTAATGCCGTCGTAGTCCGTCACGCCATAAACTCTCGCATTCCTCCACAACCTAAAGTAATACATCAGGAACTCTCCTAAATCCTCGCCGCACACATCCAGCTTTCCCGATGAATACGAATAGTCTCCTCGTGGGTCGGGTTAGGTCTATCCTCCTCCTTGCAATATAACGCATCTCCTCCATCTGTCACGATGAAAAACTAACCATTAGACATTACTAATACCTAATAGCAGATAGGGTAGCTTAATACTTCGATTAATCACTAGGATAAACTATTCAACCTATAACCAAACGTTCTTAACCCGTCTAGTAAACAAAACTCCTATTGCTATGTTAAACTACACGAGGTGTTATAGGTTCTTTGGTGCTATCTAAAACTCGAGCTGAACTTTACCCAGACTCTACTGTATTTGGGAGCTGGAAAAAGAGATTCTGTCCTTCATAACAAATAAAGTTCAGAACGTTAGGAATACGCAGGCGAAAACCATGCGTAAAACGGAGTCCTATCGAGAGAGTACGGTTAAAAACAAATTTACTGCGCATTGCAGAAAATTTTCGCGATTATAACGACGTTTCGAGAAGGTGCTAATAATGACAACATACGCGCTATGGCTACTGCCGACTTAGCATAACTATCACGTCCACGTCTTCAAATTGAAGTTTGCCGTTCTGCAGTCTCGGTCCACGGTCACGCAAGTTGAAATTATAGTTATGATCGCTCGTTTTAATTGTGATACAGCACCCACCTTCTTCATTCTTCATAGCCACGTTGTTTCCGATTATCTTTACGTTCCACTTTTGCCGTTCAGAATTCGAAATTAAACACATTCATGCTTCCTATCATTCTTTTGTTTTCTTTTATTATGGGAACATACTTCCTATATCGTCTACGTTCTTCTCCAGAGAATAGCATACTTTGTTATCAACATAAATTTCATAAATCGTAAACATAACATCCAAACAACATCATACTTCATTCATACATTCATCATTAATCATCATGATTCGTTTCAAACATACTTTTCAACTTAACCACTTCGTATCATTGCTATTAACTTTCAAAATTTAGAATTTTTGAAAATCTTCATTCATAACTCATCATTTCAACTTTCCTTTTTCCCTTTTACTTCAAAAATCTTTTCAAATTTGATCATCATATAAAATGTTCACTTCATAAGTTCAACAGAACTAGTTACCTTTTTCCCCGTTGAGCTCGATGTGATGGAGTGTTGAGAATAGCCAGTAGATTTTCTAGAAGTCTAGTGACTCGATTCTAGACTTAGTTTAGAAAGAAATGGGATTTCATAGAGCAACTGCTCTGATACCACTCTGTCGCGACCCCTTGGGATAACCCGGAGAGGGCGGACTAATACTAAGGATAGTATTTATAGATATGAATGAGCGCCACAAAAGGGCATATCATGAGAAAGTAGAACTTAAGCTTAAACATATACTTATAACATTTCGGTTCAAAGGGGTTTAGCCGACGGATCGAAAGAATGTGACGATCGAAGGACCTCATAGTTCACATTATTTTATAATCAACATGAAAATAAAGCAGATTCGAGTTTGCGGCGGAAGAGTGTGAATACATATATGACGATATGTATTGAGGTTATCCATTCTAACGAACATCAAGGACATACGGCTTTCTCAACACTTCTCCATCATCGAACGAGCTCAACTCGCACATTTTAAAACAAACATGCGGGGCTAAGTACAAAATTTGTACCCGGTGGACTTATGCGAAAACATTTCATTTTCATTTAATTACTCGCGATATAGTGGTAAGACTGAGGGTTTTATTTGAAAATGCCTTGTCTTACTAAAATATTTTCACGAGTTTATAAAAGTTGCTTGCTGGCGTTTTCTTGGTGTCGTGATCCATATCCCTTATTATCATGTCATCACATTATCATAGTCGAAAGTCGTGAAGGAGGCCTCTTCTACGACCCGTGACCGCCGTGAATGTCCTTACGGCCTACGGTCACCATCGGTGTACACGTTAATCTAGCGGTATAAGCGCCCGGCATAGGATCCGATATCGATTTTCATTCATAAGTTGGGAATAACCCATCAACACCACCTCATTCATGGATAGGATACAACATACAAAGCGTAAACAT
This sequence comes from Salvia rosmarinus, assembly GCA_036937905.1. NCBI lineage: Eukaryota > Viridiplantae > Streptophyta > Magnoliopsida > Lamiales > Lamiaceae > Salvia > Salvia rosmarinus. The sequence continues at coordinate 24,080,756 of CM072824.1, read as the reverse complement.
TTTGGCGGTAATCATTTAAAATTTTAGCATTTGTTGAAAATCACGTAAACAAGGCGGTTGAAAAAAGCGACAAAGTTTTTACATTTTAGTAATAAAGCCCACGGAAATTATTGTTCGTCTTTATCGTTTTCCTTTTCGTCAGCGTCCGGTGGTGCGTCGGCGTCACGCTTTATATAAAAGGATGCTTTAGTGCGTCGTTCACGTAGTTGAGACTTATTAAGTCTTATAAGATAATTCGATATTTCATATCGGCGAATTGAATTCCTTAATGAATTTAATTCGTTTCTCAGTCGCGTACCAAATTAACATTTCTCGTTCTTGAGAAAGCGAGATATGTGTTATAAATGACCAATTTACCCTCTTAGTAAATGATCCAGCGTTTTCTCACGTTTTCGATTTCATGTCTTTTAACATGAAATCTTTTCATATTAACGTGATATCATTAGTAAATGATCGTCTTACGCGTATTTGCGTATTTATCGAACGTCTTTAAATGCGTTGATTTCAAAAGTCAACAATTTTGACTTTTCCTTAGTAATTTAATTACTAAGTCTTATTTTAACATTACATTATTTGAAAATCATTTTCAATTGATTTCTTTTATAAACTGTTTTAATATGTTTAAAATAATTTTTAAACATATAATTCATTATAAATAATGAATTTAAGGATTAAAATCCTTATTTCTATTTTAAAATAGCTCACGGCTATTTTGAATTTTGTCACCCAAATATTTTGAAAATTGTCCATAATTTCTAAATATGTCTAAAATAATATTTAGACATATAATTTATTAATAAACATGATTTAAAAGGATTTAAAAATCCTTAAAAATCCTTAAACAGTTTCGGTAATTACATTAATTTACCAAACAATGTCCAAAAATTTTTCTAATATTATATAGTGTATTAAAATACACTATGGTCATTAATATGACATAATATTACTCAACCATTGTTCAATCATCACTTTAACATTAATATTAGGTCTCGGCATTTATAGATAAATGCTTAATAATTTTGCTAAAATTCTAATAAATTAATATAAGGTCTAAACATTAATCTATGACATTTGTATGTCATATAAGTCATGATATAACATTTATATACCCTATAAATGGTATATAAGCTTTCGGCTGTTTCACTAAGTACATCAAACAATTTTTATAAAATTTTCAAACAATTATTATATGCTTATATATTATAGTGTAACAATGTAACACCATAATATATATCAAGAACAAATTTTATTCATCACCAAAATTAGCTCAAGGCTTTCGGTTTATTTGAACCAAATTTGTAATTGATTTATAAAAATTCTAACAAAAACATAGGATGTTTAATTCATATTCTAGATCACTAAAACACTATTGCATGTTATAAATTAAAATCACACATTAACATATACTAATGCACACCTCACGGTTCCTTTGAAAAAAAATAGATAGGATTTTTCTAAAATTCCAAGCAATTGGCTATAGATTCACATGGTATCATAGATCAATTATATGAAATTGCATGTCATGAAATAAATTCACACATTAATATATAAATATATACATGTTCGACTTTTTTTGAAAAAATAGCATAGGTTATTCCAAAAATGCCAAATAAATTTCCATGTACTCTCAATACATCATAGATTAATAATTCCACTTTGCATGTACAAATCAAAATCATACATCCACCCATTTTTTTCCTTATGCTTTCGGTTTCACTAAGAACATTGGTATAGATTTTTTTTTGTAATTTTCAATTAAATATCATGGACACATATAACATTATAAAGTATAATTTCATGCTCCAATATTACCCCAAAGCTCTCGGCTCCTTTCAAAAAAATTTTATACATTTTTGAATAAATTTTAAAATATGATCAAGCTTCAAAACATGTTACAAAATCATAGAACCTAAGATAGCTATAGGTTCGAAAATTTTGGGACTAAAACATACATCTGATACATTTTGAAAACAAGAACACCTATCTACATACTTCTCATCATTTACATACATGCAATAGCAAAACATTATCAACAAAGTTCTTCAAGAACACATGCAATAACTTAAGCTATGTTTCGAAAAATTTTCAAAGGTTCAAGAACAACCAAGCCTTGGATCGACACCTACCTTGTTGGTATAGCTTAAGTGAACAAGGTACAAGGTATGGATGTGTGGTATAGAAGAAGAGAAGAAGAAATGAAGCTTGGAGAAGAAGAGGGAGCTTTCGGCTATGGCTGAAAAATGGAGAAGGAAGAGAGAGTTTTGAGAGTGTTAGAGAGAGAGGTGAGTGGTTTGGAGAGAGATGAGTGTGAGATGTTTGAGTGTAGAGTGAAGAATGACACAAAAATCTGAAAATATTCCCCCTTATTCCCCCCTCACTCTCGGCCATCTCTCTCACTTGCACACCTGATGGACTCTTGACTTATAATACTATTTTATTACCTAATGGGTTCCCAATCATTAGTGCTTACACAAGATATCTTGGAAATAGGTAAAGTATATGTATTTGGTGGGAGACTCAGTATAAAATCTGAATTTATACATACATGCATGCAAATGTGGGTTAAATGAAACAATTAGCATTTATATATACATATATAGTTCTCGACTTTTGGAAGAACTATAGGATAAAATTCATATTTCATGCTAATCTTAGATATGTAGATCATAATATATAATTTAGATGATATTTAATATCATAGGTTAATAGCATAAGTGAAGAAAACAAAATAATCCAACCTTGTGTACAAGAATGAACTATCGGCTATTTGGACAATTCATAGGTTAAAAATTTCATTTCATGTCACTAATAGGTATATACACTTTGGTATATAAATTATATGATAATTATATCATAGGATAATTAGGAAGAGCATTTAATTTCGAAAGAAACCCTAATTTCGAATAATTAGGGTTTTCGAAATCAGTTTTGATATAAAAATTAATTCAAATGTTCAAGCATTAATAAAATGCTTATTAGTACTTTAATATCATAAAAATACCATAAGAAATAATTTCCTAAAGTTTCTTGATCACTAAAACCATCGTTCATCTTATCTCTAGCGTTGGCGTTGAAAAGCGTCTCAAGCGCTACGTGTCGACTCATCTTTTAAAATGGTCGTAAATACCGTAATCTCATTATAAAATATTCCATTCACAATGGAATATAATTCCAACTTGATTGCTTAAGAAAAGTCGTGACATTTCAACGATCGATATCGTTCGACGTTTAAAATGTCTTCTTAGATAGAAGTTAGAACTTTCAATTTCTTATCACTCACTAAATTGGTGGTGAGTAATAGGAAATTGTTCCTTGTAAACAATTGAAATCTTACTTGATTTCATATGTGATTTGATTTCACGGCAAAATTTTATTTTACGGGTTTTAAAGACCGTAATTAGGCTTTTAAAACTGCGGGTTATTACATTATTTGAACATAGTTGAAAATGTTGTGTAATGGCCGAGACTTGAGGAAATGATTTGGAGCATGGGTTATAAATTTATGATGTTATATATGTTCTTTGTAAATTGCTTGGAAATTTTTGGAATAATTTTGTACAATTGTTTTCAAAAGAACCGAGGCATATCTATATGTCAATGTTGGTAAATGATTTTTGTTTTGAACATGCAATAGCATATTCTTGAATTATAATGTATTGAGAGTACATGGAAATTTATTTGACATTTTTGGAAGAACTATGCTATTTTTTTTTTTAAATAAGTAGAGACATATGTATATAAGTATGTTGATATAGGATTTTCATTTAAGACATGCAATGATGTTTTATTAATCTAAAATATGATTTATGCACCCTATGATTTATTTGAAAATTTTTAGAAAATCCTACCTATTTGTTTTAAGAAAGCCGAGGCTTATATATATATATATATTGATGTGTGACTTTATTTTGTAACATGCAATGGTATATTATTGGTGTTGAGTATGTTTTATGCATCCTATGTTTTTATTAGAATTTTTAAAAATCAATTACAATTTTTATTCAAATAAACCGAAAGCTTTGAGCTAAGTTTGGTGATGAATAAAATTGTTCTTGATATATTTTATAGTGTTACATTGTTACACTATAGTTTATGTGCATATTGTGATTTTGGGAAATTTTATAAAATTATTTGTTAAAGTTTACTGAAAATACCGAGAGCTATGAGGTCAATTACATGATATAACATTGTTATATAGTGGATTATGTGATATAAATATGTTATAGAATAATGTTTGGACCTTGTGTTAATTTATTGGAATTTTAGAAATTATTGGACATTTATTTTGTAAAAATGTCGAAGCCTTGTAAAATAATAAAGTGATGATTGAACAATGTTTAGTTGATCTTATGAATTATTAATGACCATAGTGTATATTAATACACTATATATTATTTGAAAAAAATTTAAACATCATTTGGTAATTTATTATAATTACCGAGAATATTTAAAGATTTTCAAGGATTTTTAAATCCTTTTAAATCGAGTTTTTTTTTAATAAATTATATGTCTAAATATTATTTTAGACATATTTGGAAAAAATTCGAAATTATTTAAGTTATAAAACTTAAAATAGCCGTGAGCTATTTTTTATTTCAATAAGAATTTTTAATCCTTAAATTCATTATTTATAATGAATTATATGTTTAAAAATTATTTTTAAACATATTAAAACAGTTTATAAAAAGAAATCAATTGGAAATTGATTTTCAAAAGAATTTAATACTAAAATAAGACTTAGTAATTAAATTACTAATGAAGAGTCAAAATTGTTGACTTTTGAAATCAACGTACGAAAGACGTTCGATAAATACGCTAATATGCGTAAGACGTATCATTTGCTAATGATATCACGTTAATATAAAAGATTTCATGTTTAAAGTCATGAAATCGAAAAGCGAGAAAACGTTGGACCATTTACCAAGAGGGTAAATTGGTCATTTATAACACATATCTCGCTTCTATCGAAGAACGAGAAATGTTAAATTGATCTGGCGTTGAGAAACTAATTAAATTCATTATGAATTCAATTCACGTCGATATGAAATATCGAATTGATTATAGACTTTGTAAGTCCGAACCACGTAAACGACGTCTTAAAGCATCCTTTTTATATAAAGGTGTGATCGACGCACCTTTTGGACATCGTGAGTAAGGAAAACATTAGAGACAATCAATAATCTCCAGGTGGGCTTTATTACCAAAATAGAACAACTTTCTTTGCTCTTTTCAACATGCCTATGTTTACGATGATTTTCAACTAATGCTAAAATTCTTTAAATGATTACCTGCCAAAATGTTTACGTTTTGTGTGTCGTATCCTATCCATGAATGATGTGATGTTGCTGGGTTATTCCCAACTTATGAATGAAAATCGATATCGGATCCTATGGGAAGCGCTTATACAGCTAGATTAACGTGTACACCGATGGTATTTGTGTCTTGTAAGGACAATTCACGGCGGTCACGGGTCGTAGAGGCGAGGCCTCCTTCACGACTTTCGACTATGATAACATGATGGAATGATAATAAGGGATATGGATCACGACACCAAGAAAATGCTCGGCAAGCAACTTTTATAAACTCATGAAAATATTTTAGTAAGACAAGGCATTTTCAAATAAAACCCTCGTGTCTTACCACTATATCAAGAGTAATTAAACGAAAATGAAATGTTTTCAGCATAAGTCCACCGGGTACAAATTTTGTACTTAGCCTCGCATGTTTGTTTTAAATGTGCGAGTTGAGCTCGCTCTTCGATGATGGAGAGTGTCGAGAAAGCCATATGTCCTTAATGTTCATTAGAATGGATAACCTCAATACATATCGTCATATATGTATTCACACACTTTCGCCGCAACTCGAACTGCTTTATTTTCACGTTGGATATTATAACAAAGTGAACTATGAAGTCTTCGATCGTTATATCCTTCGATCATTGGCAAACTCTCTCGAATCGAAATGTTATAAGTGTTTGTTTAATCTTAAGGTCTATATTCTCATATGATATGTCCCGTCGTGACGATCGTCGTATCCGTGAATACTATTCCTAGATAGTCCGCCCACTCCGGGTTATCCCGAGTGGGTCGTGACAGAGTGGTATCGAGCGGTTGCTCTTTGAAACTCCAATTCTTTCTAAAACTAAGTCAGAATTGAGTCACTAGACTTCTAGAAAATCTCTGGCTATTCTCAACACTCCAACACATCGAGCTCAACGGAAAAGGTAACTAGTTTTATTTGAGTTTATGAAATGAAAATTTTATATGATGACCAAATTTGAAAAGATTTTTGAAGAAAGGGAAAAGGAAAGTTGAATGTGATGATGATTGAAATGATGAGTTATGAGTGAAAAATTTTCAAAAAAATCGTAAATTTTGAAATTTAATAGCAATGATATGAAGTAATTATGTTGAAATGTATGTTTGAAATGAATCATAATGATTAAAGATGAATGTATGAAAACAAGATGATATGTACAGATATGAATGAACGAAGTATGATGTGGTTTGGATGTTACGCTTATGAATTATGAAATCTACGTTGATAACAAAGTATGCTATGCTCTTGAGAAGAACGAGACGATATAGGAAGTATGTTCCCATAATGAAAGAAAACAAAGAATGATAGGAAGCATGAATGTGTTTTAATTTTGGTTTTGAACGGCAAAAGTGGAACGAAGATGATCGAGAACGACGCTGACTATGAAGAATGAAGAAGGTGGACGATGTACCACAGTTAAAGCGAGCGATCATAACCATAATTTCAACTTGCGTGATTGTGGACCGAGAGTTCGTAGGACAAGCCTCAACTTGAAGACGAGACGTAATAATTATACTAAGTCGGCAGCAGCCATAGCGCGTATGATGTCATTATTGGCACCTTCTCGAAACGTCGTTATAATCGCAAAAATTTTCTGCACTGCGCAGTAAAATTGTTTTTAATCGTACTCCCTCGATAAGATTCCGTTTTACGCATGGTTTTCGCCTGCGTATTCCTAACGTTCTGAACTTCAATTGTTATGAAGAACAGAATCTCTTTTTCCATCTCCCAAACCCAGTAGAGTCTGGGTAAAGTTCAGCTTGAGTTTTAGATAGAACCTAGGAACCTATAATACCTCGTGTAGCTTAACATAGCAATAGGAGTTTTGTTTACTAGACGGATTAAGAATGTTTGGTTATAGGTTGAATAGTTTATCCTAGTTGATTAATCGAAGTATTAAGCTACCCTATCTGCTATAATGTATTAGTAGTGTCTAACGATTAGTTTTTGATCGTGATGGATGGAGGAGATGCGTTACATTGGCAGGAGAAGGATAGGACCTAACCCGACCCCGAGGAGACTATTCGTATTCATCGAAAGCTGGATGTGCCGGCGAGGATTTAGGAGAGTTCCGATGTATTTCAGATTGTGGAGGAATGCTAGAGTATATGGCGTGACGGACTACGACGGCATTAAGCGCCTTCTTACTATACTTCCATGTGATTGGGAAGATTATGCTCGTGAAGTTTCGGGATTACATTTATCGCATCGTGGGGATATGACTTGCTAGGCGATTTACCGTGTTCATCGACCACCGACACGATCTGAGATCTATGGCGCAGACCGAGAGGACCTTATCTCCTCCACGGAGTATACGTGGCGTGACGAGTCACCGAGTGGTCAGACATCGAGGTTCCACGGATTGTTGACCCGGTGGTACCACGATATCGGATTGACGAGGCGCACTTGTTCAGCGGACGAGAGTAGCTAGCCTAGAGCATTGGGAGCCCCTGTTTTCCACCTCCGATGTTCGGACATCCGTGCGCTCACCACTTCCGCCTCTACCACGGTGTGATAAGACTTTACCACCGGTTGAGAGTTTAGTCGACAAGCCAGATTAGTGTGACGGTACTCGATGGGTATAATCCCATCCATGACAGCCCTGATCCGATTCGTGTGGATTATGGCCGCTGCGGGACATTCCGATGGTAGAGAGTAATGGAGTGGACCTCTAGAGCATATGGCGGTGATGACTCGGATTTAGGAGGAAGAGGATCCTGAGGAAGATGAGGAAGATTCGAGGAGTTGATGTAGATAGTGATGTTGATGTAAAATTTGAAGGATTATGTTATCTATTTTATGTATGTTTTATGTATGCTTTTGGAAAAACTTGAGCAAATGGGGAAAACTGAATTTTGTAAGGTCAGAAGCCGTTGTGCGACTTTAATTTTGTAAAGCCTTAAGGCCGATATGTATGGCCCTTTTTTGAAATATTTTGGAAGCAAGTATGTGAGTAATCCTTGATGTAAGGACTTGTGTTTGCAAAGCACGTTATCTATGGTGCTTTTGCAATTGTATGTATGCGTGATCCAAGAGGGCTTTTACAACAAATTTATGTATGACAAGAATGAAATGTTTATTTAAGTTACCATCTCTAAAAAGGCGAAGAAATGAAATTTGTACATATTCAAGTTATAAAAATGATACATGATGCTAATGATATATTTTACACAATGAATGCCTCCTAGACAAGATCCCGAACGAGAAGTAAGAGGCAGAGGCGCACCTAGAGACGAGGTAGAACTCCGGAGCAGAGGAACAGTCTGTACCTCAACCACCTCCATCTCAACCCCGACAGCAGGATAGAGGAACTGTTTTAAGACAAAACCCTCCAACTTTCAATGGGAAAGGTAGTCCGGAAGATCTTGAGCAATGGATGAGAACCATCGAGAATTTTCACTTTCTAAGGTGCACAACACAAGAAAGACTATCATGTGTAGCTTTCCAGCTAAATGGGCCTCGCCGATTTCGGTGGGAGGCTAGAAAGAAAACATTCACAAGCAGAGCGGATGGAAGAGTCGACGGAAGATTTTAAAGAGAAGTGTATGATAAGTATAAAATCAAAAGTTACAAGAAAAGAAGGAACATGAATTTTTCTTGTTAAAACAGAAAAGATGTCGGAATCGATTACGATCGCACTTTTGCGAAATGTCTAGATATGCATCGGATCAGTGGACACGGATTTAAAGATGGCCGAGAAATTTAGATCGTGGTTAAGGCGAAATAAGAATGTCTCTCACCGGTCTTGGAGACATGACTTATCTCGAGGCTCTTACGGGCTTTGGACATTGAGGCAAGAATGCCAGAGGATAAGTTGGCATCGGCGGATGCTGAATACTATGGACAAAGGAAAGAGAAACGGATGCTAGTTTTGGTAATAGTAGAGGAAGCTTTGAAAACAAAGGTAACAAACAAGCAGGGCAAGGGAACTCAAGAAGTCGAGGGCGAGGATGGAGGAAGCCACCTTTATTCCTCCAACAAGGGACTACAAGAGCAGCGAAGGGCTCTTCCGCGTCTAAATGCCGAAAGATGCACACGGAATGTGCATGATGGGCGTGGAAACTGTTTTAGGTGTGGTATGAAAGGACATTACGCAAACTTTGTCCGGGATACGCTCGGAAACAATTGTAAGGCCGAACCAACCCGGTAATGTCCAACCGAGAGCTATCCAATTTCGGCCCCAACCTCAACAAAGAACTACAGCCGCAACAATGGCAACAACCTCCACAACAATGCAATACCACAACAACAAATACCACAACAGCAGTGGCAACCACCCCAACAACGAAGACAACAACCAATACGGCAACGCGTCGACAACAACAGCCAGAACAACGACACAGATAAGCCTCAAGAAAGGCAAGCACCACGCCACCGCGAGCTACCTCAAGTTAGGCGTATGCTTTGCCCGGCAATGAATCTAACAGGACCAGGAAAACTGGCGGTACGGGAATCCTTCTCAACATACCGTTATAGTATTGTTCGACACGGTGCTTCGCACTCTTTCATAGCAAAATCATGCGTAGATCTATTGGGACTTAGTGCAATAAAGGCAAATCAGGATATGAGAATCTCTTCACCTATAGGAGGGATTATGACTGTTACACATTTCTGCTCGAACCTAGAGTTGAACTTAGGATCACTAATGGTTCTAGCAAATAACTTGAACATAATGTCCATGGGTGACGAGATATAATCTTAGGAATGGATCGTTAGCGCAAACCACCCACGATTCTTTGCAAGGAAAGGAAAATATCATTTCATTTTCCGGCAAGAAGCAACGATTTCCATGGAATCAACATGGGAAGAGTCCCAATTGTGTCCGCATTGAAGGCGAGGAAAATGATGAATAAGAAAGGATACCATGCTTTTCTCGTTTATTTGAACGGAGAAGAAAAGCCGGAACTGAAGGTAGAAGACATAGAAATTGTCAGGGAATTTCCGGATGTATTTCCTAAGGACCTACCAGGATTACCTCCTGATAGACAATTGGAATTTACCATCGACTTGGAACCAGGATCGGCTCCGGTGTCAAAGGCACCCCATGTAACGGCCCCAAAGGAATTGGAAGAACTGAAAATCCAAACCAAGAACTGTTGGACCTAGGTTTCATTAGACCTAGTGTATCGCCTGGGGAGCGCTGTATTGTTCGTCAAGAAAAGGATGGATCCTCACGGACGTGTATAGACTATCGAGAGCTGAACAAGATGACGCTCAAGAACAAATATCCCTTACCAAGAATCGATGATTTGTTCGATCAATTGAGAGGAGCAGGCATATTTTCAAAGATCGACCTCAAGTCAGGATACCATCAACTCAAGGTACGACCTAAAGATATAGCTAAAACTGCATTCCGAACAAGATATGGCCATTATGAATTTGTAGTTATGCCATTCGGATTAACTAATGCACCAGCGGTGTTTATGGACCTCATGAACCGAGTGTTTCATCCGTACTTAGACAAGTTTGTATTGGTTTTCATAGATGACATTCTCATCTATTCGAAAAATGAGGAAGACCATAAGGAACATCTAAGAATGGTGTTACAAACTTTGAGGAATGAAAGATTGTTTGCTAAGTTCAAGAAATGCTAATTTTGGCTAAAGGAAGTAATGTTCCTAGGACACATCGTGTCTGCGATGGAATCAAAGTGGATCCAAAGCCAAAGTGGGCGATGCAAGAATGGAAGTCACCGCGAACTCGAGAATGAGATCCGGAGTTTTCTAAGGTTAATGGTTATTATAGGAGATTCATTGAGGGATTCTCCAAAATAGCAAGACCAATGACCCAACTACTTCGAAAAGGAGTTAAGTACACTTGGACTGAGGAATGTGAGGCGAGTTTTCAAGAACTCAAAGAAAAGTTAACAAGTGCACCGGTGTTAGCAGTCTCGGAATCAGATAAGGAATATGTGATTTATACTGACGCCTCAAAGAACGGACTAGGATGCGTTTTGATGCAAGAGGGAAAAGTAATAGCATACGCATCACGACAACTTAGACCACATGAGCTAAACTACCCAACGCATGATTTGGAATTAGCAGCAGTGGTTCATGCACTAAAAATATGGAGACACCATCTCTACGGTGTAAGATGTGAAATTTATACAGATCATAAGAGTTTGAAATACTTTTTCGAGCAGAGAGATCTAAACATGAGACAGAGAAGATGGCTCGAACTAGTAAAAGATTACGATCGTGGTATTAACTATCACCCGTAAAGTTTAATGTAGTAGCCGATGCCTCGAGTCGTAAAAATCAAACTCATTTGGGATGTCTCTCGACACGAGAAGATAAACTTGTCGAAGAATTCAAGAATTTAAGAATTGAATTGATTAAACAACGAGAGACGATCGAAATTGTATTGCTACACTCACCATGACACCGATCTAAGAAAAGGATCATTGAAAGACAAAGGATTGAGGAAAAGTTGGAAAAGGTAAGAGGAAGAGTGAGAACCGCGAATTGAAAATTTCCGCGAAGATCGATAATGCTTTAATGTTCAAAGGAAGAATGTGTGTTCTGATGATGCCGAGATTCAAACAACATAATGAGCGAGGCTCATGATACACCCTATACCGCCCACCCAGCAAGACGAAGACGTACCAAGACCTAAAAGAAAAGTTCGGTGGGAAGGCATGAACGAGACATAGCTTTTTCAGAAACGTTGCCTTGTTTGCCAACGGTAAAAGCTTTACACCAACGTCCTACGGGAAGTTACAACCGTTGGGTATACCGAATGAAAGTGGGATGAAATAACGATGGATTTCATACGGATTTACCCAAGTCTAGAAAAGGAAACACTACCATATGGGTAATAGTGGATAGACTCACCAAATGCGCCACTTTTACCAATTCAAAATACATATGGAGTGATAGACTAGCCCAAATATATGTAAAAGAAGTGATACGGCTACATGGAGTACCAAAATCCATTACATCGATAGAGACTCCAAGTTCACATCGAAATTTTGATGAGCCTACAAAAGAATTGGGAACAAAGTTAAACTTCAAGATAAAGATTTCACCCACAAACCGATGGGCAATCGAAAGGACAATCCAAACTCTAGAAGATATGTCGAGAACCAGTAGTCTATCGATCGAGGCGCAAAATGGGAAGACATTTTACCTCTTATTGAGTTTGCCTACAATAATAGTTATCAAGCGACGATTGATATGGCCCCATATGAAGCCTCAGACGGCAAGAAGTGTAGATCACCACTCACTTGGATGAGGTAGGTGAAAGGAAAATAATAGGGCGGAGCGGTGAATGAAATGATTGAAATCGTCCGAGCAGATTAGACAAAGAATCGAGGAAGCTCAAGATAGCGAAATCCCACGCGGATACGCGTAGATCGAGCTACATTTTGAAGTTGGAGATAAAGTATTTTCAAAGTCTCTCCATCGAAGGGATCACGAGATTTGGTATGAAAGGAAAACTAAGACCCCGCTTCATAGACCATACGAGATCCTAGAAAGAATAGGCTCAAGAGCCTATAAGTTAGCTCTTCCGCCCAACTTGGGAAATGTATAATGTTTTCACATATCTCAACTAAGGAAATATGTGTACGATCCAAAACACGTGATCCGACAAGATGACGTAGTTCTCAATCCAGACATGAGTTATGAAGAAGAGCCTATCGCAATAATAGACCATAAAGTTCAACAATTGAGAAATAAATCAATTTCGCTGGTCAAAGTGCTGTGGAATCACCACGGACAAGAAGAAGCTACGTGGGAGCTAGAGGATACAGTGAAGGAACGGTACCCCAGATTATTCCTTAAAGGTATACAAATTTCGGGACGAAATTTCTTTTAAGGGGGGTAGGATGTAATAACCCGCAGTTTTTAACAACCTAATTACGGCCTTTAAAACCCGTAAAATAAAATTTTGCCGTGAAATCAAATCAGATATGAAATCGAATATGATTTCAATTCTTTACAAAGGAAAATTTCCTGTTACACACTCACTCAAGTTAGTGAAGGAAAGAAATCGAAAGTTCTAACTTTTATCGGCAGTACATTTTTAACGTCGAATGCATATCGACTATTGAAATGTCACGATATTTCTTAAGCAATCAAGCTTGGAATTATATTCCATTATTAATGGAATATTTTTATAATGGGATTACGAGTATTTACGACCATTTTAAAGATGAGTCGATACGTAACGTTTTGAGACGTTTTCAAACGTCAACGTTTAGAGATAAGATGAAAGATGGTTTTAATGATCAAGAAACTTTAGGAAATTATTTCCTATGATATTTTTATGATATTACAGTACTAATAAGCATTTATTTAATGCTTGAACATTAGAATGAATAAAAGCTCAACCTTAGTTTCGAAAACCCTAATATTATGAAATTAGGTTTTCTTGAAAATTTTGCTCTAACTAATTATCCTATGCTATAATTATTATTTAAATTATATACCAAGGTGCACAAACTCATGAATGACATGAAATAAAATTTCTAAACTATGATCAACCCAAATGGCCGATAGCCATTTATTTTGTGCATAAGTTGAATTATTTTCTTCCCTTATACTATTTAATTAACCTATGATATTAAATATCATCTAAATCATAAACTGTGATTTATATATCTATGATTAGCATGAAATAAGAATTTTAACCTAAGGTATGGCCTAATGGCCGAGAGCTATTTTCATTTTTGTACAATGTTGAATTAATTCATTTCTCCACTCGCATTATAATTATATATAATGTATACATATTCAGATTTTGTGGAGTCTCCCACTATATATATATATATTTTAGCTATTTCAAGATATTATGTAAGCACTAATGATTGGGAACCCATTAGTGAATAAAATAGCATTAAAATATGAAGGGTCTCTTGTGTGTATTGGGGGAGAGGGACCGAGAGTGAGGGGTGTATAGGGGGGGGTTGCCTCAGTTTTTTTTCATTATTCATCCATACACAAACACCCCAACACTCCAACTACCTTATCTCTCTCCAAAACCTCTCACCTCTCTCAAGAACATCTTCTTCATCCCCCATTTTCTGCAACAGCCGAGAGTTTCTTCCCCCTCCAAGCTTTAATTTTCTTCCTTCCATCTCCCATACAACACCTCCATACCTTGTATAGTGTACCATTAATCCATATCACCAAGGTAGGTGGCGATCAAGAGCTTGTTGTTCTTAAAAATTTCGAAGAAATGGTCTAGAGCATTGCATGTGTTCTTGATGATCTTTGTTGGAAATTCTTTGCTATTGCATGTGTGTTGATGATAGGAATAAGAATTTTATATGCTCTTGTTTTAAAGTATATTGCATGTGTGTTTTGTTTCAAAAACTTTCGAATCTATGGCTATGTTGAGTGTTAAGAATATGTAACATGATGTTTTGAAACTTAGATTATGTTTTAAGAATTTATTTGAACATAGTTGAAAATGTTGTGTAATGGCCGAGACTTGAGGAAATGATTTGGAGCATGGGTTATAAATTTATGATGTTAAATATGTTCTTTGTAAATTGCTTGGAAATTTTTGGAATAATTTTGTACAATTGTTTTCAAAAGAACCGAGGCATATCTATATGTCAATGTTGGTAAATGATTTTTGTTTTGAACATGCAATAGCATATTCTTGAATTATAATGTATTGAGAGTACATGGAAATTTATTTGACATTTTTGGAAGAACCTATGCTATTTTTTTTAAATAGGCCGAGACATATGTATATAAGTATGTTGATATAGGATTTTCATTTAAGACATGCAATGATGTTTTATTAATCTAAAATATGATTTATGCACCCTATGATTTATTTGAAATTTTTTAGAAAATCCTACCTATTTGTTTTAAGAAAGCCGAGGCTTATATATATATATATATATATTGATGTGTGACTTTATTTTGTAACATGCAATGGTATATTATTGATGTTGAGTATGTTTTATGCATCCTATGTTTTTATTAGAATTTTTAAAAATCAATTACAATTTTTATTCAAATAAACCGAAAGCTTTGAGCTAAGTTTGGTGATGAATAAAATTGTTCTTGATATATTTTATAGTGTTACATTGTTACACTATAGTTTATGTGCATATTGTGATTTTTGGGAAATTTTATAAAATTATTTGTTAAAGTTTACGAAAATACCGAGAGCTATGAGGTCAATTACATGATATAACATTGTTATATAGTGGATTATGTGATATAAATATGTTATAGAATAATGTTTGGACCTTGTGTTAATTTATTGGAATTTTAGAAATTATTGGACATTTATTTTGTAAAAATGTCGAAGCCTTGTAAAATAATAAAGTGATGATTGAACAATGTTTAGTTGATCTTATGAATTATTAATGACCATAGTGTATATTAATACACTATATATTATTTGAAAAAAAAATTAAACATCATTTGGTAATTTATTATAAATACCGAGAATATTTAAAGATTTTCAAGGATTTTTAAATCCTTTTAAATCGAGTTTTTTTTAATAAATTATATGTCTAAATATTATTTTAGACATATTTGGAAAAAATTCGAAATTATTTAAGTTATAAAACTTAAAATAGCCGTGAGCTATTTTTATTTCAATAAGAATTTTAATCCTTAAATTCATTATTTATAATGCATTATATGTTTAAAAATTATTTTTAAACATATTAAAACAGATTTATAAAAAGAAATCAATTGAAATTGATTTTCAAAAGAATTTAATACTAAAATAAGACTTAGTAATTAAATTACTAATGAAGAGTCAAAATTGTTGACTTTTGAAATCAACGACGAAAGACGCTCGATAAATACGCTAATACGCGTAAGACGTATCATTTGCTAATGATATCACGTTAATATAAAAGATTTCATGTTTAAAGTCATGAAATCGAAAACGCGAGAAAACGTTGGACCATTTACCAAGAGGGTAAATTGGTCATTTATAACACATATCTCGCTTCTATCAAGAACGAAATGTTAAATTGATACGCGTTTGAGAAACGAATTAAATTCATTAAGGAATTAATTCACGCCGATATGAAATATCGAATTGATTATAGACTTTGTAAGTCTCGAACCACGTAAACGACGCACTAAAGCATCCTTTTATATAATGGTGTGACGACGACGCACCACCGGACATCGACGAGTAAGGAAAACGTTAGAGACAATCAATAATCTCCGGTGGGCTTTATTACCAAAATAGAACAACTTTGTCGCTTTTTTCAACCGCCATGTTTACGATTTTCAACTAATGCTAAAATTCTTTAAATGACACCGCCAAAATGTTTACGCTTTATGTGTCGATCCTATCCATGAATGATGTGATGTTGCTGGGTTATTCCCAACTTATGAATGAAAATCGATATCGGATCCTATGCCGGAAGGCTTATACGGCTAGATTAATGTGTACACCGATGGTGACCGTGTCTTTGTAAGGACACCACGGCGGTCACGGGTCGTAGAAGCGAGGCCTCCTTCACGACTTTCGACTATGATAACATGATGGAATGATAATAAGGGATATGGATCACGTACACCAAGAAAATGCTTGGCAAGCAACTTTTATAAACTCATGAAAATATTTTAGTAAGACTGAGGCATTTTCAAATAAAACCCTGTGTCTTACCACTATATTAGCGAGTAATTAAACGAAATGAAATGTTTTCGCATAAGTCCACCGGGTACAAATTTTGTACTTAGCCCCGCATGTTTGTTTTAAATGTGCAGGTTGAGCTCGATTGTTGATGATGGAGAGTGTCGAGAAAGCCATATGTCCTTAATGTTCATTAGGAATGGATAACCTCAATACATATCGTCATATATGTATTCACACACTTTCCGCCGCAACTCGAACTGCTTTATTTTCACGCTGGATATTATAACAAAGTGAACTATGAAGTCTTTCGATCGTTATATCCTTTGGATCGCTGGCTAAACTCTCGAACCGAAATGTTATAAGTGTTTGTTTAATCTTAAGGTCTATATTCTCATATGATATGTCCTGTCGTGACGACCGCCCGTATCCGTGAATACTATTCCTAGTATTAGTCCGCCCACTCCGGGTTATCCTGAGTGGGGTCGTGACAATATATCATTAATATAACCTATAGTCCATCATAAGCATTCATTCCACAATATATAACAATATTCACGGCAATTTCAATTTAATTACCCAATAATTATCAAACAATTTCTAAAAATTCTAATTAAATCACAACATGATTAAACATTATATTATAACATTGTAACATCATAATATCAACCAAAATAATTTAAATCATCATCATATGAGCTTGTAAGCTCTCGGCTTTTTCGATTTTAATTAGTATTTGATTTCCAAAAATTCTAACAAATATATACTATGCTTATATACTATAGTATAACAATATAACATCATTTAATCATCAAAAACAAATTAAATCATCACCTTATGCACATAGTGCTCTCGGTTTTTTTTATTTAAATTAGGCATTTGATTTTCAAAAATTCTAACAATTATACACTATGTTTATACATTATAATACAACATTATAACATTAAAACATTCATCAAAACATAATTAAATCATCACCTTGTTGAGCAATAGCCCTTCGGTTTTTTTGATTCAATTTAGTATTTGATTTCCAAAAATTCCAACAAAATCATACAATACATAAACAATATATATAAGCATTAATATGGCATTACAAGCTTAAAATAAAATTTATACACCATGGTACATTTTATAAATAGCTCACGGTAATATCAAGATTTTAAGCTAGGGTATTCCAAAAATTTTAAATATCATACCATAGTCTTAAATCATATCATAGATCAATAATCCATCCTTAAAAAAAAACCCTAGAACAATCGGTCATTACATAAACATTTTTTTAACAATTTTCGAAAATCATTTCAATAAGCTAGGGTTCGAAAATCATGTACATTCACTAGATCCATTCATACATTTCACATATAACACCATATGATTATCCAAGCATATATTCTCATGTTTTAAACAATATAAACATCAAGAACAATATATAAACATATAGCTCATCCATAAGAACATTTAAAACATAGGAAAATACATATATGTAGCTCTCGATTTTTCTTGAACAAAAGGAAGTAAAAATCGGTGCTAGGTCTCTTGTTTACCTTTGATATGCTATAGAATCACAAGAACAATACTAGGTATCAAGTTTTTTTGGGAAAGAGATGGAGAAGAAATGAAGAAAAATCGAAAATGGGGGAGAGGTATGTCTCGGTTTTCAGCAGGTTTTTGGAGAGAAAAATGGAGAGTGTTTTGTGTTTGAAAAGTTTGAGGAAGTACAATGAGTGTAGTGAGGTTGAAGGAGAAGGATCCCTCCCTATACTCTCCTCTCTCTCTCGCCGTCTCTCTCTCTCTCTCACCCACACCCAATGGAAAAATTTGCAGCCAAATGATGGAGTGAGAGGGTGATCATTAGGCTAGGCAAAAAGGGTGTGCATGTATTGGTCAATAGGGAGGTGATATCCCATGCTTGTTGGAGAAGGGTGGCCGGCGCATATAGGGGTTTTAGGGGTGGGATTTAATTTATTTTTGTACCATAATACAATGTATTAATCACCCATGATCATAGATATAAAATACAAGTCATAAAAATAATTAAATCAACACTTTGCCAAAGTTTCGAAATTACCGATAGAAATTAGGAAAAATAGGGATAAAAATATAAATCACAACTATTATTGATAATTATTTCATTTTCGTTCCACATATACACATACATATCATAATATATGATTTAGATATCAAATAATAGCATAGGATAAAATAATTGCATTAATTTATGCATATGAAACCCTAATTTTAAAGATTGGGTTTCGAAAGTTATAAATAAGCAATATCGAGTTTTAATGCTCCAAAACTGATTTCATAGCTTAATAACACTCATATATATTATAACATATAGTTTAGATACCATATGATAATTTAATGGTATCATTTCATGTGAAAACCATAGTTTATAAACTGGGTTTTCAAAAATTCAATACCAAAATATCGAATTTTAATAACTGAAAATTCGATTTTAATAATTAATAATACTGTAATTATATAAAATAATAATAGAAAATTAATTATTGTAATTTCACGAGTATTAAACTCATTTTACAAAACGTCTCAGACGTTGACGCTCAAAACGCCTCAAACGCTCAAAATCGACTCATCTCAAAATGGTCATAGTAAGCTCAGACTTACTTTATAAATATATTCCTTTTAATAAAGGAATTAAGATGGAAATTAATTCCAAGCTTTACATTTCGTAGATTTCATAAAATGTCGACGCTCGACACGTTTGACGTTAAAATAATATCGTCGTATTATTTCATAATTTCATTTCCATAATTCACAATCCTTAGTGAATTATAAAAAGAATTCGTTATAACGATATCGTATCGAAATCACAATATTCGATGTCGAAAAAAATTTATATATGGCAAAACCCTAATTACGGGTTTAGAATGTCGTAATCGTATGTTCGTTTCTTTGGAATATTACAACGTTATATTGAATAACGTTAGAAATGAAAAATAATGTTTAAAGTATAAGTTAAATGATATTAAAGAGGAATGTTAGTAAAGTTTATCGATTTGCGTGAAAAATCGAGAATTGGGGTTTTACGAAAAGAAATCGATTGAAAATCAATTTATATGGAAATTAGATATTAAATATATGAATTATTGAAGAATTTATAAAGAAAAGTCAAAATTGTTGGCTTTTGAAATTAACGTATGAAATACGCTCGATAAATACGCTAATACGTGTAAAACGACACTTTTATAAGAAAATCTCGTTGGTGAGAAAAGATTTCATAATTGAAATCTTTACATCGAGAAACATGAAAATACGTTGAACGCTTAACCTAAAAGGTTAAAATAAAATAGTTAAATATATCTCGCCTCATCAAGCACGAGAAATGTTTAGTTAAGATACGTGATCAATCCGCCAGATTGAATTTGTTAAGGAATTCAAATTATATTAGTATAAGTTATCAAAGTTTACTTTAAACTTTGAAAATCTCGAAAAACACGACCGACGATCAAATCGTTTTTACGTAAAGGTTTGGACGCGGACGTGATCGTTGGCGAGAAACGAAATCGAATTAAGAAAGTCTACAATCCAGTGGGCTTCTTTTCTTATCCTCAAGGATAAAATGCTCTATTTATGATGCTTTCTTCGAAATGAAAAGTAATTATTTATAATGCTCTCTTTTGAGAAATGATTACCTGCCCAAAGTGTTTATGATTTTATGTATGATCCTATCAATAGTGTTGGTTCGCTACCAACTTATGATGAATCTTATGATAATGAGGAGAATGTTTATGAGATGAATTGTTTATGAGGAGGATGGTGATATTTTATGAGGAGGATGATGATATTTTATGAGGAGAATGATATGATGTATTATGAGGAGGATGGTATGATGTATTATGAGGAGGATGATGTGATGATATGAATGTTGTTGGTTCGCTACCAACGTATGATGGTGTTGTAACGAGATTGATTGTTGTTGGCTCATCACCAACATATTATGATATTGTGATGTTATGATGATATTAAATGTCGTTGGTTCGCTACCAACGTATGTGAAATTATGATAATGTTATAAGGAAATGATACGGATCATACAGATGTAAAATATGTCCGCCGCATGCCTTTTTATAAATGAGAAAATATTTTAGTAAGCACAGTATTTCCCTAAAACCTCGGTGTTATTCTTGATGGGCGTAGTAATTTATTGAAAATGTTTTGGCATGAGTCCACCGAGTGCATTCTTGTACTCAACCGCATATTTGTTTTAAATGTGCGATTGAGTCAGTGATGCGATGGGCGGTGTTGAGCAATAGGAAAGTTGTCACGATAGTATACCTTGATGGTACATCGTCATATGTACACATCACATGTTTTCCGCTGCAAGAACTTAAGTTATGTATTAAAGTCTAAGAATATGCTTGATGTATGTATCAGTTTAATGATAAATGGTCTTTATGGTTTTAATCCCTGTTTAGCCGGCTAAATTGTACTTAGGATTTAGGGGCTGTTACAAGTAAGTCGTGAGTTTGAACATCAACCATCCATTGGCACCTCTAATTTGCGACCCATATCTATTAGTGAGATGCCCTCTCTGTCTGAACCATCTCTTCTTTTACCTAGGGAGCCCGCTGGTTCGTGCGCCAACTGTTCTCATACTCGCGAAGAAGAAGAAGATCCAGAAGAATAACCGGAAGAGGACCCAGAAGAAGATATGGAGAATTCAGGAAAATGGGTTTAGATCTAGTTAGGTTAGTGAAATAGGAAGGCAAGGCAGAACTATCAGCCCGATGACAATGAAACTAATCTATTTTGTAAAAAGTCCTCAAGGAGGCAATTTTTCCTGTAAATTATGATATACAATACTTGTTTATTTGATTGTGATCAAGTGATTTGTTCCTAATTTCTGTGATAATTGAACTTTATTATAACCTGAAATTCTCCTCCTTTTTGATGTTTATCAACTGTTGTGGAAATAATATTCTTCTTTTGTATCAGTATGCCTCCTAGGCGAAGGAACCCGAGTTTGGAAGGAAGAGAAAGTCAAACCACGCCACAAAATTTTCCAGACCGTACACCCTCTCCACCAAACCAGAAAATTGCAGAACTCTTTCTTTGTCAAAACCCACCGAACTTTATCGGGCTGGTAGTCCTACTGAGGTCGAAGAATGGGTACGTACAGTGGAACGGATATTCAAGTTTTTGGAATGTAACGATCAGGAATGTTTTGTTGTGTATAAATTTTCTGATGAAAGGACCCGCGGATTTCTGGTGGGAGGCCAGGCAGAAAACCTTCACCCCAGAACAATTGACAAACTTCACAAGGGATCAATTCAAGGAAGAACTGTATGCCAAATTCATTCCGTGGAGTTATCGAAAATAGAAAGAAATCGAGTTCATGAACCTAAAGCAAGGAAGCAAGAGTGTGGCAGAATATGATAGGGAATTTTGCACGTTATCTCGATATGCACCGTACAAAGTGGAAACCGATGAAAAGATGGCAGAAATGTTCCGTTTCGGATTGCGACCTGAGATTCGGATTATTCTGGCTGCTCAGCCACCTATGTCCTATGCTGAAACTCTTAATCGTGCGCTAGACATGGAGATGGAAATACAGTCAGAGAAAACTGTGACAAAACCGAATGTAGGCTTACCCCAAAGTTTAGTTTCATCGAAACCTTCTAAAATGGAACAGAGGTATAAGGGAAAAAAGAAATGGGAAACCAAAGGATTTCCAAGCAAGAACCTTTCCAGCGACAAGGACCTACGATATCGAGACCTTTCCGACCATCAGTACCCTGACAGACATTCTTTCCTTCGAACCAGATGAGGCCGCCCATGTGTCCTCAATGCAACCGCCCACATTTTGGTGTATGCAAAAGCGGAAGTAACACCTGTTATACGTGCGGACAGTTTGGTCATTTTACCTCCGCATGTCCGTATAAATTCAATATGTCCGAAAAAGGAGAAAAGTCAAAGTCCATTAGACCAGTTCAATCAGTAAAGGCCATAAGTGGCTATCCGCAGCAGCCACGATATCAACTCCCTCTACCACAAGCAGCCCACAGTCCGGATACATCAGTATCGCAGATGCAGCTTCAATCTCCCCAGATTCAACCTCAACATCAAAAAGCATATGCGATTAAACAGAAACAACCGGAGAGAACCTTGGGCAATTTAATAGGTATGGCCCAGTTACAAGGTGTGCCTAATATAGTTTTCTTTCATTTCAACTGCGTGTGTGGATAATCTTAAGCTTCCCGTAGAACAAGCTGAAGTAGGTTTTAAAGTGGTTACTCCGGTAGGTGGGGCGACTGTGGTTGATCAGATATGTCCTAACCTAGAGTTTGAGTTAGGATCACTTAAATTGAAAGCTGAGTCTTTACGCCTTCTATGCATGTGGGATATAGACATTATTCTAGACATGGATTGGTTAACTAAAAACTTCGCCACGATTCGGTGCGAGCAAAGAGAGATAGCATTTCAAACCCCAGGAAAAGAACCCACCTGTTTCTATGGAATAGATGAGAGAAGAAGAGGCGTTCCTGTAATTTCTACTTTGCAAGCAGAAAAGTTATTGAGAGGAAGAAAATCATGCTTATCTCGTGCATTTGAATGATGGAAATAAGAAAGAAAGAAAAATAGAAGACGTACCGGTTGTGAAAGAATATAAAGATGTATTCCCAGAAAAGTTACCAGGGTTACCACCAGATCGGCAATTGGATTTTGTCATTGATCTGGAGCCAGGATCAGTGCCGATTTCAAAAGCGCCTTATCGAATGGCTCCAAAAGAAATGCAAGAGTTAAAAATTCAATTACAAGAACTTTTGGACTTGGGATTCATTCGACCAAGTGCATCGCCTTGGGGAGCACCTGTCTTGTTCGTAAAAAAGAAAGATGGTACACTGAGAATATGTATTGATTATCGAGAAATGAACAAGGTAACGCTGAAAAATAAGTATCCACTACCTCGGATAGATGATTTATTTGATCAATTGAGGGGAGCAAGGGTATTTTCAAAAATTGATTTAAGGTCGGGTTATCATCAAGTAAAAATCAAACCCGAGGACATACACAAGACTGCATTTTAACTAGATATGGACACTACGAATTTGTAGTGATGCGATTTGGATTAACCAATGCTCCAGCAGTTTTTATGGATCTTATGAATCGTGTTTTCCATGAATATCTCGATAAGTTTGTATTGGTGTTTATCGATGATATACTGATATATTCTCCAAGTGAACAAGAGCATGATACACACTTGCGATTGGTATTGAAAAGTTGAGAACCAAAAAGTTATATGCTAAGTTTATCAAGTGTGAATTTTGGCTGAATGAAGTAAATTTTCTTGGACATATAGTTGCAGCAGAAGGTATAAAAGTTGACCTTGTAAAAGTCCAAGCGGTACAAGAATGGAAACCACCCATGACTCCAAATGAAATCCGAAGTTTTCTGGGATTGGCCGGTTACTATAGAAGATTTATTGAAGGATTTTCCAAAATTGTCAGGCCAATGACACAACTGTTGAAAAGGGAGTGAAATTTCAGTGGATCCTAAGAATGTGAAGACACTTTTCAAGAATTGAAAGGTAGACTAACCACTGCTCCCATATTAACCATACCTGATCTAGAGAAAGAATATACCATTTATACCGATGCATCTGGAAACGAAATTGGATGTGTTTTGATGCAAAAGGAAAGGTCATCGCGTATGCTTCGCGGCAATTGAAACCTCATGAACATAACTATCCTACTCATGATTTGGAGCTCACAACTGTAGTCCATGCATTGAAAATCTGGAGGCATTATTTATATGGCTCAAGATGTGAAATTTTCACGGATCATAAGAGTCTGAAGTACTTCTTCGAGCAAAAAGATTTAAATATGCTGCAACGAAGATGACTCGAGCTGGTCAAAGACTATGATTACGAGATCAAATATCATCCGGAAAGGCTAATGTCATCGCTGATGCTTTAAGCAGGAAGAATCAAGAAAGATTAGGAATTCTTTTAACAAAACATGAAGAATTATTGAGGGAATTCGAAAGAATGTAGCTTGAAGTGGTGCTACCTCCCCAAACCACCCAAGACATAGTAGCGGCATTAGTGGTACTCCATGATTTGAGAGCCCGAATAATTGAAACACAACGACGAGATGCACAACTGGAAACATTGCGAGCAAGAATTAGATTAGGAAATCTCCCTGGGTATCATAAAGCGGGTGACAATGCGATTATGTTCGGCAATCGAATCTATGTGCCTAATGATGACAAGTTGAAAGAAAAAATTATGAACGAAGCTCATAATGTTCCGTATGCCGCGCATCCTGGAAGCATGAAGATGTATCAAGACCTTAAGCAGAAATTTGTGTGGACATGAATGAAACAAGAAATCGCATCATATGTCGAACAATGTTTAGCGTGCCAGCAAGTGAAAGCATTGCATCATAGACCGTACGGGAAGTTACAACCTTTAGAAGTACCTGAATGGAAATAGGATCACATTGCGATGGATTTTATAACTGGATTACCCAAGTCAAGACGAGGAAACACTGCTATCTGGGTAATCATTGATCGGTTAACCAAGAGTGCTCATTTCATTCCAATTCCAGTAACATACGGAGCGGATAAGTTGGCAAAGATTTACGTTCGAGAAATCTTACATGGAGTGCTGATATCAATTACATCTGATCGCGATACCAAATACACCTCTCAGTTTTGGATGACTTTTCAAAAAGAATTGGGTACTCGATTAAAATTTAGTACCTTTTTCATCCCCAAACAGATGGTCAAACCGAGAGAACGATTCAAACACTGGAAGATATGATCAGAACAGTGGTGCTGGATAGAAGAGATCAATGGGAGCATGTTTTGCCCTTGATTGAGTTCGCCTATAATAACAGCTACCAGGCTACAATTAATATTGCTCCTTACGAGGCACTGTATGGCAAGAAATGTAGATCACCCCTTTATTGGGATGAAGTTGGAGAAATAAAGATTCTTGGCCCGGAAGCAGTAGAAGAAATGATCTAGATAGTACGACAAATCAAGCAAAGAATGAAAGAAGCCTAGGATAGGCAAAAATCTTACGCTGATAATCGTCATACAGAATTGAATTTTGAAGTAGGTGACAAGGTATTTCTGAAAGTTTCCCCTACTAAAGGAGTTCATCGTTTCGGCGTAAAAGGGAAACTTAAACCATGATTTATTGGACCATATGAAATACTGGAAAGGATTGGGCCATTAGCATATAGATTAGCGTTGCCACCCAACCTCGCTAATGTACATGACGTCTTTCACGTTTCTCAACTCAGGAAGTATGTGTATGATCCAATGCACATCCTTCATTATGATGAAATAGTTTCCAACCCTGATTTGAGTTATGAAGAGGAACCTGAGTGCATTCTGGACCAGAAGGGCAAAAGTTAAGGAATAAGATTATTCCTTTAGTAAAAGTTCTGTAGAAACATCACGGTCCAGAAGAAGTGACTTGGGAGTTAGAAGAAAAAATGAAGGAGAAGTATCCCGACCTATTTTATGAGGTACTAAATTTCGAGGACGAAATTTATTTTAAGGGGGAGGGAATGTAGTAATCCGAAAAATCTTTAGTATTAATTAGAGCATAATTAAGTGTAATTAGGGACTTAAGAGCCGTTTATTTCTTAAGAATTTATAAAGAAGTGCATAATGGATTATTAATCGATAGAAATTCGATAAATTCTTAATTGAAGGTATAAAGATTAGAAAAATGATATTTAATTGAAAAATTTAGCTAAGAAATGTATTAATTATGTTTGTATGAAAATTTTCTTATGAAATGAGATGAAATATTATCTAAGTTAGTAAATATTTTGAATGAAGTTATTTTATTAATATTTAGTGATAAAAGAATTATTAGTCATAATTTTCGAAATTCAAGGAGTTAAGCATAACTATTTAAATTTTAACATATGAAAGAAATTAATTTATAATTATATCAATATGAATTTAATTCCAATATTTTGGAAATAATTGTTTTGGATCTTTATAATAATGAGAAAAAAATTAGTTTAATCTATTAAAATATACTAAGGTATAACCTTAGTAAATTTAGAGGTGTAATTATAAATTTATTGAAATTTGTGTTTAATACTAATGAAATGAAAAGTAAATATACTTTTAATTATACATATAAACTTCTAGAACTATAATACATATAATATATCATCTTCAACCTCAATTCTCCCTCCACTTTCGACACACACACAAGCACACACAAATTTTATTTTTCAATTTTAAATCCATAATTAAGTGTGGAATTATTAGCAAATCACTCCAAAGAAGGTAATTACTTCATTTAACCTAAGCTTTTGTGATTTAATTTGATAAAAATGATGTTCTACATGTGTAGGGTTTCAAAAATTTTAAGATTTTAATTAAGGTGAATTTGTTTAATTTTTGTTATGTTTATTGATTTAATTTGATTATGAAGTATAAATAACAAGTTTTATGGTTTTAATTTTTAATTTCATAAAGTTGATGAATTAAAGTGTTGAGCATAAACCCTAATTTTTGGTATGTGAAGAATATGATGTGCTTTAGTTAAATTAAGTTTAAATACATGTTTAGGAATAGAAATAAACATTATATGATCAAAGAAATAAAAATTAAACCATGCTTATTTAAATTCCCAAAATTTTCTAAAACAAGGAGTGATAGGAACTTAAGGATTTTGATTTTATTTGATCTATTTGATATGATATTTATGTTTTAGGATACAAATAATGCATAATGTGAATTTATAAGAATTTAATTCTTGCATATACATAATGTTCAAAAATTTTGAAAATGAAGGGGATGTTTTGAACTTTGATTTCTTGATTATATTTGATGTATTTGATATGATTTTTGAGATCTATGATAAAAATAATGCGTAAGTTGAATTTATGGGAATTATTGAACATATATATTAAAAGTTGAAAAATTAAAGTTTAATGCTAAGTTGGTGAATTATGTTATGAACTTGGTTGAGATTGGAAGTGAACATGAATTGATGATTATTGATAAGGAATAAGTATAAATGTGAGTTTTTGGATACTCAATGGATTGTAGATTGTAAAATTCTTGAATATGACGATAAACTTTGTTGAAGGGCATATGTTGATAATAGTATAAGTGAATGATATTGAACTTGTTTTAAGTTCCTAAATGTATATTTGAGCATATGTTGATGATTAGTGGAGTTAGGGAATGAAATTAGTTGAATTTGGATTAATATGGCGATTTAAATTATAAACGTTACTTTGCCGAAATTTCATTAGAAATTGTTTAATAATAAAATGTTTTGAAATTATATTGGTGAACTATGGATAAGGAAGTTTACTAAATTCAATAATAATTTCATTTTATAAGGAACGAGCAAAGGAAGTCGAGAAGTAAAAGGCGAAGAAACAAACCTTTTGGATTGAACGTTAACAGGTGGGTAATGCCTCTCAAATTATTTCTTGATCAAAGCTAAATGTTAATCTTCAATTTCATTTCTATTGTGAGAATGCTTAAATCACCATATCATTTATATGTTGAAAATGATTTATTTACCACATTGTGGGTATGAAGGCGAATTACCTATCTACGGTAGAAAATGTTACTAACCACGCACATGTTTATGGCCGTGAGCCTGCAAATGTAGACCGGTCATGGTGTTGGGGATGAGGCCTACTTTCCATTACCGAAGGCGTAGATAGGGTATGACCTAGTTGGAAACCTTCGGGACCAACTCGGATATGTTATGCCGGTACGTTTCAAACGAGAATGAGTGGTGATATTATAATGAAATCTTTTATTGAAGTAATTATTCAATTCTATCTTTTCAACTTTTAAGTTAAGTAAAGATTTTGAAATTATCGTTAAAGTTTCGAAATTTTATGTTTAAGCATTTACCCACTGAGTACTTTCTGGTACTCATGCCCGTAGACATGTTTTATTTGATGTAGGTTGAGCATGAAATGGATGTGGCTTGGAACTGAGCTTAGTCTTTTCCTTTTATTTTGAATAGTTAGGTCCGAATGTTGTGTCTTCATATATGACATTCATTACTCTTCAGCTGTTGACCCTGAAACTTGAAACTATACTTTTGAAAAACCGTATAATTGTTGGAAAAGTTTATGTACATATTATTGAGGCTGTGACCTCGCTTTTTGTTATTACTTGCTGTTGATTAATTGCTTGTGTGTAGGTTGGCTTATCCATATTCTAGAGGATATGCTGCCCGTTTGTTGAAAATTTTATTTCATTTAAACCTGTCCAATTGTCCAAAATTTAATTGTCTTAACCAGTCACGACCTGATTAGTTAGTTAATTATCTAATTAATTAGTCGGGTCGTGACATTCATCAATTGCGCTAACACCTTTTCAAGCTTTATATGGATATGTACCGACTCCACTGGCGATGTCAACCTATACTCAACCACAAGTTATTTGAGTAGAAACCACAATCAGGGAATGGCAAGCCATTCAAATGCAGTTGAAGAAAAAATTACAGAGAACCCAACATACCATGAAGATTCATGCGGACAAGAGAATGAGCTTTAGAGGATTCAATGTCAATGACTAGGTTTATCTTAAACTCAAACATACGGGCAAGTATCTTTACGATCTCATCAGTATTGGAAGCTCAGCCCATATTATGTAGGTCCATTTCAAGTTATCGGGAGAGTAGGAGCAGTAGCCTATCGTCTTCAACTTCCACAAAATGCCAAGATTCATCCCGTATTCCATGTAAGTCAATTGAAAAAGTGCGTACATGAGGAAGCTCAAATGTCTTCAAACCTACGAGAATTTAATGAAGAAGGTCATACCATTCTACAACCTGTGTGGATTTTAGTAAGAGAATATTCAAACGCAACAATAGGCCAGCGACACAACTCTTGATACAGTGGGCTCATTTACTAGAAGAAAAAGCTACATGGGAGGATTACATTGATATCACTACAAGGTTTCCAGACCTATTGGCTTGAGGACAAGCCAAATTCAAAGGGGGAAATATTATCAAGCAGAGAGAAATAACAGTGCAACTGAAATTAGTTACATTCTTGCCACATCAGCAAAGGCATCTATA
The DNA here is from genome assembly GCA_036937905.1 of Salvia rosmarinus. Classification (NCBI taxonomy): domain Eukaryota; kingdom Viridiplantae; phylum Streptophyta; class Magnoliopsida; order Lamiales; family Lamiaceae; genus Salvia; species Salvia rosmarinus. The sequence goes on along the minus strand of CM072824.1, from coordinate 24,050,815 downwards.
ACTGTAGTAGTTAGAGCTTTGTAATACCCCATCCTTCCTAAGCTTCAGGTTTGCATGGCACGTTTTTCGTGAAAAATCAAAGGTTAAATTTTTATCTCGGTGATGCGACCGTCACGAAACCTCAGGCGTTGTGAAGAGTGTTTTATGATGAATTCATAGACACTAAGTATGTAGGTTTTCGACCACCCATGGAGGTTTGGCGCTCCGGGGAAGTTATCGAAAAACCAAACTTTCATGGGTCTTTTAAAAGCATATCTTGTTTATATTCGTTGTGTCCGGTATTTTATGTCGAGTCTATGGGTACTAAGTTTGCTGAATTTGGAGTCCGTTTGCAAAAGATGCATCGCTTTTGTATTTTCAAAAAGGGACGCTTGCCTGACATGCTGTGACCCTGCTTTCCTATAAATAGAGGGCTAGGGCCTTCATTGTCAACGTTCATTTTCTTCGTCTCTCTGTGTTTACAGACAAGCCGAGCAGCTTCAGGTACATGCGGAAGCACTGGATGAGTGGGGACCAAGCCGGGGAGGCTCGACGGCGGCGCCATTGCGACTGCTGCCGGCCACCACCACCGATCATCCCCTACCTGGTAGCCTATTTTTTCATTTTTGTACTTTTCTTATTTTGATTTCGTCTTTTAGTAAATAGCATAGCATAGAACTCGGGTTTCTAAAGGGACGGGATGAGAAAACGTCCGGAGGTCGGTTAATTTTGCCACCGACCGCCGTCATCGCCCTTGTTGGCCGCCGATTGGTGGTCGACTGGCCAGTTTTTAGCTATGGGCCCTTTAGGTTTTGAGTTTCGGGCTATCAGTTCTACTAAAGTACCGATTCCGTTATTTCGCTTTTCGTGTTTCTGCATGTCGGGATGTTTTTAGTCGTTTCGAGTTTCTAAAGGAAGTACATGTCTGGGTTATCCATTTTCAACATAACTTGTCATTCCATGTTCCTCTTTATGCATATTACTTATGTTTCCATTTTCATGCATCGGTTTTGGATGGTTTATCCTGGATTTGAGGATATGCATCGATTTTTGAAGCTTCTTTCACGCTAAGATTGGTGTCAACTTGCATGCATGCATATTTTGAAGCTACCCTATTATAGGTCTTGATGCCCTGAATATATTTTCCTTCTACATCGAGTTGATTTGAAAACCCTGAGAGTGCTAAATGTGGGTTCAGAATGTCGAAAACCCCCGTTTCGCTTCGATCATCGTTTGGATCACGTTGTTGCTTTCCTTTGTGGAATGTGACTCCAAAAGTTGTTCCATCTTGTTACCAGGTACCTACCAGTGCGATCGGTGAGGTCCTTGAATCTGTGGATTTCTCCCAGTTGACATTTTCGATTGTTCAGGTTGGGTTATATATCTCTATTTTGAGTTATTTACTCTGATATTTCAAAAATAAAACATGTGCAGTGAAAATGTTTTAACGAAGTTATTACTGTTCTCTGCTCCGTTATGTGGTTCTATTGTGATTGTGCACGGATCTCTATTCGGTGGGTTGATCACCATCTTGAGTATTGATCATAAGGGGATAGACCCCGAACACGTGGTTATGGTTCTGAAGGGGATAGACCCCGAAAGTCCACACGGGTATAATGAAGTGGTTATGGTTCTGAAGGGGATTGAACCTTGAAGTCCAAACTGATTTTGCCGACTGGATATGTTCCGGGTCGAGATATTATGGGCTGGCTAGATATGTTCCGGGCGAGATGTGATGGGCTGGCGGGATACGTTCCGAGCCGTGTTTCTATGATGGGAGTAACAGTAATAACGGTCAGGTATCGAAAAAGAAAATCTGTTTTTGCTTACTTAGAAGTGGGTTTGCGTTTTAAACCTTCTAAGGTAAGTGCTCTGAACACGGTATCATGGATTTTGTTTTATGTTAAAAACCCCACCTGAGTGTGCTAGTACTCACCCCAAATTCTTTTTCAAATGTTTTCACAGATAGAGGAGGGCTGGTCGGGCGATGCTGAGGGGTTGAGCTACGGTTTCTTTCATGCCTTTCTGCTTCCGTGATGCCGCTTTATATATATATTCTGTTGTTGATGTATTCTTGTCCCTTTTATTTTGCTCTCTGATTGGGAACAAGGTTCGCTATGATATTGTTATGCTGTGAGTCTTGATAAGAGCATGCTATGTGGTTGACCGGTCTAGTCAACAGGATGTAATGCTATTTTGTTTCCCTGCATTACTAGTATTTAATCAAGATCACGTTCAATGAAGTTATGATGTCGATATAATTCTGTTGGTGGATTGTTTGCTCACCCCTCCCCTTCAGGATATGTCCTAGTTATAAAGGAGATGCTACCCGATTTTCTAGTCATATCTTCTTATTATGTATGCTTTATGTATTCCTCCTTCTTCCCTGCTTCTTAACCCCCACCCCTAATCACACCCCGTCATCCGTGCTTTCCCTCGGGAATTGGGGCATGATCCTGGCTTTGGGTATCTATAGTTATTTGATATCAAGGCAGTTCATTTGCTTTATGTCCTATACGTTCTTGAAATTGAGTGTTTAGAACTTCTTCTTCTAAACTATTCGTCAGGTACAACTACCTTCAGCTCACCGTCAGGCCGTCTCCTTTAAAAAGGGGATAAGGTATGTGTTTATTTGTTGATGTTTTATGTGGTTACGTGAGCTTGATGTGATATTGGTTTCATGTGTTCTGACATGGTAAGGGTTTACGTGATGTAAACGTGATGTGGATGTTGAGGTGATATGGATGTGGATGAGATATGGTTGGATGTTGATGTAGATGTGGAAGTAATTTGTCGATGGGACGAAAGAGCCTATGCGACTGTGATATGAGAATCATTGATATGATATGATTTGATGTGATTGATATGATCACGGATGGATGATATGAATCTATGTGTTTACATAGAAATATGTTGCTGGTTGAAATCTTGTTCATTTTGATAAAAGAGTGCTTGTAAGTGAATCCTGTATTTGCTTGCATGATTATTGTTATGAATATCCATATCGATGTTGATATGTGTTGAACGTAAACATGTGTCTGAGGCATGGTTACCCAGATGACTGGGGTAGGAAAAGGAAACGTGAATATTTGTTATTGTTTTATGATGAACTAACATGTAGGTTTATGGATATTCAGTAGCCCAGACAACGTTGGTTAAGATCTCACAGGATGGATGAACAGATCCGTAAGTTCAGAGAATGTACCAGGAATGTCCACGAGCCATTGGGAGTGTTTTTTGGAAGATTTGTTGGATTATGGAGAAAGATTCGAGACAGTGGGAAAGTATCTGAGTATGAGGCCTATTAACGGATGACAGAGAGGCTACCAACGGGTTGGCAGCCATGGGCAAGAAGGCAAGGGTACGTGATGTTCCTTCGGGATCCTATTACCAGGCATCTCACTCTGGATTTCACCGAGTTCGCTGCTCGAGTGTGGAGACAGTGGACCGATCATCGGGGCATACCTTTTGAGGCAGATGTGATCGCGAGGCATGTTCGAGGGTCGATCCAGATCGATGACCGGGATGATATTCCTGAGGAACCATTGGGAGAGCAGCCATCGCTCAGATGATTGCCAGTGCATCAGGATACGCCAATCACTACCCCTCTATCACCGACACTCACTTTTCGAAGGACCCATAATGATTTTGAGGCAGGACCCTCCCAGGTGAAGGAGATGATCCATCCATCTGTGGCAGAGAAGAGGCCCAGGATAAGAGTTACGGTGCAATCGAACAGTCTCAGGTTGCCCACTCGTGAAGGGAATTCCGGGGAGGAGGAAGACCTAGGGGAGGATGAGGAGGATAGTGAGGGTTCAGAGGATTTGGTAATCCAGATAGTGGATGACTCGGACGAGGTCGAGCACGTAGAGAAAGGGCAAGCGCCGGAGACTGGAACCTAGGAATAGTATTCTCCTGAAACCCAAGCAATCGGAGCACATCTTGGGTGGGACCATACTCACGAGAGGCTTGCTAACATGCGAGATCACTTTACCGAGGTAGCAGCCCGAGTCCGAGCACTGATAGGAAGGGAGAGAGAGGAGGAAGAAAGATAGAATGGAACGGATGATGGGAACAGGGGACAGTAGACGGACATGGAGGACATAGATCTAGGTGGTCAGTGTGTGCGATGCTTGATCATGATGCAGCTTCCGCCGCACGAGACAGAGCGACATCTTTTGGCGAGAACGAAGTCGATTCTTTTGCTCATATCTGACCTTTTTGACTGACATACCTATGATCATGTATTTTGACAGTCCTTCATGGACACTTGGATAATTCTGATACTAATGTTGTCTATGATAGGATATTATTTTTTAATGCTTATATATGATATGAGCTATGATGTGATGATGTGCGATGATGTTATGTGAGATGCATAACGATTGTGTGTTGACAGGATTACATGGATATATGTGATTGTGATATGTGACATATGTGATGATATGTGATTTTGGGTGATGATATATGTTATGCGATGGTACATGGTTATCTAGAGTTTGCGGCATGCGATCGAGAGTTTTCAGCTATCGAGTTTGCGACATATGTGATGATATGTGATTTTACGGCATGCGATCGAGAGTTTTCACAGGCAAGAATCCCCCTACATTCGACGATCTCGGCGAACCGATCGATGCTGAGAACTGGATACGATCCACCGAAAAGATCTTCAAATACATCGGCTGCGAAGAAGCGGAAAACTGAATTGCATGATCTTTCAGCTAACCGATGAGGCTGATTTCTGGTGGGAATCCGTGAGAAGGACCCTAACACCAGGACAGTGGGGAAGGTATACGTGGGAAGATTTCAAGAAAGAACTCATGGAAAAGTACGTGCCTGACGTTTACAGGAGAGAAGGCAAAACGAGTTCTGGAATCTTCATCAAGGAAGAAGGACGTTCACCGAGTACGATCGCTCGTTCAATCATCTGTCACGTTACGCCACGCTTTTGGTTGTACGAGGCGCCAGGCGAGCGAGTTCGTAAGAGGACTCCGACCATAGATCGAAATTTCGCTCGTCAGTCAGGGAGATCTGACGTATACACAGTCCTTGAACCGGGCATTAAACATTAAGTCAATGTTGCCCCAGGAGAGAACGATGCCACCCGGATAGCCAGCTGACGGATGAAGAGGCAAAAGGAAATGGGAAGATCGAATGAGAGGCAATTAGGTGTTCCAAGGGAACCAGGCGGTCTAGTGATTCCGAGGAATCTGGGTATTCAGGAAAGAGAAATGCAACCTTGGGGAAGGAATTTCCAACCCATGCGGCAGTGGGGATAAGGTGCGAAAAAGCCTTGGTGCCAGAAATGCCAGAGGATTCACTTGGGCGAGTGCAGACAAGGTAACGTCGAGTGTTACCATTGTAGGAGGTTTGGACTTTACGCTCGAGATTGCCCATCGATAGGAGGACCAGCGGTGTAGCCGCCAGTGAGACAGCATCAGGCTCCGCAGAGGTAGAACCAAGCTCCGCCGAGGATGAACCACAGAGTGAGAGGTTATCCGAGGCCAGCGAACTAAAGGCCGCACAACAAGCCAGGGTGTATGCCTTGAGTCAGCAGCAGGCAGCACAAGCTCCCGGAATTCTTACAGGTATAATCCATATGAGTGATATACCCGTTTTCACTTTGTTTGATACAGGAGCCTTACATTCTTTCGTTTCGAGAGTTGCATGTGAGAGGTTGGGTTTGGTACCCAATGAATCACAGAGTACCCTGGAAATTAGCATCCCATCAGGGGAAGTGATAAAGGCAAAAAGATTTGCCCGAACCAGGAAGTAGAAATATGTGAGCAGACGGTCCTTGTCAATTTGCATGTCATCGGAATGGAAGATTTCGATGTCATCTTTGGCATGGATTGGTTGGAAAAGCACAGGGCAACTATACATTGTCTCGAAAGAGAAGTTACTTTTTGTAGTAACCCGAATTTTTTTTAATCTTGATTAGAGCCTAAATAGGTATAATTAGAGGCTTAAAAGCATTTTATTCTTAAAACTTATAAAGAAGTGCATAAATGATTATTAAGCGATTGAAATTCGTTTAATTTCTAATCGAAGGAATAGAAATTAGAAGAAGTAGAGATTATTTAGAAATGAGTTTTATTATGATGAAATGTGAGATATGTGATTATTATTATGTGTTTGAATGAAAATTTTCATTAAATAGAAAATGTTCTAAAGAAATGCATTAATTATTATTTATGTGAGATTAAATTTATAAAATGAAATGGAATAATGTTTAAGCTAATAAATGGCTTAAATAAATTTATTTTATTTATATATAGTGATAAAGGAATTAATTTCCATAATTTTTGAAATTTATGAAATTAGAGAATAAATATTTGAATTTTTGCATATGAAAGAATTAAATCTATAATTATATGATATTCCAATAATGGATTTAATTTTTTTGAATCATTATGTTAATGAGAAAATTGATTTTTTACTACTAAAGAATATTAATGTGCAACATTAGTAATTTTAGAAAAATACTTAGGTAATTTTCAAAAATTATAGGAATTAAAAGAAAATAAATGAATAAATATCTATATATATATATATATATATACTTCTAGAACCAAGCTTAATTAAAATCATCTTCCACCTCCAAACTTTCTCATATTTTCACACACACACACAAGTATTTCTTCAATTTTAAACCATAATTTAAGTGTGGAAATTGTGGGAAATCACTCCAAAGAAGGTAAATACCTTATTTCATACAAGTTTTTGTGATTAAAATTGATGAACATGATGTTCTTGAACACTAGGGTTTTAGAAATTTTTGAGTTGTGGATTAAGGTTGAATTGTTTAATTTTTGTTATGTTTGATGATTTATCTATGCTTATGATGCTTAAATAACATAATCTATGGTTTAAATTCATGAAGTTGGGAAATTAAAGTAAGCATGCATAAACCCTAATTTTGTATGTTAAATATTTGTTATGATTTGATTAAATTGAGTTTAGATATGTGTAATTGAGTTGAAATGAACATGAATTAGTGGAAGAAATTGGAATAAATTCAATGCATACATAATGTCAAATTTTCGAAAACTTTGATGTTGAATGAACTTTGATTTCTTGATTTTATTTGATGTATTTGATATGATTTTTGAGATCTAAGATATAAATAATGCTTAAGTTGAATTTATATGATTTTATGGACTTCAAATATAAAAGTTGAAATATTAAAGTTTAGTCTAAGTTGATATATTTATATGATGAGTTTGATTAGAATTTAAGTTGATTATGGATTAATGATTATTGATGATGAATAGGTATATATATGAATTGATTGGAATTTAATTGGTTGTAGATTGGAAAATACATTAAATTACATACTATGGTGGTTGAAGGGCATATGTTGATCATGGAATAAATGGACTTGTTTGAACATGTTTTAAGTTCCTAAGTATATATTTTGGCATATGGTGTTGATTTGGTGGAGGTTGGGATGAATTTGGTTGATTTTGGATTGAAATGGCGATTCATTTTATAAACGTTACTCTACAGAAATTTTGTTAGAATTTGTTTATTAATAAGGTGTTTAAAGGATTTAATTAGTAAACATATGATAAGTATATAAATGAGATTTGTTCATTTGATTGTTTAAATTAAAATTTTAATCGTTGTACATGAATAAAACTAAACATATGTTACTTAAATCTTAGAATTTGGTACAACAAAAAATAAGATATAATATGTTCGAGTGAACAATAATGTTTCTAAGTTCAATCATTATTTCAATCATTATGTTCGAGTGAACAATAATGTTCGGTAAGTCGTTCAAGTTTAATATTGTCGAAAATCTATTGAGTATTTATTGATACTCACGTTTTGCATTTTTCTTTATACAGGTTGAGCTCGGAGATGACGATGGATGAGTATGCTGAGATAGGGTTCTTTTGTTGTAAATTTTGTTATGCCCTGAATGTCATGTCTTCATACATGACATTCACCCATCCTTCCGTTGTCAAACTCATATGTCCTTGCCATTGACTTTTGATAATCTCTTTTGTACATTGTAGATGTTTATAAAATTATTAAATATTAACTTGATCTTTATGTTAGTTGTTAATTTGTTAGTTAAACTCAGTTGATTTTGGAGACATTTCAAATTAGAAATTAATATGATCTTATTCTAATCCAGTCATCACCTCATTACTTAGTTAATTACTTAATTAAGTAGTCGGGTCGTGACAGAGTGGTATCAGAGCAGTTGTTCGCTCTGGACTTGTGAATGTTTCTTTCTTGAACCAACCTTTCCTTGTAAACCTTGAGTCTTAATAGTAGAAAGAATTTGATAGTAGCTCTGCATTCCAAGTCCATCTCTGCAGATCAACCAGGTAAGATAAGTTATGATGTGTTATGAGAAGCATTGAATATGCATGTATGGAAAGTTTGATGAGCATGATGTAAAGTTATATGGTGTGATACGTTGAAAAAGTAAAATGAAAAATGAATATGTTGTAAGAAAAAGTGAAAAGTTGTGACCTAAACGAATGTAGTTATATATACATATATATACACATGTGCATTTTGGGTCAGAGTTTAAGTTATATTTTGATTATAGGATGGCAAGAATGAAAACTACGGCAAGGAAGAGTATACTGATTATACCGAATGCTCAAGGAAGAAGGGATCGGTTTTATTCCTTTAGAATAGGTGAGCATCAGAACATGATCCGCTTCCTCAATCAATATATGAAATTATGGGGATGGGTAAAACAGCATGGTGTGACTGAGCTAGACGGGTTACTTCAGTTAGTACAAGCATTATCTCCTAAATGGCGTGGATGGGCTTCTGTGACTGCCTTGGATTTTGTACATCCTGACATGGAAGCCAGAGTTACGGGTAACCTTGTTGGTTTTATCGACCTTATTAAAGAGCAGTTCAATTTGACTGAAAACCCTCCTCCGGTCAGTACCCTTCCTTAGACTTTTTATTCCAGCGGTCCATCAAATTCTTGATGACATCCTAGCCCCAGATAAGAATAGGAATGAACCTGAGACTGATGAATCCAATGAGCATAGTCCTGAATTGGATTTAAATATTGTATCAAATTATCCTTTTGAGTATGAACACCGTATAGAATCTGAACTGACTTCCATTGACCTGGACCTGTATGATCAGCCTTTTTCTTTGAGAACTCCATCACCTCCAGTTACTCCTTTTATTCTTCCTCTAGAAAGTAGTTCACCATCTCCTTCAGTTAATACAAATATCGAACCTGAAAGTCAGATTTCCGTTGGTACTTCAAGTCTAAAGCCTTTACCCATCAGTGAGATGCCCTCCATTACTGATCCATCCCTACTCACTCCTAGAGAACCTGCTAGCTCATCCACTGGCTGCCGCCCTCCCTTAGAAGAATCTGATCCAGAGACACGTGAGGGTTATGGGAAATTAGATTGGGATGACGATGCGAGTTAAGATTTTAGTTATTAAGACTGGTTAAAGGTTAGTTAAGTAAGAGAATAGTGACAAGATATGTACGTATAATAATCAGTGTAAATAGAAAAGTGTAGCATGTTATATGAAAGTTATGTGTATAAAGTACTCATGAAAGCTGCACTATCAGCCCAAATATCAATGAGGCCTATTTTGTTGTGAAAGTCCTCGGAGAGCCAATTTTCTTGATATAAAATATGAATTATTCTGCATTATTGTTTACTATTGTTGTGATGGAAAAAATTTATGCCAAATTTCCTTCCATGTGAAATTAATTATAAAATGAATCTTTATTGCTTTACATTGATGTTCAATCAAATGTTACAAATATTATATTATTCTTTTGAATTTAGTATGCCGCCGAAGAAGAACCCCAATATCTGAAGGTCAATGGAGTGAAACAACTCCTCAAAATATTCCTGATGCTACATCTCCTCAACCCAACCAAAAAATCGTTGAACTCTTTCTCAGACAAAACCCACCAAATTTGAGACAAAACCCACCAAATTTTACTGGGGCTGGTAGTCCCGCAGAAGCAAAAGAGTGGGTACGGGTGATAGAAAGAATATTCAAATTTCTAGAATGCAGTGATCAAGAATGTCTCTTGTGCATATCCTTTTTGTTGAAAGGACCCGCAGATTTCTGGTGGGAAGCACGACAAAAGACTCTTGCACCTGAACAGCTAATAAATTTTACTTGGGAGCAATTCAAGGAAGAGTTATATGCAAAGTTTATTCCACGAAGCTATCGTAAGAAAAGGGAGATAGAATTCATGAATCTGAAACATGGTAACAAGAGTGTAGCGGAATATGATCGAGAATTCTGCACTCTATCTCGATATGCACCGTACAAAGTGGAAACCGACGAGAAGATGGCTGAGATGTTCCATTCAGGGCTGCGACCGAAAATTTGGGTTATATTGGCTACTCAACCACCTATGTCGTATGCTGAAACTTTGAACCGAGCATTAGACATGGAAATGGAGATGCAGATGATCGAACTAAAACACACTCAAATTTACTCGCAACCGTACGAGGTAATTGTATCGTGATAAGTTAACCCAAGTCGTCTCTCAAGGAAAACTTAACAGGACGATTGTTCGTGTCGCACACAGAAAGCAATTAAATCCTAAACATTCTAATACCAACGAGGGTTTAAAACATACGAGAATTGAAATACGAGAAATAAATACCAACCTAAGATAGGGGTTGTCAATCCCGAGCTAAACTAATAAAGCATTAAATCTAAACCAGGGGTTGTCAATCCCTAGTTGAACTATGGAAGCAATAAAACGAAAGCATTAAACGAAAGCGATAGCAATCCAATTCATAGGGTTTGTCAAGCCCTAATCTAAATCCAATTGCAAATAAACCATATTTATCAATCATCTAACAAGAACAGGAATTAATCGAAAGCAGGAAATCATTAAGCAACGTAAATCGAAGGAACATGAAATTCAATAATAGCAATCGATGAAACGAACAGATTAATCCAACAGTGAAAAATGATAAACTACATGATTCAATCTAAGAAATATAAGACATGAATTAAAACTAAGATTGTATCTGTGTTGTTGCTGAAAAAATCCGGAAAGAAAGAAATCGCCAATTGAGAACGCCCCTCGAATAATGACCTAACGCGCAAATATATATATTAAATGAAGTTGAGCGCCGGTTGAAAGTGAGCGCCAGTTGAGAATACGTTCTGCATTGAAAGTTAACGCTGGCTCAGGGTGAGCGCCGGTTGAAATGAGTCTTCTGACTCATAGGTGAGTGGGCGTTCGGAAGGAGCGAGTGCTGGGCGATGGTTGGTTGAGCGAGCGTTCTGGATGAAATGCCGGTTGGGGTCGAGCTGGCCGGGCGTCAGTCCGTCGGACGGGGCGCGCTAGGCGGGCACGCGGTGTTGTGTCGAGAATCTTTGGCGAGCGCGGAAATGAGTCTTGGATGGGCGCCTGTGGTCTTTGGGTGTGGGTGGCACGCCGAGATACGCGGCAACGCGTGCTGGGAAGCTAGCGCCATGGGAGACGGGCACTGGACACCCAGCGTCGGACGGAAAGCGCTATGCGGGCGCACGGAACAGCGTGGCGAGACGCACGGGCGAGCTGGAGTGACGGGAGAGGCGCTGGGTCCCAAGACCAGACGAGGGCTAGCTGGGGACTCGTGGTGCTGGGTGCAGAGGTGGGCGGGCGTGAGGCGCTGTGCGAGGGCAACGAGAGACATGAGCGAGCGCTCACTCTGAACGCACGAGGCAAATTGTGTAATACCCCAGAGTCTCATAATTCTGATTAAGCTCTAAGTATGTAATTAATTAGAAATTACTTACGTGAGTGACTAGGAACAATGCATCCACAGATAAAATTTCATAAAGTTTTAAACTCAAAGATTTATTTTAGAATCTTACAGTTAACTGAAAACGATAAATCTTTCAATCAGTATTTTATCTCATCGTTTAATTTGAAAGAGTGATTTATGAAAGTTTCGATTCGATAGAAATTTCTATATTTCTAATTTCATTATATTGATTTTATAATTTCAAAAGATGCTTCATATTATTATTATTTTCAAACTTATATTATAGTAAGAAAATTCTAGAACCATTAAGCTTATTAAAGAAGCTAAAGTAATAGCTTATGTTGGAAGCTATTTAAAAGCTTATTCTAGAAGTTTCTTAATAGCTTGGAAAGGAAGACTTCAATAGTATTAAGACCTTATATATATATTAGTTCTCAAAGAAGACTTCATTTTCCTCCATTCACCACCAAAAATTTCGAAACACACACACTTCACACACACAAGAATTCTCTCTTCCAAAATCGAGATTTCAAGCTTCCGATCTTCATCAACTTCGTAGATCTACGTCCTAAGAAGGTAAATCTCTAACCTATTTCAAGATTTGAAGTGAAAATCAAAGTGAAAACCCACCCCCAAACCCCAAAACTTTCGGTCCATTTGGACCTTGTTCTTACGGGTTTTGATCTTCGATTTTTAGTTGATTCATGCTTAGATCTACCTATTATGAGTTATATATGTTGAGAAATCAAAGAAAACTCCTCCTCAAACCTTATAGGTTTCGGCCATGATGGCCTAGTTCCGAAGAATTTCCGTTTTTCAATTTTTAGTTCATATACGTTTAGATCTACCCTCTTTGATACGATTTATGCTTGATCCATGATTTAATTTGATATCTACATGAAAAACCTAAATTTTAGTGAAGAACCCTAATTATTATCTTGAAGATTTGTTAATGATTTCTTGAATTAAGCTTAGATTTATGTAATTAAAGATGTTTGAGCATGATTAGAGTCGAGTTTGAAAACAAAAATCGAACCCTATGAATTTTTCATGATGACCGAAAACTAGGGCTCATATTTTAAAATGATTTGGCTTTGATTTGTTTGAAATAAGTTAGTATATATGTTGTTATATATATATAATAGTGTTTTGTGAAAGAAATTGGGATTAAATCCAACGTATATGAAAAACCCTAAATTAAAGTACGTATGTAATGTTGAGAACTCACTATGTTGATTTTATTGGGTTGTTTGATTTCAAAAGTATGATCTAGTATATTGAATTAGCCTATTTTGAATTATTGAGATTTTTCTAAGCTTATACGAAAAATTGAGATTTCGTTAGTTTGCATTTTACAAAGGACTTTGTGATTTTGAATTGATAATTGAAACTTGATTTTAAAACATAGATTCTTATGATTTAAATAGCTTGATTAAGCCTTACTTGCTCAAAGTTTTCAAAGAAATCGATTAGAAATTTAATATTTTATTATAGCAATGTGATATTCCTTATATATATATATAAGGAATTGAAAAGATTAATGTTCTTATAAAATACTTTCAGTAAATAGTTGAATAGTTTAGTTTTGGGATGCATTGACCTAGCAGAGCTTAGCTTAACCATAGAGTATCGAGAGAGTTTTAGTAGAGGCTCAAGAGTTTAGACTCTTAGTTCCTCTTTCCAGTATTCATTCCTCTTATCTCTTTTTAAGGAGCAAGCGGAAGCGGAGTAGAAATCAAGAAGGGAAAAGCAGAAAGTTCCGAGTAAGCAAGTTACAGGTGGGCTTTCTAAACTAAAATATGTTTATGCACAACTTTATGATATTAAGCATGTGAATTTTTATAAAGTTAATTGACTTGCCTGTTTTTGAGCATATTGCATATTGCATATTGCCTATCTACGTAGAGATTTAGATATCGGCCCTATACTAGGCGAGCGCTAGTAAGGGTTGAGGGTACTGCAGTGGCCTTCGGCAAGGTGCGAGTGAGGCCGGCGAGATATGGTGTTTATTTAAGATTTGCTTGCACATGTTATGATTTGAATTGTTAGCACGCATGCGCGAAATAAGTAATTTCAAAGCATGATTCATAGGATATTTCTTAAAACCCCTATGAATCTAAGAAAGTTGGCAAGTCGATGGCTCTAAGAGCATGTTTCAGCTTGTTTTGGCAATTGCCCACCGAGTGCATCAGTACTCATGCCCGCATGTATTTCTAAATGTGCGGGTAGTGCGGGAGATTACAATGGATATTGAATCTCGAGCGAAGACTTTGTGTCATGTCCTATGTTTTGCCCGAGTTTATGTCTTCACACATAAACTCGCCTACCTTTTGCTGCAAAATAGTCCCACGGGTTCATTGACTCGCTCTCTTTGAAAAGAAATTTTTATTTGAAAGTCATATGATTACGACGTGTTATGATACCGGGTTACGATGGGTTAGACATTTGATAAGTGATTTCAACTATGAACTCCTCAATCGATAATGATGCTCTTCAATTTACTTGATCCTTGGTAGATCAATTTATCCTGCCCCATCTGATAACGTGCGCCTTTCCTACAAAACATCGAGACAAATCAAATAAGTAAGTTCGAATCGATAAATACTAATCAAAACAACGGCATAAAAAGGACAAACCATAGAAAATGACATGTAAAACAATACCAAGAATAAGCACAAATTCATACCAAACAACTCCCCCACACTTATTTATTTGCTTGCCCTCAAGCAAAGTCTATACTAATAAGATTAGAAAGATAATTCATACAACATAACTCTTATTCCAATCAATCAAATCTATTTTGCAATTCTCCCAAACATGATGAGTACCCAATCAAAGTTAATATGAAACAAATCTAAGATTGTGAGAATGTCAAATAAACAAGTAAGTTATTTTTGCTCAGACCCAACTCTCTGTTAGGGGTGAATTAACTAAAATGGTTACCTTTAGCAACAAGTTTCTTGATAAGATAGAAAGTATTAACAGATTTTGGAACAATGTTCGAAAGGTGAATTCTCGATGGACTCGAGTCTCCTATCGTGGTTTCCCATGCCCATTTCTTAATTTACGAGAAAGAGGAGCAGAATCTCATCCTCCATTTATACAATCTCAACAAACAACTGGAGTTTTCAATCTCATTCTTTTCTCTTTTTTTTAACACATTTTTTTCTCTTTTTTATTTTATTTGAAACGAGTATATAGGTAACCACACTGTTAATACGACCCCTAGCCTTAGCCAGACAAATCACATCAATAACCCCCGATTTAAAATCAATTCACATGATCTCGTCAATTCACATTGCACTTCACTAACATAACATCAAGATAAACGAGAAATACGTCAAGATTTGACCAATACCACAGAGTTCAGTTGCACAAATCAAAATCCTAACTTACTCGCATAGACAAAGCTTAAGTCCAAACAATCAAAATAAGCACAAGGGCACATCATTAAGCATACAAAAATATATATGTCACGCCCACAAAACCAAATACTCACTCCCCCACACTTAATTCGAGCACTGTCCCCAGTGCTCAAAACACGAATAACACAAAAATAGCCAAAAGAGGAGGAGACTTCCCTGATAATAGATGGCAGTGGCAGGGTTGGAATGTGAGCGTGCACGGCAGAACCGGAGTAACACGGCTACACCTCACGGCTAATGAAAATACGCAAAATCTTTCTTCCCACATCTGAACAAAACAAACAAAGACACACAGAAAAATAAAAAAGAACAAAAAAAAACAAAGTAAAAAGAAAACGAGAAGAACAAGAAATAAAACCGTGGGTAAACTCCCATGTAGTACTCAGTTTAACGTCGTGAGCACGACGTGTTTATTAGAGCAAATGGTGGTGGTCAATGTGGCGGTCCCCCATAATCAGGGTGCCATGAGCTCCACCGATGTCCCAGAGGACTAAACCAATCATCGCTCGAGATAGGGCATAGACATCCCTTTATCGCCAGCTTGGATAAACCGCCTTCACCACCACTATAAGCATCAAGTCAACTCCATTTCTTCAACAATTAGAAGTTCGGCTGAGATGATCACCGACTTCCCTTGCTCATCCTCCAAGAACACATATTTCATCGGTAGTTCCTTCACTATCATTGTGGGTCTGGGCATGCTAACACTTTCCTTTTCCTAGTCCTCTTCATCAACTGAAATCGCATGAACTACTTCGACAGTATTCTCAAAGGATGGCTCATACTCATCGGAGTCTAACTCGGAGACTACCACCTCTTCCCCCTTTTCTTGTAGTGGAAGAATATTTTCAGATGGCTCTTCCACTGTACGGTCATCTGCTCGATCACCTTGAAGGACAATGACTGCCTGAACCTCACAGGGGTGGCTCGGAAGTTCTCTAACTGCAAGTTGTTGTTGATACACAACAAACTTCTCAGCCATCAGTCCCACACGTGCTTCTAAACGCTCAAGAGTTACGTCTCTAGCATCCAATCCTAGACAGGTAATCTGAATGAATGATGCACCCATATCCTCCGACGGCGAACTCTGATGGTCGGTGGTGGTGAGCCTCATAGGGTGAGCTTTGAGGCTCCCCTATTGCATCTTGTTGCAACAATTCGTTCAGCTTCTCAATCATCAGTTCCAATCTTGCCTCTAAATGCCTAATTTTGGTGTCGTCAGCATCCAACCGTTGGTGGCGAGTCTGACTCAATTCTGCATCCATATCATCCAATGGATACCTCTGAGGTGGTGGTGGGTGTGGTGATGAAAAATACTCTTGCTGCGGGTGGTACCACTGTTACTGTGGAGGTTGTGGCTGATGTGGACCACACCATCCATAATCATGTTAAGGTTCCCACCATCCCGAGTCGGTGATGAGGAGGTTCTTCTTCTTTGTGGATCCCAATAATCCTCGGTCGGGTTGAATCCATATTTCTGAGTTGGGTTGGTTATTCCACCCTGAACCATATTGTTGCTCGTAAACAGACGGATATCCCTCAACATGGTCGAACCGGGCTCCTTCTTCGTGAAGAAGAATTTGCCCAATCTGACGAAATTTCTCCCCACTGTTTGACCATATTCGCATCTTCTTGGTACCCCCGCATTAATGACACCAACAACAAAAACAAGATCACACGCACTGGGGAGAAAATAACCAAATGTAAGCTAAAAGAAAAGCAAAACAAACAACACAAACAATACGACTAAAGTTTTCCCCGGCAATGGCGCCAAAATTGATCGAAATAAAAACACACTCAAATTCACTCGCAATCGTACGAGGTAATTGTAGCGTGATAAGTTAACCCAAGTCGTCTCTCAAGGAAAACTTCACAAGGCGATTGTTCGTGTCGCACACAGAAAGCAAATAAATCTTTAACATTCTAATACCAACGAGGGTTTAAAACATACGAGAATTGAAATACAAGAAATAAATAGCAACCTAAGCTAGGGTTGTCAATCCGAGCTAAACTATTAAAGCATTAAATCTAAACCAGGGGTTGTCAATCCCTAGTTGAACTATGGAAGCAATAAAACGAAAGCATTAAACGAAAGCGATAGCAATCAATTCATAGGGTTTTCAAGCCTAATCTAAATCAATTGCAAATAAACCATAATTATCAATCATCCAACAAACAGAATTAATCGAAAGCATGAAATCATTAAACAACGTAAATCGAAGGAACATGAAATTCAATAATAGCAATCGATGAAACAAACAGATTAATCCAACAGCGAAAAATGATAAACTACATGATTCAATCTAAGAAATAAAAGACATGAATTAAATCTAAGACTGTATCTGTGTTGTTGCCTGAAGAAAATCCCGGAAAGAAATCGGCGAGAGGCGCAAAAAAATGATCGCCAACTGAGAACGCCCCTCGAATAATGACCTAACGCGCAAATATATATTATATGAAGTTGAGCGCCGGTTGAAAGTGAACGCCGGTTGAGAATACGTTCTGTATTGAAAGTTAATGCCGCTCGGGGTGGCGCGGTTGAAAAGTCTTGACTCATAGGTGGTGGCGTCGGAAGGAAGCGGCGAGCGGGCGATGGCTGGTTGGCGACGCTCGATGAAATGCCGGTTGGGGTCGAGCGCTGGGCGCTGGGGGTCCAGCGCCGGATGGGGCGTGCTAGGCTGGCGCGCGGCGTTGTGTCGAGAACGATGGGCGAGCGCTCGGAAGTGAGTGCGTTGGACGGGGCGCTGTGGCGCTGGGGTACGGGTGCGCTGGAGATGCGCGGCAACGCGCACTGGGAAGCTAGCGCCATGGGAGACGGGCGCTGGACACCCAGTGCAAGATGAAAAGCGCTATGCGGGCGCGCGGAATGAGCGTGAGCTGAGATGCACGGGCGAGTTAGAGCCGTTGGGAGAGGGCGCTGGGTCCCCAGCGCCGGACGGAGGGCACGCTGGAACGCGCATTGGGGACTCCGGTATTTGGGGTGCCGAGGTTGGGCGCTGGCGCGAGGCGCCGCGGCGAGGCGCAGCGACGTGAGCGAGCGCCACCAACGCTGAGGCAAATTGCCAACGCGCGCTCGGAGTGAGCCAGCGCTGGTTGGCCAAGGGAGGCGTGTCACAGCCCGGTTTTGACTACACCTTATCTGACCGTGACTCGGGTTCGGTTAAGTGAATATGACAAGAATAAGGTTTTCAACTCATTTCATCTATGAAGAAATATAGATGTTTTAAACAGAAACGAGAATCACGATGGAGCAAAATAGCAAATATATATATATAAGGTTTCAAGGGTTCAACCAACAGTAACTTTTACATAGTAACAAAAAGATAGCAGAGTCTCAAGAGGTCGACAGCGGAAATACATGTGAGACATGCATGTGAAGATGCATTCTCAAGGTGAACCAAAAATACATCATACGTCTTGTCAAAATGTTCCGCTCAACTCCCGCTATGTTCCATCACCCGCTCAACCTGCACATTTAAAAACAAACATGCAGGGCTGAGTACAAATAATGCACTCAGTGGACACATTGCGAAAACATTTTTACTTTACGAAATATTCAGACGCCCTCGTCGCGAAGACACAAGGTTTTAGTTGAAAAGTCCTTGTTTTACAAAATACATTTTCTCATTTCTCAAAATCATCGCTCGCCGAGCATTTTCACATCACAACAACCACAACGTATATTCCAAGTCGGCCATGGATAAACGCACGGGAGGAGGCCTCCCACACCGGACGCAACTAACCGCCCAATGATTTCGAGCATGACCGCCCAGCGGTTGAGGCCCAACACGTGTACACAACCCTAGCGGGAATTTCTACTTACACCTCCGAGCTAGACCGACCGTAACTTCTTGTTGCCCTGTGCAACCCGAATGGACATATACAAAACATAAAACATTTTCTGGCAGACAATATCGTATCTCAAAATTTTTCAAGAAAGCGAAGACAAGAATAATGAAGAAACATTTTTCAAAAAGCTCATAAAAGGTTTTGGTAAGAAAGCCCACAAAGGGTTTAGGTAAGAAAGCCCACCTCGAGAACTTAAAGTTCTTAGGTCACTTAGGGTTTTACTTCAGTTTTCTCCTTTCCTCCGAGTCAAACCTTATCAATGTAAGAAAGCGAAATTTTAGCATATCATCATCTTTGCGTAAGATTCTTGATCCGAAAACTTACGTCTATCCTTCCATTCATTCCTTTGTTCAAATCGTTCGATAGAGACGAACATAGTCTATAACGTTCTCTGCGTCACAAATAAGGCTAACGCAGGACTTATTTTGACGCTTCCTAATCAATTAATGTCGATTATGAATTTTCTCAATTTATAAGAGATATTCTACCTTTAGTACATAATGTACGCTTTAATGTACTTACGTAGCGTAAGTTACATTGTTACTAAACGTCTTCGTCACATAGATCACGACATCGAATTACGTGTCCTTTGACCTTGGTCGACATTTTTGGTCGATAATTTTGACTTAGTCAACAATTTTGACTTTGGTCAACTCAAAATCAACATTTTGACTTTTTCAATTTCTTATGAAATTCTATTATTTTATGTGAAATTCTTGTTCTAAAAATTCCCATAAAATCATATTATGTCTAAAACATTATTTTAGATCATATTATGCTATTACACTTGATAAAATAAATTTATAACATTAATATACATAGGGTATAGTTTTCGGTTATTACATTTAACCAACTAAACATTTTTCAAAAATTTCCATAAATTCACATAACACTTAATCATCCTTAATTATCCTTATTATAACATAATTGTTATTTATTATGAACTATTGAATTTAATTTACCTAAGTCATATTTTAAACTTTGACTTAGGTCCAATAAATTTTTATAAATTTCAATAAATTCACACAACCATATATTATGAATCTACATCATCAATATGATATGATAACACTTAAATATGGATCATATCTCAATATCATATCATATATTCTAATTTTCGAAATTTATGAACTTAGGTACTAAAGTTTTCCAAAAATTCTATATAAATTCATATAAGCTTATTTAATATCCTAGATCATGATTTCATGCTCAAATCAACAATTAAAAATCAAAATCATCAACATATGGCACCTACATGATTTCGGTCCACTTTTAAAATTTAATACCATGCTTAATTTTATGATATAATTATACTACATGCTCAATAACATCATATAAATACAATTTCTAAACATATTGGCACAAGTTTCATATTTTTCGAAAATCACACATATAACTTAAGCTTATAACATAAATTCTAACGTATATACGAAGCTTGTAAGATTTCTAACCTCTTGATCGAATTCGATCGACGTCGGCGACGTATTCCTTTCTATGATCGAAGAGCACTTCGAAGAACACTCTCTTATTTTTTTTCTCTATTTTCTCTCTTATTTCTTCCCTATTTTTGGTTATGAGCTTATGGGAGGGGTGATCTCCTATTTATAGGATTTATGAGATGATCTTAATTATTACATTTTAAAATATCTAATGTACACTTGTACAAAATCTTATCTTTATCCTTATCAAATCTTATCTAAATCCTTATCTTATCTTATCTTTTAATAGGTACATTGAATCATTTATACAACTTGCATCACACTTGTCCTAAAATAATTAAATTACAAATTTTATAATATATTTGTGGTAATTTCGGCCATTAGGAGACAACACAATAGGTTACTTGTTTTAATTGAATTCTAACTCTACTTTACACCTAATAACATGATAAGATCACAATCTTATCCTTACATTAATTATAGCATGATTTTTATTAATTAAATCTCATAAAATCAAGCATATTTTCGCCACTTGCTATGCACTTGTCATCCAACTTGTGCAAGTTGATATAACACCTTATCTTATCCTTAATAATATCATATCAATATAATATTTATGATACATCATCAATTTGGATAAGAATTAAATTAAATATCACACTTTGAAAACCCTAATTTTCGGTCACCTCATGTATTATATGCTAAATATTTTATTTTCTTCCAATTAATAGCTATGTGACATAATATTGATCTTAGATAATAATTTTTATCATAAGAAAATTAATTAAGATCAATTTCATGTACTAATGTAAAGTTATCGGCAAATAATTCAAAGCTAAGGATAAATTATTAAACTATGATTCTTTTCATAAAAATGTTATTTTTATAAGTAATTATATCAATATTATATCATAAAATAAATTTTTGGGATTTTTCTAAGCAATTTCCCAATTTATTCGAAAACAAGGGTTTTCTAGGATTTAATTTTTATAAAATCCTATTCTTACCTTATTTCATAAATTTCGAAATTTCTATAATTCCCATGAGATAAGATTGATATAGAACCATGATATTTATCAAGTATATAATTTAAATAAATTATTTAATATAATTATCACATAAAATCATGATTTTCAATTTCGGATAAAATAATACTTAAATTTCGAAAATCATGCAACTAATATTTAAAATATTATTTCCTATGATATTCTACACATTTCCACATTTCTAAGTGATAAACATTATCTCTTAATTAATCATGACCTTATCTTATCTTTTATGAAAATATCATAGCAAATCTTATCTTAAAATGTCATTTTCCAACCTTATCACTTCCACCTCATGCTTAGGTGTTCAAGATAATTATCTTATCATATATTATAAGATAAACATGACAACTCATCACATAAAATCAAGTGATCATATAATAATTCATAAATTAATTCTTTATACACTAAATTTTGAAAATCTCCTTTAAATAAGGAAAATATTCTTTCTCTTCCTTAATGTAAATAATATATCGAATATACTTAAAACATATTTAAAAATTATTTCGTTCAAATTTTCAAGAGAAATTTCAATTTATTCAAAATCGACAATTATCGACGTTCATTTTCATACTTGTTTCTATCGTACTGTTCCTTCTTTATTTTCAAATTTTAAGCCCGAAATTGGGGTATTACAAGTGATGCTGTAGGCGGCGTGGTGAGATAACAAAGTTAATGTGAAACAAATCTAAGATTGTGATAATGTCAAATAAACAAGTAAGTTATTTTTGCTCAGACCCAACTCTCCGCTAGGGGTGAATTAACTAAAATGGTTACCTTTAGCAACAAGTTTCTTGATAAGATAGAAAGTATTAACAGATTTTGGAACAATGTTCGAAAGGTGAATTCTCGATGGACTCGAGTCTCCTATCGTGGTTTCCATGCCCATTTCTTAATTTACGAGAATGAGGAGCAGAATCCCATCCTCCATTTATACAATCTCAACAAATAACTGGAGTTTTCAATCTCCTTCTTTTCTCTTCTTTTTAACACATTTTTTTATCTTTTTTATTTTATTTGAAACGAGTATATAGGTAACCACACTGTTAATACTACCCCTAGCCTTAGCCGGACAAATCACATCAATAACCCCCGATTTAAAATCAATTCACATGATCTCGTCAATTCACATTGCACTTCACTAACATAACATCAAGATAAACGAGAAATACGTCAAGATTTGACCAATACCACGAGTTCAACAGACAAATCAAAATCCTAACTTACTCGCATAGACAAAGCTTAAGTCCAAACAATCAAAATAAGCACAAGGGCACATCATTAAGCATACAAAAATATATATGTCACGCCCACAAAACCAAATACTCACTCCCCACATTTTAATTCGAGCAATCGTCCCCGATTGCTCAAAACACGAATAACACAAAATAACCAAAGGAGGAGACTTCACGATAATAGATGGCGATGGCGGGGTTGGAATGTGAGCTTGCAGCGTAACCGGAGTAACACGGCTACACCTCACGGCTAATGAAAATACGCAAAATCTTTCTTCCCACATCTGAACAAAACAAACAAAGACACACAGAAAAATAAAAAAGAACAAAAAAAAAACAAAGTAAAAAGAAAACGAGAAGAACAAGAAATAAAACCGTGGGTAAACTCCCATGTAGTACTCAGTTTAACGTCGTGAGCACGACGTGTTTATTAGAGCAAACGGCGGTGGTCAATGTGGCGGTCCACCATAATCAGGGTGCCATGAGCTCCACCGATGTCCCAGAGGACTAAACCAAGTACTGCTCCAGATAGGGCATAGACATCCCTTTATCAGCAGCTTCAGAAAAACTACCTTCACCACCACTATAAGCACCGAAGTCAACTCCATTTCTTCAACAATTAGAAGTTCGGCTGAGATGATCACCGACTTCCCTTGCTCATACTCCAAGAACACATATTTCATCGGTAGTTCCTTCACTATCATTGTGGGTCTGGGCATGCTAACACTTTCCTTTTCCTAGTCCTCTTCATCAACTGAAATAGCATGAACTACTTCGACAGTATTCTCAAAGGATGGCTCATACTCATGAGTCTAACTTGGAGACTACCACCTCTTCCCTTTTCTTGTAGTGGCGAGAATATTTTCGGATGGTTCTTCCACCGCACGGTCATCCGCTCGATCACCTTGAAGGACAATGACCGCTGAACCTCACGGGGTGGCTCGGAAGTTCTCTAGCGCAAGTTGTTGTTGATACACAACAAACTTCTCACCATCAGCCCCACACGTGCTTCTAAGCGCCAAGAGTTGCATCTCTAGCATCCAATCCTAGGCAGTAATCTGAATGAATGATGCACCCATATCCTCCGACGGCGAACTCGATGGTCGGTGGTCGCTCGAGCCTCATAGGGTGAGCTTTGAGGCTCCCCTATCGCATCTTGTTGCAACAATTGTTCGACTTCTCAATCATCGGCCCAATCTTGCCTCTAAATGCCTAATTTTGGTGTAAATCGACATCCATTTGTTGGTGGCGAGTCGACTCAATTCGCATCCATATCATCCAATGGATACCTCCGGGGTGGTGGTGGGTGTGGTGATGAAAAATACTCTTGCTGCGGGTGGTACCACTGTTACTGTGGAGGTTGTGGCTGATGTGGACCACACCATCCATAATCATGTTATGGTTCCCACCATCCCGAGTCGGGCTGAGGAGGCGGCTGCTGCTGCTGTGGATCCCAATAATCACGGTCGGGTTGAATCCATATTTCGAGTTGGGTTGGTTATTCCACTTTGAACCATATTGTTGCTCGTAAGCAGACGGATATCCTCAACATGGTCCGGGCGCCCTTCTTCGTAAGAAGAATTTGCCCAATCTGACGAACTTTCCTCCCCAAATTGTTTGACCATATTCGTCATCGGCCGGTACCCGCATTAATGAGACACCAACAACAAAAACAAGATCACACGCACTGAGGGAGAAAATAACCAAAGTAATCTAAAAGAAAAACAGAAAACAAACAACACAAACAATACGCCTAAAGTTTTCCAAGGCAATGGCGCCAAAATTGATCGAACTAAAAGCACACTCAAATTCACTCGCAATAATTGAGGAAATTGTAGCGTGATAAGTTAACCTAAGTCGTCTCTCAAGGAAAACTTAACAGGGCGATTGTTCGTGTCGCACACAGAAAGCAAATAAATCTTTAACATTCTAATACCAACGAGGGTTTAAAACATACGAGAATTGAAATACGAGAAATAAATAGCAACCTAAGCTAGGGGTTGTCAATCCCGAGCTAAACTAATAAAGCATTAAATCTAAACCAGGGGTTGTCAATCCCTAGTTGAACTATGGAAGCAATAAAACGAAAGCATTAAACGAAAGCGATAGCAATCCAATTCATAGGGTTTTTCAAGCCCTAATCTAAATCCAATTGCAAATAAACCATAATTATCAATCATCCAACAAGAACAGGAATTAATCGAAAGCAGGAAATCATTAAGCAACGTAAATCGAAGGAACATGAAATTCAATAATAGCAATCAATTAAACGAACAAATTAATCCTACAGCGAAAAACGATAAACTACATGATTCAATCTAAGAAATAAAAGACATGAATTAAAACTAAGACTGTATCTGTGTTGTTGCCTGAAGAAAATCCCGGAAAGAAATCGGCGAGAGGCGCCGCGGAAAAATGACTGCCAACTGAGAACGCCCCTCGAATAATGACCTAACGCGCAAATATATATTAAATGAAGTTGAGCGCCGGTTGAAAGTGAGCGCCGGTTGAGAATACGTTCTGTATTGAAAGTTAACGCTGGCTCAGGGTGAGCGCCGGTTGAAAGGAGTCTTCTGACTCATAGGTGAGCGGGCGTTCGGAAGGAGCGAGCGATGGGCGATGGCTGGTTAAGCGCACGTTCTTGATGAAACGCCGGTTGGGGTCGAGCGCTTGGCGCTGGGGGTCCAGCGCCAGATGGGGCGTGCTAGGCTGGCGCGTGGCGTTGTGTCGAGAATGATGGCCGAGCGCTCGGAAGTGAGTCTTTGGGCGGGCGCCGTGCGGCGCTGGGTACGTGCGTCTTTGGAGATGCGCGACAACGCGCACTAGGAAGCTAGCGCCATGGGAGACGGCCGTTGGACACCCAGCGCGAGCGAAAAGTGATATGCGGGCGTGCGAGCGCGAGCCGAGAGGCGGGCGAGCTGGAGCCGTGGGAGAGGGCTGGGTCCCCAGCCGACGACGGAGGCACGCTGAACGCAGCGATGGGGACTCCGCGGGCGCTGGGGTGCCGAGGCCGGGCGCGGGCGGCGTGAGGCGCGCTGAGGCGAGTGAGCGACGTGAGAAGCGCCACTCAACGCAGAGGCATATTGCCAACGACGCCGGAGTGAGCCGGCGCTGGTTGGCGAGGAGGCGGCACGAGGCGGCGTGGGCGAAGTTAACAAAGTTAATGTGAAACAAATCTAAGATTGTGAGAATGTCGAATAAACAAGTAAGTTATTTTTGCTCGGACCCAACTCTCCGCTAGGGGTGAATTAACTAAAATGGTTACCTTTAGCAACAAGTTTCTTGATAAGTCGAAAGTATTAATGATTTTGGAACAATGTTGAAGGTGAATTCTCGATGGACTCGAGTCTCCTATCGTGGTTTCCATGCCCATTTCTTAATTTACGAGAAAGAGGCAGAATCCCATCCTCCATTTATACAATCTCAACAAATAAGCGAGTTTTCAATCTCCTTCTTTCTCTTCTTTTAACACATTTTTTCTCTTTTTATTTTATTTGAAACGAGTATATAGGTAACCACACTGTTAATAATACCGCTAGCCTTAGCCAGGCAAATCACATCAATAACCCCGATTTAAAATCACTTCACATGATCTCGTCAATTCACATTGCACTTCACTAACATAACATCAAGATAAACGAGAAATCGTCGAGGTTTGACCAATACCACGTAGTTCAACAGACAAATCAAAATCCTAACTTACTCGCATAGACAAAGCTTAAGTCCAAACAATCAAAATAAGCACAAGGGCACATCATTAAGCATACAAAATATATATGTCACGCCCACAAAACCAAATACTCACTCCCCACATTTTAATTCGAACCGTCCCGATGCTCAAAACCTAATAACACAAAATAGCCAAAGAGGAGGAGACTTCACGATAATAGATGGCAATGGCGGGGTTGGAATGTGGCGTGCACTGCAGACCCGAGTAACACGGCTACACCTCACGGCTAATGAAAATACGCAAAATCTTTCTTCCCACATCTGAACAAAACAAACAAAGACACACGAAAAATAAAAAGAACAAAAAAACAAACTAAAAAGAAAACGAGAAGAACAAGAAATAAAACCGTGGGTAAACTACCATGTAGTACTCAGTTTAACGTCGTGAGCACGACGTGTTTATTAGAGCAAACGGTGGTGGTCAATGTGGCGGTCCCCCATAATCAGGGTGCCATGAGCTCCACCGATGTCCTGAGAGGACTAAACCAATCTTCGCCTCGGATAGGGCATAGACATCCCTTTTTCAAGACTTTTAAAACCGCTTCACCACCACTATAAGCACCAAGTCAACTTCATTTCTTCAACAATTAGAAGTTCTAGTGAGATGATCACCGACTTCCTTGCACATCCTCCAAGAGCATATTTCATCGGTGGTTCCTTCACTCTCATTGTGGGTGCGGGCATGCTAACACTTTCCTTTTCCTAGTCCTCTTCATCAACCGAAATCGCATGAACTACTTGACGGTATTCTCAAAGGATGGCTCATACTCATCGGAGTCTAACTCGGAGACTACCACCTATTCCCCCTTTTCTTGTAGTGGCAGAATATTTTCAGATGGCTCTTCCACTGTACGGTCATCTGCTCGATCACCTTGAAGGACAATGATTGCCTGAACCTCACAAGGGTGGCTCGGAAGTTCTCTAACTACAGGTTATTGTTAATACACAACCAACTTCTCAGCCATCAGTCCCACACGTGCTTCTAAACGCTCAAGAGTTGCGTCTCTAGCATCCAATCCTTGACAGGTAATCTGAATGAATGATGCACCCATATACTCCGACGGCGAACTCTGATGGTCGGTGGTCGCCTGACCTCATAGGGTGAGCTTTGAGGCTCCCCTATTGCATCTTGTTGCAACAATTCGTTCAGCTTCTCAATCATCAGTTCCAATCTTGCCTCTAAACGCCTAATTTTGGTGTCGTCAGCATCCAACCGTTGGTGGCGAGTCTGACTCAATTCTGCATCCATATCATCCAATGGATACCTCCGAGGTGGTGGTGGGTGTGGTGATGAAAAATACTCTTCTTTGCGGGTGGTACCACTTTTCTTGTGGAGGTTGTGGCTGATGTGGATCACACCATCCATAATCATGTTATGGTTCCCACAATCCCGAGTCGGGCCGAGGAGGCGGCCGCCGTGGATCCCAATAACTCGGTCGGGTTGAATCCATATTTCTGAGTTGGGTTGGTTATTCCACCCTGAACCATATTGTTGCTCGTAAACAGACGGATATCCCTCAACATGGTCGAACCGGGCTCCTTCTTCGTAAGAAGAATTTGCCCAATACGACGAACTTTCCTCCCCCAGCCTGTTTGACCATATTCGTACTGCTGGTACCCCTGCATTAAACGACACCAACAACAAAAACAAGATCACACGCACCAGGGGGAGAAAATAACCAAACAGAATCTAAAAGAAAAAGAAAACAAACAACACAAACAATACGCCTAAAGTTTTCCCAAGAATGGCGCCAAAATTGATCGAACTAAAAACACACTCAAATTCACTCGCAATGATAACGAGGTAATTGTAGCGTGATAAGTTAACCCAAGTCGCTCTCAAGGAAAACTTAACAGGGCGATTGTTCGTGTCGCACACAGAAAGCAAATAAATCTTTAACATTCTAATACCAACGAGGGTTTAAAACATACGAGAATTGAAATACGAGAAATAAATAGCAACCTAAGCTAGGGGTTGTCAATCCCGATAAACTAATAAAGCATTAAATCTAAACCAGGGGTTGTCAATCCCTAGTTGAACTATGGAAGCAATAAAACGAAAGCATTAAACGAAAGCGATAGCAATCCAATTCATAGGGTTTTTCAAGCCCTAATCTAAATCCAATTGCAAATAAAACATAATTATCAATCATCCAACAAGAACAAGAATTAATCGAAAGCAGGAAATCATTAAGCAACGTAAATCGAAGGAACATGAAATTCAATAATAGCAATCGATGAAACGAACAGATTAATCCAACAGCGAAAAACGATAAACTACATGATTCAATCTAAGAAATAAAAGACATGAATTAAATCTAAGATCAGATTCGTGTTGTTGCTGAAGAAAATCCGGAAAGAAATCGGCGAGAGGCCATGGAAAATATCACAACCGAGAACGCCTCGAATAATGACCTAACGCGCAAATATATATTAAATGAAGTTGAGCGCCGGTTGAAAGTGGCGTCGGTTGAGAATACGTTCTGTATTGAAAGTTAACGGCTCGGGGTGGCCGCCGGTTGAAAGAGTCTTGACTCATGGGTGGCGGGTGTCACTACCCACTCCGGACCAACCCGTTGGAGGCGACTAATACTAGGAGTAGTATTTTAGGGGTTACACGGATAACATAGAGATGCATAACAAAAATAAACTAATATGCTTGAACAGAATATGAGATAATGTCATAACGGTTAAAAAAGGTTTAGGCCATCAGACCCCAAAAACCTTGGCCTGGTCCGATGGACCTCAATAGTTCATAAACATAAAGCATAAATAAAGGAGTTGAGTGTAGCATCGAGAAAGTGTGTGAATACATATATGACGATATGCATTGGTATAAACCACAAATTCAAATAAAGCGATCAAGGACTTTGGACTCCTCAACACATTCCCCATCATCACCATGAGCTCAACTCGCACATTTAAAAACAAACATGCGGGGCTAAGTACAAGAAATTGCACTCGGTGGACTTATGCCGAAAACATTTGATAACATTTGAATTCTGCGCCAATATCGAGTAAGTCGCGAGGGTTTTAGTTAAAATGCCTTGGCTTACCAAATCATTCGGTTCAGTAAACATAGCTCGGCCGAGCATTTTCTTGGTGTGTATGGTCCATATCTCATAGTAACAATTCATAACAAGATAAAAATTAAGCGTCGAGAGGAGGCCTCCCATCTACGACGCCGTGACCGACCGTAATCCCGTGCATAACAGACAAATACTCTCTACAAGCATATGTTAACACAACAGTATAGTTCCAACCTTCACGCCAATCCTAGCGGGCATTTATCATCCGACACGGGACCCGACATTTAAAAGGTTGGCGCGACCCAAATGACATAACTGTCATAATAAAGTTCCAACCATCTCCACAACCCTACCCGGCAAGCAGATAGGATCCATACACAAAGCGAAATATTTTGGCGGTAATGCGGTAAAACATTTGTTAACAGTTGTAGAATAAATCTCGTAAATAAACTCATGTGGAATAACAAGAAAGTCACGTTTAGTGGGGTGAAAATGCCCACATTTTGAAGATAAGAAGCCCACATTTTGAAGATAAGAAGCCCACCGGACTATGGTTCGTTGTAAAAGTCTGAGTTCGATCGTTCGTCAAAATCCGATCGGCGCGTTCGTCACACCTTTACTAAAAAGCGAGGCTTTAGTACGTCGCTCAAGTCTCTCGAGACTTCCAAAGCTAAGATAAACTTCGATATTTCATATCGATGTAGACTGAATTCCTTAGTGAATTCGATACGTCTCTAACACGTATATAATTGAATTGTTCTCGTTCCTCGAGATACTTTCAACGTATAAGTACGTTTTTCGATATATGGATTTCATTCGTGAAATCTTTTCTTACTAATGAGGTATCATACTCAATTAGTATATATTACAGCGTCTTGGCGTATTAAATCAATCGTAAACGTCGTTTGACTTAAAAAGTCAACGAAGTCAACACCTGGTCAACAAAGTCAACAATTTTGACTTTCAAATAGTAATTTCTTACTATTTCGTTTTGTAAATCGGATTTGATCGATTTGAAAACGTAAAGTCCTTTTTCTCGATTTATCACGTAAATCAAGGACTTATAAATAATTTCGCATTTAATAAACCTTTTTATAATTAAAACGCGTAATTTCGATTTTAAAACGTTATAAAATGAACGTTTGTCTCAAACATAGCAATCTATGTTTATAAAATTTTGTAAAATTTAATTATGTCCAGAATATTAATTTAACATATATTTTATTAATAAACTGATTTAAAAAGGATTTAAAAATCCTTATTAATTATCGAAAATCTCGATAATTAATTTAAAAATATCAAATGACTTTTGAAAAAATTTCTAAATTAATATAGTGCATTATTATACACTATGGTCCAGAATATGAATTTATAAAATCCATATGATATTTTTGCTATTTATTAATATATATACATATATATAGCTACGGTATTTTCAATAATTAGGGAATAATTATCCAAAAATTCCCAAAATTGATATATACCTAGTATAATATCCCAACATCAATATACATCACAATTATAACCTATAGTTCATCATAACCATTCATTTAACAATATATAGCAATATTGCGGTAATTACAAGATAATTACCAAACAATTAGCAAACAATTTCTAAAAATTCCAAATAAATTCAAACATGATTAAACATTATACTATAACATTGTAACATCATAACATCAACCAAAAACATTTGAATCATCACCATATGGAGCTCAATAGCTCTCGACTTTTTTGATTCAAAATGGTATTTGATTTTCAAAAATTCCAACAATTATATACTATAGTATACTAATATAACATCATAATATTTATCAAAACTAATTAAATCATCACCTTCAAGAGCATATCACTCACGGTTTATTTGATTTAATTAGGTAAATGATTTCCAAAAATTCTAATAATTTCATACAATACATAAACAATGTACCAAAGCATTAATACACCATTGCATGTTCAAAAATAAAATCATACGCCAACCTATACACTTATAATGCTCTCGCCCTTTTAAAAAAAATAGCAATTGATTTTCAAAAATTCTAATTAAATCATAGAACATATAATCAAGGCTCTAAAGCATTAATATGTCATTACAAACTTGAAATAAAAATTATACATCAAGGTACATACATATGTAGCTCACGGTATTAACAAAATTTAAGCTAGGGTTTTCCAAAAATTGTTAAATCAATACCATAGTCTTAAATCATATCATAGAGCAATAATACATCATTAAAATACTTAAAACATGCTCGGTCATTATACATATTTTTGTACACTTTCGAAAATTATTTCAAACACATACTATGGTTGAAAAATCATGCATAAATTTGACATACGTTCATACATTTCATATATAACAACCTATGTTCATTTACACATGTATACTCAACGTCTTTGTAAATAAAAATCATCAAGAACATAGATATAACCA
Source organism: Salvia rosmarinus (assembly GCA_036937905.1). Taxonomy (NCBI): domain Eukaryota; kingdom Viridiplantae; phylum Streptophyta; class Magnoliopsida; order Lamiales; family Lamiaceae; genus Salvia; species Salvia rosmarinus. Next base: position 24,018,915 of record CM072824.1, on the reverse strand, counting down.
TAGCTCATGCTCAAGACTATTTAAACACATATGTATACATATATATATAAAACTCGAAACACTCATACACATGATAAAAACAGTTTCGATTTTCATGAGTAAATGGAGAAAGAAATCGGTACTATAGTCTAGTGTTTTACCTTAGGAATGGTATAATATCACAAGATCAAAGTGGATATCAAGCTTGGTGAGGAGAAATGGAGAAGAAGGAAGAAAATAAAATCTGAAAATGGAGAGGAGAGCTCTCGGTTTTTTTCAGGGTTTGGGAGAGGGATGAGAGTATTTTTGGTGTTCAATCTTTTTGTGTAAGAGTAGGAATGAGAAGAAATGAATAGCTCTCTCTCCTATATCTCTCTTCTCCCTACACTCGGCGCCCCTCTCTCTCTCTCACAAATAATGCAGCCCTTGGGAAGGAAAAGATGATGATTATGGAGTGTTTAAAGAGCTCTCCATGTATTGGACAAAATTTAAAAGTGAAATCATGTTTATGGGGTGAAGGAAATCGGGCGCATGGGGGGGGGGGGTGATTTAGGGCTGATTTTATTTTAATTTTATCCTAATACAATATATTAATCGCATCATAGGTTATAGATATATAATACAAGTCATAAAAATAATTAAATCATCACGTAGGCACAAAATCGAAATTATCGAAAATAAATGAGAAAAATAGGATTAAAAATATAAATTACACCTATTATTGATACTCATGTAATTTTTGATCATATATATCATAATATATGATTTAGATATTAAATAATAGCATAGGATAAAATTATTACACATTTCATGCAATAAAAACCTAAGTTTCGAAATTAGGGTTTTGAAATTATAAAAACTGAAACTATCGAGTTTTATGGTTCAAAACAGATTTTAATGCTTAATAATATCCATATATATCATATTATATAGTTTAGATACCATATGATAATTTAATGGTATCATTTCATGTGATCAAACCCTAATTTATAAGTTTAGGGTTTTCGAAATTCACTTTCGAAAATAATCGAATTTTATAACTCAATTTTTGATTTTAATAATCATTAATACTGTAATTATATAAAATAATAATAGAAAATTAATTATTATAATTTCCTGAGCATTAAACTCATTTTTCAAAACGTCTCTAGATGTTGACGTTCAAAACGTCTCAAAACGTTCAAAATCGACTCATCTCAAAATGGTCGCAGTAAGTTCATACTTACTAAATAAATATATTCTATTTAATAAAGGAATTAAGATGAAAATTAATTCAAAGCTTCACTGCTCAGAAAATTTCATGAAATCTTTGACGTTCGATCACGCGTTTGGCGTTAAAATATATTGACGAATCATTTAGTAATATTTCAACCCTTTAATTCACAATCCTTAGTGAATTATGAAAAGGTATTCGTTATAATGATATCGTATCAAAATCACAATATTCGATGTCGTAAAATAATATACGTGCAAAACCACAATTAGGGTTTAGAATACCGTGTCGTATGTTCGTTTCTTTGGAATATTACATTCCACCCTCTTCTGAAAAATTTAGTCGAAATTTGTATAACTCTAACAAAATAAATCGGGTATTTTTCCTCATCGCTTCTTCAAGCTCCCACGTGGCTTCTTCTTGTCCGTGGTGTCTCCATGACACTTTGACTAACGGAATCGACTTGCTCGTAGTTCTTGAACTTTGTGGTCAAGTATGGTGCGGGTTCTTCCTTATAGCTCATGTCGGCTCGAGGATCACGTCGTCTTGATGAATCACATGCTTTGGGTCGTGAGCGTATTTTCATAATTGCGAGGCGTGAAAACATTATGGACATTCCCAGGTTTGGCGGAAGAGCCAACCTATAAGCTCTTGGACCTATCCTTTCTAGGATCTCCTAAGGTCTATGAAGCGGGTCTAAGCTTCCTTTCGTGCCAAAGGCGACAATCCCTTTCGATTGAGAGACCTTAAGAAATACTTTGTCTCCATCCTCAAAGCGTAGCTCGGATCTCGCATATCGTCAGAAGATTTACATCCGTCTGAGCCTCTTTTATCCTCGTCTAATCGTCGAAGCATCTCGATCATTTCATTCAATGCATCGGGCCCTATGACCTTCTCTCACCGACTTCATCCCAATAAAGTGGTGATCTACACTTCTTGCCATACTGAGGCTTCGTATGGGGCCATGCCGATCATCGCTGATAGCTGTTGTAGTAAGCAAATTCGATAAGAGGAAAATATCTTCCCATTTTGCACCTCGATCCAAAATTACGGTTCTAAGCATATCTTCTAGCGTTTGGATCGTTCTTTCCATTCGTCCATCGGTTTGTGGGTGGAATGATGTCTTCGAAATTTAATCTGTACCAGCCTTCTCTCGCAAGCTAATCCGAATCTGGATGTGAACTTGAGTCTCGATCGAGGTAATAGATTTTGGCACTCCATGTAGTCGTACAATTTCCTTAACGTACAGCTGGGCCAACTTATCAGATCCATAAGTGCTGTGAATAGGTAGAAAGTGAGCACTTTTGGTAAGTGTATCCACAATTACCCATATGGCTGTGTTTCCTCTTCTCGACTTGGGTAAGCTTGTAACGAAATCCATGGTTATATCGTCCCACTTCCACTCGGGGATTTCTAACGGTTGTAACTTTCCGTAGGGACGTTGGTGTAGTGCCTTCACTTGTTGACAAACAAGACAGCGTTCTACGAAAGAAGCTATGTCTCGTTTCATGCCTTCCCACCAAAACCTTTCCTTCAGGTCTTGGTACATCTTAGTCTTTGCTGGGTGGGCGGTGTAGGCGCGATCGTGAGCCTCACTCATGATTTTGTTACGAAGCTACGTCGTCAGGAACGCATATCCTTCCTTCAAATAATAAGGCGTTATCCGGCGCCTCTTGGAAATTCTTGAATCCTTCAGACCTTAGTCTTTCTCGGATCTTTTCCAACTTTTCCTCCATCCTTTGTCTCTCGACAATCCTTTTTCTTAGGTCAGATGCCAGTGTGAGTGTAGCGACACAGCTCACAATTGTCTCAGGCGGTTCCACCAGTTCAATCCTCATTCTACCAAACTCTTCAACGAGTTTTTCCTCTTGTATAAAGAGACATCCTAACTTGGTATGGCTCTTACGACTCAAGGCGTCAGCTACTACATTCGCTTTGCCCGGGTGATAGTTAATACCACAGTCGTAATCTTTTACTAATTCAAGCCATCTTCTTTGTCTCATATTCAGATCTCTTTGTTCGAAGAAATACTTCAAACTTTTATGATCCGTGAAGATCTCACATCTCACACCATAGAGATGGTGTCTCCAAATTTTCAGTGCATGAACTACAGCTGCTAATTCCAAATCGTGGGTTGGGTAGTTAGGTTAGTAAGGGTCCGAGTTGTCGGGATGCATAAGCTATCACTTTTCCTTCTTGCATCAAAACACAACCCAGTCCAGTCTTAGATGCGTCGGTATAGACCACATACCCCTTGTCCGCTTCTGGGACTGCTAGAACTGGTGCACTGGTCAATTTTTCCTTGAGTATTTGGAAACTCGTCTCGCACTCATCAGTCCAATTGAACTTGATTCCTTCCAAGTAGGCGGGTTATTGGCCTTGCAATTTTGGAGAATCCCGATGAATCTCCTATAGTAACCAGCTAATCTAGGAAACTTCTAATCTCGTCTTTGAGTCTTTGGTGATTTCCATTCTTGCACGGCCTCTACTGGTGGATCTACTTTTATACCTTGATGGACACGATGTGTCCAAGGAACATAACTTCCTTCACCAAAACTCACATTTGCTAAACTTAGCAAAGAGTCTTTCATTCTCAAGGTTTGCAAAACCGTTCATAGATATTCCCTATGATCCTCTTTATTCTTTGAATAAATAAGGATATCATCTATGAAGACCAAAACAAATTTATCCAAAATGGATGAAATACTGCATTCATGAGGTCCATGAATCGGTGGTGCATTGGTTAATCCGAATGGCATAACTATGAACTCATAGTGGCCATATACGGTTGAATGCGGTCTTAGGTACATCTTTGGACCGTATTTTCAGGTGATGGTATCGACTTAAGATCAATTTTCGAGAATACCCCATTCCTCGCAATTGATCAAACAGTCATCAATTACAGGTAAAGGGTATTTGTTCTTTAGTGTCATCTTATTTAGCTCTCTATAATCGATGCACATCCTCAAAGAACCATCCTTTTTCTTAATAAACAAAACATGCGCTCCCCAAGGTGAAACACTCGGCCTAATGAATCCTAGATCCAAAAGCTCTTGGATTTGGATTTTCACTCTTCTAGTTCCTTTGGGGCCATCCTATAGGGCGCCGACCTTTGGGGCTGATCCGGGCTCCAAGTCGATGGTAAACTCTAGTTGTCTATCAGGAGGCAGTCCTGGTAGATTCTCGGGAAATACGTCCGAAAATTCTTGGACAACTTCAATGTCTTCTACCCGCGCTTCGGGTTTATCCTCTTCGTTTAAATAAACAAGGAATGCATGGCATCCCTTCTGGTTCATCATCCTCCTAGCTTGTAGTGCTGATACTATCGGGACTCTTCTTCCCATGCTAATCCCGTTGAAATGCGTAGCTTCTTGTCCAGGAAAGTGAAATGAAATTTTCCTTTCCTTACATAGAATCGTGGAATGATTCTTAGCTAACCAGTCCATTCCTAGGATTATGTCTACATCATCCATGGGTATTATGTTTAGATCGTTAGCCAGAACCTTAAGTGATCCTAATGTCAACTCTAGGTTCGAGCAAAAGTGTAATGATCATAATCCCTCCTATAGGCGATGAGATTCTCATATCCTGGCTTGACCTTTCAGACCTAAGGCCCAGCATTTCTACGCATGATTTTGCAATAAAAGAATGCGAAGCACCCGTATCGAACAATACTATAACAGGTAGGTCGAGTAGAACTCCCATACCTGCCAAGTTTCCCTGGTTTTGTTCGTTCTGCCTCCTATGTAGGCGTAGGCTCTAGCTGAGCCGGCCGAGGTGACGGGCGCCTGGTCCTGTTGATTCGGTGTTTCGCCGCTGGCGATTCTTTATTCTTTGGCGTTAACACGGTGGTTGCCGCCTCTGTTGTTGAGGCGGTGGCGCCACCTTGATTCTTGAGGGTTGTTGTTGCTTTGCCATTGTTGTTGCCGCACCACTTTGGGGTTGTTGCCACCGGAGTTCTTTGGGGTTGAAATGGAACTGTTGTGGCGGCCTGGTTGAAGTATATAGCCCTTAGTGGTGAGCATTGCTCGGTTAGTTCGCCTTATATCCGAGCGTGACTTCGAAGCAATTGTTGGCGTAATGCCCGTTTGCCCGCACTTGTAATAACTCACCATGTTTGCCGTGCACACTCCTTTGTGTGCTCTATGGCATCTAGGGCATTGAGGTGCCTCGACTGCTTCTCGTGGTCCCTTGCGGTGGAGCATAAGCTGCTCTTTTCCAGCCGCCCTTGCTTGCCGTGTTTCCTTGCCACGGGCGCAGTGACTTGCTTCTCCATAGTTTCAGCGGTTGGGCTCCAGTTCCTTTTCCTTTGTCAAATTCGTGTGTCCGAGACGACACCGACTTATTCTCGGTCATGGCGCCTCAATATCAAAGCTCGTCGCGAGAGCTTGATGTAAGATAGGTCTCCATGGGCGGCAAGACATGCGTATTTCCATTCTTAGCTCCCGACACGAACTTTCCGACATTTTCAAGTCGGTGTCCACGATTCGGTGCATATCTCGACATCTCGCGAAGGCGCGATCGTAGTCGGTCACGAGATATCCTTTCTTGCTTTAGCGGAAAAATTCACCCTTCTTCCTCTTATAGCTCTTAGGGATGTACTTTCATACAGCTCCTCTTGAAATCCTCCACGAGAATTCCTCAATTTCGTTGGTGTAAAGTCTTCTTCGGCCTCACTGTAAATCACCGGTCAATCGGTGGAAAATACACACGACAACCTTTCCCGTGTCGTGCCTTAAGAAGGTAAAATCCATTCAATGGCTCTAACCCATTGTTCGGCTTCTATACAGGCTCCCTTCCGTTAAAAAGCAGGAGGGTTTGCCTTAGAAATAGTTCTTGATCCTGCGATCGGGTTGAGGTGGGCGGTGGTTGGGGAATATCCTCTTGTTCTTGCTCGGGATTCTACCCCTCCTCAGGTCTTCCTCGACCTCGGGGTTCTCGATTAAGGTTTCTTCTCAAGGCGTTACGCTAAATAAAACATATCATCGTTAATTACTCAACGCTACAACTTAACAACATAAGGTTTTCATAGCTTCTCCTCAAAGCGATATCAAAATAAAACAACTCATCCTTAACATAGTCAATTTGTCACCAAAACCCCATTTGGGTCAATATATATATGTAGATAGATAAACGGGTTTGTCAACGAGATGTCCAACATCGAGAATCACAAGAAAATAGAAATAGAAGGTTTCGGCCCACACGGCCTAAAAATTGAAGTTCTAGAACCACGCGATCTGAAATAAAGGGAAAAGCTAGCACATGCTAGTCATAACAAAACAAATTCTAATTAAACGCCGCCTAACGCCTTCACGAGTTCCTTCCTACTCGCGTCTTCCTCGGTGTCTTTCTCTCTTGAGTCGTCTTCCCATCGAATCATCCTCACGAGGTCGCACTGGATGGTCCCGCACCGCCAGCTTGCATCATCGGTATCGCGTAGGGGTCCGGGTTATCCGCGCCCGTACAAGTCGTAGTTATGGCGGATCGGGCCGTAGCATACTCGTCGGGTCATAGCCAGGGAAGGCATCTGATACTCTCATCCGTGCTGTCCGGCGGAAGGGCTCTTCGTCTTCGGGTGGTGGTGCATCGGACGCGGGTGGTAGGGGCGGTAGCGGCGGACGTACTGGGTGTCCAAAAGCTGGCGGTGGCAAGCGGGCTCTCCCAAGGCTCTGTGGCGTCTTGCCCTATCTACCTCGTACATCCACGCCTCGTCCATCCAGCATGCGGGGTATCACCGATCAACCTGTCTCGGAACCTCAGGTATAGCCACTCCGCGACTCATCACATAAGTGTACTCCGTGGAGGAGATAGGGTCCCATAGGTGCGGCTCGAGATATCTGTACACGTAAGTCGGTGACTCACGACACAGGCAGATCCCCAATCAAATAATAGGCTCGGGAATGCGATAAATGTAGTCTCTTGATACCTCTCGGGCATAACCATCCCATGTACAAGGAGTATAGCTAGAGTCTCTTGATGCCATCGTGTCGGTTGCGCCATAGGCTCGGGCGTTCTCCACGGTAGAAGGTAGTATGCGAAACTTCGCCTAAGTCTTCCCCGCGCACATCCAACATTCCTATAGGTGCGCATCAGCTCCTCGGGTGGGGCATGGGGTCCTACCTCCTCCTAGCGATATAGCGCATCTCCTCCATCCGCCACGATTAAAACTAACGTAAGTCGACTATCGCCATCTCAAAGCGAAAGGATAGCATAACGAGAAGCAACTAGGCTAGAACTAAACAATCCATAAGGTAGGCAACATCATAATGTACAATACATACCACAACTTACCTTCTTAGTCTTACCCAACGTATACATATAAGCTGATAACATCTTAATATATGCTACGAGATCATTGTCTTATATCAAACACTTAAGCTAGAGTTCAACAGACTCTATCGTATTCTAGAGACAGAATTAGGGATTCTGTTCTTCATAAAAATGACGATCAGTGCGTTAGGAGTACGTAGGTGAAAACCATGCGTAAATCGAGTCCTAACGAGAGATCTAGCTAAAACAAATTTACTGCACAGTGCAGGAAATTTGCGCGATCGTGCAAAAATGTAAATCGAGACGTGCGTCGATCGAATACGCCTACCATATACGGGTCTTTAAGTCGAGGCTGAACATTCTGAAGCCGTGGTGGCGTCTATGTCCGGATTCGTGTTGATGCTCACTCATGTCGAGTGATGATGAAGTCTCGGCGTCGTTCGACTTTAAGGTTGAGGTCATCCTCGTTCATCCTTCTCGCCGTCTTCGTTGTCCACGCTCAAGGATATCGTCACTTTCATTCTTCCTATCGTTCTTTTGTTCGCATAAGGAAAAGAAGTTCGTACTTCTATGTTCTTTCACGATCGTGAGCATGCTCCTTAGAGTCTAAGTTCGTCTCATGATAACATATCGTTCATCATAAACAAAACTTGAAAGTTGGAAAGTAAAGTCTTATTTGAAAATTTTTGGAAATCGATTTCAAAATGACAATCTTGATCAACTCATATACATATTCAAAATGGATTCATTCATTCCATGTTGATCATTCACTCGATACTACCATACACTTCCATCTTAATACTTGAGCACTTGCATTCGTTCAATTAAAATTTATGGAAAATTTTCTTGCTCAACTTCAAAATTTTTATAATAACAAAATTTCTCAAAAGCTCTTCTAACTTGCTCATCATGTAGAAATTTTCCGTTTCATGAGTTTGAGAAAGAAATGCGATTACCTTTTCCGGTTGAGCTCGATGTGATGGAGTGTTGAGAGGAGTCGATGAATTTCTAGAAGTCGATGACTCGATCTAGACTTAGAATAAAAGGTTTGGGTTTACAAAGAGCAAAAGCGCTCGATACCACTACATCACGACCCACTCCGGACCAACCCGATTTGGAGGCGACTAATACTAGGAGTAGTATTTTGGGGTTACGGATAACATAGAGATGCATAACAAAATAAACTAATATGCTTGAACATAATATGAGATAATGTCATAACGGTTAAAAAAGGTTTAGGCCATTGTAATACCCCAAATTTTCAATTAGTAATTATTTAATGATTAATGATTTAATAGGGCATTGCATCCTTAATAAAATAAATAAATAAATAAACATGCCTATGATTTAAAATAATGTGTCGATTGATTATTTGATCTTAAGGATCAAATCAATTCTATAATTTTTAGAAATGACTAAATTTTGCTATTTAGGTGTTGTAGTTCCCTAATATATAATAAGCATAATTAAATAAATATGCAAGTATAAAATGTCATAAAGTGAGAAATTTAGAATATAAGTTATGTATATAAGATTAGTAGTATCAAATGAGAAATAAATACACATATTATATTATTTATATTATATAAATATATGTATATATATAAATATATATATGTTCTAGAAACTAAATGACTAAGCAAGTCTACATTAAATAAACTTGGAGAGCAAGTATATGCATTTATTAAGTTGATGAATAATCTTCTATTTAATTAAATGAAAATTTAAATAAAATTTATCTATAAATACACCATCCTACACTCTTGAAAATTTTCAAAATTCTCCACCTACACACTAAAACTCACGATTTCACACATCACACACACTAAGTTTTAAAATTTTCTAAGTTCAAATCTTCCCAATTTTCACTTAAAGCTTGATTCAAAGATTAAATAAGGTATGATTCTAATCTCCTTTCAATCTTTGAGCATGAAATTTTATGTAATTATGAAATTCTTGAGCATGTTAGTGTAGAATTTTAATGGGTTTTGTGACAATTATGAATGGATATTGATGTTATAGTTGAAAATTGATGATTTTGTGTGGAATTAAGGAATTTATGATAGTATAGATGTAGGAATTGTATTAAATTTGAAAAACCCTATTTTATGTACTTAGACTAAAATAAGGAATTATTGATGTTATGTTAAATAAGTTGTGATTATATGGTTAAAGCATGCTTAGATTAGTAAATGGAAAGAAAAGAAAAAATAAATTTTAGAATATATATATATGTGTTGAAAATTTTGAAAATTAGGAAGTGATATGTTGATTTTATTTTCTTAAATTAACTTGATATATGAGTTTAATATGATCATTTAAGCATATGGTGAATTAATTAGAATTTTCTAAGTTCATATGTTGAAAATGGAAAATTTTAGTTTAGGTGTTTAGTTGACATAATTATGTTAAAACTTATATATGCTATTGTTATTGTTGTGAAAGATTAATATATGATAATTAGATGAGGAATTGAAAGAAAGTTGAAAGAAAATATAGTTATGCATATAGTAAGATTTTGAAAATCTTAGATAAAAGGAATTTTAATTCTAATGTTATTCTTTATAAATCTTATGATTTGTGAATATAGTATATAAATAAGGACTAATGAAGCTTAATAGAGGAGGTTAAAACTAAAAATGTGAAAGATTGAATTTTATAAACATATTAAGTTAAAAAGGAAAGTTAATGATAAAGAAAATAAATTATATGTTAATAAGTGATAAAAGAATAATTGATATACCTAAAAGTATACTAATAGTAAGAAAAATACTAATATTAACAAAGATAAGGGCCTACAACTTAATTATGTGAAAAGTTTAACGTAGGCGATTAATTGAAACTACTATGCTTGAACAACTTAAGAAAAGAATACAATGTTCAGATAAAGGATGCAATGACCCGAAAAGACTTAAAATTCTCATAATAAAAAGTTTAGGCAAAATTTGTCTAAACAAAACCTAAGAAATGAAAAAGAAAGGAAAGAGAAATTTTAGTTAGATAAATAAGGAATATTATATATGTGTACTAATATTATCAAATAATTAAAGGTACATCGAGAAAAGGGAAGGCAGTTAAGGAAGAAGGGAAGGAGGAGCAGGAGGAATAGTAAAACTTATCGACTAAAAGCGACGGTGGGCTTCGAACTAAATAATAGCACGTGCTAATTTATATTGTTTCATTATGTATCCGCATGACTTCTAAATTCATTGACTTGCCAAATGTTTGAGCATGATCGTCGCTCGTCCACGGAAGAAAGAAAGAAAATGAATGAATGAAAGAATGCACCGACGTCGGATAGCGACCTTGGTCATAAGCGTGTTTGAGAAGGAGGCCTACTTCTCAACACATAGATGTAATCCGTGGATAAGGAAGAGAAATATGTCTGCAGACAAAGATCATGCATATGCATTTGTTTTAGAATTGTGAAAATGAAAGCAAGTAAGTATTTACTTTGAAAAGCATGCGCAGTTTTTCACTAAAACCCCCGTAATGCAAAGCGATGGCAAGTCAATCTTATAGCTCTAAGAGCAAAATTTTAACTGCGGCATGTGTCCACCGAGTGCTTATGTCTCACGCCCGCATGTATTTCTAAACATGCGGGTTGAGCTTAGTTCGGAGATGGAGTTGGAAAGGGACAACATGGTTTTGTTCGTAAATGTTGTTATGTTGTGATTAGCCTTATGATCGAATCACTTTATGTTAATGTTGGTAATAATAGAATTGAACTCCTTATTATATTATTCTTGAGAATGTTCTTGGTTTGAATGGTCATTTTGATCTGTGAATAAAGTTGATATCGAACTCGTTATATTCTCGATTACTAAGGTCATTTTGATTGGATTGTAGTCATGATTCTTTGAAATTGTTGAAGTTGAATTTGTGTAGTTTTAATTTGTTGAAAGTTGTCTTGGAAAAATCGTTGTCCATTTAGTTGCTTCTCGATAAGTAGAAACGATGTAAATTGTTATACTTTGTTGCCCGGAGTTATATGTCTTCACACATGTAACTCAACTACCCTTTCTGTTGCCATACTCTGACTCGAATTGTTGTTATGAAATTATTGTAATGGTGGCAGGAAAACCCCTTTCTCGAACAAAAACCTATTGATATTGATTATCCTATCTCTATTATTCCATTTATTCATTGACTCCATGAAAGCGAATTATGTTGTGTTGTCAAAAATTTATATCTCAATTCATATCATTCATTAATTAGTTCCTAAAGTTGTTATTGTCACAACTCTGTTGACTTAATATCATCGTTAGTTCGATAGTTCATGTAAGTCATTAGTCACGGCTAATCTCTTGATTAAGAAGTCGGTGTGATGATTAATATCGAGCATGGTTCTATGGGGTTAGTTACTATGTGATTACATTTCAATTCCTAATGTAAGTAGAGTCCAGTAAAGCACGGTGTTCCAAATCCATCTCCGCCACTCAACCGGTAAGTAAGATGAAAATTTTATAATGAGCATTTAGAAAAGAAAGTTATTTGATAAAGCCATGCTTTTGGATAAAGTCTTGCATTTTACATTCATATGATCAAGTTCTTTGTATAATTGATAAAGCATGTATATGATCAGTTATGTGAAGTACGTGTTGAACTATGATAAGTAAATTTTAGTTTCAAGTATTTAAGTATATTAAGATCAACACATTTTAGTTAGTAATTACATTCTATGTTAGGATGGCAAGGCTATAAGGACACCTAGAAAGAGTACGACCGAGACCTCTTACTATTGGAAGGATGATCCGTTCTATGAATATGGTATGGAGGAAAATCGAACTTTGTAGAATTCCTAGATAGATTTGTGGAATTGTGGATGCAAGTAGGGGAATTGCGTGTGATGCACTGGATGGCATCATGCAATTAGTACAGGTTCTACCACCAGGATGGCAAGAATGGGCAGCTGTAGTTGCCATAGATTTTGTTGCTGAATATCATAACTTTGCTGATCTTCCAGAATTTGTAGAAATCATTCAAGACAATATAATGCTACCCGAGTCCACCTCGGCAATTATCCTCCGGCGGAAGGTTTTGTTTTGCCATCTATAACATCCTAACACCAAATATTCCATTGAAAGAAATGAACCTCAATTGAGTGGGCGAATCTAGTACATCCGCCGTAATAGATTCGACAAATTGTAATCTTTAATGAAACCTCGATATTCCTTTCTATGAAGATCAAGTTGTACCAACCAATCCTACCACTTCTTGACCACGTTACATCGTTGATGATAGTACTCCTCGGAATTGAGCCCTATTGTTCATGGTAATTATCTGGACCTTCTTGAAGAAGAGTTTCCTTGAAGAACACATTGCGAGAAGACCTTCCTCTTGAAGAACTTGATCATGTTGATTTTGATTATGATATGGACATTGATGACTTCACCGATAACTTAACATGGTATAATCACCTTATAGCTGCAGATGTTCCTCCTTTGCAAGCCATACCATATGAATCCCCAAACACATCCTTCTTGAAGAAAATCGGTTTGAGGTTGAAGTGGAACATCTAAACCACGTGGCTCGCCGGATCTTTTAAATATGAACCGAATTTGTACAACCAGTTGGTACCACTCAAGTACAACCTCTTGACAATGATCCGCCATTTGTCGAGGATCCTTCTCTCATGGCGAAATCAGTTTTATTTCTCATCCTAAATCCAAAGTTAAACGTTTTGTGACCTCCATCGGAGGATGAATGCATTAAAGAGGTGTACGAGGAAGAGAATCCGAGAAAACATACCGACGCAAATACTGAAGTTGAGAGAAGGACGACGAGAATGAAGCATTGGGCCACGACGATGGAAATGATATGGCGTCGAGGATGGATTAAAATTTGAAGGAAATTAACAAGTAGTTTTGTACATTTGTGAATAGGTAATGAAGTAGGATTTATGTAAATAGTATGCATGTATAAAGTTAATCTAGATCGGATAGAAGAATTTCCGATGCCTACTACGCTAAGGCAAAATTTTCCTAATGTAAAAGTCCTCTTAGAGCAATTTTCCATGATATGTAAATATTTATGTTATGTTGCTTGTTGTTTTCTTGCTTAACTTTGAACCTCTTGTTTATACAATTATGCAAATTTGTTTCTATGCAATTCTATTTCTTTGAAAACCGACACTTTACTCGCTTTCTTATAAATATCTTACATACCAACTGCATACATATTGTTCTCATAAAATTAAAATGCAAAGATGCCACCAAGACGCTTGAAACCGAAATCCTATGAGAAGAACAAGCGGTGAAAACATACCCAACCTACCCCGAACTCACCCTCCTCCAAACACTAGAAAAATTTCGAATTATTCCTTCGACAAAATCCACCATCATTCTATGGGCGGAAACCGCCGAAGCGAGAGGAATGGGTTCGAGGCGATGGAGAGAATCTTCAAATTTTTAGAATGCTCGAGATAAGGAATGTCTTTTGTGCATATCCTTTCAATTAAAAGGACCGGTGATTTTGGTGGGAATCACGCTAAAAGACTCTCACTCGTAAAGATTGGAAAACTTTACAGGAACAATTCGAGGAGGAATTGTTCGCAAAATACATTCCTCGGAGTTATAAGAAACAAAAGAAATCGAATTCATGAGCCTCAAACAAGGAAAGAAAAGCGTGGCGAGAATATGATAGAGAATTTCGCACTCTATCACGTTATACTCCGTGTGGGATAGGCCCGGCGAGAAGATGGGTGAGTTGTTTCGCTCGGGGTTACGTCAAGAAATAAGGATCATTTGGCAAGTCAACCTGCCTTTCATATCTTGAAACCTTGAATGAGCTTTAGACATGGAATTAGAGATGCGAGGCGTAAAAGATGGCTCTGAACCAAATCCAAGTCCATCCCAAAGTCAAACCCCACAAAAGTTGATGCCCCACAATCAACGTTTTAAAGGAAAACGAAGATGGGAAACAAGAGACTTTTCAAATAAGAAACCTTGGCAACGACCAAACCATTCTAATTCAAGTTCTTCCCGACCACCCTTCCAAACTCAATTGTCGCCAATTCCAAACCTTCCCAGGATACCGTTGTGCCCAAAATGTAACAAAGCTCATACAGGAACCTGTAAATGGGGTACCAATACCTGTTACAGGTGTGGTCAAATGGGTCATTATGCGATAAGCGCCCAACCCGACAAAGATTACGGAAAGTGGAAGAAAGTCATCCTCTAAACAAATGCCACAAATGAAGGCCATAGGTGGTAGCTTTCAACATCCATCTCAATCAATAGCAGTACCTCAATACCCGATGATTTTGCCACCACAGCCTCAACAAACTCAACCTCAATATCAGAGGGCATTCGCCTTAAATCCAAGGCAATAAGAACAAAATGCTGAAAACTTGGCAGGTATGGGAACGTTAAACGGCATTCCTATTGTAATTCTCTTTGATACGGGAGCTTCGCATTCTTTTATTTCTACGACATGTATAGATGTGTTTAAGCTGAACATAGAGCGAAGTAACCAGGATCTGAAAGTAATGACTCCTTTAGGTAAATCTACAGTAATTTCCCACATATGTTCCAACTTAGAATTTGAGTTGGGAACTCTCAAATTGAAAGCAAGATCTTTACAAGTAATATCAATGTGGGATGTAGATATTATCTTAGGAATGGATTGGTTAACGGAAAATCATGCCGTAATTCGATGTGAACAACGAGAAATTTCGTTCCATCCTCCGGAAAAGAACCCACTGTTTCTACGGTGTTGAGATGAAAGAAAGAAGAATTCCATAATCTCGGCAATAAGTCTTGAAAAATTATTGAGGAATAAGGACAATTGCGCTTACTTGGCACATTTAACTCTTGTGATAAGAAGGAGCGAAGAATTGAAGATGTGCCAATAGTTCAGGAATATCCGGATGTTTTCCGAAGCGTTCACGGATTGCCTCAAGATAGACAAGCTGGAATTTCCTATTGATCTAGAACCGGATCGGCACCTATTTCAAAGGGCCCTTATCGGATGGCTCCTAAAGAGTTGCAAGAGTTGAAAATCCAACTTCAAGAACTCTTGGACTTAGGGTTTATTCGACCCAGTGTATCTCCATGGGGAGCGCCCGTCTTGTTCGTGAGAAAGAAGGATGGTACCCTAAGAATGTGTATCGATTATAGAGAATTGAATAAGCTCACCTTGAAAAATAAATATCCGTTGCCTCGGATAGATGATCTGTTTGACCAACTAAAGGGAGCTAGTATTTTCTCTAAGATTGATTTAAGATCAGGGTATCATCAATTGAAAATTCGTTCAGAAGATATTCCTAAGACAGCTTTTCGAACACGATACGGTCACTATGAGTTTGTAGTGATGCCTTTTGGACTAACCAATGCTCCTGCTGTGTTCATGGATTTGATGAATCGTGTTTTCCACGAGTATCTCGATAAATTTGTCCTAGTATTTATCGATGATATTCTTGTCTACTCAAGAGATGAACAAGAACATGAGAGACACCTAAGAGTTGTATTAGAAACTCTAAGGGCTGAAAAGTTGTATGCAAAATTGACAAATGTGAATTTTGGTGAAAGAGGTAAACTTCCTTGGCCATATTGTATCAGCTGAAGGAATCAAAGTAGATCCTGCCAAGGTGCAAGCGGTACAAGAATGGAGACCACCTACGACACCTAATGAAATTCGGAGTTTCTTAGGATTGGCAGGCTACTATCGACGATTCATCGAAGGCTTCTCCAAAATCGCAAGACCAATGACCCAATTACTCCGAAAGGGAGTAAAATTTCAGTGGACCAAGGAATGTGAAGAAAGTTTTCAAGAACTTAAGAAGCGATTGACTACTGACACGGTGTTTGATGCGCATGGAACACGATCAAGAATTTACCCTCTATACTGATGCGTCAAAGAACGGACTAGGATGCGTACTTATGCAAAAAGGAAAAGTCATCGCTTATGCTTCACGACAGCTGAGGCCGCACGAACTTAACTATCCAACGCATGACTTAGAATTAGCTGCGGTAGTCCATGCATTGAAGATTTGGAGGCACTATCTGTATGGCTCGAAATGTGAAATTTTCACAGATCATAAGAGTTTAAAGTACTTCTTTGAACAAAAGATTTGAACATCGTCAAAGAAGATGGCTTGAACTCGTCAAAGATTATGATTGTGAAATCAAATATCACCACGCAAAGCGAACGAAGTTGCGGATGCTTTGAGTCGAAAAAGTCGAGGCAGCTAGGAATGATTCTCACCCAAGAACAAGAGTTGATTAAAGATTTCGAAAAGTTAAAGATAGAAATAGTACTTCCACCCGATACCACCATGAGTATCATATCCACTTTAGTGGTTGTACAGCATTTAAGGCGAGGATCGTTAATGCTCAGCGACAAGATGAACAATTGGAGAAGTTACGAGCCAAGATCAGAACAGAGGGACTACAAGACTACTGCGAGGCTCGGGACAATGCAATTATGTTCCGAAACAGAATAGTGATACCTGATAACCAGAAACTAAAGGATGAAATTATGAGTGAAGCTCATAATTCGCTTTATACATCGCACCCTGGAAGCACGAAAATGTATCAAGATCTTAAACAACAATTCGTGTGGACCGGAATGAAGAAGGAGATAGCATTATTTGTGGAGCGATGTCTAGCGTGTCAACAAGTCAAGGCATTACATCAACGACCATATGGGAAGCTGCAACCCTTAGAAATTCCTGAATGGAAATGGGACCACATCGCCATGGATTTTGTAACGATCTACCAAGATCAAAGCGTGGGAACACGGCTATATGGGTGATTGTGGATCGTCTCACCAAATGTGCTCATTTCATCCCAATTCTGTTACCTATGGAGCTAGCAAATTAGCTCAAATATATGTTCGCGAAATAAATGCGGCTACATGGAGTACTGTATCTATCACCTCGAGATAGAGACTCCAAATTTACCTCGCGATTTTGGTCGAGTTTCGAGAAGAATTGGGAGCATAATTGAATTTTAATACGACTTTTCATCCTCAAGCGGACGGACAAGCAGAAAGAACTATTCAAATACTTGAGGATATGCTCCGAACCGTAGTGTTGGATCGAGGCGAACAATGGAAACAAGCACTTACCATTAATAGAATTCGCTTATAACAATAGTTATCAAGCTACTGATCGACATGGCGCCATATGAAGCTCTCTACGGTGAAATGTAGATCGCCTCTATATTGGGATGAGGTGGGAGAAAGAAAAATCTTGGGTCCGGAAGCTATTGAAGAAATGATCGAAATTGTTCGACAAGTAAAGAAAAGAATTCAAGAAGCTCAAGATCGCAAAAGGTCGAATGCAGATGTCCGTCGTCTGAGAACTCAATTTTGAAGTTGGAGATAAAGTTTTTCTCAAAGTTTCTCCAACCAAGGCGTACATCGATTTGGAATAAAGGAAATTGAAACCAAGATTCATAGGACCATACGAAGTTTTGGAAAGAATCGGACACAGAGCATCTAAGTGCGTTGCCACCAAACTTAAGCAATGTACACAGCGTATTCCACGTGTATAATTACGAAAATATGTGTTTGATTCTAAACACATAGTTCATCAAGAAGAAATAGTTCTGAGCAAATCTAAGTTACGAGGAAAGACCGAGTGTATCCTAGATCATAAAGAACAACAACTAAGGAATAAATCTATTCCTTTGGTTAAAATCTGATGGAAGCATCATGGCTCGGATAGGCGACTTGGGAACTAGAAGAACAAATGAGGCGTAAATATCCCGAACTATTTATCTAAGGTCTTGAATTTGGGACGAAATTTCTTTAAGGGGAGGAATGTAATACCCCAAATTTTCAATTAGTAATTATTTAATGATTAATGATTTAATAGGGCATTGCATCCTTAATAAAATAAATAAATAAATAAACATGCCTATGATTTAAAATAATGTGTCGATTGATTATTTGATCTTAAGGATCAAATCAATTCTATAATTTTAGAAATGACTAAATTTTGCTATTTAGGTGTTGTAGTTCCTAATATATAATAAGCATAATTAAATAAATATGCAAGTATAAAATGTCATAAAGTGAGAAATTTAGAATATAAGTTATGTATATAAGATTAGTAGTATCAAATGAGAAATAAATACACATATTATATTATTTATATTATATAAATATATGTATATATATAAATATATATATATTCTAGAAACTAAATGACTAAGCAAGTCTACATTAAATAAACTTGGAGAGCAAGTATATGCATTTATTAAGTTGATGAATAATCTTCTATTTAATTAAATGAAAATTTAAATAAAATTTATCTATAAATACACCATCCTACACTCTTGAAAATTTTTCAAAATTCTCCACCCTACACACTAAAACTCACGATTTCACACACATCACACACACTAAGTTTAAAAATTTTCTAAGTTCAAATCTTCCCAATTTTCACTTCAAAGCTTGATTCAAAGATTAAATAAGGTATGATTCTAATCTCCTTTCAATCTTTGAGCATGAAATTTTTATGTAATTATGAAATTCTTGAGCATGTTAGTGTAGAATTTTAATGGGTTTTGTGACAATTATGAATGGATATTGATGTTATAGTTGAAAATTGATGATTTTGTGTGGAATTAAGGAATTTATGATAGTATAGATGTAGGAATTGTATTAAATTTGAAAAACCCTATTTTATGTACTTAGACTAAAATAAGGAATTATTGATGTTATGTTAAATAAGTTGTGATTATATGGTTAAAGCATGCTTAGATTAGTAAATGGAAAGAAAAGAGAAAAAAATAAATTTTAGAATATATATATATATATGTGTTCGAAAATTTTGAAAAATTAGGAAGTGATATGTTGATTTTATTTTCTTAAATTAACTTGATATATGAGTTTAATATGATGATTTAAGCATATGGTGAATTAATTAAATTTTCTAAGTTCATATGTTGAAAATGGAAAATTTTAGTTTAGGTGTTTAGTTGACATAATTATGTTAAAACTTATATATGCTATTGTTATTGTTGTGAAAGATTAATATATGATAATTAGATGAGGAATTGAAAGAAAGTTGAAAGAAAATATAGTTATGCATATAGTAAGATTTTCAAAATCTTAGAGGAAAAGAATTTTAATTCTAATGTTATTCTTTATAAATCTTATGATTTGTGAATATAGTATATAAATAAGGACTAATGAAGCTTAATAGAGGAGGTTAAAACTAAAAATGTGAAAGATTGAATTTTATAAACATATTAAGTTAAAAGGAAAGTTAATGATAAAGAAAATAAATTATATGTTAATAAGTGATAAAAGAATAATTGATATACCTAAAAGTATACTAATAGTAAGAAAAATACTAATATTAACAAAGATAAGGGCCTACAACTTAATTATGTGAAAAGTTTAACGTGGCGATTAATTGAAACTACTATGCTTGAACAACTTAAGAAAAGAATACAATGTTCGGATAAAGGATGCGAATGACCGAAAAGACTTAAAATTCTCATAATAAAAGTTTAGGCAAAATTTGTCTAAACAAAACCTAAGAAATGAAAAAGAAAGGAAAGAGAAATTTTAGTTAGATAAATAAGGAATATTATATATGTGTACTAATATTATCAAATAATTAAAGGTACATCGAGAAAAGGAAGGCGATTAAGGAAGAAGGGAAGGAGGAGCAGGAGGAATAGTAAAGCTTCTTGACTAAAAGCAGCAAAGTGGGCTTTCGAACTAAATAATAGCACGTGCTAATTTATATTGTTTCATTATGTATCTTTGCATGACTTCTAAATTCATTGACTTGCCAAATGTTTGAGCATGATGCATTGCACGTCACGAAAGAGAAAGAAAGAAAATGAATGAATGAAAGAATGCACAGCGTCGGATAGCGACCTTGGTCATAGCGTGTTTGAGAAGGAGGCCTACTTCTCAACACATAAACGTAATCCGTGGATAAGGGAAGAGAAATATGTCTGCAGACAAAGATCATGCATATGCATTTGTTTTAGAATTGTGAAAATGAAAGCAAGTAAGTATTTACTTTGAAAAGCATGCAGGAGTTTTTCACTAAAACCCACATGTAATGCAAAGCGATGGCAAGTCAATCTTATAGCTCTAAGAGCAAAATTTTAACTGTTTTGGCATGTGTCCTTTGGTGCTTATGTACTCACGCATACGCATGTATTTCTAAACATGCGAGTTGAGCTTCGATTTCGGAGATGGAGTTGGAAAGGGACACCGTGGTTTTGTTCGTAAATGTTGTTATGTTGTGATTAGCCTTATGATCGAATCACTTTATGTTAATGTTGGTAATAATAGAATTGAACTCCTTATTATATTATTCTTTGAGAATGTTCTTAGTTTGAATGGTCATTTGATCCGTGAATAAAGTTGATGTCGAACTCGTTATATTCTCGATTACTAAGGTTTGTTTGATTGGATTGTAGTCATGATTCTTTGAAATTGTTGAAGTTGAATTTGTGTAGTTTTAATTTGTTGAAAGTTGTCTTGGAAAATCGTTGTCCATTTAGTTGCCTTGCCGATAAGTAGAAACCGATGTAAATTGTTATACTTTGTTGCGGGAGTTATATGTCTTCACACATGTAACTCAACTACCCTTCGTTGCCATACTCGACTCGAATTGTTGTTATGAAATTATTGTAATGGTGGCGGGAAAACCCTTTCTCGAACAAAACCTATTGATATTGATTATCTATCTCTATTATTCCATTTATTGATTGACTCCATGAAAACGAATTATGTTGTGTTGTCAAAATTTATATCTCAATTCATATCATTCATTAATTAGTTCCTAAAGTTGTTATTGTCACAACTCTGTTGACTTCTTAATATCATCGTTAGTTCGATAGTTCATGTAAAGTCATTAGTCACACCTAATCTCTTGATTAAGAAGTCGGTGTGGCGACCATCTGACCCAAAACCTTGGCACGGTCGATGGACCTCAATAGTTCATAACCATAAAGCATAAATAAAGGAGTTCGAGTGTAGCGGTGGAAAGTGTGTGAATACATATATGACGATATGCATTCAGGTATAAACCACAAATTGAATAAAGCGGTCGAGGACCTTTGGACTCCTCAACACATTCCCCATCATCACCATCGAGCTCAACCTACACATTTAAAAACAAACATGCGGGGCTAAGTACAAGAAATTGCTCTCGGTGGACTTATGCCGAAAACATTTGATAACATTTGAATTTTGCCCGATATCGAGTAAGTCGCGAGGTTTTAGTTAAAAATGCCTTGTGCTTACCAAATCATTCGGTTCAGTAAACATAGCTCGACCGAGCATTTTCTTGGTGTGTATGGTCCATATCTCATAGTAACAATTCATATGAAGATTAAAATTAAGCGTCGAGAGGAGGCCTCCCGTCTGACGCCGTGATCGACGTAATCCGCATACAACAGACGATCGGCTCTCTACAAGCATATGTTAACACAACGTATAGTTCCAACCTTGAGCCAATCTAGCTGGGCATTTATCATCCGCCACGGGACCCGACATTTAAAGGTTGGCGCGACCCAAATGACATAACTGTCGTAATAAAGTTTCGACCATCTCCACAAACCTACCCGGCAAGCAGATAGGATCCGTACACAAAGCGAAATATTTTGGCGGGTAATGCGGTAAAACATTTGTTAATGGTTGTAGAATAAATCGTAAATAAACTCATTTGGAATAACGGTAAAGTCACATTTTAGTGGTGTAAAAAGGCCCGCATTTGAAGATAAAGCCCGCTTTGGACTATGGTTCGTTGTAAAAGTCACAGGTTCGATCGTTCGTCAAAATCCGATCGCGGCGTTTGCGTCCACCTTTCTGGCGAGGCTTTAGTACATCGCTCAAGTCTCTCGAGACTTCCAAAGCTAAGATAAACTTCGATATTTCATATCGATGTGGTCGAATTCCTTAGTGAATTGATACGTCTCTAACTGCGTATATAATTTAATTGTTCTAGATTCTCGAGATACTTTCAGCGTATAAGTCGTTTTTCGATATATGGTTTCATTAGTGAAATCTTTTCTTACTAATGAGGTATCATACTCAATTAGTATATCTTACGCATCTTGGCGTGTTAAATCGATCGATTGTAAATGTGCGTTTGAGCAAAAAGTCGGCGAAGTCGACCTTTGGTCGACAAAGTCGACAATTTTGACTTTCGAATAGTAATTTCTTACTATTTCGTTTTGTAAATCGGATTTGATCGATTTGAAAGCGTAAAGTCCTTTTTCTCGATTTATCACGTAAATCAAGGAATTATAAATAATTTCGTATTTAATAAACCTTTTATAATTAAAGCGGGTAATTTCGATTTTAAGCGTTATAAAATGAGCGTTTGTCTCAAACATAACAATCTATGTTTATAAAATTTTGTAAAATTTAATTATGTCCAGAATATTAATTTAACATATATTTTATTAATAAACTGATTTAAAAGGATTTAAAATCCTTATTAATTATCGAAAATCTCGATAATTAATTTAAAAATATCAAATGACTTTTGAAAATTTTCTAAATTAATATAGTGCATTATTATACACTATGGTCCAGAATATGAATTTATAAAATCCATATGATAATGTTTGCTATTTATTAATATATATATACATATATATAGCTACGGTATTTTCAATAATTAGGAATAAATATCCAAAATTCCCAAAATTGATATATACCTAGTATAATATCCCAACATCAATATACATCACAATTATAACCTATAGTTCATCATAACCATTCATTTAACAATATATAGCAATATTGCGGTAATTCAAGATAATTACCAAACAATTGTAAACAATTTCTAAAAATTCCAAATAAATTCCAACATGATTAAAAATTATACTATAACATTGTAACATCATAACATCAACCAAAACATTTGAATCATCACCATATGGAGCTCAATAGCTCTCGGCTTTTTGATTCAAATGGTATTTGATTTTAAAAATTCAACAATTATATACTATGATTATATACTATAGTATACTAATATAACATCATAATATTTATCAAAACTAATTAAATCATCACCTTCAAGAGCATATCACTCACGGTTTATTTGATTTAATTAGGTAAATGATTCAAAAATTCTAATAATTTCATACAATACATAAACAATATACCAAAGCATTAATACACCATTGCATGTTCGAAAATAAAATCATACACCAACCTATACACTTATAATGCTCTCGGCCCTTTTAAAAAAATAGCAATTGATTTTCAAAATTCTAATTAAATCATAGAACATATAATCGAGGCTCTAAAGCATTAATATGTCATTACAAACTTGAAATAAAATTATACATCAAGGTACATACATATGTAGCTCACGGTATTAACAAAATTTAAGCTAGGGTTTTCCAAAAATTGTTAAATCAATACCATAGTCTTAAATCATATCATAGAGCAATAATACATCATTAAAATACTTAAAACATGCTCGGTCATTATACATATTTTTGTACACTTTAGAAAATTATTTCAAACACATACTATGGTTCAAAATCATGCATAGGCTAGAATACGTTCATACATTTCATATATAACAACCTATGTTCATTTACACATGTATACTCACGTCTTTGTAAATAAAAATCATCAAGAACATAGATATAACCATAGCTCATGCTCAAGACTATTTAAACACATATGTATACATATATATATATAAAACTCGAAACACTCATACACATGTATTAAAACAGTTTCGATTTTCATGAGTAAATGGAGAAAGAAATCGGTACTATAGTCTAGTGTTTTACCTTAGGAATGGTATAATATCACAAGATCAAAGTGGATATCAAGCTTGGTGAGGAGAAATGGAGAAGAAGGAAGAAAATAAAATCTGAAAATGGAGAGGAGAGCTCTCGGTTTTTCAGGGTTTGGGAGAGGATGAGAGTATTTTGGTGTTCAATCTTTTGTGTAGAGTAGGAATGAGAAGAAATGAATAGCTCTCTCTATATCTCTTTTCTCCCTACACTCGCGCCCCTCTCTCTCTCACAAATAATGCAGCCCTTGGGAAGGGAAAGATGATGATTATGGAGTGTTTATTGAGCTCTCCATGTATTGGGCAAAATTTAAAAGTGAAATCATGTTTATGGGGTGAAGGAAATCGGTAGCATGGGGGGTGATTTAGGGCTGATTTTATTTTAATTATATCCTAATACAATGTATTAATCACATCATAGGTTATAGATATATAATCAAGTCATAAAAATAATTAAATCATCACTTAGGCACAAAATCGAAATTACCGAAAATAAATGAGAAAATAGGATTAAAAATATAAATTACACCTATTATTGTTACTCATGTAATTTTCGATCATATATATCATAATATATGATTTAGATATTAAATAATAGCATAGGATAAAATTATTACACATTTCATGCAATAAAAACCTAAGTTTCAAATTAGGGTTTGAAATTATAAGCGAAACTATCGAGTTTTATGGTTCAAAACTGATTTTAATGCTTAATAATATCCATATATATCATATTATATAGTTTAGATACCATATGATAATTTAATGGTATCATTTCATGTGATCAAACCCTAATTTATAAGTTGGGGTTTTGAAATTCACTTTAGAAAATAATCGAATTTATAACTCAATTTTTCATTTAATAATCATTAATACTATAATTATATAAAATAATAATACGAAATTAATTATTATAATTTCTGAGCATTAAACTCATTTTTCAAAAGCGTCTCAGACGGCGTTGGCGTTAACGTCTCAAAGCGTTCAAAATCGACTCATCTCAAAGCGGTCATGATGAGTTCATACTTACTTAATAAATATATTCTATTTAATAAAGGAATTAAGATGAAAATTAATTCCAAGCTTCACTGCTCAGAAAATTTCATGAAATGTTGACGTTCGATACGCGTTTGACGTTAAAATATATTGACGAATCATTTCGTAATATTTCAACCCTTTAATTCACAATCCTTAGTGAATTATGAAAAGGTATTCGTTATAATGATATCGTATCGAAATCACAATATTCGATGTCGTAAAATAATATACGGCAAAACCCTAATTACGGGTTTAGAATACCGTAATCGTATGTTCGTTTCTTTAGAATATTACAGTAGGCGTTGGAAGGAAGCGGCGATGGCGATGGCTGGTTGGCGCGCGTTACGAAACGCGCGGTTGGGGTCGGCCCGGCGCTGGGGTCAGCCGGATGGGCGTGCTAGGTGGCTGCGCGGCGTTGTGTCGAAACGATGGGTGGCGCTTCGAAAGTGAGTCTTTGGGACGGGCGTGGCGCTGGGTAGTGCGTCTTGTGCTGGAGATCTGTGACGCAGCGACCGGAAGCTAGCGCCACGGAGACGGCAGCATTGGACACCCAGTGCATTTAAAACAGCGCTATGCGGCGCTGAAGCAGCGTGAGTGAGGCAGGCGAGCTGAGCCGTTGGGAGGGAGGCGGGTCCCAAAGACCGGAGGGGCGCTGAACGCGCATTGGGGACTCGGGAGGGGCTGGGTGCAGTGGCAGGCGGGCGTGGCGAGGCGGCAGGCGGCGGCGTGAAGCGACTGAGCGAAGCGCCACTCAACGATGAGGCAAATTGCCAACGCGCCGGAGTGAGCGGTCTGGTTAGCCCGAGGAGGCGGCGGGCGGGAGGCGTTGGCGAGGTGCACGGGCGTTGGCGTGCGGGCGCTCGGGCGCTCGTGCGCGACTTTAACGTTTCGCTCCGTTCTTTCACGTCCGATCTCTGAATTACGATCTGCTTGCGCCTATGAAATCCTATCGCGATGCTCTTCAATTTACTTGATCTTAGTAGATCCAATTTATCCTATTTGATACCGTTTTCCTACAAAACATCGAGACAAATCGAATAAGTTCGAATCGATTAATACTAATAAAAACGACGGCATAAATAGGATAAACCATATAAAATGAAGTGTAAAACAATACCAAGAATAAGCACAAATTCATACCAAACAGCAGACAGAGAAAACTACTATGGAAACCAACCCTAATTTATCTCAGAGTCTGGTTCCACCAAAATTTTCCCAAATAGAACAGAAATTCAAAGGCGAACGGAAGTGGGAAAGTAAAGGATTCCCAAACAAGAAACCATTTTTAAAGCACATACTGACTCAGCCGAGACCGTTTCGGCCACCATTTCCGGACAATATCAATCTTCTCAGAATCCGGCCAGACCACCAACTTGCCCACAATGCAACCGAGTACACTCAGGTGTCTGCAGGTTTGGAAGCAATAATTGTTATACTTGTGGACAGTTTGGTCACTTCTCGTCCACGTGTCCATATAAATTAAAACTATATGGACGTGGTGAACGACCAAGATCCTCCAGGCCAGTGCAACAAATGAAAGCTATTACTGGATATCCTCAGCAATTCCAGGATCAGTTTCACAAATCAAACCCAATATTCTCAACCACAATCTCAACATCGAAGCATATGCTTTAAAAGCGAAACAACACGAGAAGAGTTACGGCAATCGGCGGTATGGCTCGACTAAAGGTGTGCCTATTATTGTTCTATTTTATCTTTGGAGCATCGCATTCCTTTATTTCAACTCCATGCATAGACAATCTTGAACTTCCTGTAGAACAAGCTGAAATGAGTTTTAAAGTGCTTACGCCATTAGGTGGGACAATAGTAGTTAACCAAGTGTGTCCTAACTTAGAATTTGAGTTAGGATAACTCAGATTAAGAGTTGAATCATTACGTCTTTTATGTATGAGAGATGTGGATATTATTTTAGGAATGGATTGGTTAACTAAGAATATTGCAACAATTCGTTGTGAACAACGGGAAATAGCATTCCAATCGCCAAGGGAAGAATCTACTTGTTTCTACTGAATTGATGAGAGAAAAAGACGAGTTCCTGTAATCTCGGCTCTTCAAGTAGATAAATTGATGAAAAGTGAAGGGAATCGTGCTTATCTAGTGTATCTGTGTGATGGGGGCAAAATAGAAAGGAAAATAGAAGATGTATCGACTGTACGAGAATATCAGGATGTTTTCCCAGAAAAACTACCAGGATTGCCGCCAGATCGATAGCTAGACTTTGCCATTGATCTTGAACTTGGTTCAGCACCAATTTCAAAAGCACCAAACCGGATGGCTCATAAGGAGTTACAAGAGTTAAAATTTCAATTGCAAGAATTGTTGGAGTTAGGATTCATTCGGCCGAGTGCGTCACCTTGGGGAGCACCTATTCTTTTTGTTAAAAAGAAGGACGGTACATTGCAAATGTGTATTGATTATCGGGAGCTGAATAAGTTGACTTTAAAGAACAAGTATCCGCTTCCTCGGATAGATGATTTGTTTGATCAATTAAGGGAAGCGAGTGTCTTTTCAAAGATTGACTTAAGATCGGGTTACCATCAAGTAAAGATTAAATAAGAAGATATACCCAAAACCGCTTTCCGGACAAGATACAGACACTGCGAGTTCATAGTGATGCCGTTTGGATTGACCAATGATCCTGCTGTGTTTATGGACTTTATGAATCGTGTCTTCCATGAATATCTCGATAAATTTGTATTGGTGTTTATCGATGATATTTTGATATATTCAAGGAGTGAACAGGAGCATGAAATGTATTTAAGAAACGTTCTAGAGAAGTTGAGGACTGAGAAGCTATATGCTAAATTCAGTAAATGTGAATTCTGGATGAAAGAAGTGAATTTTCTTGGGCATATTATCTCGGCAAAAGGAATTAAAGTTGATCCTGTGAAAGTGAAAGTTGTTCAGGAATGGAAATCTCCTACAACTCCAAACGAGATTCGAAGTTTTCTAGGCTTAGCAGGCTATTATAGAAGATTCATTAAAGGATTTTCTAAAACACTAAGCCTATGTAACCTTATTAAAGAAAGGGTGAAATTTGATGGACTCGGGAATGTGAAGGCAGTTTTCAAGAACTCGAGGATAAATTGACCACTGCTCCTATTTTAATAGTACTTGATCCAGAGAAATGATACACTATTTATACTGATGCTTCGAGAAATGGGATCAGATGTGTTCTTATGCAAGAGGGAAAAGTGATCGACTATGCCTCGCGATAATTAAAACCCCATGAACTTAATTATCCCACTCATGACTTGGAGTTAGCCGCGGTGGTTCACGCATTGAAGATATGGAGACATTATTTATATGGATCAAAGTGCGAAATCTTCACTGATCATAAAAGTTGAAATACTTCTTTGAGTAGAGATTTAAATATGAGGCAACGAAGATGGCTCGAGTTAGTCAAGGACTATGATTGCGAAATTAAATACCATCTGGGAAAAGCGAATATCGTCGCTGATGCTTTGAGCAGGAAAGATCAAGAAAGGTTAAGATTTCTGCTAACCGATATGGAAGAGTTACTGAAAGAATTTGAAAGAATGAAGCTAGAAGTAGTAGTACCACCTGAAACTACTCACGAAATTATAGCAGCTTTAGTAGTGACACCAGATTTAAAAGCCCTGATAATTGAGGCACAACGACAAGACGTACAACTTGAAAAATTACGAGAGATGATTAGATTGGAGACCATCAAGGATATCATGAAGCAGGAGATAATGCGATTATGATTGGTAATCGTATATTCGTGCCCAATAATAAAAAGTTAAAAGATGAAATTCAGAGTGACGCCCACAATGTTCCATAGGCCGCACACCCGGGAAGTACAAAAATGTATCAAGATCTCAAGCAAAGGTTTATTTTGACAGGAATGAAACCGGAAATAGCGTCATATGTTGAACGATGCTTCGCTTGTCAACAAGTTAAAGCATTACATCAAAGGCCGTATGGAAAGCTTCAACCTTTAGAAATCCCTGAGTGGAAGTGGGACCACGTAGCCATGGATTTCGTAACGGGATTACCTAGATCGAAACTGGGTAACACAGTAATTTGGGTGATAGTTGATCGGCTAACAAAGAGTGCTCATTTTATTCCGATTCCTGTAACATATGGAGCCAAGAAATTAGCACAAATTTACATTCATGAAATTGTCCGTCTACATGGTGTACCAAAAAGAATTGGCTACTCAATTGAACTTCAGCACAACATTTCACCCACAAACTGACGGCCAAACTGAGAGAACAATACAAACGCTTGAGGACATGATTCAAACCGTGGTGTTAGACAGAGGAGACCAATGGGAACAAGTTCTACCGTTGATCGAATTCGCCTATAACAACAGTTATCAGGCAACAATAAATATGACTCCCTACGAAGCATTATATGGTAAGAAATGTAGGTCGCCTCTTTATTGGGATGAGGTTGGAGAAAGAAAGGTCCTTGGTCCCGAAGTGTAACAACCCACTAACCCTAATGACAGATTAGCAAGGACTGTTACTTGGAACAGTGATTAAAAGACATAAGAGACCAATAATCATATACTGATGAGACATAATTCAAACAGACTTTGGATTATCAAACCATAGAGATAAGCACACATAATTTACATATGCATCTAGACCAGCGGATCTTTAACAAAGAGGTTCAAGCGATGCAAGGTATTGTGACAAACTCAAAACATAACAATGTGTTCTTTTGCAGCGAAAAACATGTGAATACACATATGACGATGTGTATTCAAGTACTAACAAATCAACATCAAAAGGAGTCCATCGCTCAACATATCCCCATCCGTCTTCACTCAACTGCACATTTAAAACAAATATGCGGTGAGTACGAGAATACACTCGGTGGACACATGCAAAACAATTTATAACTTTAAATTACACTGCCCCATCAAGTAAGACACAAGGGTTTTAGTTAAAAAGGCCTTGTGCTTACTAAAACAGTTTCATCAGTTCGCAATCATTTGTCTGGCCAGACATATTTCCTTTATATGTATGATCCATATCCTTTACTTACATCACAGTAACATTAATACCGTCTTAGAAGTAGGCCTCCTTCTACGCGTTGTGACCGACCGAGAATTGTCCTTTCAAAGACACAATCACCCTTAAGTGTACACGTTAACCTAGCCGGTATAATTCTTGGGCATAGGACCCGATATCGATTTCATTCATAAGTTGGTAGCGAACCAACACATTCATCACATTCATGGATAAGATACATACATAAAAACATAAATATTTGGGCAGGTAATTAAATAAAACATTTCATAATCATTTCTTGAGAGAAAGCATCGTAAGTAAATAATTTGAAAAGCATTTCATTTTCAGTGAGTAGTAAAGCCCACCTGATACGTATGCTTCCTAATTAGTCTCTCTCTTAACGTCAGCGATCGGTTCACATCTACCTTTACGTAAGAAATCAATTTAGAACGTCGGTCACGTTTATCGAGAAAGTCAAAGTTCAATAAACTTTGATAACCTTCTAAAATAATATTGTACCCCTTTCTAATCAACTTAACACGTACTTTCACGTAACAATATAACTTATAGCTTTTCGTATTTCGATAGAGACGTGATACGACTTATGACCCATTTTGACCATTTAGGTCAAACGTCAATCTTATACTTAACGTTTCATAACATTTCGATTAAGAAATCGTCTTTTATTCGAAAGATACTTATATATCTCTAATATGTTTTATACGCATTAGCGTATTTACCCAACGTATACAACAGTCCTATTAGACGTATAATCCAATATTGGTTGTATACTAACGTATTTCATACTAAGCATATATTTTCCAAAAATTTCACATAAATTCATATAGGCATTTTAAATACCCTAGATCATTATTTCATGCTCAAATCAACATTTAAAAATCATTCTCAACAACATATATACACCCTAAGTTTTCGGTCCTTTTCTAACTTTTTCATACATGCATAATTTTGTTCCAATGTCAATATATATGCTCTAATACATCATATAAACATGCTTAATGAACAATTAAACATCATATCATGCTCTTCCAAATTTTCGAAAATAATGATATATGAACATAACATAATAATTCATGGATAGATTTCAAAAATTTAACCATGTAGAGAAAGCTTACGAAATTCCTAACCTTTTAATCGGTTTCGATTCTCGACGACGATCATTTTTCACTCAAGATCTAAGAAAGAAAAATTTTGGAAACCCTCCTTTTCTTAAGAAGCTCTCGGCTCTCTCACTATTTGGGAAGCAAATGAGATAAATAATGTGATCTTATCTCTTTATAAAGATAAGCTTCCAACTTGCACCATAAGCTAAACAAGTTGCAATTAATTTCATGTTTGCTACAAAATTTTCGGTCCTTATGGATCCAAATAGATAAGAATTAATTTAATTATTTAATACATGTGATATCACACCTTATCATATAATTATTACACTGACAACTCATAGAAACAAGTTGCATATAAAATCCTATGATTTTATGTGGATTTTCGGTCACTATGAAATAATATGTCACACTTGTTTAATTAAATAATTCACTTCATTTCATGTCATAACATATCATATTATATCATATAATAATTAATTATATGATTAATTTCATTATCAATCATCATTATCATAAAATAATGGAAATTAAATCTTTTGAACACATATATGCACATTTCGGCCATTTCAATAACATAGGTTATAAATTCTATTTTTTTCATGCTTCAATACATCATCTTACCTTATAATTAATTTATATTATATTAATTCTCATAATTATCAAAGAATTATGAAAATTATAATTTAATTATAATTTTGGTGTTAGAAATTATAAAGATAAAATCCTCCCACTTGATCCACTTGGTGTTACACCTCACCTTATCCTTAAAAATATCTTAATAATATAATTATAACATTATATAATCAATTGGATGATCATTTAATTCAATATACTTATTAAACCTAATTTTCGAATTTAAAGGAATAATAATCATATATTTTATTCTTTTGAAATAAATAGCTAATAAATAGCTATATGACATTTTATAAATCTTAGATGATGAATTATATCACAGAAAAATATTTAGAACATTTTTCAAACCATAAACCCTAATTTTCGAAATTAGGTTTTCGAAAATTACCCATTTTGTTCAATTTCTATTTTTAATTCTATAGCATTATTTAAATGGTAAATAATGCTATTATTACCTAAAATAATCATTGGAATTTAAATAACGTAATTCCATGATCATTTGACTGAGTTCTCGAATCGTTTCAAAAGTCGACGTTTAAAACGTCTCAAAACATCAAGAATTTAATTATCTCTAAAACGTTCGTAATAAAGTGATATTCACTTATTTATTCATTTCTGTAATAACGAACCTTAATTCTAAGCTTCGTCGCTTAGAAATATCGAATAGCCAACAATCGACTTTTAATAGACGTTAGAAATATACTGCCGAAGAAATACTGAAATTCATATTCCTTTATTCACTAATTACTAGTGAATATGGTAAAAGAATTCTCGTATCATAGGTTATCGAAATCAATCTTCGATAAATTACTATTTCAATTATCGGGATAAAACCCTAATTTACGATTTTAATTATCGTAATTAAGCTTTAAATTTTCGGGTTATTACATTCTACCCCCCTTAAAAGAAATTTCGTCCCGAAATTTGCATACCTTAAAAGAGATTGGGGTATCGTTCTTTCATGGAATCTTCAAGTTCCCATGTGGCTTCTTCTTGACCGTGGTGTTTCCACATCACTTTTACTAGGGGTATGGTCTTGCTTCTTAGCTGTTGAACCTTACGATCCAGAATAGTCGTAGGTTCTTCTTCATAATTGAATTCTGGGTTGAGGATCACATCATCATGATGGATCACGTGCTTTGGATCATAAACCTATTTCCTCAATTGCGACACGTGAAAGACATTATGTACATTCCCTAGATTTGGCGGAAGAGCCAACCTATAGGCAATAGGGCCTATTCTTTCTAGGATCTCATACGGTCCTATGAAACATGGTCTTAGTTTGCCTTTTACCCCAAACCTTACAATTTCTTTAGATGGAGACACTTTAAGGAATACCTTATCACCACATTCAAAACATAGCTCAGATCTACGCGTATCAGCGTAGGATTTTTGCCTATCTTGAGCCTCTTTTATTCGTTGCCTAATTTGGCGAACAATTTCTATCATCTCACTCACTGTATCAGGCCCTAAAATTCTTCTCTCACCTACTTCATCCCAGTAAAGCGGTGATCGACATTTCTTTCCATATAATGCTTCATATGGGGCCATATCAATTGTTGCCTGATAGCTATTATTATAAGCAAACTCAATGAGTGGTAAAACGTACTCCCAATTCGCAACTTGATCTAACACTACTGTCCTCAACATATCTTCGAGTGTTTGAATAGTTCTTTCCGATTGTCCATCGGTTTGAGGATGAAAAGCAGTGTTGAAGTTCAATTTCGTACCTAGTTCCTTTTGTAAGCTAACCCAAAATCTTGAGGTAAGTTTCGAATCTCTATCTGACGTGATAGATTTTGGTACACCATTTAGGCGTATAATTTTCTTCACGTATAACTGGGCTAACTTATCAGATACATGGGTGATTTGAATAGGTAGAAAATGTGCACATTTGGTGAGTCGATCGACTATTACCCATATGGCAGTATTCCCTCTCTTCGATTTTGGTAAACCCGTCACAAAATCCATTGTGATATCATCCCATTTCCATTCGGGTACCTCCAAAGGTTGCAGCTTCCCATGAGGTCGTTGGTGCAATGCCTTCACTTGCTGGCAAACAAGACAGCGTTCTACAAAAGAAGCGATGTCTCGTTTCATGCCTTCCTACCAAAACTTTTCTCGTAAGTCTTGATACATTTTCGTACTACCTGGGTGGGCGGTATAAGGCGTGTCATGAGCTTCACTCATGATTTCGTTTCGCAGTTCTTTATTGTTCGGTACACACAATCTTTCTTCAAACAATAAGGCATTGTCGGGAGCTTCCCTAAATCCTTTCAGTCCTTCAGACCTTATTTTGACCCTTGGCTTTTCCAGTTTCTCATCTTTTCTTTGTTCATCTATCATTCTTTTCCTCAAATCAGATGTCAAAGTGAGCGTAGCGATATGGCTCACGATTGTTTCCGGTTGTTCAATCACCTCTATTTTCAACCTTTCAAATTCTTCAACAAGTTTCCTTTCTCTTGTAAAGAGACATCCCAACTTGGGCTGATTCTTACGACTCAAGGCATCTGCCACCACATTCGCCTTGCCTGGGTGGTAATTTATACCACAGTCGTAATCCTTAACCAATTCAAGCCATCTCCTTTGTCTCATATTTAAGTCTCTTTGCTCGAAGAAGTATTTTAAACTTTTATGATGCAGTAAGATCTCACACCTTACTCGTAGAGATGGTGTCTCACGATCTTCGATGCATGTACTCTGCGGCTAGCTCTAGATCATGTGTTGGATAATTCAGTTCATGTGGCCTTAAGCGTCGAGATGCATAGGCTATTACTTTTCCATCTTGCATTAACACACGGCTAAGCCATTCTTAGAAGCATCGATGTAAACCACATATTCTTTATCCGCTCGGAACG
This sequence comes from Salvia rosmarinus, assembly GCA_036937905.1. NCBI lineage: Eukaryota > Viridiplantae > Streptophyta > Magnoliopsida > Lamiales > Lamiaceae > Salvia > Salvia rosmarinus. Next base: position 23,984,047 of record CM072824.1, on the reverse strand, counting down.
CTAGTCACAGGGCACTAGTTAATTTTCCTTTGGCGTTTGGAAACTTGCTTCACATTCCTCGGTCAATTAAATTTGATTCCTTTCCAAGTAGCTAGGTCATTGGCACGGCTATCTTTGAAATCCTTGATGAATCTCCGATAGTACCCAGCTAATCCCAAGAAACTTCTGATTTCATTTTGGGTTTTTGGTGATTTCCATTCTTGGACTGCTTCTACCTTTGCCGGATCGACTTTAATTCCTTGGTGACACAATGTGTCCAAAGAATATCACTTCCTTAAGCGAAATTCACATTTGTTGAATTTGGCGTAAAGTCGTCGGATCTCAAGGTTTGCAAACCGTCCTCAAGTGTTCCCTATGTTCATCTTCGCTCTTTGAGTAGATGAGAATATCATCTATAAAGACTAAGACAAATTTATCCAGTGCGGATGGAACACTCTATTCATGAGATCCGTGAATCGGCGGGTGCATTGGTTAGTCCAAATGGCACTACTACAAATTCTTAGTGGCCATACCTAGTTCGAAACGCCATTTTGGATATATCCTCGGGTCGTACTTTAAGTTGATGATATCCCGACTTAAGGTCAATCTTTGAGAATACTCTTGCTCCTCGTAGCTGATCGAACAAGTTATCAATCCTTGGCAGTGGATATTTATTCTTAAGCGTCAATTTATTTAGTTCCCTATAATCAATGCACATCCTTAAAGAACCATCTTTCTTTTTGACGAATAAGACTGGCGCTCCCCAAGGTGATACGCTAGGTCTGATAAAACCTAGGTCCAATAGCTCTTGTATTTGGATTTTTAACTCTTCGAGTTCCTTTGGGGCCATTCGATAGGGCGCCTTTGACACTGGAGCTGCTCTAGGTTCCAGGTCAATGGTAAATTCACCGCCGTCGGGGTAATCCTGGTAGAGTTTCAGGAAAGACATCAGGAAATTCTCGAACAATTTCCACATCTTCAACCTTTATCTCCGTTTTATCCACTCCATTCAGATAAACAAGGAATGCTCGACTTTCCTTCTTGTTTATCATTCTTCTAGCCTTCAATGCGGATATAATGGGAATTTTCTTCTTCATGTTGATTAGTAAAGTCCGTAGCTTCTCGTCCGAGGAAAGTGAAACGAAATTTTCCTTTCCTTACGTGATTGTAGCATGGTTCTCTGCTAACCAATCCATTCCTTAAATTATATCTACATCGCCCATAGGTATTATGTTCAGTTTATTTGCTAGAACCTTAAGTGATCCTAGGTTCAATTCTAGGTTCGAGCAAACATGTGTAACGGTCATAATCCCTCCTATGGGTGAAGAGATTCTCATCTCTTGATTAAACATTCACTCCTAAGTTTCAACATATCAACACATGCTCTTGCAATAAATGAATCTGAAGCACCGTGATCGAACAAAAGTATAACGGGCATGTCAAGAAGTTTTCCCATACCTGCCAGGTTACCCTGGTTCTGTTCATTCTGTCGACGGTGCAACGCATAAGCCCTTGACTGCGCCGGTTGTGGCTGAAGGGGTGCTTGGCTATGTTGATATTCGCCGCCGTCGTAGTGCCTGCTGCTTTGTATTGTATCATTCTTTATTGCGATTCTTTGTTGTGGTAGTTGTCTTCGTTCTTTGTTGTGGGAAATTTGGTCTTGGATATACAGTGGTTGGGTACGAGTTGGTTGATTCGGTCGTCTGTTATTGCGGGCGTACCCACAGGCAATCGAGCATAAAGTGGCCCTTCTGACCACATCTGAAGCAACTGCCAGTACCTGCCAAGCACGTTCCCTTGTGCAGCTTATGGCACTTTGGGCAAGGAAGAACCTTCATCTGTTCTTGTGGCCCTTGCATAGGAGTGGAAAAGACTGGCCTTTTCCATCCTTGCCCTTGAGGTGCCACGTTCCCTTGCCATGGCCGCTTGTTTGTGTTCCCGAAATTCCCACGATTATTGTTACTGAAATTTCCTTCCCATTTTCTTTTACCCTTATCAACAGTACTATGCGTCTGAGTGTGGGTCGTCTTGTCCTCTGGCATGGCCGCTTCGATGTCTAAAGCTCGACTAAGAGCTTCATTGTATGTCAAGTCTCCGTGGCTAGCGAGAGACATTCTTATTTCCGGCCTTAGTCCAGATCTGAACTTCTCGGACATTTTCATATCCGTGTTTACTTGATCTGGGGCATATCGTGACATATCGCAGAAGACGCGATCGTATTCCGTCACAGACATCTTCTCCTGCTTCAGAGTGAAAAATTCATACTCCTTCTTCTTTCTGTAGCTCTTAGGGATGTATTTTTCGCACATCTCTCCTTTGAAATCTTCCCACGTGAACTCATCCATTTGTTCTGGAGTAAGAGTTTTCCTCCTAGCTTCCCACCAAAAGTCAGCGGGTCCATTAAGTTGGAAAGTAACACAAGATAACCTCTCTTGTGTCGTGCAGCGAAGAAAATCAAAGATTCTCTCCATAGCCCTTATCCATTGTTCCGCATCATCCGGGCTCCCTTTTCCATTAAAGGCAGGAGGATTCTGCCTGAGAAAAAGTTCCTCGACCCTACGATCGGGTGGAGGTGGGGGTGGTTGAGGTACAACTTCTTCTTCCTCAGGTTGGGGAACTCCGCCCCTTCTCCTACCCCTCCTTCTATTTTCAGGTTCAGGTGCACGTCGTGGTGGCATGTTCGTATTCTGAGAATGAATTTATAGTTGTATATTGTTATCACAGTGAACACATATAACATTATCATTCAATCTTAGAATAAAATAGCTTTAAGGAAACCATTTATCTTCGTCATGCTCAATCATGCCGTAAAAATCCCGTTTAGGGTGATCATCACATGTACATATATGTAGGAAAATTTGCCTCAAAGGACTGATTCATACAAGTCATCGATACAAAAGGAAGTCAAGAACATACTATAATACTTTTCCAACTTAATGATCGCTCACTTTTCTCGCATACGAAAGCAGCAAGTATAGGGTAAGCAAAGTATCGTATCCACAAGGATTATGTCTGAAAACGTGAAGCTAACTGCGATAATTCATCATTATTCAAGCCACAGAAAATGGGTGAAAGGTTTAAGGGCTTCGGAAATTAATCCAAAGCAGATGTAACCAAGCAGAAAATAAAATAAAGTAAACAAACACTCGGATGGTAAAAACAGATAAGGACTACTAACCCTAGGGATGCATTAATCCTATCCACAACGTATGTTTATCCTGTTCCTATTAACCAATTTTAATCCAGACAAGATGGAAGATCACATATATAACCGACAACTTTTGTTACGACAATTGCGGCTGTAGATTACTAGTTTTCCTATTACTGTTACGTCTCTAGGTGAAAACAAGCAACTCCAAACAGATCACAAAGAATATGCTTCCTACGAATATCCTATCTCACTACGACTCAAGGCTTATTAGTATCATGCATTCAAGATCGATTGACAATTAATACTGATTACGTAATTAACGGCAACTAGATATGCATCAAGATTGATCGAAATTAACACATATAAATAAGCACCAAGAATCATGAATTAATGCGGAAGGTAAATAGCGATAACAGAATCACAACATATAGGATCCGATCATGCAAACCCTAGATTAGAGCAATCTAGCGAGACATAATAAGCGGAATAAAATACGACTTAACCATAAAATAGAAATTAAATGCATAAAACCCGTGATGAGCGTTGGATGAACAATGGTTGGTCTTGAATCCAATCCCAGCGAAAGAATGGAAAACATCGAAAAGCGATCGGACAAAACGTTCCGATCGATAACAAAGCGAAGAACTAAACTAGAACAATGCAAGAATTAAATCTAGAACTTAGCTAAGCTAAAGAAAAGTAAAACTTTAGGAAAACGCATAAATACATTACGGCGTGTGCGGGGTCTAAGGAGGCGCAATGGGGGGTTGATCCCCTATTTATAGATAAGGGTGGAAACCCTAATTTCTCTTCTGCCGCGCCGCCTCGCGACCATGGCTAGCGGTCGCTAGCTCGGTCACGAGGGATAATTTTTGCGCACGCCCTCTCACTCGCGGTCTCTGCTTGCGGCCGCATGGTTGGCTCGCGGCCTGGATAGCGATCGCTAGCCATGGTTGCGAGAAATCGTACAGTGAGTTCTCGGCGCTGGGGCTTGCTCGCGTGCACGAGGTCGCGGTTGCGGCCTCGCTTGGTTCTCGCGCGGGTTACCTAGCGGCCAGCCTAGCGACCGCTAGGCTGGTCGCTAGAAACAAGGCAGTGGTGTATTTTGGCTCGTGCTTCGTTCCTTGCTTCGATTTTCAACATATGGACCTACACAACACCAAAAGAACACCCAAGAGCAGTATCTTCTAGAAATAGATAAAACATTAAGAATCGATACGTAAACGCACATTAAATGACCTAAACTCATCTTTAAATATCAACTATAAACGTGTAAAATGCGCGTTTATCAAACCCCCCAAACTTAAATCATTGTTTGTCCTCAAACAAAACCAAAAAAGAAAGACACAACGTAAAGATCAACGAGCGTAGCAAAGATGATAACCATTCTAAGCCTCGAAACATAGTAACTCTCAAAAATATTAGTGCACATGACGACGTTTTTCAACTCAACACAAACAACAATTGATGGCAAAAACTCATTTAATTCAACCCTCACAACAACATGTGTGTAACATATAGAGGATACACTCAAACTCATAAAGAAATTAAGGACGTGTATACACTCAACGATCAATGCAATGCAACATCTTACCATAGGCTTGCCGTTTCTCTAATATCTCCACCGCGTTATTGTGTTCAAATTAGGATCAAAGAGGTCTTTTCAGAGGTTATAATGTAGGCACATTGGTTAAGGTAGGATAATATATGGCTAAGTGACTCAAGTATACTCCAAGCACCCCCATTTATACTTTTCGACACATATGGACTTTGTCCATTTTCCTCTTCTTTTCCCACGTGCTAAATTGACGTTTTATCCCTTATAAGGTACCTATACTTTGATTAAAGACCCTTTATGCTCAAAACACATAGTGAACTTATCATTGCTTTTTCTTTTCTTTTCTATAGCTTATAGGGTTTATCATTCACAACAAAGGTACTATTCTTCACCACAGATGTATTTTTCTAAAAGAAACTTTTCTCGTCATAACTACATCAAAATTTCAACCCCTTTTGATTCCCATATCCATCCTCACCTCCTATCATCCGGTTAATCGAAAGAAAAGTCTAATAAAGGCTCGAAGAAGGCAACAAATGGTATATATCATCGGGTTAGTGTTTGGGTGAATATGTGGTTAACAAAGATGGCCTTTTATCCTTTCCAAATTGAAACACATATTGCGGTCTCGATACGTAAAAACGGCAAGTTCTAGAAGAGAATCACATGCATGATATCACACAATTAAAAGAAATCAGATCAAGATGTTTATACGGTGAAGCTCAAGTCTCACGGGTTAAGCAAATGGTGAAAACAACAAGCCTAAGCAATCTTAAGTCGTTCATGCGTCATTTTCTAACATATCATGTTCACTATCATTAAATTTCACGTAAATTTCTATCGTCATTAATACATGGATTAACACACTTCACTTAACTCGTTGATCGACGAACACAAAAGCGAAAAAAAAAAAAAAAAACCGACAAAAGCCCCAACATATAATAACTTAACAAAACAACGCAAAACATAACAAGGACTCTCAATCACATCACACTCGACCACTCCCCCAAACTTATTGTCAGCGGTGTGCAATGGAGGCGATAATATTTGCGAAAGAGTGATTGGGAGGCAAGTACCTCATCATATGTTGCGCTACTCCGTGATCGATAGAATCCTCACCATTGATGATATACATTGGGACTTAAAAACAAACAAACAAGACACAAGAAAACAACGAAAACAACGAAAACAAAACAAAAGACATAAAGCACGTAAAATGTTGGGTTACCTCCCAACCGGTCTTTGCATTTATCGTCGCTAGCTCGGCGTTACCTCTTATCAATCGAGCGATTTGGCAACTGTGGTCTTTCAAACTTCAATTTGCCCTCAGATTGCATTGATAACGGACCCAATTTGCACAACAATTGCTTCCACCAAGCTTGAACGAATCACTCGGATTTTTATGCCGAGTCCACTTCTTCCTTGCATCATGCCCATCGATTGGGCAAGTACTCTCTAAGCGCGCGATGCGTGCGGCAGCAGCAGTCGTGATCGAGTAGCAATCTTCGGCTCTTCATTGTCGTGTTGGTTGATGGCGTCATATATGGAAATCTTGAGCTCCTCATCGTTAACACGAAACGTGAGATTACCTTCGCACATCAATCAAGCGGGACCGATCGCTAGAAAAGGTGCGCGAGGATTAGCGGTTGTTGTTTGAATTCGGGATATCTAAAATCACAAAATCGGCGGGAAAAACAAAGTCCCGAATTCTTACCAACACATCTTCGACGATACCTTTAGGATATGTGGTGACTGTCACCCATCATCGATGATATCTTCGCCGGCTTCATCTTTCCTAGGTGCAGCCGGTTGAATACGCTCAAAGGCATCGAGTTGATGCTCGCCCCAAGTCGCACAACACATTTGGAAAAGTATGCTCGGCGATCTCGCATTCTAACGTAAAACCGCCGGGATCATACGCTAGAGGGAGCTTATACGCAAGACGGCACCGCATTCTTCGGATAGGGTAATTTTTCAAATTTCCCAATTTATTCTTGCTTGCAAGCTGCGTCTTTAAAAATTTCATGTATCCGGCATGTTTGCGGTGCTTCAAAGAGAGGCAAATTGATCTCAACTTTTGAAAATCTCTTTGAAGCGAGCAACCTCCTCGTCATATTTCGACTTGACTAGCCGACTCGGAAGCGGGACCGGAGGAGTGTGCGTGCGGATTTGCTTTACGGGGTGCCTCGCGACCGGTGGTCGGTCGCGAGGATCCGCTCATACTGCAATCCTTCTTGTTGTCGAGCTTATCGGCCGGGTCGCCGCTAACAAACTGGGTGCGCACAATCGATGGCTCGCGGTCGGGGCTCGCGGGCGCGTGCTCGGTCATGACTTCGTGGGAAAACTCGGGACTCGCGATCGGGCTCACGGTCGCGAGCTCGGTCGTGAGTTTACGCTCCGCTTACTTTCTTGCTCCGTATGGCTCGGGTAAGCTTGTCCACCAAATGCGGATGGCGAAACATTGATTTTCGGGTTCACTCAGTATTACTCGAAAATTGGCCCGTCTTTTGTAGTGCATTCAACTATACGGCTACTTGACCAATCTGATTTTCCAACATCTTTACGTGTTTACCCATAGCCGTCACAGTGGACTCCAAATGATTAATCTTCTGCCCGGTGTTGCTTATAAATGAATTCTGGCTCGTTGCCAATTGTTGGTTGCTTACAACCAACTGTTGCATCATGTCCTCTAAACTCGACTTCTTCGTCTCTTGAATCACTCCATTCTGAACTAAGAAACCTGGCGGAGGCTGTTGAAAATTATTGGGGTTGGCGTACGAGAAATTTGGGTGATTTCTGTTGTTTGGGTTGTACGCCGGATTGTCCCCAGGATGGTTCTTTTGATTGATGAAATTGACGTCCTCCGTTTCGATCTGACTCTTCAAGAGGGTGATTTGCTTCATTAGCTCATCATATCTCGAGTCAACCTCACGCCCATTGCCTTAACCATGGCGTCCTCTCCGTCGACCATTGATAGCATTGGCTGGCCATCTCTCTAAATGCGGCTCGCCTAAATGCGCTTGTCGGTTCGCTCAAAGAACCCCTGCCGATGCATCCACTATGCTCGTATGCAAACGCGTCCATCCTTTGTAGAAGCTGCGTGATCTGCGCTCTTTGGAGAATCCATGCTTTGGGCATCGCCTCAATAGACCTCGATTCTCTCACATGCCTCGAATAGAGATTCGTCGTGGTTTTGGCAAAATGGGAGATTTCGCTATGATCTTACGTGCTTTGGCCATGGAAAATATTTCGAGAGAAACTTCGCAAAGTTTCCCCAAGTGTCGATGCCGTTCGGTCCAAACTCTTGAACCGGTCCTTCGCTTTGGTTGTGACGAAACCGAACATGCGATCCGGATCGTGTCTTGTGGCACCCCATTCATTTGATGGTGTCACAAATATCGAAAAAAGTCTCGAGATGCGCATTCGAGTCTTGATAACTCCTCCCCAAAGCGCTCTCCTTGGACCATCGATCGTACGGCTTGACTCAAAATTGTTTGCATCCACGTGCGGGCCCCATCCGCCTCCTTGGAACTGTTCAGTAGGAGGTCGGTACATAAAATTCAGCGGTCGCGTCTCTGGGGTAGGGACAAGGAGTCCCATATTTGCCATCTGGCGTTGCATCTCTACGAAATCAGCTAACACGCTGCGACTTGCTCGGGAGATATGCCCTGCTACGTGGATTAGCCGCCATTGCAGCCGTCTCTTCTCTCGTCCTCTTCTCCTTTGAGAGCTTTCGATCTCGGGATCTAGTAATATTTCAGGAGGTCCTTGAGATCTTGTACGCATAAACTACCTGAGAAAAGAGAGAATTTAGCTCTGGTAACAATAAATAAATAATATAATATATAACTTGAATTAATAAATCCAAATCGTCAAATTATTCCTATGCAATCTTAACAATCCCCAGCAACGGCGCAAAAATTTGATCGCTCACTTTTCTCGCACGAGAAACGCGCAAGTATAGGGTAAGCAAAGTATCGTATCCACAGGGATTGTAATACGAAAACACAGAAGCTAGCTCAACGATAATTCATCATTATTCAAGCACAGAAAATGGGTGAAAGGTTTAAGGGCTTCGGAAATTAATCCAAAGCAGATGTAACCAAGCAGAAAATAAAATAAAGTAAACAAACACTCGGATGGTAAAAACAGATAAGGAAGACTAACTCTAGGGATGCATTAATCCTATCCACAACGTATGTTTATCCTGTTCCTATTAACCAATTTTAATCCAGACAAGATGGAAGATCACATATATAACCGACAACTTTTGTTACGACAATTGCAGCTGTAGATTACTAGTTTTCCCTATTACTCTTACGTCTCTAGGTGAAAACAAGCAACTCCAAACAGATCACAAAGAATATGCTTCCTACGAATATCCTATCTCGCCTACGACTCAAGCGTTTATTCAGATCATGCATTCAAGATCGATTGACAATTAATACGATTACGTAATTAACCGCAACTAGATATGCATCAAGATTGATCGAAATTAACATATATAAATAGCGCCAAGAATCATGAATCAATGCGGAAGGTAAATAGCGATAACAGAATCACAACATATAGGATCGGATCATGTAAACCCTAGGATTAGAGCGAAATCTAGCGAGACATAATAAGCGGAATAAAATACGATTTAGCCATAAAAATAGAAATTAAATGCATAAAACCCGTGATGAAGCATTGGATGAACAATGGTTGGTCTTGAATCCAATCCCAAGCGAAAGAACGGAAAACAACGAAAAACGATCGGACAAAACGTTCCGATCGATAACAAAGCGAAGAACTAAACTAGAACAATGCAAGAATTAAATCTAGAACTTAACGGAAGCTAAAGAAAAGTAAAAATTGAGGAAAAACTGCATAAATCTGTTCTGGGCGTGTCTGGGGTCTAAGGAGGCGCAATGGGGGGTTGATCCCCTATTTATAGATAAGGGTGGAAACCTAATTTCTCTTCTGTTGCGCCTCGCGACCATGGCTAGCGGTCGCTAGCTCGGTCGCGAGGATAATTTTCAAGACGCCTCTCACTCGCGATCTCCGCTTGCGACCGCATGGTTGGCTCACGGCACCGGATAGCGATCACTAGCCATGGTCGCGAGAAATCGTCGATGAGTTCTCTGGCGGGGCTTTGCTCGCGTGAGGTCGCGATTGCGGCCTCGCTTGGTTCTCAGCGGGTTACCTAGCGGCCAGCCTAGCGACCGCTAGGCTGGTCGCTAGAAACAAAGCGATTGTGTATTTTGGCTCGTGCTTCGTTTCTTGCTTCGATTTTTAACATATGGACCTACACAACACCAAAAGAACACCCAAGCGCAGTATCTTCTAGAAATAGATAAAACATTAAGAATCGATACGTAAACGCACATTAAATGACCTAAACTCATCTTTAAATATCAACTATAAACGTGTAAAATACGCGTTTATCACTTAACCATCGTTAACTATCGTACTAGATTACATAAATAGCAAAATACTAAGCTTCTACTTTCCTTTTTCTACGACGTTACTACGTACTACACACACGTTCTATATGTATACTAATACACGATTCTACATTCTACTGTTGCATTTCCCAAAGCCTTTACCATTCGTCGAACCTTTCATCATCACTATCTTCCATATTTGTATCATCATTGTTCCCATCATTTTCCTGATTCCCTCCTGGGTTCATGTTATCGTTTTGGTTTTCATCTAGATCCTTCTCCTCCGGATCCTCCTCAGGATCCTCCTCTTCCTCAGAATTCTCATCCAAATTCTCTTCACGCGCCCGTCTACGGGAAGAGCCTATCCCATCATCTCCTATGGCATGCACGTCACGCACTAGAACTTGGTCATCTAGAGAATCATGCACTCTCATACGTGCTGTCTGTGGATAAGGTTCAGCTGGTGGCGGTGGTGCTACCATCGGTGGTAGGACTGGTAGTGGCGGTCGCATTGGGTGTCCAAGAAACATGGGAGGAAGCACGGGTGCTCCTAGAGCTCTTGGTCTGGCTGCTCTTTCTACTTGTGCAAGTCTACCCTCTTCCTCTAAGTATCTTGGTATTACCGGATCCACTTGTCTTGAAACCTCTGTATATAGCCATTCCGGTGAATCATCATGCCAAGTATACTCTCTGGGTGGAAGGTAAGGCCCTCTGGGTGCAGCCCTATACACGCTATAGACATATATAAGATGACTGACGAACCGCGGTAGATCTCCAATCAAATCATAATCAATGCCTGCACGATAAATGTAATCGCCGATATCTCCCTTGCATAATCCTCCCATTCAACGGGCAATCGGGTTAGGAGACGCTTGATGCCATCGTAGTCCGTTACACCGTACTCATGTGCGTCCATCCATAATCGGAGATAACTCATCAGAAACTCTCCTAAACTGTCGCCCTAACTTATATTGTAAGTGCGGTATGCTTCGAGAACTTCTCCTGGTGTGAACCTCGGTCTTATCCTTCGCCTCGGTGAGTAATACGGCCTTGCCATCTAACACAGACAATACTAGCATAAGCCAGTCTAAATATATCTGATAAGCAGATAAGGTAAACTTAAACATATCTGATAAACAGATAAGATAACTAGATATATCGGTTAGGCAGATAAAATAATCCAACTACATCTAATAAGCAGATGAATGTTATCAGATACAAATTCTCACATATCCACACTATAACTCTATCTATTCTCCTAGAAATCTTATTTCCTAGCAATATCTTAAAATTCTTATCACTCTATAGGGTTTCCACTCTTATAACAAAATCGAAGACCGAACTTCCCCTGATTCTCACGAATTATGGAGAAGGATTAGGTATTCTGTCCTTCATAAGAAGTAAAGTACAGTGTTTTAGGAATGCGTAGGTGAAAACCACATGCAAATCGGAGTTCAAACGGAAGAGAACGAGTTAAAACAAGATCACTGTGCAGTGCAGAAAAACCTGCGCGCCAGCGCCGAGGTCGCAAGTAATGTCAATGTCAAGGCCGAGGTCATTCATGCCGAGGCTGAAGTCATAGAGTTCGAAGTTGTGGGTGCCGAGGTCTTAGTTGCCAGAATCAAAGATGACGAGGTCGGAGGTGACGAGGTCAAAAGTGACGAGATCAAAAATGACGAGATCAAAATGATGACGTCAAAGTGACTACCGAAGTTGTTACCAAAGCCGAAGTCATTGACGAGGTGGATGTTGCAACTCGGTAAAGAATATCAATGTCATAAGTTTAAACGCCGAGGTTATATAATTAAATTGCTAAGGCCGAAGTCATATTATTAGTGTTATGCGTTAAGACAAAGATCATAACCATCGAGGTTGAAGTCGAAGTTATCAACTCCGAAGTTGAAGTCGTCAAGGTCGCCATTGAAATCGAAGTCAGCAAGGCCTTATTGTATATGCTTATCAAAATTTCGATGTTGAGATCGTATCTGCCGACGCTGGAGACATCAATGCTAGAGCCAAAGTCAAAGTAGAGGAGGTCAACTCAAATGTCAAAGTCGTAGAGATTGACGCCGGAGTCATACGTTGAAAATGTTGGTAATGGCGAAGTCAAGATCACGCATATTTATGCCGACACCGAAGTCGTTCCTTAAGAACCACTGTTCTCCTTTGGTTGGTTGAGTTCGTTCACTCCTCGTTCCTTACTTCTATGTTTTCTCGTAATATGTGAGCATGCTCCCTATATCATCTATGTTCTTTCAGAATAACATATTAATTTATCATAATCAGCTTCGTGATTCGAAGAACATTTTCAAACATTAAGAACATAGCTCGTTTTACACATGTACATATCTTTGAATTTTGAATAATTCAACATTTCCTTTTTGGCAATTCATGTTCACTTTCGAACATTGACCTTCATTTTCATCTTTGATCACTTCGAATAACATCTCAACTCATATCCTTTCATAACTTTCAACTTTGAACCATTATTAAGACATCAATTGATTTTCCAATCAATTGCGTAACTTTCGTTAAGTCTGAAAACATGATTTCAAGATAACTTTCAAAATCTTCTTTTCAATCCTTTTCAAAACCTTCTTTACAATCAAACTTCATAGCATTCTTTTACTTTTAAAACATGCTTTCAATTCCTTTCATCTTTGAACTTTTCATACGAAAACTTTGAGAAGAAATCGTTTACCTCTTTTTCCGGTTGAGCTTGATGTGATGGAGTGTTGAGCACAGTCAGCTGATTCTAGAAGTCTAGTGACTCAATCTAGACTTAACATTTGAAAGAAAGTTTTGGGCTTCAAGAGAGCGAACTGCTCTGATACCACTTTGTAACAGCCCACTAACCCTAATGACAGATTAGCAAGGACTGTTACTTGGAACAGTGATTAAAAGACATAAGAGACCAATAATCATATACTGATGAGACATAATTCAAACAGACTTTGGATTATCAAACCATAGAGATAAGCACACATAATTTACATATGCATCTAGACCAACAGATCTTTAACAAAAGAGGTTCAACTGATCTGAAGGTATTCAACTGACAAACTCAAAACATAACAATGTGTTCTTTTGCAGCGGAAAACAAGTGAATACACATATGACGATGTGTATTTAAGGTACTAACAAATCAACATCAAAAAGGAGTCCGACCGCTCAACACATCCCATCCCATCTTATTTCAACCTCGCACATTTAAAACAAATATGCGGTGAGTACCGAATGAACTCGGTGGACACATGCGAAACAATTTATAACTTTAAATTACATCGCTTCATCAAGTAAGACACAAGGGTTTTAGTTAAAAGGCCTTGTGCTTACTAAAACAGATTCATCGATTCATAATCATTTATGCGGCGGACATATTTCCTTTATATGTATGATCCATATCCTTTACTTACATCACGGTAACATTAATACCGCCGAGAAGTAGGCCTCCTTCTACGCCTGTTGACCGCCGAGAATTATCCTTTCAAAGACACGATCACCCTTAAGTGTACACGTTAACCCTAGCGGTATAATTCTTCCCAAGATAGGATCCGATATCGATTTCATTCATAAGTTGGTAGCGAACCAACACATTCATCACATTCGAGGATAGGATACATACATAAAAACATAAATATTTGGGGGGTAATTAAATAAAACATTTCATAATCATTTCTTGTAAAGCTTCGTAAGTAAATAATTTGAAAAGCATTTCATTTTCAAGTGAGTAGTAAAGCCCACGACACGTATGCTTCCTAATTAGTCTCTCTCTTAACGTCGTGATCGGTTCACGCCCACCTTTACGTGAAATCAATTTAGAACGTCGGTCACGTTTATCGAGAAAGTCAAAGTTCAATAAACTTTGATAACCTTCTAAAATAGTATTGTACCCCTTTCTAATCAACTTAACACGTACTTTCACGTAACAGTATAACTTATAGCTTTTCGTATTTCGATAGAGACGTGATACGACTTATGACCCATATTGACCATTTAGGTCAAACGTCAATCTTATACTTAACGTTTCATAAGATTTCGATTAAGAAATCGTCTTTTATTCGAGAGATACTTATATATCTCTAATATGTTTTATACGCATTAGCGTATTTACCCAACGTATACAACAGTCCTATTAGACGTATAATCCGATATTGGTTGTATACTAACGTATTTCATACGTTTTGACTAAAGTCAACAATTTTGACTTTTAATAACATATAGTTTTCGAAATTAACACATATGTTTTATAAATCGATTTCCAATCACGATATCATACGTCTTGACTTTTCACACAAATCAATAATTACTATTGATTTTATTTTTCAATTATGACTTAACTTATGTAATATACTTTATTATTTCATTTATGCGACATAATATAATGTTTTGACACAACCATAATATTTCTTATTTTCAAACATCACATAAATTCACAACATGTCTAAAATATATTTTTAGAACATAAATTGTGATTTTTCATAATAATATAATTTTAAAACATTCAAACTCTATATTATAAGGTTTCGGTTATTATGATTTATTTCACATAATCTTTCCAAAAATTCATATAAATTCACATAGTGTACTATTTTAACATGGGATCAATAATATGTAATAGTATTGATCATATAAAATTTGTACATCACTTAATTTATTAAAATAGTTTTCGGTAATTTATATATATATATACTAAATATTTTTCAAAAATTCCAATTAAATCACAATACACATAATCAATATCATATATCATTATCATAACATAATTTCCAACAATTACCAATCATACATCAATATACACTTAGGGCATGATTTTCGAAAATTAGTACATAGGTAATTTAATTTTCTAAAATTCTAATAAATTAGTATAACATCATATTATGAATCTATATCACTTTATATGCTATAATATCATTTAAAAATCAAATATACATCAACTTAATATTTCTTGATTATTTTCGGTATTTTTGGAATACTAAGCATATATTTTCCAAAAATTTCACATAAATTCATATAGGCATTTTAAATACCCTAGATCATTATTTCATGCTCAAATCAACATTTAAAAATCATTCTCAACAAAATATATACACCCTAAGTTTTCGGTCCTTTTCTAACTTTTTCATACATGCATAATTTTGTTCCAATTTCAATATATATGCTCTAATACATCATATAAACATGCTTAATGAACAATTAAACATCATATCATGCTCTTCCAAATTTTCGAAAATAATGATATATGAACATAACATAATAATTCATGGATAGATTTCAAAAATTTAACCATTTAGAGAAAGCTTACGAAATTCCTAACCTTTTAATCGGTATCGATTCTCGACGACGATCGTTTTTCACTCAAGATCTAAGAAAGAAAATTTTTGGAAACCCTCTCCTTTTTCTTAAGAAGCTCTCGGCTCTCTCTCACTATTTGGGGAAGCAAATGAGATAAATAATGTGATCTTATCTCTTTATAAAGATAAGCTTCCAACTTGCACCATAAGCTAAACAAGTTGCAATTAATTTCATGTTTGCCACAAAATTTTCGGTCCTTATGGATCCAAATAGATAAGAATTAATTTAATTATTTAATACATGTGATATCACACCTTATCATATAATTATTACACTTGACAACTCATAGAAACAAGTTGCATATAAAATCCTATGATTTTATGTGGATTTTCGGTCACTATGAAATAATATGTCACACTTGTTTAATTAAATAATTCACTTCATTTCATGTCATAACATATCATATTATATCATATAATAATTAATTATATGATTAATTTAATTATCAATAATCATTATCATAAAATAATGGAAATTAAATCTTTTGAACACATATATGCACATTTCGGCCATTTCAATAACATAGGTTATAAATTCTATTTTTTTCATGCTTCAATACATCATCTTACCTTATAATTAATTTATATTATATTAATTCTCATAATTATCAAAGAATTATGAAAATTATAATTTAATGTACATATATACATATTTTCGGTACTCTCATATTATAGAGAAGCATTTTATTGGCCTTCTACCATGTTCATGAATCATAATTATTATTATCTTATGTATAGGATAAGGTTTCAACTTTAGGGGACATTATCCATTAAAGGTCAAACTTTCACACTTGAATTTTCAAAGCTTTCACACTTAGGTTTATCTCCTCATTTTCGGTCCCCTCACTTTAGACATAGGATAAGATTTTATTTTATACTTAGGTATACTAATTAATGTACCATATTCATACACATCACTCATATAATCCTAGCATTAAATTTTGTAGGATTTTCTCTCCAATTTGTCATCATTTTCGGCCATTAAGAGGATAAAATCCTCCCACTTGATCCACTTGGTGTTACACCTCACCTTATCCTTAAAAATATCATAATAATACAATTATAACATTATATAATCAATTGGATGATCATTTAATTCAATATACTTATTAAACCTAATTTTTGAATTTAAAGGAATAATAATTCACATATTTTATTCTTTTGAAATAAATAGCTAATAAATAGCTATATGACATTTTATAAATCTTAGATGATGAATTATATCATAGAAAAATATTTAGAACATTTTTCAAACCACAAACCCTAATTTTCGAAATTAGGGTTTCAAAAATTACCCATTTTGTTCAATTTCTATTTTTAATTCTATAGCATTATTTAAATGGTAAATAATGCTATTATTACCTAAAATAATCATTGGAATTTAAATAACGTAATTCCATGATCATTTGACTGAGTTCTCGAATCGTTTCAAAAGTCGACGTTTAAAACGTCTCAAAACGTCAAGAATTGAATTATCTCTAAAACGTTCGTAATAAAGTGATATTCACTTTATTTATTCATTTCTGTAATAAGCTTAGAAATATCGAATAGCCAACTATCGACTTTTAATCGACGTTAGAAATATACCGCCGAAGAAATACTGAAATCCATATTCCTTTATTCACTAATTACTAGTGAATATGGTATAAGAATTCTCGAATCATAGGTTATCGAAATCAATCTTCGATAAATTACTATTTCAATTATCGGGATAAAACCCTAATTTACGATTTTAATTATCGTAATTAAGCTTTAAATTTTCGGGTTACACGAAGCAATAAAAGAAATGATTCACATAGTGCGGCAAATCAAGAAAAGAATGCAAGAAGCTCAAGATTGACAAAAATACTAGCGAACAATCGTCGAACGGAGTTAAATTTTGAAGTAGTAGACAAAGTCTTTCTGAAAGTTTCCCCTACCAAAGGAGTTCATCGTTTTGGAATTAAAGGGAAACATATGCCGCGATTTATCGGACCATATGAAATATTGGAAAGAGTCGGACCAGTAGCATACAGATTAGCGTTGCCACCCAATTTCGCTAATATTCATAATTTGTTCCACGTCTCTCGATTAAGGAAGTATGTGTATTATCCTAAACACATTCTTCACTATGAGGAAATAGTTCCCGAGCCTGATCTGAGCTATGAAGAGAAACCAGAACGTATTCTAGACCGAAAGGAGCAAAAGCTAAGAAATAAGGTTATTCCTTTAGTCAAAGTTCAATGGAGACATCATGGTTTAGAAGAGGTGACTTGGGAACTAGAAGACCAAATGAAGTAGAAATATTCAGAGTTATTTTACCAGGTACCAAATTTCGGGGACGAAATTTATTTTAATGGGGAGGGAATGTAGAAATCCGAAAATGTTTTAATCTTAATTAGAGCCTAAATAGGTATAATTAGAGGCTTAAAAGAATTTTATTCTTAAAACTTATAAAGAAGTGCATAAATGATTATTAAGCGATAGAAATTCGATTAATTTCTAATCGAAGGAATAGAAATTAGAAGAAGTAGAGATTATTTAGAAATGAGTTTTATTATGATGAAATCTGAGATATGTGATTATTATTATGTGTTTGAATGAAAAATTTCATTAAATAGAAAATGTTCTAAAGAAATGCATTAATTATTATTTATGTGAGATTAAATTTATAAAATAAAATGGAATAATGTTTAAGCTATTAAATGACTTAAATAAATTTATTTTATTTATATCTAGTGATAAAGGAATTAATTTCCATAATTTTCAAAATTTATGAAATTAGAGAATAATTATTTGAATTTTTGCATATGAAAGAATTAAATCTATAATTATATGATATATGTTCCAATAATGGATTTAATTGTTTTGAATCATTATGTTAATGAAAAAATTGAGTTTTTACTACTAAAGAATATTAATGTGCAACATTAGTAATTTTAGAAAAATACTTAGGTAATTTTCAAAAATTATAGGAATTAAAAGAAAATAAATCAATATATATATATATATATATATATATATATATATATATATATACTTCTAGAACCAAGCTTAATTAAAATCATCTTCCACCTCCAAACTTCCTCATATTTTCGACACACACACACACACAAGTTTTTCTTCAATTTTAAACCATAGTTTAAGTGTGGAAATTGTGGGAAATCACTCCAAAGAAGGTAAATACCTTATTTCATACAAGTTTTTGTGATTAAAATTGATGAACATGATGTTCTTGAACACTAGGGTTTTGGAAATTTTTGAGTTGTGGATTAAGGTTGAATTGTTTAATTTTTATTATGTTTGATGATTTATCTATGCTTATGATGCTTAAATAACATATTCTATGGTTTAAATTCATGAAGTTGGGAAATTAAAGTAAGCATGCATAAACCATAATTTTGTATGTTAAATATTTGTTATAATTTGATTAAATTGAGTTTAGATATGTGTAATTGAGTTGAAATGAACATGAATTAGTGGAAGAAATTGGAATAAATTCAATGCATACATAATGTCAAATTTTTGAAAACTTTGATGTTGAATAAACTTTGATTTCTTGATTTTTATTTTACGTATTTGATATGATTTTTGAGATCTAAGATATAAATAATGCTTAAGTTGAATTTATATGATTTTATGGACTTCAAATATAAAAGTTGAAATATTAAAGTTTAGTCTAAGTTGATATATTTATGTGATGAGTTTGATTAGAATTTAAGTTGATTATGGATTAATGATCATTGATGATGAATAGGTATATATGAATTGATTGGAATTTAATTGGTTGTAGATTGGAAAATACATTAAATTACATACTATGGTGGTTGAAGGGCATATGTTGATCATGGAATAAATGGACTTGTTTGAACATGTTTTAAGTTCCTAAGTATATATTTTGCCATATGGTGTTGATTTGGTGGAGGTTGGGATGAATTTGGTTGATTTTGGATTGAAATGGCGATTCATTTTATAAACGTTACTCTACCGAAATTTCGCTAGTATTTGTTTATTAATAAGGTGTTTAAAGGATTTAATTAGTAAACATATGATAAGTATATAAGTGAGATTTGTTCATTTTATTGTTTAAATTAAAATTGAATCGTTGTACATGAATAAAACTAAACATATGTTACTTAAGTATTAGAATTTGGTAAAACCAAAAATAAGATATAATATGTTCGAGTGAACAATAATGTTTCTAAATTCAATCATTATTTCAATTACAAGGACCAAGTAAGGACAAGGGCGTTCTAAAGGACGAGAAGGAAGAAATTCTCGATTGACAACGTGCTAGGTAGGTTTTCTTCTCTTTAATGTGTGTTGAATATTGAATATTTCATTTATATCTTACACATTATTATGCAAATCAAATCATAAGAATTGTTGAAAATAATACCATGTTTCACATTGAGCATAAGATTGTGTATCTTGTTGAACATAAATTCGTGTTGTTTGTTGAACGTAAGATTGAGTTATTATTGAGAATAAGTTCGAATTACCTATCTACGGAATAATTTTGTTAATGACCGGGAAGTTATAATTTCATAGACCAGCAATGACCGGAAGTTTATAAATATACCGACAATGATCGGGAAGTTTAAGATTATATAAACCGGTCAAAGTATTGAGAAAGAGGCCTACTTCTCATTACCGAACAAACGTAGATAGGGCAGGACTGTGATTGGTAACCTTCGAGTCCAACACAGGAAGATAATACCATTATAGTACAATATTATGTTAATTTGTATTGTTATAATGGTATAAAATTATTGTTACTAAAAAGTTATTCAGGTCTTGATTATTTTCAACTCTTAAGTTGAGAAAGTTCGGTAAGTCGTTCAAGTTTAATATTGTCGAAAATCTATTGAGTATTTGTTGATACTCACGTTTTGCATTTTCTTTATGCAGGTTGAGCTCGGAGATGACGATGGATGAGTATGCGGAGATAAGGTTCTTTTGTTGTAAATTTTGTTATGCCCTGAATGTCATTTCTTCATACATGACATTCATCCATCATTCCATTGTCAAACTCATATGTCCTTGACATTGACTTTTGATAATCTCTTTTGTACGTTGTAGATGTTTATAAAATTATTAAAAATTAACTTGATCTTTATGTTAGTTGTTAATTTGTTAGTTAAACTCAGTTGATTTTGGAGACATTTCAAATTAGAAATTAATATGATCTTATTCTAATTCAGTCATCACCTGATTACTTAGTTAATTACATAATTAAGTAGTCGGGTCGTGACACTTGTCAAACAGCCAAAGGAGTGGAAGTTTGCTTCCATGACATAAGGATGGGTGTTTCCGTACCGATGATCTCAACACTGAAGGCAGTGAGGATGATCATGAAGGGAATCTATCAAACTTTCTTGGTAAGTTTGACAGGGCACACTAAAGAGCGCAAACAGTTGCAAGATGAACCAGTGGTGTGTGAATATTCGGATGTGTTTCCCGAGGACTTGCCGTGCTAGTTACCGATAGACAAGTGGAATTCACTATTGATGCGAAACCGTGAGCGTTGATCGAGCTAAAACACACTCAAATTACTCGATAATCGCGAGGTAATCGTGGCGTGATAAGTTAACACGAGTCGCCTCTCAAGGAAAACTTAACAGGCCATTGTTTGTGTTGTGCCTGACGATTAAATCCTAAACACTCTAATAACAACGGGGGTTGAACATGCAAGAATTGAAATACGGAAAATAAACAGCGATCCTAAGCTGGGGGTTGTCAATCCCGAGCTATACTAATAAAGCAATAAATCTAAACCAGGGGTTGTCAATCCCTAGTTGAACTATGAAAGCGATAAATCAAAGCGGTAAATAAAAGCATATGCAATCATATTATTCATAGGGTTTGTCAATCCCTAATCTAAATCTAATTGCAAATAAAAACATAATCATCAATCCATCTCCAAGAACAGGAATTAATAGAAAGCAGTAAATCATTAAGCATATTAAATCAACGGAACATGAAAATCCAATCACTGTCACTATGGATTGAATCCAATAAAAATCATCAAACAATAATATAAAGAAAATGATTCCGACAAAACATATGAATCCAAAGCATGAACTGATAATCTAAATTATTCAAGAATGAAAATAAGAACAGGAATTAAAACTAAGAATTTATCTGTTTGTGTCGATGCCCGAAGAACTCCTGAAGATTGCCTGAAGAAAGCGGACAGCGCCGCGTGAAAAGAAACTAAGAAAATCGGGCCTTTTTGTGACCTAACGCACACATATATATATTAAAATAGATTGAGAGCCAGATGAAGTTGAGCGCTTGTTTAGAAATCATTCTGACTTGCGCGTGAACGCCGGATGAGTTTGAGCGCGCGAGGGAACGCCGGTTGGATGGTCAGCGTGCGCTCGCTCGAAGTGAGCGCTGGAGTTGCGGCGCCGGGTGAAGATGGTGGGGTGAGGCGCTGGGGAGCGCGTGGGAGGATGCGCGCTGGAGTGTCGCGCGCTGTGGGCAATGGAGCGCCGGGTGATGTTGAGCGAGTGTGGGAAATTCATGAGATGGCGTTCGGAATGAGCGCTGGAGGAGGCTGGATAAAAAACATGATGTTGAGCGCCGGTTGAGAGTGAACCGGCATTGAGTTTGCTGAAAATTCAATGTGAACGAGCGCTGAAATGCTGGGCGGACGCTGGAGGAAGGGCTGAACAGGTGAACCGGCGCTCTTGCTGAACACGCGCTGAAAATGGTGCTGGCGCACGCTCATACCTGAACCGCGCTGGCGGCGGGTGAGCGAGCGAGCGCAGCGGCAATCGCTTGCTGTGATGTTTTGTTTTGACTCGTTCTCCTTCGTCTGAACTCCGATTTACGTACGGTTTTCGCCTACGAACTCCTATCAAAATGATCTTCAATATATTTGATGCTTGGCATATCCAATTAATCCTATTTTCTGCCGTTTTCCTACAAAACATCGAGACGAACGAAGTAAGTCCGAATCGATAGAAACTAATCAAACCAACGGCATAAATTGGACGAACCATAGAAAATGACACGTAAAACAAAACCAAGTATCATCACAAAATCATACCAAACAACTCCCCCACACTTATCCATTTGCTTGTCCTCAAGCAAAGTCTATACTAATAAGAGTCGAAAGATAACTCATGCAACTTAACCCTTATTCTAATCAATCAAACCTTATTGCATTCCCCCATACTTGGTGTTTACGAATTCAAAGATAATGTGAAATAAATCAAGAACGACAATTGACTTCCAATAAATAAAAAGTAATCTCGCTCGCACCCAACTCTCCGTTGGGGTGAACTAACTAATGTGGTCACCTTTAGCAACAAGTTTCTTTTATAAAGCACAAAGAATGTTTTAATGATTTTGGAATAATATTCGAAGGTGCACTCTCGATGAACTCGAGTCTCTAATGTGGTTTCCATGTCCATTTCTCAAATTACGAGAAAGAGGGACATAATCCCATTCTCCATTTCAACAATCTCAACAAGATACTGGAGCTTTCATTCTCCTCATTTTCTTCTTCTTTTTCACAATTTTTTTTATTATATATAAAATGAAACAAGTATATAGGCAACCACAATGTTAACACTACCCCTAACATTAGCCGGACAAATCACATCAATTTCCCCCTATTCATTTTCTATCAATCACAGTCTCGTCAATTCACATTATACTCAAATCATATATCACCAAAAGTTTCGGAAATTCAAAATCAGTTTGACCAATACCACAGAGTTCAGTTGCACAAATCAAGATCCTAACTTACTCGCATAGACAAAGCTTACGTCCAAACAATCAAAATAAGCACAAGGGCACGTCATTAAGCATACGAAAACTATATATCACGCCCACAAAACCAAATACTATCAACTCCCCCACACTTAATTCGAGCACTGTCCCCAGTGCTCAAAACATCAAAAGCTCAAAATGACCATAGAGGATGATACTTCCCTGATAATCGACGAATGTGCGCTGCAGAGTTGGAGCATCACAGCTTCATCTCACCGATGAAAATCGCAAACCCTTCCCAATTTCGAGCAAAACTAAAACAGAGACAGACGGATCAAAGAACAACAAAACAAGCAAAAAGAAAGAAAGAAAAGAAAATAAAAATCCGTGGGTAACTCCCACGAAGTACTCAGTTTAACGTCGTGAGCCCGACGTGTTCCAGACAACAACGGACTATCCATAGTCCTTCACCTGCAGGAATACCATCTCGGCCAAAGCATCAGTATGAACCATATAAGCATAGAGGACGATAAGGGCGCGAGATAGTAAATCAGTTAAGCTCAAATCGAACATACTATTTTCCAAAGTAAAATAAATAACTTCAACTCCTACAGCACAATAATTTGGTAAATTAGGATGTTGACAAATTATAGAAGTTACCTCAACCTTTGTCCTTACTTTGTCCTCCTCTGGGAACACGTACTTCGCTTGTTGAGGCAGCTCTTTCACTTCCAGAGAGGGCTTTGGCATTCGAGTATCTTCAAGTGCCCACTCTTTCTCCATCCTCTCTTCATCCTCCTCCACGTGCTTGGGTAGTTCTATCACCTCCAGAGTGGGCGTTGGCATGCTATTAACTTCATTTGCCCGCTCTTCCTCGTTTTCCACCTCCTCTAGTTGCAGCAACTCATCAGGAGTCTCTCCCACCCCATTCTCAACAATCGGGTCACTTTCAAGAAAAGTGACCGTCTGAGTCTGATCTGGTTGGTGTGGGAGAGGCATGACT
Organism: Salvia rosmarinus; assembly: GCA_036937905.1. Classification (NCBI taxonomy): domain Eukaryota; kingdom Viridiplantae; phylum Streptophyta; class Magnoliopsida; order Lamiales; family Lamiaceae; genus Salvia; species Salvia rosmarinus. The sequence continues at coordinate 23,959,872 of CM072824.1, read as the reverse complement.
TCAGTCACTTTCTCCTTTTCCACCTCATGTGGCTGCAACGGCTCTTCTGATGTCTCTTCCACCCAATTCTCAATAATTGGGTCACTTTCTAGAACAGTGACCGTCTGGACCTGATCGGATTGGATTGGATTGGAGGTTCCCTCCATTGCTGCAACAGCTCTTTAAGCAGGCTGTGAACATGCCCCGCTTGCGTCTCCAAACGCTGAGATGAGGTGTTTGCAGCATCCATTTTGTTAAGTAACAGATCCATTCGTGGGGTGAACGAATCCTCAAATGATGACCTCTGAGGTGGTGGTGGCTGCTGCGGGTATGGATTCTGAAGCGGAGATGGTTGCTCCCAGTAGGCATTGTAGGATTGATCCTCATAGTGCTGCGGAGGCGGTTGTTCCCAGTAGGGATTGGAGGCTTGATCCTCATAGAACGGAGGTGGTGGTTGGTCCCAGAAGGGATCATAGGGTTGCTGCTCATGGCCTGATGGATAACCCTCAGAATGGTCGAACTGGGCTCCTTCTTCATAAGAAGAATTTGCCCAATACGACGAACTTTCCTCCCCCCAACCGGGTTGACCATATTCGTACTATTGATAACCCCGCATTAACAAACACAAAAAACAAGATCACACGCACCAGAGGGAGAAAAAAAACCAAACAGAAAGAAAATAAACACAGAAAACAAACAACACAAACAATACGCCTAAAGTTTTCCCAAGCAACGGCGCCAAAATTGATCGAGCTAAAACACACAAATTACTCGCAATAAATGCGAGGTAATCGTGGCGTGATAAGTTAACACGAGTCGCCTCTCAAGGAAAACTTAACGGGGCCATTGTTTGTGTTGTGCCTGTAAAGCGATTAAATCCTAAACACTCTAATAACAACGGGGTTGAACATGCAAGGTGAAATACGGAAAATAAGCAGCGATCCTAAGTGGGGTTGTCAATCGAGCTATACTAATAAAGCAATAAATCTAAACCGGGGTTGTCAATCCCTAGTTGAACTATGAAAGCGATAAATCAAAGCGGTAAATAAAGCATATGCAATCATATTATTCATAGGGTTTGTCGATCCCTAATCTAAATCTAATAGCAAATAAAACATAATCATCAATCCATCTCCAAGAACAGGAATTAATCGAAAGCAGTAAATCATTAAACATATTAAATCAACGGAACATGAAAATCCAATCCACTGTCACTATGGATTGAATCCAATAAAAATCATCAAACAATAATATAAAGAAATTGATTCGAACAAAACAGATGAATCCAAAGCATGAACTGATAATCTAAATTATTCAAGAATGAAAATAAGAAATGGAATTAAAACTAAGAATTTATCTGTTTGTGTCGATGCCCGAAGAACTCCTGAAGATCGCCTGAAGAAAGCGGACAGCGCCGCATGAAAAGGAACTAAGAAAATCGGGCCCTTTTTGGGACCTAACGCACACATATATATATTAAAATAGATTGAGCGCCGGATGAAGTTGAGCGCTCGTTTAGAAATCATTCTGACTTGCGCGTGAACGCCGGATGAGTTTGAGCGCGCGAGGGAACGCCGGTTGGATGGTCAGCGTGCGCTCGCTCGAAGTGAGCGCTGGAGTTGCGGCGTCGGGTGAAGATGGTGGGGCGAGGCACTGGGGAGCGCGCGGGAGGATGCGCGCTGGAGTGTCGCGCGCTGTGGGCGATGGAGCGTCGGGTGATGTGGAGCGAGCGAGGGAAATTCATGAGATGGCGTTCGGAATGAGCGCTGGAGGAGGCTGGAGCAAAACATGATGTTGGCGCGGTTGAGAGTGAACCCGCCGAGTTTGCTGAAAATGAAATGTGAGCGAGCGCGAAATCTTTGGCGGACGCTGGAGGAAGGGCTGAACAGGTGAACCGGCGCTCTTGCTGAACGCTTGCGCTGAAAATGGTGCTGGCGCTCATGCCTGAACCGGTGCTGGGCGTGCGGGCGAGATAGGCAGCCTGTGGCGTGGGTGGCACTACTGCTGCAGATGTTTTTGTTTGACTCGTTCTCCTTCGTCTAAACTCCGATTTACGTACGGTTTTCGCCTACGAACTCCTATCAAAATGATCTTCAATATATTTGATTCTTAGCGTATCCAATTCATCCTATTTTCTACCGTTTTCCTACAAAACATCGAAACGAACGAAGTAAGTTCGAATCGATATAAACTAATCAAACCAACGGCATAAATAGGACAAACCATAGAAAATGACACGTAAAACAAAACCAAGAATCATCAAAAATCATACCAAACAAGCAGCACCAGTATCAAAGGCACCATACAGAATGGCACCTAAAGAATTGCAAGAACTGAAAGTGCAGTTGCAGGAGTTATTGGATCTAGGTTTTATTCAACCTAGCATGTCGCCATGGGGAGCACCGGTTCTGTAAAGAAGAAAGATGGGTCAATGCGGATGTGCATTGACTACAGAGAGCTGAATAAGCTGACGATCAAGAACAGATACCCTCTTCCCAGGATCGACGATCTGTTTGACCAGCTCAAATGAGCGAGTGTCTTTTCTAAGATCGATTTAAGGTCAGGCTACCATCAGCTAAAGATCAGGAAGGAGGACGTTTCGAAGACCACATTCAGTATAAGGTATGGGCACTACGAGTTCATCGTGATGCCATTTGGTTTGACCAATGCGCCAGCAGTCTTCATGGATCTGATGAATCGAGTTTTCCATCAGTATCTGGATAACTTTATCTTGGTTTTTATCGATGATATTCTCGTCTATTCCAAGAATTCAGAGTTGCATAGAGAACACCTCCGCACCGTTTCGGAAATGTTACAAGCAGAGAAGTTATATGCCAAGTATAGTAAGTGCGAGTTTTGGGTCAAAGAAGTGATGTTCCTTGGACATATCGTGTCTACAGAAGGAATTAAAGTCGACCCAGTGAACGTAGAAGCAAAAAGTAACTGGAAGGTTCTGACTAATGCCAATGAGGTTCGAAGCTTTCTAGGCTTGGCATGGTATTATAGACGTTTCATCGAAGGGTTTTCGAAGTTGGCGATGCCGATGACACAACAGCTTAGGAAAGGAATCAAGTTTTCATGGTCAGAAGCTTGTGAAACAAGTTTCCAAGAGTTGAAGAGGAAGCTAACAACCGCTCTAGTGTTAACTGTGCAAGAAAACGATGGTTTTGTGGTCTACACCGATGCATCCAAGCTTGGTTTGGGTTGTGTTCTTATGCAGAACTGGAAGGTTATAGCCTACGCATCTCGTCAGTTGAAGCTGCACGAGTTGAGCTACCCAACTCAAGACCTGAAATTAGCGGCAGTCGTTCACGCGTTGAAGATTTGGAGGCAATATCTCTACGGGGTCAAGTGTGAGATCTTTACGGATCACAAGAGCCTAAAGTACTTCTTTGAACAAAATGAGTTGAACATGAGGCAAAGGAGATGGCTGGAGTTAGTGAAGGAATATGATTGCTCTATCAGCTATCACCCAGTGAAAGCCAATGTCGTTGCACATGCCCTTAGTCGCAAGTCGAGAGCGATGTTGGGATATCTTCTTATACAAGAGAAGGAGCTTATTCGAGATTTCAAGAAGCTCAACCTGGAAGTGATTCATCCGTCGGAATCAGTTTAAGGTTTCGTCATGACTCTGACGGTGAACCCGACACGAGAGAAGCGATCGTGGCGCACGACAAGAGGCAATTCACGGAAAGATACGTTTGAAAGCAAGGCTAGAAGATAGCAAGGGTTTCCGCAGGCGAAGGACAACGTTATTATTCGAGGAAGGTTATGTGTGCCGCTCGATAGGGAATTGAGAGATAAGATCATGAGTGAAGCTCATGAGGCACCATATCTGACTCGTCCAGAAGCACCAAAATGTATAGAGACCTTAAGAGAAACTTTTGGTGGGAAGGGATGAAAAGGATGTAACGCGTTTGTGGAAAGTTTTTGGCTTGTCAGAAAGTGAAAGCTGTGCACCAACGTCCGTCAGGTTTGTTACAACCGCTACCAATTCCGGAGTGGAAATGAGAGCATATTGGTATTGATTTTTGGTGAGTTTTCCAAGGTCGGCGTGTGGAAACACCGCTATATGGGTTGTCATCGACAAACTGATGAAGTCAGCTCATTTATTATCGATTCGGATGATATACAGGTTAGATAAGCTTGCTCATCTTTACGTCAGAGAGATAATATAGTTACATGGTGTGCCGGTATCGATTACGTCAGATCGTGACCCGAGGTTCACGTCAAAGTTTTGGAAGAGTCTACAAGGAGCCATGGGGACCAAACTGAATCTCAGTACAACCTTCCATCCTCAAACAGACGGTCAATCGAAAAGGACGATTCAAGTCTTGGAGGATATGTTATGAGCAGTCATGGCCAACATAGGAGAAAATTTGGAAGAAATACTACCTTTGGTGGAGTTTGCCTATAACAACAGTTATCAGGCCACCATAGGAATGGCTCCCTATGAAGCGTTGTACGGAAGGAAGTGTTGATCGCCACTTTATTGGGATGAAGTGGGCGAGAGAAAGATGTTAGGATAAGAGATGGTTCAGCAAGACGGTCGAGGTTATCGATTAGATCAAGCTGAGGATCAACAAAGCTCAGGACAGGCAGAAGTCCTATGCGGACAAGCATCGCACGGATCTTCAGTTCATGGTCGGAGATCGCGTCTTCCTTAAGGTTTCCCCGACGAGAGGAGTCCTTCGTTTTGGGAAGCGAGGTAAGTTGCGACCAAGGTTTATTGGACCTTTTGAAGTTCTCGAAAGGATAGACCCCGTTGCCTATAGGTTAGCGTTGCCTCCTAGCATCGGAAATGTGCACGACGTGTTTCACGTTTCTCAGTTGAGAAAGTATGTGTTCGACCCAAAACTCGTGATCAAGCATTATCAGGTAATCCTTGCTCATTATTTGAGTTATGAGGAGAGATCAGTGGTTATCTTGGAATAGGAAGTCAAGGAGTTGAGGAACAAGCAGATTCCGCTGGTGATAGTGTTGTGGAATCACCATGGTGAGGAAGAAGCTACGTGGGAGTTGGAAGACAAGTTCAGGGATCAGTACCCTGAGTTGTTTCCGCCACGTGTTTGAAATTTCAGGGATGAAATTTTTTCTAAGGAGGGAGGGATGTAATACCCCGTCCTTCCTAAGCTTCAGGTTTGCATGGCACATTTTTCGAGAAAGATCAAAGGTTAAATTTTTGTTTCGGTGATGCGACCATCATGAAACCTCAGGCGTTGTTAAGAGTGTCTTATGACGAATTCATAGACACTAAGTATGCAGGTTTTTGACCACCCACGAAGGTTTGGCACTCCGGGGAAGTTATCGAAAAACTTGACTTTTCATGGGTCTTTTAAAAGCAAATCTTGTTTATAGTCATTGTGTCCGCTATTTTATTTCGATCCATGGGTACCAAGTTTGCTGAATTTGGAGTCCATTTGCAAAAGATTCATCGCTTTTTGCGTTTTCGAAAAAGGGATGCTTGCTCAAGCAGTTCCGTAGCCCCCTGCTCTTTCCTATCAATAGATGGCTTGGGCCTTCATTTTCAACGTTCATTTTCTTCGTCTCTCTGTGTTTATGGACAAGCCGAGCAGTTTCAGGTACGCTGCGGAAGCAATGGAGGAGTGGGGATCGAGCTGGGGAGGTTCGACGGTAGCGCCATTGCACTACTGCCGGCCACCACCGCCGATCAGCCCCTCCCCGACAGCCCCATTTTTCTGTTTTTGTCATTTTCTTGTTTTGATTCCGTCTTTTAGTAGATAGCATAGCATAGAACTCGGGTTTCTAAAGGGACGGGACGAAAAAGCCGGAGGTCGACCAATATTACCGCCGATCGCCGCCGCCCATTACCGCCGTTGTCGCCCTTGTTGGCCGTCGATTGGTGGCCGACGGGCTATTTTTTGCTATGGTCCCTTTAGGCTTTGAGTTCCGGGCTATGTGTTCTACTAAAGTACCGATTCTATTTTTCGTTTTTCGCGTTTCTACATGTCGGGATGTTTTCTGTCGTTTCGAGTTTCTAAATGAAGTACATGCCCGGGTTATCCATTTTCAACATAGTTTGTCATTCCATGTTCCTCATTATGCATATTGCTTATGTTTCCATTTTCATGCATCGATTTTGGATGGTTTATCCTGGAATTGAGGATAGGCATCGACTTTTCAAGCTTCTTCGCTGCTAAGATTTGTGTCAACTTGCATGCATGCACATTTTTAAGGTAACCTATTATAGGTCTTGATGCCCTGAATATATTTCCCTTCTACATCGAGTTGATTTGAAAACCCGGAGAGTGCCAAATGTGGGTTCAGAAAGTCGAAAACCCCCGTTTTGCTTCGATCTTTGTTAGGATCATCATGTTGCTTTGCTTTGTGGAATGTGACTCCAAACGTTGTTCCATCTTGTTACCAGGTACCTACCAGTGCGATCGGTGAGGTCGTTGGATATGTGGATATCTTCCAGTTGACGTTTTCGACTGTTTAGGTTGGGTTATATATGCCTATTTTGAGTTATTTACTCTGATATTTCGAAAATAAAACATGTGCACCGTGAAAATGTTTTAACGAGGTTATTACTGTTCTCTGCTCCGAGATGTGGTTCTATTATGATTGTGCACGGATTTCTATTCGATGGGTTGATCACCATCTTGAATAATGATCGTAAGGGGATAGACCCCGAACACTTGGTTATGGTTCTGAAGGGGATAGACCCAGAAGTCCACATGAAAATGATAATGAAGTGGTTACGGTTCTGAAGGGGATTGACCCCTGAAGTCCACACTGATTTAGCCGGTTGGATACGTTTCGGGCGTGGGCTGGCTGGATATGTTTCGGGCCAAGATATTGTGGGCTGACAGGATATGTTATGGTCCGAGATGTGATGGGCTGGCGGGATACGTTCCCAGTCGTGGTTCTATGATTGGAGTAATAGTAATAACGGGTCAGGTATCAAAAAGGAAAATCTCTTTTAGCTTACTTAGAATAGCGAAGCGATAAACTAAACTAGAACAACGGAAAAACAATACTAGAATTAAACTAAAGGAAGATTAAAGACTAAAAGCTATAAAACCGAGGAAAAGCCGAACTAAACGCAGTGCAGGACGTCTAGGGTGTGTTGTGGGCGCAAGGGCTCTTGCCTGTTATAGAAAAGGGTGGAAACCTAATTTGCGCCTCTGCCGCACCGCCTCATGATCATCGCCGCGATCGCTAGCTCGACCATGAGCTATCTCTGCCGCTATTCTTCGCTTCATGATCCTCCTTGCGCCGCATTGTACCTCGCGACCGGGCTAGCGGTCGCTAGCCATTCCGCACCGGTCGCGAAATCGTCCGATGAGTTCTAGGCGCTGGGGCTTGCTTCAGGCACGAGGTCGCGATCGCTACTCCTCTGGATGCTCGCTGGTTTGCCTCGCGACCAGCCTAGCGACCGCTAGGCTGGTCGCTAGAAATAGGTCAGTTTGCTCATTTTGGCTCGTGCTTCGTTCCTTGCTTCGAATGTCAACATATAAACCTACACAACACCAAAAGAACACCCAAGAGCAATATCTTCTAGAAATAGATGAAACATTGAGAATCGATGCATAAACGCACATTAAACGAGCTAAACTCATCTTCAAATATCAACTATAAACGTGTAAAATGCGCGTTTATCAAACCCCCCAAACTTAAAGCATTGTTTGTCCTCAAACAAAACCAAAACAGAAAGACAAACGAAAGATCAACGAGCGTTGTAAAGAGGATAACCATTCTAGGCATCAGAAACATATTAACGCTCAAAAAACATTAGCGCACATGACGACGTTAGCCAACTCAACACAAACAACCATCGAGGGCAAAACTCATTTATTTCAACCTCATAAAGGCATGTGCGTAAATATATAGGATACACTCAAACTCATGAAGAAATTAAGGACGTGTATACACTCAACGATCAATGCAATGCAACATCTTACCATAGGCTTGCCGTTTCTCTAACATCTCCACCGCGTCAAATGTGTTCAAATAAGCATCAAAAAGGTCTTTTGATAGGTTATAATGTAGGCACATTGGTTAAGGTAGGATAATATATGGCTAAGTGACTCAAGAATATTTCAAACACCATCATTTATACATTTTGATACATATGGACTTTGTCCATTTTCCTCTTCTCTCCCAACGTGCCAAATCAATGTTTATTGCCACAGAAGGTACATATACTTTGATTAAAGACCCTTTATGCTCAACGCTCATAGTGAACTTAACATTTTTTCGTTTTCTTTTCTTTTCTAGAGCTTATAGGGTTTAACTTTCACAACAAAGGCACTATTCTTTACCACAGATGTATTTTTCTAAAAGAAACTTTTCTCATCATAACTACATCAAAATTTTACCCCTTTTGATTCCCATATCCATCCTCACCTCCTATCATCCGGTTAATCGAAAGAAAAAGTCTAATAAAGGCTCAAAGAAGGCGATAAATGGTATATAACATCGGGTTAGTGTTTGGGTGAATATGTGGTTAACAAAGATGGCCTTTATCATTTCCAAATTGAAACATATATCATAGTCTCGACACGTAAGAACGCAAGTTCTAGAAGATAATCACATGCTTGATATCACACAATTAAGAAGCGTATTAAGATGTTTATACGATTGAAGCTCAAGTCTCGAGGTTAAGCAAATGGTGAAAAACAACAAGCCTAAGCCATCTCACGTCATTCATGCGTCACTTTCTAACATATCATGTGCACTATCATTAAATTTCACAAAATTTTCTATCGTCATTGGCCACATGGATTAACACACTTCACTTAACTCGTTGATCGATGTAAGCTAAAAGCGAAAAGAAAAAGCAGACACGCGACAAAAAGCAACACAAACGAAAGACACGACAAAACATGAAAACAAAACAAAGAAAGCGTTGGGTTACCTCCCAACAAGTGCTTACTTTAACGCCTTTAGCTAGACCATCACTAACCTTGTCAATCCGGCGTTTTATGGCAATGCAATCCTTCTCAACTCGTGGATCCTCCTAAACTTAGCATTTACGGATCTCCGCCACTGACTATGGAAGTGGCCCCCCACAAACATGAACGAAACACTCGGAGTTCCATGCCGAGTCCACTTCTTTCTTCTCACAGACCCCTCGATTGGTCGAGTACCCTCTAAGCATGAGACGTGTGCGGCAGCAGCAGTCATGATCGTGCAGCAATCTTCCGGCTTTCCAACGTCGTGTTGCTTGATGGCGTCGTATATAGAAATCTTGAGCTCCTCATCGTTAACACGAAACGTGAGATTGCCTTCCCGCACATCAATCAACGCACGACCGGTTGCTAGGAAAGGTCTACCAGGATTAGTGGTTGTTGTTTGAATTCGGGAATATCTAAAATCACAAAGTCGGCGGGAAAAACAAAATCCCAATTCTTACCAACACGCCTTCGACGATACCTTTTGGATATGTGATCGATCGGTCAGCCATCATCGATGAAATCTTCGTTGGCTTCATCTTTCCTAGGTGTAGCGGTTGAATCGTTCAACGGCATCGATTGATGCTCGCCCCGGATCGCACAAAACATTTGGAAAATTTCGCTCGGCGATCTCGCATCAGTAACGTGAAACCGCCGAGATCCTTCGCTTCGGAGGAGCTTCCTTTGCAAGACGGCGCTGCATTCTTGGATAGGGTAATTTCTCAAATTTCCCGAACTTCTTCTTGCTTGCAGCGCGTCTTTAAGAATTTCATGTATCCCGGCATGTTTAGCGGTGACTCAAAGAGAGGCACATTTATTTCAACTTTTGAAAGACCTTTAAAGCGAGCAAACTCCTCGTCATATTTCGACTTGACAAGTCGACTTGGAAACGGACCGGAGGAGTGTACGTGCGACGATTAGCTACAGGGGTGCCTCGCGGTTGACCTCGCGATCACTGGGATGGTCGCGAGGAATCTGCTGCGTCGATCTCCTTGTTCGCGTCGCGAGCTATGGCGCGACTCAAGGCTAATTTCTCGGCCGCATGCTCGCCCGATTGCTCATGGGTGGTACGCGAAGCCTGGTCGCCGCGAACAGCTCGCGCGAGCATACTCGATGGCTCGCGGTGGTCGGCGGTGGCGCGCCGGTCGCGGGCTACGTGAAAAAATTCTTGTATTCCTCGCGATCGGGCTCATGGTCATGAGCTCGGTCGCGAAGTTTACGCTCCTCCGGTGTTTTCATGCTCTTCTTCTCGGTAGGGCTCGGGTAAGCTTGTCCACCTCGTCGGATGGCGAAGCATTGACTCTTCGGGTTCACCTCCAGACACTCGGAAATTGGCCCATCTTTTGTAGTGCATTTACTTGTGCGGCTATTTGACCAATTTGATTCTCCAACATCTTCATGTGCTTCCCATAGCCATCACGGTGGACTCCAAATGATTTATCTTTTGACCGGTGTTGCTTATGAACGAATTCGATTCGTTACAATTGTTGGTTGCTTACAACCAACTGTTGCATCATGTCTTCAAGACTTGGCTTCCTCGGCTCTTGAATTACACTATTACGAGCAGTGGCTCTTTGGAGTTTGTTGGAAATCGGGTGATTCCTCCGATTGATGTGTCGACGTTCTCTGTCTCAATCGACTCTTTAAAGAGTGAACTTCTTCATGAGATCGTCATATTTTGAATCACTCTCAACAAGAAATGCTTTGAACGATGGCGTTCTCCGTTGGCCATTGATAGCTGTTGGCGCCATCTCTTCTACAATACGGCTTGCCTCGTCTACTGGTCGGTTCAATAAGCAGCCCCCTGCCGATGCATCCACCATGCTCCTTGTCTGCCATGTCACCCACCGTAGAACTGTGTGATTTGTTGCTCCTGGAGAACCCATGTTGTGGACATCGCCTTAATAGACCTCTGAATCTCTCCCATGCCTCGAATAATGATTCGTCGTGGTTTTGGCAAAATGAGAGATTTCGCGATGATCTTCTGCGCTTTTTGGCGGAAAGTATTTCGAAGAAACTTCACAAAGTTTCCCCAAGTGTCGATGCCATTCGGTCCAAACTCTTGAACCAATCTTTCACCTTCACAATGCGAGAAACCGAACATGCTGATCCGGATTGTGTCTTGTGGCACCCCATTACATTTAATGGTGTCACAAATGTCGAGAAACATCTCGAGATGCGCATTCGGTCTTCCGTGACTCCTCCCCAAACCGCTCTCCTTGGACCATCTTGATCGGGGCGGTTTAACTCAAAATTGTTTGCATCAACGTGCGGGCCCTAACCGCCTCCTTGAACTGTTCGGTGGGATGTCGGTACATGTGATTCGAGAGGTCTTTCCTCCGGAGCGTGGACAATGATTCCATATTTGCCATCCGACGCTGCATCTCCGCAAAGTCGCCTAGCATCACGTGCAACTTGCTCGGGAGAATGCCCTGCTTATGGATTGACCGCCATTGCAGCCCGTCTCTCTCTCGTCCTCTTCTCCTTTGAGAGCTTTCGATCTCGGGATCTAGTAATACCGTGAGGTCCCCGAGATCTTGACGCATAAACCACACGAGAAAAGAGAGAATTTAGCACCGACAAAAATAAATAAATATAATATAATATATATAACTTGAATTAATAAATCCAAATCGTCAAATTATTCCTATGTGATCTTAATAAATAACGGCGCCTAAAATTTGATCGCTCCTTTTCAAACGCAAAAGTGTAAGTATGGGGTAAGCAAGTATCGTATCCACGAGAGATTGTATCACGAAAATATAGAAGCTATCTCAACGACAATTCATCATTATCCAAGCACGTAATTTGGTTGAGAGGTTTAAGGGCTTCAAAATTAATCCAAAGAAAAGGTAACAAGCGAAATATAAATAAAGCAATAAAATCACGAAAGATAACTATGGAGAAAGACTAACCTAGGATGCACCAATCCTATCCACAACGATGTTTATCCCGCTTATTATTAACCGCTTTAATCCGGATAAGACGGAAGATCACATATATAACCAACAACTTGATTCACGACAATTGCGGCGGTTGATTACCGATTTTCCCTATCACGATTCGCCTCTAGAGGAAAATAAGCAACTCAAAAGGATCACTAAGAATATGCTTCCTACGAATGTCCTATCTCGATTTACGACTCAAGGCTCATTCGTATCATGCATTCGATAACGATCGACAATTAATACAATTACGTAATTAACCGACAACTAGATATGCATCAAGATTGATCGAAATCAACACATATAAATAACCACAATCGAATCATGAATCAATGCGGAAGGTAAATAACAATAGCATGAATCACAACATATAGGATCGAATCATGCAAACCCTAGGATTAGAACGAAAACTAGCGGTACATAATAAACGGAATGAAATACAATTAATCATAAAAGCGAAATTAAATATATAAACCCGTAGGGAAGCGTCGAAGAACAATGGTTGGTCTTGAATCGATCCCAAGCTTAACGAACGGAAAACAACGGAAAACGATCGGACAATAACGTTTCGATCGATAGCTAAACGATAAACTAAACTAGAACAACGGAAAAACAATACTAGAATTAAACTAAAGGAAGATTAAAGACTAAAAGCTATAAAAGCGAGGAAAAGCGAACAAAAAACGAGTGCAGGCGTCTAGGGTGTGTTGTGGGCGCAAGGGCTCGCCTATTTATAGAAAGGGTGGAAACCCTAATTTGAGCCTCTGCCGCCGTCTCGCGATCATCGCCGCGATCGCTAGCTCGACCATGAGCTATCTCAGCGTGCTATTCTTCGCTCGCGATCCCTCCTTGCGCTCGCATTGTACCTCGCGACCGGGCTAGCGGTCGCTAGCCATTCCGCACCGGTCGCGAGAAATCGTCCAGTGAGTTCTAGGCGCTAGGGCTTGCTCGCGTGCACGAGGTCGCGGTCGCTACTCCTCTGGATGCTCATTGGTTTGCTCGCGACCAGCCTAGCGACCGCTAGGCTGGTCGCTAGAAATAGGTCAGTTTGCTCATTTTGGCTCGTGCTTCGTTCCTTGCTTCGAATGTCAACATATAAACCTACACAACACCAAAAGAACACCCAAGAGCAATATCTTCTAGAAATAGATGAAACATTGAGAATCGATGCATAAGCGCACATTAAACGAGCTAAACTCATCTTCAAATATAAACTATAAACGTGTAAAATGCGCGTTTATCAGTTTATGTTTTAAAACCTTCTAAGGTAAGTGCTCTGAACACGGTATCATGGATTTTGTTTTATGTTTAAAACCCCAGCTGAGTGCACTAGTACTCACCCCAAACTCTTTTTCAAATGTTTTCAAGGATGGAGAAGGGCTGGACGGGCGACATTGAGGGGTTGAGCTGCGGTTTCTTTCATGTCTTTCTGCTTCCGCGATGCTGCATTATATATGTATTATGTTGTTGAGTTATTCTTGTCCCTTTTATTTTGCTCTTTGATTGGGAACATGGTTCGCTATGATATTATTATGCTGTGAGTCTCGATAAGAGCATACTATGTGGTTGACCGATCTAGTCAACAGGATGTAATGTTATTTTGTTTACCTGCATTACTAGTATTTAATCAAGATCACGTTCATTGAAGTTATGATGTCGATATAATTTTGTTGGTGGATTGTTTGCTCACCCTTCCCTTTCAGGATATGCCCTTTATTATAAAGGAGATGTTGTCCCATTTTCTGGTCATATCTTCTTATTATGTATGCTTTATGTATCCCTCGCTTCTTCCCTGCTTCTTAACCCCCCACCCTTAATCATGCCCTGGCATCCGTGCCTTCCCTCAGGAATTGGGGCGTGACAGCTCTTAGGTAAAATTATTATAAATAGATTGTGATAGGGGAACGAGATTAAGCTGAAGTTTAATACAAATCACTTTTCATTGTTTCCATGCTCTCAGTTTTCATTTTCACACGAGCACTTCATAGGAACCTTCATTAAATCCATCGTAATGTTTGTAGTCTTGGGTGGATACAATCGAGGTGAACGTCGGGTCGATCTCATCCTCTGACACATTGCTACAAGTGCAAGATGTCATTGCCTCTGTTGGCAGCACCTTCCTCTTCTCTTCCCTAAGACTTGGTGTAGATCAATTTAGTGTATTTATATGTTCAAATCCGATGTGGGATGAATGAAGAATCAATGCACAAAGTTATTTTCTTAATGGTTGGGAATTATTTCTATCCCACGTTGGAAAATTAATGAAGTTGTAAGCTATATATAAATGAGTTCACACCAATAAGAAATTATCAAGTGTGCTCCATCTATGGTGCACCCTAGTGGGTTTTTAATTAGCTATTTTCTGGCTAACCCGAATGCCATCCTTGTCCGAAAGTCTGAGCACGTGCACGTCGTACTTGTCACATTGGGCGCTTTAGAGGCGCACTTTTCACTTCGCACGTGCGCATCATCACGAGGAGCTTTGATGAGCTAAAAGTTTTGCCAACATGGCACCTGGAGATGACTCGGGCGACACGTAGGACTTGACCATTTGGCAGGATGGTTGGACTCGTGCATGGCCGAACCATCATGTCGGTTCGGGCTAACCTTATCAGCAGTTGTGCCTTCGCACCACTTCACGAACAGCCACATTGGGCTATAAAATAGACCCAACAGAAGATGATTATACTCACCAATTTAAAGATAATCAATATAATTCATACATTCTTCAAAGCCTATCTATCATGAGTATCTAGTAGTTCCCCGAGAATACGTCTAGTAGTGTAACTACTCGTATTTGTTAAACCGTTGTATCTTGGAGATAATTGCCATAGAACCGTATGTACTATAGCGGAGCAAAATTATCTTGCGAAGAAAGAGTCCAACTCTTGCCTCGATTTTATCCTGCTTTGTTTTTTCTTAATATTCATATTTCTACATACCCGTTACTAACACTTGCAAGATAAAGTTTCCTATAGGAATGGCAATAAGTCGAAGCAACGTTCCGAATACCCCTGTTCATGCCGAAAAGCTGAAAAATTCTCAGGTTCTGAATTTAGCGTTGGCAATCTAAACTACTTTTATACCTTACTACTCTCAATTTGGCTCGTTTCTTGAATGAGTCACCTTCTACTGTGGAGGAAGATGGGACAGATGAACAAAAACGCAATGCGTTAGATGCATGGCATCAAAACGACATTCTGTGTCGTAATTACATCCTCAACGGGCTAGAAGAAACTCTCTATAGTGTTTACTCTATAGCCAAGACATCGAAGGAACTATGGATCTCTTTAGAGACAAAATACAAGACGAAATATGCCGTTCTAAAAAAGTTCATCGCCGGACGCTTCATAGATTAAAAAATGGTCGATAGCAAGACAGTACTTGAACAAATGCAAGAACTCCAGTTGATCCTGCACGATATTATTGCCGAATGTATGGACCTTTCTGAATAATTTCAGATTGCTGCCATCTTCGAGAAATTTCCACCAATGTGGAAAGACTTCAAGTACTATCTCAAACACAAACACAAAGAGATAGGGCTTGAATATCTCATTGTACGCATGAGGATTGAAGAAGACCCAAAAATCTTTTAGTCTTAACTAGAGACTAATTAAGCATTAATTAGGGGTTTAAAGGTATTACATCCTTACAAATTTATAAAGAATTGCATAATAAATTAGAAAGTGATAGAAATTCGATTAATCGAATGAGCGGAATTTAGAAAAAAATGGACATTATTCAGAAATGAGTTTTATTATGATAAAATGTGAGATATATGGTTATTATTGTGTGTTTGAATGGAAATTTCAATAAATAGAAAATGTTCTAAAGAAATTGTATTAATTATTGTTTATGTGAGATTTGTTTATAAAATGAAATGAAATAATGTTTAAGCTATTAAATGGCTTAAATAAATTTATTTTATTTATATCTAGTGATAAAGTAATTATTTTTATAATTTTCGAAATTTATGAAATTAAAGTATAATTATTTGAATTTTTGCATATGAAAGAATTAAATCTATATTTTTATGGTTTACATTCCAACAATGGATTTAATTGTTTTAGATCTTTATATTAATGAGAAAATTTAGTTTTTGCTATCAAAGAATACTAATGTTCAACATTTATAATTTTAGAAAAATGCTTATGCAAATTTTTGAAAATTGTGGAAAAGAAAAGAATATGAATAAAATTAAATAAATCTATCTATATATACATACTTCTAGAACCATGTTCATATTAAAAAACCATATTCCACCTCCATTTTCTCCAACATTTTTGGCACTTCACACACTAAGCACACACAAAATTTTCTTTTCAATTTTAATCCATGTTTAAGTGCTAAAGTCATTGGAAATCATATCAAAGAAGGTAAATACTTTGATTAAACCAAGTTTTTGTGATTTAAATTGATGAACATGATGTTCTCACATATCATGATTTTCAAAAATTTGAAGATTTTATTTAAGGTTGATTTGTTTAATTTTTGTTATGTTTATTGATTTAATTATGCTTATGATGCATAAATAACATAAGCTATGGTTTTAATTCTTTAAATTCATGAAGTTGGTGAATTAAAGTATCATGCATGAACCCTAATTTTTGTATGTGAATTATGTGTTATGATTTGATTAAATTGAGTTTAGATATGTGTAATTAAGTGGAAATAAACATGATTTGAGAAAAGAAATTGGAAGAAATTGAAAGTATGCAAAATCTCAAAATTTTCGAAAATGTGATGTTGGATGAACTTTTCAAACCCCGGTTTATCTAATCTCGGATGAACTAACTAACCGGAGTTCGACGGGCGGAAGGGAAAGAAAATGACTAACTATTTCAAGAGACTCGCAGATATAAACAATTATCATTTCAAAGAAAGATGAGTCATTAGACCTGTGATTAACCAAATGATCAAAGTTGAATATTAATCAATCACTGTTTAGCAAACTGATACCATGATCTTTGACAAGAATTCGTACTTATTATCAAATGTCTAACCCATCAAGACTCGGATCATGCAATATTTTACAAACTGCAAATGAGTTGGCAGCAAAAGAGTAGCTGAGTTTATGTGTGAAGACATAAACCCGGGGCAAAACATATGACATGACAAAATAGGTCTTCGCTCAACATTCAATCTCCGTTGTCATCTCTTTCACAACCTGCATATTTAGAAATACATGCAGGGCGTGAGTACTTGATGCACTCAGTGGGCAATTGCCGAAAACAACTGAAACATGCTCTTAGAGCTATATAATCGACTTGCCACATATAAGATTCACAGGGGTTTTAAGAAATATCCTATGAATCCACTTTATGAAATCACTTACTTCATGATCAATGCACGTGCTAACAATTCTAATTATAACATGTCTGCAGACAACCATCAATAAACACCATATCTACGCACAAACGTGTTGAGAAGTAGGCCTCCTTCTCAAACACCTTGGCAAAGGCCACCCGTGTACACATACCCTTACTAGAAGCTCGTCTAGCATAGGGCCGATATCGTCATTCTCTCGTAGATAGGCAATATGCAATATGCTTAAAAACAGGTAAGTCAATTAACTTTTACAAAAGAGACACATGCTCAATATCATAAACTTGTGCAAACACATATTTTGATTTAGAAAGCCCCCCTAGAAAATCGGCTTACTCGAGACTTTCAGCTTTTCCTTTCTTGATCTCTATCCCGCTTCCACTTGCTCCTTAATAAAGAAATAAGAAGAATAAACACGGGAAAGAGAATCTAAGAGATTCTAACTCTTGAGCCTCTACTAAAACTCTCGGTATACAAAGGTTAGGCTAAGCTCTATTTGGTCAATGTATCCAAAACTAAATTATTCAACTTATTAAGAAAGTATTTTATAAGAACTTGAATCTTTTCAACTCCTTATATATATAAGGGATACCATATCGATATAAGAAAATATTTAACTTTCAAATCTTTTCATTTGGAAACTTTGATCAAGTTAGTCTTGATCAAGTTACATAATCACGAGAATCCATATTTTGAAATCAAATCCAAATAATCAAGCCATAATCACAAAGTCCTTTGAAATACGCAAACTAACGAGATCAAAATTTTCATACTAGTATAGAAAAATCTCAATAATTCAAAATAAGCTAATTTCATATACTAGATCATACTTTTGAAATCAAACTAATCAAATAAAATCAAAATAATAAGTTCTTGATATTCCATTAGCATTCTAAATTAGGGATTTTCACATGAGTTGGATTTAACTCCAAATTCTTTCACCAAACAAGATTATATATATATAATCACATAACTACTAACTTATTTTAAACAAACAAGAGCCAAATCATCTTTAAATATAAGCCTTTATTTTCGGTCCTAAGAGGAAAATTGAAGGGTTCGATTTTTGTTTCCACAATCAACTCTAATCATGTTCAAACATCTCTAATTGCATAAATACAATCTCAATTTGAGACATCATCAACACATTCTCAAGGTAGAATTTAGGGTTCTTGACCAAAGTTTGGATTTTTTCATGAAAATAGACACATTGACCCACAATTCAAGTATAATCACTAGATCTAGCATCAATTGAAGCATATTATAAAAGATCAACGTTTTTCCCAAATTTGTTTAAGAGGGCCGAAACTTGTGGGGTTTGAAAATGGGGTTTTTTCTTTGTTTTCTCAACATAATATCACTCCTAATAGGTAGATCTATGCATATATAAACTAAAAATCGAAGAACAAAATTTTTGGAACTAGGCCCAAAGTGGTCGAAACCTTGAAGAGTTTGGGAGGGGGGGTTTCTTCTTGATTTCTACTTCAAAACTTGAATAAGATTAGAGATTTACCTCTTGAAGATGTTGATTTACCAAGTTGAAAAGGATTAGAAGCTTGGATCTTGAACTTGGAGGAGAAATTTTCGTGTATGTGTGTGTGTGAAGCTCTTGAAAATGAGAGAGATTTGAGAGAGAAAAGTTTGTGAAAAGTGAAGCCATTTGGAAGCTAACATATATATATAGAAATCCTAGGATACTATTTCAATCTTCCACCATAAGCCATTTAATGGCTTCTTTGATAAGCCACTAAGTTTCTAGAATTTTCTTAGCTATAATATAAGCTTTAGGTGATTTTTAGCTTATAAATTAAGCTTTGATTGCCATAAGGGTTTATTACAATATATTGGTGCTAAACCCAATTTATGAGGTCCTCAAAGATATAAATTTTTGAGAATAATTTAAGGATATAAAGTATCCTTTGAAATTATTAAATCAAGATAACTCAAATAGAATATAGAAATTGCTAGTGAGTTGAAATCTTCATAGATCATTTTTCTAAAATAAACGTTGAAATAAAACAATAAATTGAAATTTATTATTAAATCAATCAACTTTAGAATTCTGAAATAAATTTTTGAGTTAAAACTTTATAAAATCTTATCTGAAGATACATTGTCCCTAGACACTTACGTAATTAATCTCTAATTAATTACGTAACTAGCGCTTAATTAGAGCTATGAAAATCCGGGGTATTACATTCTCTCCCCCTTAAAGAAATTTCGTCCCAAAATTTAGTACCTCCGTAAATAGCTCGGGTACTTTTCTTTCATCTTTTCTTCTAATTCCCAAGTCGCTTCTTCTGGGCCATGATGTCTCCATAGAATCTTGACTAAAGGAATCGACTTATTCCTTAGTTGTTGTTTCTTTCGATCTAGGATACGTTCTGGCCTCTCTTCATAGCTTAGGTCAGACTCAGGAACTATGTCTTCTTGGTTGATAACATGGTTCGGGTTATAGACGTACTTCCGTAACTGAGATACGTGAAATACATTATGAACGTTACCAAAATTGGGTGGTAATGCCAACCTGTACTCAACAGGCCCAATCTTCTCTAAAATCTCGTATGGTCCGATGAACCTCGGCTTGAGCTTTCCTTTGATTCCGAATCTATGCACTCCTTTTTTAGGTGAAACCTTCAGGAATACTTTATCTCCGATTTCGAATTTCAATTCAGTTCGTCGCGTATCTGCATAAGACTTTTGGCGATCCTGAGCTTCTTGAATTCTTTTCTTAATTTGGCGTATGATATTAATCATTTCTTCAACTGCCTCTGTGCCGAGAATTCTTTTCTCCCCAACTTCATCCCAATACAAAGGAGATCGACATTTCTTGCCGTACAACGTTTCGTAGGGTGCCATGTTGATGGTTGCTTGGTAGCTATTATTATAAGCAAATTCGATCAAGGCAATGCTTGCTCCCATTGTTCACCTCGATCTAAGATGATGGTTCAGATCATATCTTCTAGTGTCTGAATAGTTTTTTCTGTCTGTCCATCGGTATGCGGATGAAAGGCTATACTGAAATTCAACTGGGTGCCCATTTCCTTTTGGAAACTTGTCCAAAATAATGAGGTGAATTTGGAATCTCTATCGGAGGTGATCGAAATAGGAACTCCGTGTTATCGCACGATCTCGTGCACGTAAATCTGGGCTAGCTTATCGGCTCCGTACGTCACGGAATTAGAATAAAATGGGAGCTTTTGGTTAATCGATCGATAATTACCCAAATAACTGTATTTCCACGTTTGGACTTGGGTAATCTGGTGATGAAATCCATGGTAACATGGTCCCATTTCCACTCAGGAATGTCGAGAGGTTGCAGTTTTCCATGTGGTCTCTGGTGTAGCGCTTTAACTTGTTGACACACCAAACACTTCTCGACAAACGACGATATCTCTTGTTTCATACCTACCCATACAAAATTTCGTTTCAGATCTCGATACATTTTCGTGCTTCCAGGGTGGGCGGTATAAGGCGTATTGTGCGCCTCCTTCAGAATTTCTTCCTTTAATCTCTTGCCATTAGGTACACATATCCTGTTCCCAAGCGTAAGAGCATTATCTCTTGCTTCATGGTACTCTGTTGATCCTTCGGTTCTCACCTTCAGCCTTAAATTTTCTAATTGTTCATCTTGGCGTTGAGCTTGAACAATTCGATTTCTCAGGTTAGGTTCTAGAACAAGGGTTGCGATGATACCTTGAGTGGTCTCAGGCGGTAACACCACTTCTAGTTTCATCTTCTCGAACTCCTTAACTAGCTCTTCATTCTGGGTAAGAATAGATACTAGTTGAGTCTGGATCTTTCTGCTTAATGCATCGGCGACTACATTCGCTTTTCCTGGATGATACTTGATTTCGCAATCGTAATCTTTAACTAGCTCTAGCCATCTTCTCTGACGCATATTAAGATCCTTTTGCTCAAAGAAGTATTTCAAGCTCTTGTGGTCGGTGAAGATCTCACATTTTGATCCATATAAATAATGTCTCAAAATCTTCAACGCATGGACCACGACTGCTAGTTCTAAGTCATGGGTAGGGTAATTGAGCTCATGTGGTCTTAGTTGTCTTGAAGCATAAGCAATTACCTTACCTTCCTGCATGAGTACACATCCTAGCCCGTTTCTTGAGGCATCTGTATAAAGCATATAATCTTTATCGGGCTCAGTCTTCATTATCTTGAAATTGCGATCGGCCGATCCTTCAATTCTGAAAAATTTTATCGCACTCATGGTCCGTTGGATTTTTCTCCTTTCGAGTAATTGCGTCATTGGTCAGCAATCTTGAGAATCCTCGATGAATCTTGGTAATAACCAGCTAGACCAAGAAAACTCAATTTCATTCGGTGTTGTAAGCGATTCTGTTAGTGCTGACTTGCACTTTCATGGGGTCCACTTTGATTCCTCTCACGAGACAATATGACCAAGGAAATTCACTTCTTGAAGCTAAAACTTCGCACTTCTTTGAACTTGGCATACAAATTTTCGGTTCTCAACGTATCGAGCGGTTCTCAAATGGGTTTCGTGTTCTTTCTTTGTCTTGGAATACACAATAATGTCATCAATAAAGACCAAAACAAACTTATCTAGATATTCATGGAAAACACGGTTCATTAGATCCATGAACACAGCTGGAGCATTGGTCAGTCCAAAGGGCATTACGGTAAACTCATAATGATCGTACTGAGTTCGAAAAACAGTCTTTGGTACATCTTCTTGCTTAATCTTTAACTGATAATACCCGGATCTCAAATCGATTTTTGAGAAAACTCCTGCTCCCTTCAACTGATCAAACAGATCATCAATCCGCGACAATGGGTACTTATTCTTCAGGGTCAACTTATTTAATTCCCTGTAGTCGATGCACATTCTCAAAGTGCCATCCTTTTTCTTAAGGAACAATACTGGCGCTCCCCATGGAGATACGCTTGGTCGGATAAATCCCAAATCCAATAGTTATTGTAATTAGATCTTCAATTCCTGAAGTTCCCTTGGCGCCATTCGGTATGGTGCCTTCGAAATTGGAGCTGACCCAGGTTCTAAATCGATGGAGAACTCTAATTGTCTATTCGATGGTAATCCAGGTAAGGATTCCGAAAAAACATCTGGGAATTCTCTCACAACTGGGACATCCTCAACCTTCTTTTCAACTTCATCTTTTCCAACCAAATGTACTAAGTAAGCGCGTTCTTCATCTTGTCTTAGCAACTTCTCCGCTTGTAAGGCTGAAATAATGGGTACTCTCTTATGTCTTTCATCTATCCCGTAAAAATAGGTTGGTTCTTTACCCGGTGGTTGGAATGAAATCTCACGACTTTTGCAACGAATCGTTGCAAAGTTTTGGGTTAACCAGTCCATTCCTACGATTATATCCACATCCCACATTGGCAAAAGACGCAAGGATTCTGCTCTCAACTTGAGAGGACCTAACTCGAATTCTAAGTTGGGGCACTCATGCGTGATTCTATAAACACGCCTAATGGCGTAAGGACTCTTATATCGAGGATTAGATCGTTTCTTTGGAAGCTCAAGAGTATCTACACATCTTTGAAGAAATAAAGGAATCTGAGCTCGATGTCGAAAAAAATTATAGCGGTACATCTCAAAGTTCCCATACCATCAGTATCACCTTTCTTATCGCTTGATTTCGGTTTAAAGCGAAGGCTCTCGATCTTTGGGTTTGTGGTTGAACTTCTTGTCTTGGTGAGTCGAGGTGGTTCTTTGTGGAGCCATTGGAAGTTGAGGCATTGTGGAGGGAATATTGGGAGCGACAACCGAGGGTAAGCGACCATAGCTCTCATAGATTGAGTTTCTGGGGAGGATTTGGTTTGGATCCACTTCACGCCCTTTTTCTGTTTGGACAGTTGTTAGCATAGTGGCCCACTTGACCACAGTTGTAACAACTGTTACTTCCCCAATTACATACTCCAGTGTGCCGATTGCATTTCGACATACGTGTCTAGCTTGATTTGGGAAAAAGCGAGGTTGGCTTTGAAGCGATGGTGAGATTGACCTTGGGAGGATTGTCGATTTCTTGCTAACGCTTGTTCGGGAAATTTTTATTCTCCCACCTTCTCTTATTCCCAATCTTGATCGATCGAGAATAACTTTGTGGGTTAGGGTTGGGTGGATCTTTGAGTCGGATCGGCGTAATCTTCTCGGGGCGCATTTCCATTTCCATATCTAGCGCCCGATTCAGAGTCTCCGCATAAGATATCGGAGGTTGGCTTGCCAGTACTATTCTCATTTCTTGGTGTAATCCAGAGCAAAATAATTCAGCCATTTTCTCATCGGTGTCGACCTTATAAGGTGCATACCGAGCCAACTTGCAGAATTCTCGATCGTACTCAGCTACAGTCTTCTTCCCTTGTTTAAGATTGGCGAACTCAATCTCTTTCTGCCTATGATAGCTGCGTGGAATATATTTAGCCAGGAGTTCTTCCTTGAAACGCTCCCACGTGAAAACGTCTAGCTGTTCTGGCGTAAAGGTTCTTTGGCTAGATTCCACAGTGTCTGCAGATCCCTTTAGCTGGAAAGAGATACATAGCATGCACTCTCGATCGGTGCATTCCAAAAATCGGAAAACACAGTCCATAGCCCTAACCCACTCTTCAGCCTTAGATGGATCACCAGATCCAGTAAAAGTTGGTGGATTTTGACGAAGAAAAAGTTCGGAAATCTTGCGATCAAGACGGGAAGATGATTGATTAGGTGAGTTCTGAGGTGTTGGTTGACTCTCTTGAGTCTCTTTTTCAAGTATTTGGTTTCGACATCTTCTTGACATACTA
The DNA here is from genome assembly GCA_036937905.1 of Salvia rosmarinus. Classification (NCBI taxonomy): domain Eukaryota; kingdom Viridiplantae; phylum Streptophyta; class Magnoliopsida; order Lamiales; family Lamiaceae; genus Salvia; species Salvia rosmarinus. The sequence continues at coordinate 23,935,922 of CM072824.1, read as the reverse complement.
AAAGAATTTGAGAATTTGAATATCGGATCAAAGGAAACAATTCTTATCTCATAACAGATAAAAATGGTTGCGAAATTCGAACAAATCAGTTCGTTGATAAGATACTCATCACGAATAAAGGAGTTGCAAAGCACATATACTGAAATATTCAATTTATATAATCTGGAAAAATAGCCTCTTTGAGGACTTTTTAGCAAAAGGGAAAATTGCCATAAGTGGGTCTGGGCTATGGTGATGTTTTATCTATATAGCATCCCTACGAACTATCCACATACATACCGCATACATATACATTGACAGACTGCTACTACAACTACTTATGCATCACTACTGTACATCTCCACATCAGCTACACCGTACTATCACACAGGATCTACTACTAATGACTACTGCTTGGACCAGGCTCATCACTCCTGGTGATGTTCATCTCTATCGCAGCTCCACTGGTCGCTGCTTCTTCTTCAAAGAATCGTTCGATCTCATCTTCCCAATGAGGGTGGCTGTGTCTCGGTGCTGCAAACTACAAAGGCTCCATCTCTTCTTCATTGTAATCTGGCACTGGTGGTTTAGGAGCATTGGGGTTGTTGTCATGCGAAATTATTTTAAACTCAGGATGTAGAATGTATGAGTCAGTAACAAAAGACATTTCACTGACTGGGAGGTACTCAAGCTTGCACTTACCAATGGACTCAATATGTTCAGGTTCATACCGATAAGATCTGGAAAGACCTGATGGTCTAGAAGAACTGCTCCCCTCATCTGCAGGAGGAGGTGACTCTTGAAATGTATGAATCTCACGTAAACAACTAGGAATATCAGCTGAAATTGACTGGGACTCGGGAGCTATAACGAGAGTGTCAGAAGGAACTGCGTGAATTGGGTAAGAGCCAGGAACTACTTCAGAAACATAATTACTAGGGCCAATCTGAGAAGACATTGAATTAGCAAAATAAATCGGATGACAAAGCGAGTCAAAAACAAACGACTGCTCTAATAGATCCGCATCAATTTCCGGTATCACTGGATCCGGATAGGGAAAAGTAATATTTTCAGCAAGAAGCATATCAACAAACCACGGATCTAATGCAGGGGGTGTATATAAATCATCAGGATCCCGATGAATATCTGAGTCCATCAATAGAGGAGAATTAGCTGGCTCAACAATGTTGGGAACTAAAGTACGATCAATCAACATAGGCGCACAACAATAGCATAGGTTGAGGAAGATCAACTTGCCTCACATAGTGCTCCATAAAGAGGCGTGACGAGAAGAATGAAAGCTCTCAAGAGGAGGATAGTCACTGGGGTGGACCTTGATGATCCCGATTCCGTGCGAGCAGGCGCATGGAATCGAAAAATCCCCAACTCTTGGGATCTCTAGAAAATCAATATAATCAAGTGCACTAGAAGAAGCCCATCCTTGCGGTGTGATGGCAAGACTGAATCGATCGAAGTATCGCATCGAAATCGTTAAGCCCATGCTGCCTAACCAAAAACCAGGTCCAACGAAACTGCTCGAGAAAATCGAGAATTAGTGTACTACTCCTGTAATAACCCGAAAAATTTAAAACTTTAATTGGTGATGCTTAAACCAATTATTTGTAGTAGTTAGTGCTTAATTATGTTTAAGGAAACCAATGAAACGAATTAGAATCGATTCGGAGATCGAATACTAAAGAAATAAAAAGCGATAACTAGTCCTCTAGGATTAGGGTTTTACGAGTAGCCTGAATATAGAATGAAAGATCGAGAATGAATCTCCACGAGCAGTTTCATTTTAGAATCCTCACACAAAAACATGTGAGAATGCAAAGAATGAGAATTTTCGGGCATACTTGCCGGTCGATCTTAAAAACATTATTCTGAGCGGAACAACTTCGGTCCGTGCTAATCGTAATAAATGGTGATAACAACCAAAATCATGAAGGAATAATTTATTATGAATTTAGAAATTATAAGAATAAATTTAGAAAGGAATTCTGAAGAACTTAACGAGCAGCGGGTAAAATATCTGGGCAAACCCTAAATTGATCCGAGCGACCCAAAACTCGAACCGAGGGTCTAAATCAATAAAATATGCTTTATAAGACTCAAATTATTTATGAAAGCTCAAAAAATTCAATAGAATTTTGAATGAGCGTATTTTTAATCATTGAGCGCCGTTTTTCTGCGATAACTCGGAATTGACTTATCGGACGACGTCCGAACTTCGTGAAATTTTTATGATCATTAAAATAAGTCTTTTAAAGGGTATTTAATAAGATAGAACCTTAAGGTTCTGAGAAATCGATCGAAAGTGCGTTAAAACTTAAAGAGTCGGTATTAACATACCAAAACGGGTAATTTGACCAATCCACCTCCCAACTACCACCAAGACCACCCCAAAATGGGCAATGACAGCCATTAGGTCTTGGATATCAGTAAGGGACGTTCAAGGTCAGACCTCATTCATCCTTTCACATTTTTCTCTCATTTTCAAATTTCTCTCTACACTTTTCAAACTCCCAACACTAAATCCTCCCACCCCAACTTCTCCCACACTCAAATAATCCTTCTAAGACCATAATAAGGTATTATTCATTATCCTCTTCCATCCAAACGGAGTGGAATTTTTATTTTGAATTTTTGGGTTTAAAAACCCTAGTTTGCTCCTCATTTATTTTCGTGACTTTAGAGCCTTCAAATGCTCTTAAGACATGAATTAAAAATGCTTAGAATTATTTTCTAAGGCTACTCTAAAAATTTCATAATTTTTGGAACATGTTTGTTTTTTTTCGATTTATGCTTTATTTATTTTTAAATATGTTAAAGCATGATTTTGTGAATGTTATTTGATATTATTACTTGCTAAGGTTTTATAAGCATGTAGTAAAAATATCACAATTTTCAGAATAGTTTTAGAATTTTTTTTATAATTACCGTGAGGTATTTGAGATTTTAAGGCTTGGATTTTAATTTTTTTTTGTTGAAAATAGTTGAGATACGGTGTTTAATATTTGATGTGAACATCATATATAAATATTGGGATTTTTGAAACATATCTCCTATTTTATTTCTAAATGGCGAATATATATATATATATATATATATATATATATATATATTTATTGTTTGATTTTTGGTTGAGGAAAATAGTTGAGATATGGTGTTTAGGGTATGATATGAACATCATACATTAACCTTGAAATTTATTCAAACACATCTCCTATTTCTTGATGAAACCGTGACATACATATATATATATAATGATTTATTTGATTTTTATTGCTAAAAATAATAGGATGTGTTCTATTATGAAATATTGGTTAATGTTTGGTGTTAATATTACATGTTTAATTCATATATAAACATATTGTGCAAGATTGGAATTTATTGAATATGTATATATATAATGTGGAATTACCGAAAACTAATTAAGGGAGAAAGCATGTTTTTAAAATTTTAATGCATGATATGAAGTGATATTTCATGTTTAGTATATAGTATAATCATGAAATAATTTTTGTGGAATTTATTGAACACCAAAGTTTGTTGATTTGAAATTGCCGAAAGTTTTAAGAATTTTAACCTATGGTTTAAAATTTTATATGATGATATTGAGTTGATAATTAAATTCTATAGTAGGATAGGAGTATAACATGATTTTATTGGAATTTATTGGATACATATGCTAATTATTGCTAATTATCGAAAACGTAACAAAATGGCTAAGTATGAGTTCGATTCTAATGTTAAATGATGCTATGATAGTTAATTATAAACTTAGAATGAGTGGATGTGATTAGGGTGGATGAATGGAACACTTAAGCACACTTACACAATGATTGTGTATTACATTAGGAATTAGGGTTTTCTAATGCTTAGTATAGTTTATGTTGTGTATGGTTTTGTTGATGTTGAATGTTTATGTTTATGTTGAGCAAACAAACCAAAACCCGAGCGTAAACAACATAATACTATATGAGCGAGAATCGAAATAAATCGACCAATTTCGATAACTTAAGGCGGAATAAGCGAGAATCGAAGTTAGACACAAATTCGGGTTTTATTAATGAAAGGATACTCAAGCGTGAGTTCCTACGTTAGAAAAACCAAAGTCGAGCTTCTAGCGTTAATATTGATAACGACAACTCAATACGATATTAGTTGGGCGTAAACACAACTCGATAATGGATAACGATTATCGACATATGTAACCTCCGTGAGTTAAGTTAAATACCTGATGTCGTAATGTGTAAGCAACGATTCGAACATAAGATGTCGATCCTTATGCCTCAAAAGCCGAGTTAATATTCCCGAAGTACTTCGTTTATTCTTAAGTACTAATTACTTACATGATAGCATATGTCCACTTGAATTATAAGTCGATATTCCTCTTTTAATTATCGTGCTAATCGATAAGTCGTCGACATAACCTACTAAGGCGAAACCAAAATTGTTAAGTCTAGTTAGTGGCTTGAGAATATCTAATTTACCAATCATAATTTGATTACCGACAACTATAGCGTAATAACGTTATAATAAAACTAAGGTTAAGAGTCGAGGATAGACTCGGAATATGTGATTCATAATTGAAGTTCACCTATGAGCGATGAGGTAATATAGCTTGGGAATTGGGGATGTAAGATAATAGAAATTATCTTAAAACAATCACATAAAATCATAAAGAAACCTAATTGGGACTTTAAGTAGTAGTTTATAAGCGACCTTGATCGATAGAAAGAATCTAAAAGCGTTATTTTCTTATGAAGGGTTTGATCATACGTAGTCGGCGAGGAAGAACATCACACTGCTCTTTTAGAACCACTAGCTTGGATTGGCGGTGGGCTTTCTTGAAGCGAAAATGTTATGCATATCTCAAAGCATGTTTTACAAAGCTTTATGAAATATTATCACATGAAATGTTATTGAGCGCCAAATGTTTATGTTTTGTTGTTATCTATCGAGATTGGGATATCAACGTGGTATGTGAATGTGTTGGTCCACCAGCGTTAAAAAGAGTAACGATCGGATCCGACTTAGTTAAGGACTAACTTTCGGATTGTGTACATGTGTGATTGTGTGTTAAGGTTAGCTACCTCGACCGGTCACGGTGACTATGTGTAGGTGGTCACCTCCATAGTGCGCGTATAAATGAATGAATGATCGAGATATGGAAACAACGTGAATGAAATAGTTCGACGAGCGCTTTTGGAAAATGATAAAATCTTTGATAGGCATGTGTCTTTTAACTAAAATCCTCATGCGCTATTGTGGGCATTTAATAACATTTGACAAAGAAAATGTTTTAACAACGAGTCCTTGAGTACTTTTGTACTTAGCCACGCATTCGTTTTGATGTGCGGGTTGAGCGAGATCGATGATGGGTGCGGTGGTGCGAGTAGCTGCTATTTTGATGCTTAATTAGAAAGGTTTCTAGAACCTTGGGCATGCATCGTCATATGCATGTCCACATGCTTATTCTTTTTTAACTCGATATTATTTTGATGCTTGATTTATGATTGCTTTCATACAGTATTGAACTTGAGGTCGTACCTCGCTCCTTAAATTGAGCCCTGATTGGGTTATTGTTGAACCTTGAACCTTTTGACGAGTCCTTCTGTGACTCGAGTTGGTATTGAACAGTTTATCCCTTTAGTCTATGCATTATTGAGTAGTTAAATGGTTAATTGCATTGATTAGTTGTGTTTATATCCGCTTGCTTCACTATATCGGTGACGATCCATGTGATCCGTACTTCCTTGGGAAGTCGGGTCGTCCCAAAGTGGTATCAGAGCACTTGTTCGCTCTGAACCCTAGAAACCTTTTCCTTGAATCCTGACTTGAAAGTTGAGTCTAGAAATTGTTTAGGTTTGTTGCTCTTTTGCTTGCACTCCATCGTCGTCACCTTTCAGCGAGGAAGAAGGTAACTGTTTCAACTAAAGGTTGTTTTGAAATGATTGAAGTATATGAAATGTGAATTGGAATTTCAATATTGCCTTGTTGGGAAATTGAAAAATATTTGGAAAATGGAAATTTTGAAATTGAAAAGTTGTTTCAATTGACTAGTCATTAGCTTGAATGATAGTTACAAGCTTTAGGAGCTTGGTAAGTGAGTAAATGAGAATGCTTGATTATCGCACAAGGTGTCGCGATTTGTGTTTCTTGTTGTATCACGAGCATGATAGAAACATGATACAAATGAGTATGTTTCCCCATGAGAACATAGACTCTTAAGGCGCATGATCCCGCTGCGCGAACTTAGTATGAAAACATAAGTACCCCAATTGAGCGAAATACTAAGAAAGAGCGAGAACATAGAAATCTTAAGAATCACAATCGAGCGGATTCGATGATGAGAGCGATGAATCTACAATGACGAGCGGCTTAGCTGGAAATTAAATCTTGTTATGAGTTCCAGCTGCTCTACACGAAGGAATTTGAAAGTCATCGTGTCGCCTATATCGTAACAATAATGAAATGAATCAAGTATAACTATAGGGAAGCATAAAAGGAAATAATGATTTGTAAGCGCATAATGAGAGCGGATACGATATGATCTATAACGTGAATAGAAATAAGAAATCCAAGACCGATAAGATAAGGTGACCACTTAGCCTTTGCAGAAGGCTAGGCCTCGATCGCTACTATACCCTAAGAAACCATACCGTCTCTTCCGGAGACCAAACCAAGAAAGTAATGCTATAAGGATTTGAGCATGTAGGTCATAGAAGAATGTAGATTGCTATAACCTTATTTGTATAGATGTTTATTGTGTACGTACCTTCTTCTAGACACACCGTTATGGTTACCGTGTCTGACCATAGTGATACTTTCCTTTTCAGATGGCTCGGACTGTGTTCACGACTAGACGCCCTTTGTCCTCTAGGGCTACCCCAGGAGGTTATCGATCGTCTTGCTCCTACCGGATCGCCCGGAGGCGACCTTGGCGAGTTTTGGCGCACTTCACACGTCGATGGGCTGCGGCACATGCGGGGTACATCGCATTGTGACGGTGTACTCCACGATCATGAGGCGCCGTCCATTGGCGGTTCGCCCGTGAAATATCGGCGGACTACATTTACCGGCATCGAGAGCTTTGACACGAGGCGGATCTCGCTCGCTTTGCTAGCCACTTGAGCTATGTGTTCACGGTGTGCGGGCGCACCACGTAGACCGTATCTCCCTGCGGGAATACACTTGGCGTGGCGAGATTCGGAGTGGCTCCATCGGATGTGCCTCGCTTAGCGGTGATGGACGGTGTTCTTACTGGCAGCGGCGGGGAGCATGTTCGGTAGGACCTTCCCGTCCCGACGGCTCACCTTCCGGTCCTACCACGGTAGGATTCCATCCCGGCATTGCCCGCCCGACCATCACCGCCGGTCATGCCATACCCGTATCCACCTCCACGGTTGGCCTATCGATCCAACCGTCGCCACCTCCGCTGAGCCTTTGAGGCCGCGATCTTTATGGGGCCGGCGATCCCGTGGCGAGCTACGAATCTGATGAGAGGACCGGCGTTCGTCCCATGGTTGCCCGTTCCGGATGATGCTTACGAGGAGGTCATGGCGAGATCTGCGAGACCTAGCTGCTATGGAGGAAGCGGGGCCGCTAGAGACCGAGCCCGTTGTTCCGTGCCCGGCAAGAGAGGAGGACCCGGAGGAAGATCGGAGGAGGACCCAGGAGGAAGACCCGGAGGAAGACCCGGGGCGATATATCGGCTAATGGCGAGATGGAGGGTGGGCAGCTCCATGCTTCCGATCGACTCCGTGCATGGGCCGATCTACACTCGGGCGACCATAGATCTAGTTCTTAGGACTAGATTGTCTTTTGTCTATATACTTTGTATATCTTTTGATGCATGCGGAAGCGATGAGTCGTTCGACATGAACCCATTTGATGACCACGGATGGTGTGTTAATTTTTATGCGCACCGTGACGAGGTACCGCAGTGATGCGGTATTTGTTTTGGGCATCATACTACGTACACGGTATTTTGGTAAAGTTTAAAACAACGATGAAAGTCCTCGTAGAAGCGATTGATATGATATGATGATAGCTCTTGAGAGCCTTTTGTTTTAATATGGTGTTATGTGGTATTCGATGTTGTTTTAAATTTTTTGCTACGTATATAAATACCAGTTGATATATATATAGATACATTAACCACGATGGATGGTATAAGGCGAGATCTAATTTCGTGTGTTTATGAAGGATAGGATGCCGCGAGAAGGAGGAATCGTGCGATAACACGGAAGAGAGGCCACACCACCACCACCACCACCACCACCACCGCAGGCGAGGCGGATCGAGGCTGTTCCTCGGGGAAAACCCGCCCACCTTCAATGGGACCGGGAATCCGTGGCCGAACTATGGATTCGGCTGGGCGAATCTTCAATTTTCTCACTTGCACATCACGAGGCAGCTTGTCATGCGTTGCCTTCCGGATATTGGCGCCACCGTCTTTTGGTGGGAGGCGAAGAAAAACCACGGCGGAGGAAGAGCTGGAAAGTTTCTCACGGGAGGAATTGAAGAGGAAGTTTCGAGAAGTACATTCCTAAGAGTTCTGGGAAGAGGAAGGAGCACGAGTTTTACAACTTGCGCGAGGAAGACCACGGTCACCGATTACGATCGTGCGTTACGTGAAATGTCACGGTATGCACCTCGGTGGTCGACAACGGCGAGAAGAGGGCGAGAAATTTCGGGCGGGACTTCGCCATGAGATCGGTATCGTTGGCTGGTCATGGAGATCGACTTCTTGTGAGGCCCTCGGTCGGGCATTGGACATCGAGCTGCTGCTTGCTGAAGATAGAGTCGTCACCGTGCATCCCCGACTCACCAAGGAGATCGCGGAAGAGAAAATGGGAAGGACCCCACCAGGGCAAGGATCCAACTTGGCCGGGCCGACGGGAGGCCATGGCGAGGAAATAACGTGCCATCAGGCGCAGGCGGGGAATGGGCGCCCATGGTACCCGCGTCTGGCGGAAACCAAAAATCGTGAAGCTCCCATGTGCCCCGGTGCCATAGGAGTTATAAGGGGCATCGCATTCACGAATGACGGATTCTTCAAGTGTGGCGGAAGGGCCACTACTCGAGGGCCACAGGACACGCCCGAGGAGGAAATGGTCGTCGAGATGTGCCCAACCAAGTCCAACCGGTCCGGGCTATCCAAGCTCAACCGATCCAACAACGCCCCGGTTCGATACTATCGGCCGAATCAGCGACCATATCAACCACGGCGGCAGCGGCGACAACAATGGCGACAACGCGCGGCGATGCCGAGCAACCCCAACAACCGCAACCACAACAACAACAACAACAGCGGCGGCGGCGGCAGCAGCAACCACAATAACTTTATCGGCAACAATAGCCGCCCGACAAGCGAGGGCCTCGCCCTCAACGGAAAGAGACTTCCCAAGAGCCACCAGGAACTAAGGAAACTTGGCGGTATGGGAATACTCATCCAAATGCTGTTATCCTCTTGTTTGATCTTGGCGCCTCGCGTTCCTTTATTCTTTGAAGCATGCGTAGAGAACTTAGGATTAGACCTAAATCGTTGAACAAATTATGAGAATTTCTTCCCAGTGGGAGGCATAGAGCGGTAACCACATATGCTCGAACCTAGAACTTGGACTAGGCTCACTTAAGGTCATAACCGGATGTGGACATAATGGACATAATCCTAGGAATGGATTGGTTAACCGAACATAGTGCGACCATCTGTGTAATTAAAGGAAAATTTCTTTCCAACATCCGGGAGAAACCTACCGACCTTCACGGGATCGGCATGGGAGAAGAGTCCCAATTATATCCGCACTACAAGCAGGGCGTTCTTTGAACAAGACCGAGAACCATGCCTACCTCGTCTACCTCCAAGAAGAAGATCGAGAATGAGAGGAGGATAGAAGATGTCCCGATCGTGAAGGTATCGATGTGTTTCGAGACGAACTAAGGGATTACCACCAAACCGACGGATCGAGTTCACGATCGACCTCGAACCGAGTTACGCCCGGTGTCAAAAGCTCCATACCGGATGGAACTAAAAGAGCTTGAGGAATTGAAGATCAGCTGCAAGAACTCTTGGAGTTAGGATTCATTAGACCAGTGTGTCTCCATGGGGAGCACTGTCCTTTTCGTGAAAAGAAGGATGGTACCGAGGATGTGCATTGACTATCGAGATTTAAACAAGATAACCCTCAAGAATAAGTATCCATTGCCCCGAATTGTGATCTGTTTGATCAACTTAAAGGAGCGAGTCTTTTCAAGATAGATCTAAAGTCGGGATATCACCAATTGAGGATTAGACGGAGGATGTACCTAAAAGCGGCTTTCCGTACAAGGTATGGTCATTTCGAATTTATCATGATGCCCTTTGGACTTACAAATGCTCCGGCAGTATTTATAGATATTATGAGCAGGGTGTTTAACCCATACTTAGACAAATTAGTCTTAGTGTTCATAGGCGATATCTAGTATACTCGAGAATAACCGAGAACACCAAGAACACTTGAGAAGCGTACTACAAACATTGAGGCAAGAGCAACTCTTGCCAAGTTTAGCAAGTGTGAGTTTTGGTTAAGCAGTGACATTCTTAGGTCACATCGTGTCCATGAGGGAATCAGGTGACCCTCGAAGATTGATCTGATTCGAGAATGGGAGTCGCCAAAGAACCCGAATGAAATTGAGACTTCTTAGGGCTGGCCGGCTACTATCGAAGATTTATCGAAGGATTCTCAGCGATAGCCCGACCTATGACCCAACTGTTGAGGAAAGGAATCAAGTACACTGGACGCCGAGTGTGAGGCTAGTTTCCGAGGCGAAGGAGTTCTTGGCGACGACACACTGTACTAGCGATGCGAGGCGGATAAAGAATACACAATCTACGGATGCTTCAAAGAATGGACTAGGTTGTGTACTAATGCAAGAAGGTAAGGTTATTGCTTACGCTTGAGGCAATTCGCCTACATGAGTTGAACTATCCTACATACGACACGGAATTAGCGGTCGTACATGCCTAAAAATATGGAGCATCACCTTTATGGAGTTAGATGTGAGATCTATCTGACCATAAGAGCACTGAAATATTTCTTTGAGGAGAAGGATCTTAACATGAGGCGTAGATGGTTAGAACTAGTGAAGATTACATTGTGGTATCGATTACCACCGAGGCAAGGCTAATTTGTAGCCGATGCCTTGAGTCGTAAATCCATCCTAGTTTGGGATGTCTCCTCGGTCATGAGGAAATACTTATAAAAGAATTTCGGAGGATGGACATCAAGTCGTAAACCCGTCTCGGCGATAGAGGGTGTATTGCAACATTGATTGCAATCCCGACTTAAAGTCCGAATCTTAGAAGCTCGGAGGAAGAGCAAGAAGCTAGAGAAATCTGAGCTAAGATTAAGGACAATAACCACAAGAATTTTATAGAAGCAACAGATAATGTTTTGTTGTATGACGGGAGAGTGTGCGTTCGAGGCGAAGAACTTGAGGCGAAATCTTGAAGGAAGTCCATGAGACTTCTTATACACACAGCGGTGCACAAAATGTACAAAGACCTCAAGAGAAATTTTGGTGGGATGGAATGAGCGAGATGTGGCTTCATTTGTGGAGCGTTGTTTGGCGTGCCAACAAGTGAAAGCACTCCACCAACGACCGTATGGGACCTTACAACCGCTAGACATACGGAATGGAAATGGGATGATATAGCCATGAACTTTGTTACAGGGCTACCCAAATCACAAAGGGAATACCGCTATTTAGGTCATCATTGATCGTGACCAAGAGCACGCATTTCTACCCATTCCAATAACACATGGGTCGACAGACTAGCACGGTTATGCGTTAGAAGTTATCCGTCTACATGGAGTTCCAAAGACTATCACGTCGATAGAGATTGAAATTCGTCCGGATTCGGATGAGTTTACAAAAGGCGGGGGACTATATTTGATACGCGTTCCATCCACGAGACGGATGGACGGTCCGAGAGGACCATTCAAACGTTGGAAGACATTTGAGGACCGTTGTCCTCGATAGAGAGAAAGTTGGGAACAAGTGTTACCACTTGTGGAATTCGCCTACAATAACGACTACCAGCGACTATTGGAATGGCCCGTCTGAAGCGCTACGGAAGGAAATGTCGGTCACCACTTTCTTGGGATGAAGTGGGAGAAAGGAGAGTGTTAGGACGACTACGTGGGAGAAATGATTGAGATCGTGCGACAAATCCGTGATGGATCAAGGAGGCCGGGACCGATAGAAGTAAATGCGCCGACAAGCGTCGCGCGAGCTACATTTTGAAGAGGAGACAAGGTCTTCTTGAAAATTTCTCCATCTAAAGGGATCGTGAGATTCGGAATCGAAGGAAGTTGCGACCACGTTTCATAGGACCTATGAAATTCTAGAGAGAATAGGACCAGCGGCTTACAGACTTGCATTGCCGCCAAGTTTTGGAAACGTGCACAATGTGTTCCACGTTTCACAACAAAGAAAGTACATACATGATCCCAGCCATGTGATACCGTCGACAGATATTATCCTCGATGACAATATGAGTTACGTAGAAGCGCTACGAAAATCTTGGACCGGCGTATCAAAGGCTAAGGAACAAAGAAATACCGCTAGTGAAAGTTCTATGGAACACCATGGACAAGAAGAAACAACACAGGAGCTAGAATCAGCCATGAGGAGAAATACGGATCTTTTCCAAGGTTAGCAAATTTCGGGACGAAATTTTTTTAAGGGGGATGGTATGTAATAACCCGAAAAATTTAAAACTTTAATTGGTGATGCTTAGACCAATTATTTGTAGTAGTTAGTCCTTAATTATGTTTAAGGAAACCAATGAAGCAATTAGAATCGATTCGGAGATCGAATACTAAAGAAATCAGCGATAACTAGTCCACTAGGATTAGGGTTTTCCGAGTAACTGAACATAGAATGAAAGATCGAGAATGAATCTCCACGAGCAGTTTCATTTTAGAATCCTCACACGAAAACATTTGAGAATGCAAAGAATGAGAATTTTCGGGCATACTTGCCCGGTCAGTCTTAAAAACACTATTTACGAGCCGGAACAACTTCTAGTCCGTGCTAATCGCAATAAATGGTGATAACAACCAAAATCATGAAGGAATAATTTATTATGAATTTAGAAATTATAAGAATAAATTTCTGAAAGGAATTCCTGAAGAACTTAACCGAGCAGCAGTGTAAAATATCTTTGGGCAAACCCTAAATTGATCCGAGCGACCGAAACTCGAACCGAAGGTCTAAATAAATAAAATATGCTTTATAAGACTCAAATAATTTATGAAAGCTCAAAAAATTCAATAGAATTTTGAATGAGCATATTTTTAATCATGAACGAGCGTTTTCGCGATAATCGGAATTGACTTATCGGACGACGTCCGAACTTCGTGAAATTTTATGAACATTAAAATAAGTATTTTAAAGGGTATTTAATAAGATAGAACCTTAAGGTTCAGAAATCGATCGAAAGTGCGTTAAAACTTAAAAGTCGGTATTAACATACCAAAAGCGGGTAATTTGACCAATCCACCTACCAACTACCACCAAGACCACCCCAAAATGGGCAATGACAGCCATTAGGTCTGGGATATCAGTAAGGGACGTTCAAGGTCAGACCTCATTCATCCTTTCACATTTTCTCTCGTTTTCAAATTTCTCTCTACACTTTTCAAACTCCCAACACTAAATCCTCCCTCCTCAACTTCTCCCACACTCAAATAATCCTTCTAAGACCATAATAAGGTATTATTCATCATCCTCTTCCATCCTAATGGAGTGGAATTTTTATTTTGAATTTTTGGGTTTAAAAACCCTAGTTTGCTCCTCATTTATTTTCGTGACTTTAGAGCCTTCAAATGCTCTTAAGCCATGAATGAAAAATGCTTAGAATTATTTTCTAAGGCTACTCTAAAATTTCATAATTTTTGGAACATGTTTGTTTTTTTTCGATTTATGCTTTATTTATTTTTAAATATGTTAAAGCATGATTTTGTGAATGTTATTTGATATTATTACTTGCTAAGGTGTTATAAGCATGTAGTAAAAATATCACAATTTTCAGAATAGTTTTAGAATTTTTTTTATAATTACTGTGAGGTATTTGAGATTTTAAGGCTTGGATTTTAATTTTTTTTTGTTGAAAATAGTTGAGATATGGTGTTTAATATATGATGTGAACATCATATATAAATCTTGGGATTTTTGAAACGAATCTCCTATTTTATTTCTAAACGGCCGAATACTATAAATATATATATATATATATATATATATATATATATATTGTTTGATTTTGGTTGAGGAAAATAGTTGAGATATAGTGTTTAGGGTATGATATGAACATCATACATTAACACGAAATTTATTCAAACACATCTCCTATTTCTTGATGAAACCGTGACATACATTTATATATATAATGATTTATTTAATTTATATATAAACATATTGTGCAAGATTGAAATTTATTGAATATGTATATATATAATGTGGAATTACCGAAAACTAATTAAGGGAGAAAGCATGGTTTTAAAATTTTAATGCATGATATGAAGTGATATTTCATGTTTAGTATATAGTATAAGCATAAAATAATTTTTGTGGAATTTATTGAACACCAAAGCTTGTTGATTTGAAATTGCCGAAAGTTTTAAGAATTTTAACCTATGGTTTAAAATGTTAGATGATGATATTGAGTTGATAATTAAATTCTATAGTATGATAGGAGTATAACATGATTTTATTGGAATTTATTGGATACATATGCTAATTATTGCTAATTATCGAAAACGTAACAAAATGGCTAAGTATGAGTTTGATTCTAATGTTAAATGATGCTAGGATAGTTAATTATAAACTTAGAATGAGTGGTTGTGATTAGGGTGGATGAATGGAACACTTATGCACACTTACACAATGATTGTGTATTACATTAGAAATTAGGGTTTTCTAATGCTTAGTATAGTTTATGTTGTGTATGGTTTTGTTGATGTTGAATGTTTATGTTTATGTTGAACCGACAAACCAAAACCCGAGCGTAAACAACATAATACTATATGAGCGAGAATCGAAAAAATCGACCAATTTCGATAACTTAAGGCGGAATAAGCGAGAATCAAGTTAGACACAAATTAGGGTTTTATTAATGAAAGGATACTCAAGCGTGAGTTCCTACGTTAGAAAAACTAAAAGTCGAGCTACTAGCGTTAATATTTCATAACGACAACTCAATACGATATTAGTTGGGCGTAAACACAACTCGATAATGGATAACGATTATACGACATATGTAACCTCCGGTGAGTTAAGTTAAATACACAATGTCGTAATGTGTAAGCAACGATTCGAACATAAGATGTCGATCCTTATGCCTCAAAAGCCGAGTTAATATTCCCGAAGTACTTCATTTATTCTTAAGTACTAATTACTTACATGATAGCATATGTCCACTTGAATTGTAAGTCGATATTCCTCTTTTAATTATCGTGCTAATCGATGAAGTCGTCAAACATAACCTACTAAGGCGTAACCAAAATTGTTAAGTCTAGTTAGTGGCTTGAGAATATCTAATTTACCAATCATAATTTGATTACCGACAACCTATAACGTAATAACGTTATAATAAAACTAAGGTTAAGAGTCGAGGATAGACTCGAATATGTGATTCATAATTGAAGTTCACCTATGAGCGATGAGGTAATATAGCTTGGGAATTGGGAAGTAAGATAATAGAAATTATCTTAAAACAATCACATAAAATCATAAAGAAACCCTAATTGGGAACTTTAAGTCGTAGTTTATAAGCGACCTTGATCGATAGAAAGAATATAAAAGCGCTATTTTCTTATGAAGGGTTTGATAAATGCGTAGTCGGCGAGGAAGAACATCACACACGCTCTTTTAGAACCACTAGCTTGGATTAGCGGTGGGCTTTCTTGAAACGAAAATGTTATGCATATCTCAAAGCATGTTTTACAAAGCTTTATGAAATATTATCACATGAAATGTTATTGATCGCCAAATGTTTATGTTTTGTTGTTATCCTATCGAGATTGGTATATCAGCGTGGTATATGTGAATGTGTTGGTCCACATAACGTAAAAAAAGGTAACGATCGGATCGACTTAGTTAAGGACTAACTCGGATTGTGTACACGTGTGTTGTATGTTAAGGTTAGCTACCTCGACCGGTCGCGGCGACTATGTGTAGGTGGCCACCTCCATAGTGCGGCGTATGAATGAATGTATGATCGGATATGGAAACAAGCGTGAATGAAATAGTTGACCGAGCGCTTTTGGAAAACGATAAAATGTTTGATAGGCATGAGTCTTTAACTAAAATCCTCATGCGCTATTGTGGCGATTAATAACTTTTGACAAAGAAAATGTTTTTGCAACGAGTCCACCGAGTACTTTTGTACTTAGCCACGCATTTCGTTTTGATGTGCGGGTTGAGCAAGGATCGATGATGGGTGCGGTGGTGCGAGTAGCGGCTATTTTGATGCTTAATTAGAAAGGTTTCTAGAACCTTGGGCATGCATCGTCATATGCATGTCCACATGCTTATTTGCTGCTTAACTCTGATATTATTTTGATGCTTGATTTATGATTGCTTTCATACCGTATTGAACTTGAGGTCGTACCTCGCTCCTTGAATTGAGCCCTGATTGGGTTATTGTTGAACCTTGAACCTTTTGACGAGTCCTTCTGTGACTCGAGTTGGTATTGAACAGTTTATCCCTTTAGTCTATGCATTATTGAGTAGTTAAATGGTTAATTGCATTGATTAGTTGTGTTTATATCCATTTGCTTCACTATATCAGTGACGATCCATGTGATCCGTACTTCCTTGGGAAGTCGGGTCATCACAGCTCCGGCCTGAGCTCGTAAAATCTGTCGGTACGTCCAATCAGCAGAGGTCTAACTCTAGTACTTTCACGTGGAGTAGTCCGCATCCTTGGCATCCTACTTAATAATCGTAACTTAAATATCAGGACAATCACATCGATATGTCCCTTTTCCCATCTTAGGATACTAATCAAATTGTATGCATAATCAACTCATACAGCATACAATACTAAGCATGTAAAGATCACACAAAGCCATAAGCAATGCTGAAAGAATTCGAACTCTTTATGAAAAATCAACTACTTGTACAGGTTGTGTTGGAGATGGCGAACTTGAAATGCTGAGCTCAAATGATTTAAGACAACTGGGTTAGACTCAAGTAAGACTCATAGGACCAGAGCGAACAACTGCTCTGATAACATTATGTCACACCCCGGCTTATCTAATCTCGGATTAACTAACTAACCGGAGTGCGACGGGCGGGAGGGAAAGAAAATGACTAACTATTTCAAGACACTCGCAGATATAAACAGTTATCATTTAAAAGAAAGACGATTCATTAGACCTGTGATTAACCAAATGATCAAAGTTGAATATTAATCAATCACTGTTTAGCAAACTGATACCATGATCTTTGACAGAATTCGTACTTGTTATCAAATGTCTAACCCATCAAGACTCGGATCATGCAATATTTTACAAACTGCAAATGAGTTGGCAGCAAAAGAGTAGCTGAGTTTATGTGTGAAGACATAAACCCGGGGCAAAACATATGACATGAAAAAATAGGTCTTCGCTCGGCATTCAATCTCCGTCGTCATCTCTTTCACAACCTGCATATTTAGAAATACATGCAGGGCGTGAGTACTTGATGCACTCAGTGGGCAATTGCCGAAAACAACTGAAACATGCTCTTAGAGCTATATAATCGACTTGCTACTTATAAGATTCACAGGGGTTTTAAGAAATATCCTATGAATCAACTTTATGAAATCACTTACTTCATGATCAATGCACGTGCTAACAATTCTAATTATAACATGTCTGCAGACAATCATCAATAAACACCATATCTACGCACAAACGTGTTGAGAAGTAGGCCTCCTTCTCAAACACCTTGGCCAAAGGCCACCCGTGTACACATACCCTTACTAGCAGCTCGTCTAGCATAGGGCCGATATCGTCATTCTCTCGTAGATAGGCAATATGCAATATGCTTAAAAACAAGCAAGTCAATTAACTTTTACAAAAGAGACACATGCTCAATAGCATAAACTTGTGTAAACACATATTTTGATTTAGAAAGCCCACCTGGAAATCTGGCTTACTCGAGACTTTTAGCTTTTCCTTTCTTGATCTCTATCCCGCTTCCACTTGCTCCTTAATAAAGAAATAAGAAGAATAAACACGGGAAAGAGGAACTAAGAGTTTCTAACTCTTGAGCATCTACTAAAACTCTCGGTATACTAAGGTTAGGCTAAGCTCTGCTAGGTCAATGCACCCAAAACTAAATTATTCAACTTATTAAGAAAGTATTTTATAAGAACTTGAATCTTTTCAACTCCTTATATATATATAAGGGATACCATATCGATATAAGAAAATCTTTAACTTTCAAATCTTTTCATTTGGAAACTTTGATCAAGTTAGTATTGATCAAGTTACATAATCACGAGAATCCATATTTTGAAATCAAATGCAAATAATCAAGCCATAATCACAAAGTCCTTTGAAATACGCAAACTAACGAGATCAAAATTTTTCATACTAGTATAGAAAAATCTCAATAATTCAAAATAAGCTAATTTCATATACTAGATCATACTTTTGAAATCAAACTAATCAAATAAAATCAAAATAATAAGTTCTTGATATTCCATAAGCATACTAAATTAGGGGTTTTCACATGAGTTGGATTTAACTCCAAATTCTTTCACCAAACAAGATCATATATATATAATCACATAACTACTAACTTATTTTAAATAACAAGAGCCAAATCAACTTGAAATATAAGCCTTTATTTTCGGTCCTAAGAGGAAAATTGAAGGGTTCGATTTTTGTTTCCACAATCAACTCTAATCATGTTCAAACATCTCTAATTGCATAAATACAAGCTCAATTTGAGAAATCATCAACACGTTCTCAAGGTAGAATTTAGGGTTCTTGACCAAAGTTTGGATTTTTCATGAAAATAGACACATTGACCCACAATTCAAGTATAATCACTAGATCTAGCATCAATTGAAGCATATTATAAAAGATCAACGTTTTTCCCAAATTTGATTAAGAGGGCCGAAACTTGTGGGGTTTGAAAAGGGGGTTTTTCTTTGTTTTCTCAACATAATATCACTCCTAATAGGTAGATCTATGCATATATAAACTAAAAATCGAAGAACAAAATTTTTGGAACTAGGCCCAAATTGGCCGAAACCTTGAATAGTTTGGGAGGGGGGGTTTTCTTCTTGATTTCTACTTCAAAACTTGAATAAGATTAGAGATTTACCTCTTGAAGATGTTGATCTACCAAGTTGAAAAGGATTAGAAGCTTGGATCTTGAACTTGGAGGAGAAATTTTCGTGTATGTGTGTGTGTGAAGCTCTCGAAAATGAGAGAGATTTGAGAGAGAAAAGTTTGTGAAAAGTGAAGCCTTTTGGAAGCTAACATATATATATAGAAATCCTAGGATACTATTTCAATCTTCCACCATAAGCCATTTAATGGCTTCTTTGATAAGCCACTAAGTTTCTAGAATTTTCTTAACTATAATATAAGCTTTAGGTGATTTTTAGCTTATAAATTAAGCTTTGATTGCCATAAGGGTTTATTACAACATATTGGTGCTAAACCCAATTTATGAGGAACGTTATGTTCTCATCCTCAAAGATATAAATTTTTGAGAATAATTTAAGGATATAAAGTATCCTTTGAAATTATTAAATCAAGATAACTCAAATAGAATATAGAAATTGCTAGTGAGTTGAAATCTGCATAGATCATTCTTTCTAAAATAAACGTTGAAATAAAACAATAAATTGAAATTTATTGTTAAATCAATCAACTTTAGAATTCTAAAATAAATCTTTGAGTTAAAAATTTATAAAATCTTATCTGAGGATGCATTGTCCCTAGACACTTACGTAATTAATCTCTAATTAATTACGTAACTAGCGCTTAATTAGAGCTATGAAAATCCGGGGTTTAACAAACTTTGATTTCTTGATTTTATTTGATCTATTTGATATGATTTTTAAGATCTATGATATAGATAATGCTTAAATTGAATTTATAGGATTTTATGGATTTGAAATGTAAAAATTAAAATATTAAAGTTTAGTGCTAAGTTGTTGAATTATATGACAAGATTGATTAAGATTTGAATTGATCATGGATTGAGGATCATTGATGATAAATATATATGAATGTGGGTTGTTTGATATTAAATGGATTATAGATTGAAAAGTTCATGTAATACATAATATGTATGATTGAAGGGCATAGTAGAATTATAGTGTAAATGAATGAGTTTGAACTTGTTTTAAGTTGTTAAGTGTGTATTAATGCATATGGTGAAAATTTGGTGGAGTTTGGGATGAGTTTGGTTGATTTTGGATTGAAATGGCGATTCATTTTATAAACGTTACTCTGCCGAAATTTCGTTAGAATTTGTTTATTAATAAGATGTTTTGAGGATTGAATTGGTGAACTTATGATAAGTGTTTAAGTGGAATCTATTTACTTGAAGTTGTTTAATTTCTTTGATTATAGCATGTTATGTGATTTTCTAATATTAAAGTTTATTAAAGAATAAGTTACAAATATATGCAATAAGCCTAACATAATCTTAGATTTGAGTAGGACTAAGATTGAGTTGTGATATGTTCAAGTGAACAATAAGGTTTGCTAAGTTCGATAATTATCTTATTTTACAAGGAACAAGCAAAGGAAAGAAAGAACTGAAAGACGAAGAAGAAAACGAATTAGAGTGAACGGTATCAGGTGGGTAATGCTTCTTAAATAAATTTTTGAACAAAGTTAAGTGTTATGTTTCAAATTTGTTTCTATTGTGAGAATGTTTAAATCACCACATTGTGGGTATGTTTATAATGATTGATTTACCACATTGTAGGTATGACGGCAGTTGACCTATCTACGGTAGGAAAATGATTTATACTGTGCACAAATTAATGATCGTGAGCTTGCAAATGTAGGCCGGTCATGGTATTGGGGAGGAGGCCTACTTCCCATTACCGAATGACGTAGATAGGGTATGACCGTAGTTGGTAATCTTCGGGACCAACACGGGTATGTGACGTCGGTATGTTATAAAATGTGAATGTGATGTGACAGAATGATGAATTACTTCCATGAAGTACTTACTCAAGTTTATCTTCTCAACTCTTGCTTTAAGCAAAATTAGTAAGTTATTGATTAATGTTTTGAAAGTTAACGTTTTGGCAATTACCCACTGAGTACTTTCTGGTACTCATGCCCGCAAATATGTTTTTTGGGTGGTGCAGGTTGAGCGTGGAAGGGATGTGGACATTGGAGCTGAGCTGAGTCTTTCTTTTGTCTTGATTAGTTATGCCTGAATGTCATGTCTTCAAACATGACATCCACTACTCTTCCGTTGTTGACTCTGTTGCTTGAATTATACTTTTGGGAAACACCTTGTAAATACTTATAAATGTATGTGTACTTGTTGTTAAAGCTGTGACCTCGTTTTTTGTTGTCATTTGCTGTTGGTTGTTGGGTGGTGTGCAGGTTGACTTATCCATATTTTAGGGGATATGTCGTCCGTTTGTGGAAAATTTTATTCATTTAAACCAGTCACGGTCTGATTATTTAGTTAATTACCTAATTAAATTGTCGGGTCGTGACAGAGTGGTATTAGAGCAGGTTTTCGCTCTGGACCTGTGAGTCTTCCTTCTTTGAGCCAACCTTTCTTTGTAAACCTTGAGTATAAAAATAAAAATGCTTGGTAAAAGCTCAGTGTTCCAGTCCATCTCTTCCGCTTAGCCAGGTAAAGTAAATTGTGATTTGTTTAAGGAAGCAGGAAGTGTATGTATTGAAAATAGTTCCTGATTATAGTTAATTTTGTGATGTAGTATGTATGAAATAAATGATATGTGACTGTTTCTGATCAGCATGTAAGTTATATTTGATTATAGGATGGCAAGGAGGAAAGTTACAGCTCGAAAGAATGTCGCTTTTAGGCCTTCTGGGTTAGGCAGCACCGATAGGTTCTTTTCTCTTAGAATGAGAGAGCAGCAGGGCATGACGTTTTTTCTCAATCAGTATCTGATGATGTGGAGGTCAGTCATGAGACATGGAGTGACCGAGCTGGATGGGCTACTCCAGTTGGTACAGGCTTTACCTCCCAGTGGCGGGGATGGGCATCAGAAGTTGCTTTAGATTATGTACACCCTGACATGGACCTCAGAGTCATTGGTAACCTTGATAGATTTGTAAAGCTTATTAAAAATTAGTATTAGATAGCAGGAGATCCTCCACTTGTACCGTACCGTCCTTTTGATCAATTCATTCCATCGGTCCACCGGATTTTATCGGATATTCTAACTCCGAAAAAGAATGAAAATGAACCTGAACCCCAAGAAGATGTTGAACCGGAACCCCAAGAGTTTGTTGAATCTAGTCCTAACTTTGAGTTTTCTTATGATGATATTCCACTGCCAATCGAATCTCAGTGGACTTCTCTTGACCTTGATCTATATGATCAACCTTATGCATTAAAGACCGATTCTCCACCTTTGTCCCCTCTTCCTGAAATTACATTGGCATTGTCTTCTGCTAATGTAAGTCATGAATTTGAGCAACAACCATCTATTGGTACTTCTAGTTTGCGACCTCTATCTATTAGTGAGATGCCATCTCTATCTGATCCATCCCTTTTTATGCTGGGGGAGCCCACTTGCTCCTGCACTGATCGTTCTCATGCTCATGAGGAAGAAGGCCCTGATGAAGATCTGGACGAGGATCCAGAGGAGGATCCAGATGAAGACCCAGAAGAGAATATGGACGAATAATAGAAGTGTGTTTTAAGATTAGTCAGGGTAGTTGTTTCAACTAAAAGTGTTCTCTTAATTGACTCATAATCGAATGAGGTATTGTAAAGGGAAAGGTAACCCAAATCATCTCTCAAGAAAAACTTAACAGGGTTTATTGTTCATGTCACACACATAAAGCGGTAAATCCAAAATATTCTAATACCAACGGGGGTTTTTGAAACATACGAGAAGAGAAAAATTGAAAGGAAATATAAATGAAAGCAACCTAACTAGGAGTTGTCAATCCCTAGTCGAGAACCTACGAAACACA
Source organism: Salvia rosmarinus (assembly GCA_036937905.1). Taxonomy (NCBI): domain Eukaryota; kingdom Viridiplantae; phylum Streptophyta; class Magnoliopsida; order Lamiales; family Lamiaceae; genus Salvia; species Salvia rosmarinus. The sequence continues at coordinate 23,912,730 of CM072824.1, read as the reverse complement.
CGAATGCAGGAAGCTAAAGTGAAGAACAAACTAAATTAAATCATCAAACATAAAGCAATAAAATTCAACGGAGAACGATTCGACATGCTACTAAAATCCATTATCAATTGCATAGAACGTAAACTTATCAAATGCCAATGTAAAAACCAATAATCCAATATCATACATGAACTTTAATCCAACGAAAATCTCAAGCAATAATATTATGTAATTCAATCCAACAATAATCTGAAAACAAAACACATAAATGATCGAATGAAATTCAATAGGAATCGTAAAACAAAGTACGTAAATTGAAAGGTTGAAAAACAAGAATTAATACTCTAATGATCTGAATCTAACTCTGTTGTTGCCTGAAAAGAAAAGCTCCGAAAGATGGAATTGAATAACAGCGAACAGCGGCGCGGCTATATGAAAAATAGAACTCAGAACCCCTTGCCCTAATGCGCTGCGTGTTTATATATAAATTAAATGAGTGAGCGTCAGTTGTGGATGAGCGCAGGTTAAACGGGCGTTCTGACTAATGGGTGAGCGCCGGTTCGAAATGAGCGTCGGCTGGAGAAACATTCTGTATTGAGAGTGAATGTCGGCTTAAGGTGAGCGGGCGCACGGAGATGGGAACTGGGCGTATGCTCAGCACCAGATGGCGTGCCAGTGCCGGTTGACATGCGGGTTGGTGAGGCGAGTGCACTGTGCGGGAAACGACGGAGCGGTGCTCTGGACGGGCGATGAGTGCCGAGCGATGGTGGGAACGGGCGCTTGGCCTTGAGCACTGATCGCTCCCTTTTTCACACGTAAAAGGCGTATATAGAAGGTAAGCAGAGTATCGTATCCACAGAGATTGTATCACGAAAACATAGAAGCTAGCTCAACGATTATTCATCATTATCCAAGCACAGAATTTGGGATGAGATGTTTTGGGGCTTCGGACTTTAATCCAAAGCAAAGGTAACCAAGCAGAATTATAAATAAAGCGATAAAAACACGGAAGATAACTATGAAGAAAGACTAACCCTAGGGATGCACCAATCCTATCCACAACGATGTTTATCCTGCTTATTATTAACCGTTTTAATCCAGACAAGATGGAAGATCACATATGTAGCCAACAACTTCAGTTACGACAATTGTGACCGTTGATTACTAATTTTCCCTATTACTGTTACGTCTCTAGAGGAAAATAAGCAACTCCAAAAGGATCACAAAGAATATGCTTCCTACGAATGTTCCTATCTCGATTCGACTCGAAGGCTTATCCGTATCATACATTCAAGATCGATTGACAATTAAAAGCGATTCACGTAATTAGCGGCAACTATGATATGCATCAAAATTGATCGAAATCAACACATATAAATAAGCACCAAGAATCATGAATCGATGCACGGAAGGTAAATAACAACATGAGGAATCACAACATATAGGATAGAATCATGCAAACCCTAGGATTAGAGCAGTAAATTAGCTAGACATAATTAACGACATAAAGTACGCAATAATCATAAAAGCGGAAATTAAATTGATAAAACCCGTAGGGAAGCGTCGAAGAACAATGGTTGGGTTCGTATCCAAATCCAACGAAAAAAAGATGGAATTCTTCGGACGAAATCGTGCTAAATCGTTACCAATGCGAAGAACTAATGTAAAGCGATGGATAACTATTGCTATAACTAATCTAAATCAAAGCTAAAGCGAAAATAAATGAAAAGCAGATAAAAGCGAGGAAAACGTGCAAAATCGTATTTGGGGTACCTTGGGCGCGGTGAAGCCCTATTTATAGATTAGGGTGAAAACCCTAATTTTGGGTCTGCCGCCTCGCCTCATGACCCCGCTCATGGCCACGAGCAGCGGTTGCGAGGTTCAGGCGTTCAGGCGATTTCTCGCGGCGCGCCTCGCGGTCGCGAGCTCGCTCGCCAGCTCCTCGCGACTTCACTATTTCGCCCGTTCTCTCGCGTCGAACTCCAATTGCGATCCGTTTGCACCTATGGACTCCTATCGAGATGCTCTTTAACATTGTAAACTTTTCACATCCATATTTTCGTATCCATTTAATCATCTTTGGTTACATCTTTGCCTTATGCATCGATTATCACTGAAAAGCCTACAAAACACCAAAGAGAAACCCCAAGAGCGATATCTTCTAGAAAAGATAAAACATTAAGAATCGATACATAAATGCACATTAAACGAGTTAAACTCATCTTCAAATATCAACTATAAGCGTGTAAAAAAGCGTTTATCAAACCCCCAAACTTAAAGCATTGTTTGTCCTCAAACAAAAGCGAGCAGAAAGACACAACGAAAGATCAACGGCGTAAAGAGGATAACCATTATAAGCCTTAAAACATATTAACGCTAAAAACATTAGCGCACATGACGACGTTAGCCAACTCAACACAAACAACCATCGAGGGCAAAACTCATTTATTTCAACCTCACAAAGGCATGTGTGTAGAGTATATAGGATACACTCAAACTCATAAAGAAATTAAGGACGTGTATACACTCACAGATCAATGCAATGCAACATCTTACCATAGGCTTGCCGTTTCTCTAACATCTCCATCGCATCAAATGTGTTCAAATAAGGATCAAAGAGGTCTTTTGATAGGTTATAATGTAGGCACATTGGTTAAGATAGGATAATATATGGCTAAGTGACTCAAGAATATTCCAAGCACCATCATTTATACATTTCGACACATATGGACTTTGTCCATTTTCCTCTTCTTTCCCAACGTGCTAAATCAACGCGTTTAATGCCACGAAGGTACCTATACTTTGATTAAAGACCCTTTATGCTCAACACTCATAGTGAACTTAACATTTTCTTTTCTTTTCTTTTCTAGAGCTTATAGGGTTTAACTTTTACAACAAAGGTACTATTCTTCACCACGGATGTATTTTTCTAAAAGAAACTTTTCTCGTCATAACTTACATCAAAATTTCACCCCTTTTGATTCCCATATCCATCCTCACCTCCTATCATCCGGTTAATCGAAAGAAAAAGTCTAATAAAGGCTCAAAGAAGGCGACAAATGGTATATAACATCGGTTAGTGTTTGGGTGAATATGTGGTTAACAAAGATGGCCTTTTATCCTTTCCAAATTCGAAACACATATTGCAGTCTCGACACAGAAGAACGGCAAGTTCTAGAAGATAATCACATACACGATATCACACAATTAAAAGAAACTGTATCAAGATATGTATACAGTGAAGCTCAAGTCTCACAGGATAAGCAAATGGTGAAAATCAACAAGCCTAAGCCATCTCACGTCATTCATGCGTCATTTTCTAACATATCATGCGCACTATCATTAAATTTCACAAAAATTTTCTATCGTCATTGGCCACATGGATTAACACACTTCACTTAACTCGTTGATCGGCATTACACGAAAACGAAAGCGAACAAAAGAGAAACACGACAAAAAGCAACACAAACGAAAGACACGACAAAACACGAAAACAAAAACAAAGAAAACCGTTGGGTTACCTCCCAACAAGTGCTTAATTTAACGTCTTTAGCTAGACCATTACTAACCTTTTTCAATCCGGCGTTTTTGTGGCAACAGAAATCCTTCTCAACTCGTGGATCCTCCTAAACTTAGCATTCACGGATCTCCCTTGCGACTATGGAAGTGCCCCCAAACTTGAATGATACACTCGGAGTTCCATGCCGAGTCCACTTCTTCCTTCTCACAGCTTCCTCGATCGGTCGAATACCCTCTAAACGTGAGATGTGTGCGGCAGCAGATCATGATCGGAGCAATCTTTTGGCTTTCCAACGTCGTGTTGCTTGATGGCGTCGATATGGAAATCTTGAGCTCCTCATCGTTAACACGAAGCGTGAGATTGCCTTCCCGCACATCAATCAACGCACGACCGGTTGCTAGAAAAGGTCTACCTAAGATTAGCGGTTGTTGTTTGAATTAGGAATATCTAAAATAACAAAATCGCGGAAAAAACAAAATCCGAATTCTTACCAACACGTCTTCGACGATACCTTTGGATATGTGGTGACCGGTCGGTCATCATCGATGAAATCTTCGTCGGCTTCATCTTTCCTAGGTGTAGCCGGTTGAAGACGTTCAATGGCATCAGATTGATGCTCGCCCCCAAGTCGCACAAAACATTTGGAAAAGTCTGCTCGGCGATCTCGCACTCTAACGTGAAACTGCCGGGATCATACGCTTCGAGAGGAGCTTCCTTTGCAAGACGGCACTGCATTCTTCGGATAGGGAAATTTTCTTAAATTTCCCAAGTTTCTTCTTGCTTGCAAGCGCGTCTTTTAAGAATTTCATGTAGCCCGGCATGTTTCGCAGTAACTTCAAAGAGAGGCAAATTTATCTCAACTTTTGAAAAACCTCTTTGAAGCGAGCAAACTCCTCGTCATATTTCGACTTGACAAGTCGACTCGGAAGCAGGACCGGAGGAGTGTATGCGTGCGACGATTAGCTTCAGGGGTGCCTCATGGTCGACCTCGCGATCACGGGAAGGTCGCGAGGTATCCATTGCGCGTTGTACTCCGTCTTCGCGGCGAAGCCGGTGCGCGAGTCATGATTTCTTTCCGCTGCGCGCGACTTGATTGCTCATGGCTGGCTTTGAGCGCTGGGTCGCTCGCGAACAAATCTGGCGCTCGCATACTCTGATGGCTCGCGGTCGGTCTTGGGCGCGCTTCGTTGCGGGCTTCGTGGATAATTTTCGGATGGCTCATGATCGGGCTCGCGGTCGCGAGTGTCTGCTTCAGAATGCTTTCTTGCTCTTCTTTCTCGGTAGGGCTCGGGTAGGCTCGTCCACTCCTCGTCTGAATGGCGAAGCACTGATTCTTCGGGTTCACCTCCGTATTACTCGGAAATTGGCCCGTCTTTTGTAGTGCATTCACTTGTACGGCTATTTGACCAATTTGATTTTCCAACATCTTCATATGCTTCCCATAGCCATCACGGTGGACTCCAAATGATTTATCTTTTGCGGTGTTGCTTATGAGCAATTCGATTCGTTGCCAATTGTTGGTTGCTTACAACCAACTGCTGCATCATGTCTTCGAGACTTGGCTTCCTCGGCTCTTGAATCGAATTCTGAATATTGAAGCCTGCTGAAGGTTGTTGGAAATTTGAATGACTCCTCTGATTGATGTGGCTGACGTTCTCTGTCTCAATCTGACTCTTCAAAAGAGTGAACTTCTTCATGAGATCGTCATATTTTGAATCACTCTCAACAGCAGCTGCTTTGAACGATGGTGTTCTCTCCGTTGGCCATTGATAGCTGTTGGCAGCCATCTCTTCTACAATACGGCTTGCCTCGTCTACTGGTCGGTTCAATAAGCAGCCCCCCGCCGACGCATCCACCATGCTCCTCGTCTGCCATGTCAGTCCACCGTAGAACTGTGTGATTTGTTGCTCCTTGGAGAACCCATGTTGTGGACATCGTCTCAATAGACCTCTGAATCTCTCCCATGCCTCGAATAATGATTCGTCGTGGTTTTGGCAAAAATGAGAGATTTCGGCGATGATCTTCTGCGCGCCACGGCGGAAAGTATTTCAAAGAAACTTCTATAAAGTTTCCCCAAGTGTCGATGCCATTTCGGTCAAACTCTTGAACCAATCTTTCGCTCGATCACAACGAGAAACCGAACATGCGCATCCGGATCGTGTCTTGTGGCACCCCATTCTATTTGATGGTGTCACAAATATCGAGAAAGGTCTCGAGATGCGCATTCGGGTCTTCCGTGACTCCTCCCCCAAACTGCTCTCCTTGGACCATACCGATCGTACGACTTTAGCTCAAAATTGTTTGCATCTATGTGCGGGCCAACCGCCTCATTAGGCTGTTCGTGGGATGTCGGTACATGTGATTGTGAGGTCTTTCCTCGGAGCAGGACAATGATTCCATATTCGTCATCGTATTTGCATCTCTGCAAAGTCGGCTAGCATGCGTGCTACTTGCTCGGGAGGAATGCCCCGTTCTTGGATTAGCGCCATTACTGCCCGTCTCTCTCTCTCGCCCTCTTCTCCTTTGAGAACTTTCGATCTCGGGATCTAATAATATTTCAGGAGGTTCCTGAGATCTTGTACGCATAAACCACCTGAGAAAAGAGAGAATTTAGCACTGACAAAAATAAATAAATATAATATAATATATATAACTTGAATTAATAAATCCAAATCGTCAAATTATTCCTATGTGATCTTAACAATCCCCGGCAACGACGCCAAAATTTGATCGCTCCCTTTTTCACACGTAAAGGCGTATATAGAAGGTAAGCAGAGTATCGTATCCACAGAGATTGTATCACGAAAACATAGAAGCTAGCTCAACGACAATTCATCATTATCCAAGCACAGAATTTGGGATGAGATGTTTTGGGGCTTGGACTTTAATCCAAAGCAAAGGTAACCAAGCGAATTATAAATAAAGCGATAAAACACGAAGATAACTATGAAGAAAGACTAACCCTAGGATGCACCAATCCTATCCACAACGATGTTTATCCTGCTTATTATTAACCGTTTTAATCCAGACAAGATGGAAGATCACATATGTAGCCAACAACTTCAGTTACGACAATTGTGACCGTTGATTACTAATTTTCCTATTCTTCATTCGTCTCTAGAGTAAAATAAGCAACTCCAAAAGGATCACAAAGAATATGCTTCCTACGAATGTTCCTATCTCAGTTACGACTCAAGGCTTATCCGTATCATACATTCAAGATCGATTGACAATTAAAACAATTACGTAATTAACTGGCAACTATGATATGCATCAAAATTGATCAGAAATCAACACATATAAATAAGCACCAAGAATCATGAATCAATGCGGAAGGTAAATAACAATGATAGGAATCACAACATATAGGATAGAATCATGCAAACCCTAGATTAGAACAAAATTAGCTAGACATAATTAACGGCATAAAGTACGCAATAATCATAAAAGCGGAAATTAAATTGATAAAACCCGTAGGGAAGCGTCGAAGAACAATGGTTGGGTTCGTATCCAATCCAACGGAAAAGCGGAAAAAGATGGAATTCCTTGGACGAAATCTTGCTAAATCGTTACCAATGCGAAGAACTAATGTAAAGCGATGGATAACTATTGCTATAACTAATCTAAATCAAAGCTAAAGCGAAAATAAATGAAAAAGATAAAAGCGATGAAAACGTGCAAAATCGCTATTTGGGGTACCTTGGGGCGCGCGGTGAAGTCCTATTTATAGATTAGGGCTGAAAACCCTAATTTGGGGTCTGCCGCCTCGCCTGGCATGGCGGGCTCATGACAGCAGCGGTCGCGAGGTTCTGGGCGTTTTGGGCGTTACGGGCGATTCTCGCGGTCGCGAGCTCATTCGCCCCGGCTCCCCGCGACTTCATTTGTTTGCTCCGTTCTCGCGTCCGAACTCCAGTGCGATCCGTTTGCGCCTATGGACTCCTATCGGGATGCTCTTTAACATTGTAAACTTTTCACATCCATATTTTTCGTATCCATTTAATCATCTTTGGTTACATCTTTGCCTTATGCATCGATTATCACCGAAAAGCCTACAAAACACCAAAGAGAAACCCCAAGAGCAGTATCTTCTAGAAAAAGATAAAACATTAAGAATCGATACATAAATGCACATTAAACGAGCTAAACTCATCTTCAAATATCAACTATAAACGTGTAAAAAGCGCGTTTATCAAGCACCGGATGAGACGATGATAGAAACAAGCGAGCGCTCAAACATGAACGCATGAGGAAGATGGGAGTGAGTGGGCGCTCGGGGCACAGTGTCGGCTAAGCGTTGGACGGGCGTAGAGGAGCGCCGGATGGGGCGACGACGAAGCGGACGCTGGGCGAGGATGCGGCGCGCGATGGCACAGAGAAGCGTGAGCGTGCACGGGCAACAAACGGGCGCTCACTGGGCGATCGGGCGCTGGGTGGAACGTGCACGGGTGATGGGAGCTGGCGGGAGTTGCTGGCGGCTACAGGCGATGGGCGGCTCGGCGTGCAGCGTCTTGCGATTTTATTGTTCGCTCCGTTCTCTCACGTCCGAACTCCGAATTGCAATCCATTTGTGTCCACGGATTTATGATGAAATGCTCTTCAATTTATGATGATTCTTGGCATATCCATTTCATGCTATTTCATACCGTTTTCCTACAAAATATCGAGACAAACCAAATAAGTCCGAAATGAAGAATTATAATCAAAACAACGGTATAAGAAAGACGAAACACTGGAAACGGCATGTAAAAGAATACCAGGAATAAGCACAAAATTAAACCAAACAACTATACCACACTTATTCATTTGCTTGTCCTCAAGCAAAGTCTATACTAAGAAGAGTAGAAGAATAACTCATGCAACTTAACTCTTAATCTAATCAAACAAACCTCTTTTTGCAATTCCCCCAAACATGATGAATAGATAATCAAAGTTAATGTGAAACAAATCTAAGATAGTAAAAATAACAAATAAACAAGTAGATTATTTTTGCTCAGACCCAACTCTCCGCTAGGGGTGAATTAACTAAAATGGTTACCTTTGGCAACAAGTTTCTTTGATAACATAGAAAGTATTAAAAGATTTTGGAACAATGTTCGAAAGGTGAATTCTCGATGAACTCGAGTCTCCTATCGTGGTTTCCCATGCCCATTTCTCAATTTACGAGAAAGAGGGGTAGAATCTCATCCTTCATTTCAACAATCTCAACAATTTACTGGAGTTTTCATTCTCCTCATTTTCATCTTTATATATATACATATACATACATATATATATATATATATATATATATATATAAAATGAAACAAGTATATAGGTAACCACCATGTTAAAACTCCCCTAGCATTAGCTGGACAAATCACGTCAATAACCCCCGATTTAAGATCAATCCACACAATCTCGTCAATTCACATTGCACTTTAATCACATATCAATAAGAGAAATGGAATTACACCAAGGTCCGATCAATACCACGAGTTCAGTTGCAAAAATCAAAATCCTAACTTACTCGCATAGACACAACTTGATTCCAAGAGATCAAAATAAGCACATCACCAAGTATACAAATAGATAAGATAAGCACACAAAACCAAATAATCCCCCTCCCCACACACTAAATTCGAATATTGTCCCTAGTGCTCAAAACATTAATAACATAAAATGGCCAATAGAAGGGGTGACTTCCCTGAAAGTAGAAGGCGGAAATAGGGCTGGAGTGTGAGCGGGCGCTGCATAGCTCGAGTATCAAGGCTTCACCTCACTGCTGACGACAATACGCAAAACGTTTCTTCCCACATCTGAATAAAACTAACACAGAGACGATAGAAAGATCAAAGAGAACAACAAAGCAAACAAAATAGAACGAAAGAAAAAGAACAGAAAAATCCGTGGGTAAACTCCCACGTAGTACTCAGTTTTACATCGTGAGCATGACGTAATCCCGTCAGAGACAGATATGATCGATGAGCATGGAGTTCTCAACTTCTTTTGGACAATCTCCTCGATCAAAGTAAGGCCTCACCCGCTGTCCATTCACAGTAAATGATCTGTTGGTGTTGGGGTCGCGAAGTAAGACTGCTCCGTAAGGAAACACCTTTTCCATGATGTAAGGACCACTCCACCTGGAGTTGAGCTTTTCGGGGAAAAGATCAACACGAAACTGTAGAAGTGAAACTTTCATTCCCGGCTTTAAATCCTTGCGAACTACCCGCCAATTATGAATTCGTTTCATTTTATCCTTGTCAATAAGCGCATTCTCATCCTGCAACAACACATTCTCACCAAGGATGACTAGTATCAATGGAAGCATGATCATCAATTAAATTAGTTGAGGGAAAAAATCACACTGTCATGTACAAAGAAAGACACAGATTCGCCAAGTACAGTCATTTTCAATGTGCCATTCTTAACATCAATTAGTGTATTGGTTGTGGCCATGAATGGCTTTCCCAACAACAGTGTATGTTTTCCCCATCTTCCCTTGAATCTCCCATATCCAACACAACGAAATCAACGGGAACAATCAACCCACTAATCTTTACTAATATATCCTCGACAATACCCTTGGGGTATCTCACGGACCTATCAGCTAATTGTAGACACATCCTAGTGGGTTTTAGTGTACCTAATCCTAATCGTTTGAACATAGAATAAGGTATAAGATTGATCCCGGCACCCAAATCAAGCATGCCAGAATTTTCTTTCTCGTTACCCAAAGCAATCTTAATAATAAAACTACCTGGATCCTGGAGCTTGGGAGGCAATCGGTGTCAGAGGATGGAATTAGTCACACCGAGACTATAACTTTCTCGTGCTCCCCAAACATTCTCTTCTTTGAGACGAGCTTCTTGAAAAACTTGACGTAAGCCGGCACATTTCTGATCACGACCAACAAGGGCAAATTAACATTCTCCTTGGACATGAGTTTATAGAACTTATTGAATCGACGGTCCTGCTTCTCGTTCTTCAACCGACGTGGAAAGGGTATCAGTGGAATGTAAGGATTTGTTGCCTTATGCAGTCTAACATAGGTCTTTTTCTTCTTTTCAACCTCCTGTGTCTGCAGTGGCTTGTCTGATGACTCCCCCACTTCACTCGTAATAATTCGGTCACTCCTTAGAACAGTGATAGCATGAGCTTGATGAGCCTGGTTTGGAAGCTTCCCCGCTGCTACTTGCTGCAATAGCTCGTTCAGCGAGCTAGCAATCTGTTCCATTTGCATCTCTAAACGCTTGATTGTAGAATCGTGAGCATCTATTCTTTGGGTGATCATATCCTCCCAAACTGGCCTCTGAGGTGGTGGTGGAGGTGCTCGACATCTGCTTTGTTGTTGTGGGAATTGTCATTGAGGATGGTGCCTCATTGTTGAAGCTATTCTTCTTGTGGAGGTCTTTGGTATGGCGCATTCTGGTTCGAACTCGGCCCTTGATTTTGATTCCTCCATCCCGTTAAATTGTTGCTGATTAGACTCGAAATGCTATCTAGGTTGAAATCCTTGCATAGCATAAGATTCTGCTTTGCCTTCGGAGCTATGCTCTCCCATCCTGGGGCACGTATCAACATTGTGCCCAAGTTCATTGCAGATTCCACAAGGTTCCATGAATTCCTTATGCTGTGTTGGTGGATCAGGCTTCTTCAACTTAAGTTCTTGCACCTCCCTCATAAGCTTAACCACTTGCTTATTCATGTCGAAGGAAGGGGTGACGGCATGTGCTTTGGCTCTTCCACCTCGACTGGATTTCTGCTGTGAAGTAGCAGCCATAGCCTCAAAAATTTCAGCAATATCTACTGCCGTTCGAGACCCAATATCACCACTTGCAGCATTGTCCACCATGTACTGAAAACTCCGAGTCAATCCGTCATAGAAGAATTGGTAGAGAATTTCATCTAGCAAGGTATGGTGAGTGCACTTCTGCAATAAGTCCTTGAACCGTCCCCAAGCTTCATGGAATGGCTCGTCGAACGTCTGATTAAAGGTCATTATCTATGACCTCAACTCCTGACTCTTCTTATTTGGGTAGTATTTAGTCATGAAAACCACGACTTTGCCCTATCCTTAAGGGTGTACGGGAAACAACGCATCTTCAGCTAATCTTCATTTAGTCCTCCCAACGGGAAGGACTGCAATACCGAGCAAAATTCCCTTATGAATCCCAAGGCATCCTCACTAGCAAGCCCATGGAAAGTAGGCATGAGTGAGAAATGATTCGGCTTAAGCTCATAGTCTCGGGCTGCCGGTCCAAGAACAATTGGGGAAGTTGTTGCCCCACTCATCGGTATGTAGAAATCACGCAATGCTCGTGGATTTTCACCCATCTCTCTCAGCGGGGGAGTATTCTAAAAAGACGGATTATCTCTGGTTATCAACTCTGACTATTCACCACTCACAGAAGTGGCACCAAACTCCTCCAGTGCCAGAAGAAGCGATCTTTTAGATCTTCGAGCGGTCCAACGGGGTAGCAAGCAGTCTATTTAGACTGCGGCGACCTAGCATAGACAACACTCAAATAAGAAAAGATCACACGCAACTGGAGAATAACAAAATAAAAACGAAAAGAAACATAGAAAATAATCAACACAAACAATACGCCTAATGTTTTCCCCGGCAACGGCGCCAAAATTGTTTCAACTAAAAGTGTTCTCTTAATTGACTCATAATCGAATGAGGTGTTGTAAAGGGAAAGGTAACCCAAGTCATCTCTCAAGGAAAACTTAACAGGGCTTATTGTTCATGTCGCACACATAAAGCGGTAAATCCTAAACATTCTAATACCAACGGAGGTTTTTGAAACATACGGGAAGAGAAAAACTGAAAGGAAATATAAATGAAAGCAACCTAACTAGGAGTTGTCAATCCCTAGTCGAGAACCTATGAAACACATGAATGCAGGAAGCTAAAGCGAAGAACAAACTAAATTAAATCATCAAACATAAAGCAATAAAATTCAACGGAGAACGATTCGACATGCTACTAAAATCCATTATCAATTGCAGAGAACGTAAACTTATCAAATGCCAATGTAAAAACCAATAATCCAATATCATATATGAACTTGAATCCAACGAAAATCTCAAGCATTAATATTATGTAATTCAATCCAACAATAATCTGAAAACAAAACACGTAAATGATCGAATGAAATTCAATAGGAATCGTAAAACAAAGTACGTAAATTGAAAGGTTGAAGAACAAGAATTAATACTCTAATGATCTGAATCTAACTCTGGTGTTGCCTGAAAAGAAAAGCTCCGGAAAATGGAATTGAAGAACAGCGAGCAGCGGCGCGGCTATATGAAAAATAGAACTCAGAACCCCTTGCCCTAACGTGTTACGCATTTATATATAAATTAAATGAGTGAGCGCCGGTTGTGGATGAGCGCAGGTTGAACGGGCATTTTGACTAATGGGTGAGCGCCAGTTCAAAATGAGCGTCGGCTGGAGAAACGTTCTGTATTGAGAGTGAACGTCTGCTTAAGGTGAGCGGGTGCACGAAGCAGGTGAGCGAGCGTACGAGGCAAGCAGGCACACGGAGATGGGCTCTGGGCGTATGCTCAGCATTGGATGGCATGCCAAGCACCGGTTGGCGTGCGGGCTGGCGAAGCGAGTTCGCTGTGCAGGCGAGGACAGAACGGTGCGCTGGACGGGAGTGGAGTGCCGAGCGATGGTGGGAACGGGCGCTCGGCCTTGAGCACTGGATGAGACGACGATGGAAATGAGCGAGCGCTCAAAATGAATGCGCGAGGAAGATGGGGGCGAGCGGGCTTAGGGCACAGCGTCGGTTGAGCGCTGGACGGGCGCAGAGAAGCGCCGGATGGGGCGACGACGAAGCGGGCGCTGGGCGAGGACGCGGCGCGCTATGGCACAGAAGGGAACGAGCTGCGCACGGGCACTGGGTGGAATGCGCACGGGCGATAGGAGCTCGCGGGAGTTGCGTGCGGGCTACGAGCGATGGGCGCGCTCGCGCACGCATGTGCGCGACTTTACTGTTTCGCTCCGTTCTCTCACGTCCGAACTCCGAATTGTGATCCGTTTGTGTACTCGTATTTCTGACTAAATGCTCTTCAATTTATGATGATTCTTGGCAGAACCATTTCATCCTATTTAATACCGTTTTCCTACAAAATATCGAGAGAAACCAAATAAGTCCGAAATGAAGAATTCTAATCAAAACAACGGTATAAGAATGATGAAACACTGGAAACAGCATGTAAAAGAATGCCAAGAATAAGCACATAATGAAACCAAACAGTAGTAGGGTAGACTGTATAATAATAATTACTTATGTATATGCATGTGGTATAGTGAGATAGGAAGCGAAGCAGAACTACCAGCCGAATGATAATGGAACTAACCTATTTTGTAGAAGTCCTCAATGAGGCAATTTTTCCTGTAAATTATAATATGTTTGCCTATCTTTGTTGTGATTAAGTGATTTTATCCCTAGTTCTTTTGATAATTGAACTTTTCTATAATGATAAACGCGTTTTTTACATGTTTATTGTTGATAATTTAAGATGATTTTAGATCTATTAAGTGCGTTTATGTATCGGATCTTAATGCTTTTATACATTTTTGGAAGATACTGCTCTTGGGTTCCTCTTTGATGTTTTGTAGGCTTATAAGATGATAATCGAAGCATGGAACGAAGCACGAGCAAAAGAAGGGCAAAAACAGGGGCTAGTGGCCACATTCGCGACTGCTAGCCCAGTCGCGAGCCGAAGATTGGCGCCTGGATGATTCCTCGCGACCGACCTAGCGACCGCGAGGTCGGCCGCAAGGAAAAACCATTACGAGCGAAGCACACCACGCGACCGCAAGAAGCGACCGTGAGAGATGCCTCCGAAGAAGATTCTCTGCCCGATTTCTCGTGACCATGCCTAGCGACCGCGAGCCAGGTCCCGAAGCTCACCCAGGACCGCAAGTCATGTCGCAAGCCAAAGAAGACGCGCGCGCGAAGATACCTAGCGACCGAGCTCGTGACCGCGAGCTAGGCCGCGAAGCGTAGGTGATGAGCTGAAAATTAGGGTTGTCACCCTTTGTTTATAAATAGGGCATAGCCGCCCTCGCGCCCCCAGACCTCCGATGCACGTTTTTCCTCAATTTTTAATGTTCTTTCATATTTTTGCACTCTAGCTTTGATTTGATACCATATAACATTAGTTTTTGCATTATTCTGCACTAGTTTTACGTATTGTCGAAGCTTCAGAACGTTTTTGTCCGAACAATTTTCGTGTTTTACCATTTTTCATGAAGTTGGGATACAAATCCAACGATTGTTCTTCCGACGCTACACTACGGGTTTTATCTATTTAATTCCTATTACTATGATTATTTCATATTTTATTTCGTTTATTATGTCTAGCTAATTTTCGTTCTAATCCTAGGGTTTGCATGATTCTATCCTAAATGTTGTGATTCCTGCTATTGCTATTTACCTTCCTGGCATTGATTTATGATTCTTGGTGCTTAATTATATGTGTTAATTTCTGATCAATCTTGATGCATATCTAGTTGCCAGTTAATTACTTAACTGTTTTAATTGTCAATCGATCTTGAATGCATAATACGAATAAGCCTTGAGTTGTAGCTGAGATAGGAAAATTCGTAGGAAGCATATTCTTTGTGATCTTTTTGGAGTTACTTATTTTCACCTAGAGACGTAATAGTAATAGGGAAAATTAGTAATCAACTGCCACAATTGTCGTAACTGAAATTGTTGGTTACATATGTGATCTTCCATCTTGTCTGGATGAAAATTGGTTAATAGGAAGCAGGATAAACATACGTTGTGGGTAAGATTTATGCATCCCTAGGGTTAGTCTTTCTTTCTTATATTCATCTTTGAGTGTTTATTGTTTTCATTTATCT
The DNA here is from genome assembly GCA_036937905.1 of Salvia rosmarinus. NCBI lineage: Eukaryota > Viridiplantae > Streptophyta > Magnoliopsida > Lamiales > Lamiaceae > Salvia > Salvia rosmarinus. The sequence continues at coordinate 23,897,365 of CM072824.1, read as the reverse complement.
TTAAGTTGTTACTCCTTGCTTTGGATTTAATATTCGAAGCCCTAAACCCTTTTAAAACCAAATCTGTCGCTTGGATAATGATGAAGGATTAGATTGTTAGCTTCTGTATTTTCACGTTACAATGTGGATACGATACTCGACTTACCTTTATACTTGCACGTTTTCGTGTTAGAAAAGTGAGCAATCATATAACTTGAAATTTCTTTCCTTTGCTTTGATATTTTATCAACTGTTGTGGAAATAATATTCTTCTTTTGTATCAGTATGCCTCCTAGATGAAGAAACCCAACCTTGAAAGGAAGAGGAAGTGAAACCACTCCTCAGAATTCACCAGACTATACACCCCCTCCAACAAACCGAAAAATCGCAGAACTTTTTCTTCCACAAAACCCACCAAATTTCACAGGGGCTGGTAGTCCTGCGAAAACTGAGGAATGGGTGCGAGTTATCGAAAGGATATTTAAGTTCTTAGGATGCAATGATCAAGAATGTTTGTTATGCATATCTTTCCTGTTGAAAGGACCAGCAGATTTTTGTTGGGAGGCAAGACAGAAGACTCTCGCTCCAAATCAGTTGGCAAATTTTACGTGGGACCAATTTAAAGAGGAGTTGTATGCTAAGTTCATTCCCCGAAGTTACCGCAAACAGAAATAAATTGAATTTATGAATTTGAAGCAGAGGAGTAGAAGTGTCATAGAATATGATCGGGAATTCTGTACCTTATCCCGATACGCGCCTTATAAAGTTGAGACGGATGAAAAGATGGCGGAGATGTTTCGAGCTGGACTCTGTCCAGAAATTTGTATCATTCTGGCTGCACAACCACCAATGTCATACGCTGAAACTTTAAATCGTGCATTGGATATGGAAATGGAGATATAATCCGAGAAAGCCATGTCAGAATCAACTCCAAATATACAACAAAATTTGTTGCTATCAAGATCCTCTCAACCAGAACAGAAGTTTAAAGGAAAAAGAAAATGGGAGAATAAAGAATTTCTGAATAAGAAATCCTTTCAGAGGCAAGGACCAGTGGCATCAAGGTCGTTTCGACCATCAGCACCAGGATAATCATATTTTCCTCCGAATCAGGTGAGACCACCAATATGCCCACAATGTAATCGGCCACACTTTGGTGTTTATAGGAGTAGAAGTAATACTTGTTATACATGCGGACAAGTTGGTCATTTTGCATCTGCTTGTCCGTATCGACCAAATGTGTCCGAAAGAGGAGAGAAATCAAAGTCTTTTCGGCTAGTTCAATCGGTAAAAGCTATGACTGGCTATCCACAAAACCACGGTACCAACTCCCTCCTCCACAAGCGATCCATAGTTCAGATACTTTTGTTCCACAGATGCAGCCTCAACTTCCTCAACATCAGTCTCAACATCAAAAAGCGTATGCACTTAAGCAAAAACAGTCGGAGAAAAACTCGGGCAACTTGACAGGGAATGGCCCAGTTAAAAAGTGTGCCTATTATAGTTTTGTTTGATACGGGAGCTTCGTATTCTTTTATTTCTATCGCATGTTTAGATAATCTTGAACTCCCTGTAGAACAAGCTGAAATGGGTTTTAAAGTGGTTACTCCAGTAGGTGGGGCGGGGCGACAGTAGTTGATCGAATATGTCCTAACATAGAGTTTGAGTTATGATCACCCAGGTTAAGAGCTGAATCATTACGTCTTCTATGCATATGGGATATAGATATTATTCTAGGCATGGATTGGTTGACTAAGAATTTCGCAACAATTTGCTGTGAACAACGAGAGATTGCGTTTCAGCCACCAGGGAAGGAACTCACTTGTTTTTATTGGATTGATGAGAGGAAAAGACGTGTTCCTGTGATTTCAGCCTTGCAAGCAGATAGATTGTTGAGATGTGATGAAAATCATGCTTATCTCGTGTATTTGAGCAATAAAAGCAAGCAAGAAAGAAAGATCGAGGACGTGCCGATTGTACGAGAATACCCAGAAGTATTCCCAGAAAAACTACCTGGTGTGCCGCCAGACCGACAGTTAGATTTTGTTTTCGATCTAGGACCAGGGTCAGCATCGATTTTTAAAGCGCCGTACCGAATGGCCCCAAAAGAACTACAAGAGTTGAAGATTCAATTGCATGAACTCTTAGACTTGGGATTTATTCGACCAAGTGCAACGCCCTGGGGAGCACCCGTATTATTTGTCAAAAGAAAGATGGTACTTTAAGAATGTGTATTGACTACCGAGAGTTGAATAAGGTGACATTAAAGAATAAGTACCCATTACCACGGATAGATGATTTGTTTGATCAGTTAAAAGGAGCAAGGGTATTTTCAAGATTGATCTAAGATCGGGTTATCATCAAGTGAAAATTAAACCCGAAGATATACCAAAAACTGCTTTTCAGACTAGATATGGGCACTACAAATTTGTAGTGATGCCGTTTGGATTAACCAATGCTCCAGCCGTGTTTATGGACCTTATGAACCGTGTTTTTCACGAATATCTCGATAAATTTGTGTTAGTGTTTATCGATGATATTCTGATATATTCTGCAAGTGAACAAGAGCTTGAAATACACTTGCGAGTTGTGTTAGAAAAGTTGAGAACACAAAGATTATATGCTAAGTTTAGCAAGTGTGACTTCTGGCTGAAAGAAGTAAATTTTCTGGGACATATAGTTTCGGCAGAAGGGATCAATGTTGATCCTGCAAAGGTCCAAGTTGTTCAAGAATGGATATCGCTCACAACTCCAAATGAGATTCGAAGTTTTCTAGGCTTAGCCAGGTATTACAGGAGATTTATTGAAGGATTTTCTAAAATTGCTTGGCCAATGACACAATTGTTGAAGAAAGGGATAAAATTTCAATGGACTCAAGAATGCGAAGAAAGTTTCCAAGAACTTAAAGATAGATTGACCACTGCTCATAACTTGATAATACCTGATCCAGAAAAAGAATACACCATTTATACTGATGCGTCTGGAAACGGAATAGGATGCATTATGATGCAAGAAGGGAAAGTCATCGATATGCTTCGCGACAATTGAAACCCCATGAACACAATTAACCTACCTATGATTTGGAGCTTGCAGCAGTGGTTCATGCGTTAAAGATATGGAAACATTATCTGTATGGTTCAAGATGTGAAATTTTCACGGATCACAAAAGTCTGAAGTACTTCTTCAAGCAAAAAGATTTAAATCTACGACAAAGAAGATTGCTTGAATTAGTTAAGGACTATGATTGCGAGATAAAATATCATCCAGGAAAAGCTAATGTCGTCGCTGATGCCTTAAGCTGGAAGAATCAGGAAAGGTTAGGAATTCTTTTAACAGAAAATGAAGCATTGCTGAAAGAATTTGAAAGAATGAAACTGGAAGTGGTATTGCCTCCCCGGAATATTCAAGAAATTATAGCAGCGTTAATTGTACTTCCAGACTTGAGAGCTCGAATAGTTGAAGCGCAACGACGGGATGCACAACTGGAAACATTGCGAGCGAAAATCAGAATGGAGAATCTCTCGGGATATTACAAAACGGAGGATAATGCGATTATGTTCGGCAATTGTATATATGTGCTTAATGACGAAAAGTTGAAGAACAAAATTATGAGTGAAGCTCATAATGTCCCATATGCCGCGCATCCTGGAAGCACGAAAATATATCAAGATCTCAAATAGAAGTTCGTGTGGACAGGAATGAAACAAGAAATTGCATCTTACGTCGAACGATGTTTAGCGTGCCAGCAAGTAAAAGCTTTACATCAAAGACCGTATGGGAAGTTGCAGCCCCTAGAAGTTCCAGAATGGAAATGGGACCACATAGCAATAGATTTTGTGACCGGGTTACCCAAGTCAAGACGAGAAAATACTGCTATTTGGGTGATCATCGATCGATTAACCAAAAGCGCCCATTTTATTCCAATTCAGTGACGTACGGAGCACACAAGTTGGCACAGATCTACGTTCGAGAAATAGTTCTCTTACAGGGAGTACCAATGTCAATTATCTCTGATCGAGATGCCAAGTTTACCTCTCGATTTTGGACGAGTTTTCAAAAAGAATTTGGAACTCGATTAAACTTCAGTACTGCATTTCACCCACAAACAGATGGCTAAACCGAGAGAACTATACAAACGTTAGAAGACATGATCAGAACGGTGGTACTAGACAAAGGAGATCAGTGGGAGCAAGTTCTGCCATTGATCGAATTCGCTTATAATAATAGTTAACAAGCTATGATCAATATGGCTCCTTACGAAGCATTATATGGCAAGAAGTGTAGATCACCCCTTTACAGGGACAAAGTAGGCAGTAGAAGAAATGATCCAGATTATAAGACAAATAAAGAAGAGAATGAAAGAAGCCCAAGATAGGCAAAAATCTTACGCTGATAATCGTCGTACAGAATTGAATTATGAAGTATGAGACAAAGTCTTTCTGAAAGTTTCCCCTATTAAAGGAGTTCATCGTTTTGGCATAAAAGGGAAACTCAAGCTACGATTTATCGGACCTTATGAAGTATTAGAAAGAATTGGGCTAGTAGCATATAAATTAGCGTTGCCACCTAACTTCGCTAATGTACATGATGTTTTTCACGTGTCTCAACTCAGGAAGTATGTGTATGATCCAAAACACATCCCTCATTATGATGAAATAGTTCCCGACACCGATTCGAACTATGAAGAGAAACCCGAATACATTCTGGACCGGAAGGAACAAAAAGTTAAGGAATAAAGTTATTCCTTTAGTGAAAGTTCAATGGAAACATCATGGTCCAGAAGAAGTGATGTGGCAACTAGAAAAGCAGATGAAAGAGAAGTACCCCGACTTGTTTAGTATGGTACTAAATTTCGGGGACAAAATTTATTTTTAATGGGGAGGGAATGTAGTAACCCGAAAATCTTTTAGTCTTAATTAGAGCCTAATTAAGCATTAATTAGGGGTTTAAAGGTATTACATCCTTACAAATTTATAAAGAAATGCATAATAAATTAGAAAGTGATAGAAATTCGATTAATTTCTAATCGAATAAGCGGAATTTAGAAAAAGTGGACATTATTCAGTAATGAGTTTTATTATGATGAAATGTGAGATATATGGTTATTATTGTGTGTTTGAATGCAAATTTCATTAAATAGAAAATGTTCTAAAGAAATTGTATTAATTATTGTTTATGTGAGATTTTTTTATAAAATGAAATGAAATAATGTTTAAGCTATTAAATGGCTTAAATAAATTTAGTTTATTTATATCTAGTGATAAAGGAATTATTTTTATAATTTTCGAAATTTATGAAATTAAAGTATAATTATTTGAATTTTTGCATATGAAAGAATTAAATCTATATTTTTATGGTTTACATTCCAACAATGGATTTAATTGTTTTAGATCTTTATATTAATGAGAAAACTTAGTTTTTTCTATTAAAGAATACTAATGTTCAACATTTATAATTTTAGAAAAATGCTTATGCAAATTTTCGAAAATTGTGGAAAAGAAAAGAATATGAATAAAATTAAATAAATCTATCTATATATACATACTTCTAGAACCATGTTCATATTAAAAAACCATCTTCGACCTCCATTTCCTCCCACATTTTCGGCACTTCACACACTAAGCACACACAAAATTTTCTTTTCAATTTTAATCCATGTTTACGTGTTAAAGTGATTGGAAATCATATCAAAGAAGGTAAATACTTTGAATAAACCAAGTTTTTGTGATTTAAATTGATGAACATGATGTGTTCTCACATATCATGATTTTGGAAAATTTGAAGATTTTATTTATGGTTGATTTGTTTAATTTTTGTTATGTTTATTGATTTAATTATGCTTATGATGCATAAATAACATAAGCTATGATTTTAATTCTTTAAATTCATGAAGTTGGTGAATTAAAGTATCATGCATGGACCCTAATTTTTTAATGTAAATTATGTGTTATGATTTGATTAAATTGAGTTTAGATATGTGTAATTAAGTGGAAATAAACATGATTTGAGAAAAGAAATTGGAAGAAATTGAAAGTATGCAAAATCTCAAAATTTTCGAAAATGTGATGTTGGATGAACTTTGATTTCTTGATTTTATTTGATCTATTTGATATGATTTTTAAGATCTATGATATAGATAATGCTTAAGTTGAATTTATAGGATTTTATGGATTTGAAAGTTAAAAATTAGAATACTAAAGTTTAGTGCTAAGTTATTGAATTATATGATAAGATTGATTAAGATTTGAATTGATCATGGATTGATGATCATTGATGATAAATAAGTATGAATGTGGGTTGTTTGATATTAAATGGATTATAGATTGAAAAGTTCATGTAATACATAATATGTATGATTGAAGGGCATCGTAGAATTATGGTGTAAATAAATGAGTTTGAACTTGTTTTCAACTGTTAAGTGTGTATTAATGCATATGGTGAAGATTTGGTGGAGTTTGGGATGAGTTTGGTTGATTTTGGATTGAAATTGCGATTCATTTTATAAACGTTACTCTGCCGAAATTTCGTTAGAATTTGTTTATTAATAAGATGTTTTGAGGATTGAATTGGTGAACTTATGATAAGTGTTTAAGTGGAATCTATTTACTTGAAGTTGTTTAACTTCTTTGATTATAGCATGTTATGTGATTTTTTAAGATTAAAGTTTATTAAAGAATAAGTTACAAAGATATGCAATAAGCCTAACCTAATCTTAGATTTGAGTAGGACTAAGATTGAGTTGCGATATGTTTAAGTGAACAATAAGGTTTGTTAAGTTCGATAATTATCTTATTTTACAAGGAACAAGCAAAGGAAAGAAAGAACTGAAAGACGAAGAAGAAAACGAATTAGAGTGAACGGTATCGGTGGGTAATGCTTCTTAAATAAATTTTTGAACAAAGTTAAGTTTTATGTTTCAAATTTGTTTCTATTGTGAGAATGTTTAAATCACCACATTGTGGGTATGTTTATAATGATTGATTTACCACATTGTGGGTATGACGGCAGTTGACATATCTATGGTAGGAAAATGATTTATACTGTGCACAGATTAATGATCGTGAGCTTGCAAATGTAGGCCGGTCATGGTATTGGGGAGGAGGACTACTTCCCATTATCGAATGATGTGGATAGGGTATGACCGTAGTTGGTAATCTTTGGGACCAACACGTGTATGTGACGTCGGTATGTTAGAAAATGTGAATGTGATGTGACAGAATGAAGAATTACTTCCATGAAGTACTTACTCGTTTATCTTCTCAACTCTTGCTTTAAGCAAAATTAGTAAGTTATTGATTAATGTTTTGAAAGTTAACGTTTTGGCAAATACCCACTGAGTACTTTCTGGTACTCATGCCCGCAAATATGTTTCTGGGTGGTGCAGGTTGAGCGTGGAAGGGATGTGGACATTGGAGCTGAGCTGAGTCTTTCTTTTGTCTTGATTAGTTATGCCCGAATGTCATGTCTTCATACATGACATTCACTACTCTTCCGTTGTTGACTCTGTTACTTGAATTATACTTTTGGGAAACACCTTGTAAATACTTTTAAATGTTTGTGTACTTGTTGTTGAAGCTGTGACCTCGTTTGTTGTTGTCATTTGCTGTTGGTTGTTGGTTTTGTGCATGTTGGCTTATCCATATTTTAGGGGACATGCCGTCCGTTTGTGGAAAATTTTATTCCTTTAAACTAGTCACGGTCTGATTATTTAGTTAATTACCTAATTAAATAGTCAGGTCGTGACAGAGGTTGACACCGGTGCTATAAAGCATATATGTGCTGACAAGTCAATGTTCTCCACCTATGAACTCGTCACCGAAAAGAGAAAGTTGTACATGGGTAACTTCACGCCTTCCAAGATCGTTGGAATGGGAAAAGTTGTGCTAAAGATGACTTCGGGATTAAAAGTGATGTTAACCAACGTGCTTCATGTTCCTGACATTCGCAAGAATCTTATGTCCGATTCTGTTTTGAGCAAGGCTGGTTTTAGACTAGTGTTTGAAGCAGACAAATTTGTAATGACCAAGAATGGCCACTTTATAGGAAAATGCTATCTAGATAATGGCCTTTTTAAGCTCAATGCAATCTTCAATGATGAAATAAAGAATAACGTTGCATATATGATTGAGTCTCCTAATTTATGGCATGATAGATTAGGACATGCAAATCTAAATACATTACGTATATTAGTGAATTTAGAGTTATTGCCAAAAATATATTTTGATCAACACAATAAGTGTGAAATTTGTGTTGAAGCAAAAATAGCAAAGATACTTTTTCATTCGTGGAAAGATCAACTACACCTCTAAAATTGATTCACACCGACTTCTGTGATTTAAAACTTGTGCAAACTAGAGGTGAAAATAATTATTTTATAACATTTATAGATGACTACACAAGATTTTGTTATGTGCATCTTTTGAGAAGCAAAAACAAAGATTTGAAGCTTTCGAAAGTTTAAAAGTGAAGTTGAAAATCAACTCAACACAAAAATAAAGATAATTTCGAAGTGACTGTGGTGGCGAGTATGTTGTACCGTTTGAGGAATTCTGTCGTGAAAATTGTATTATTCATCAAACAACGGCACCTTACTTACCACAATCAATGGTGTTGCTGAACAGAAAAATAGAACGTTAAAGGAAATGGTGAATTCTATGTTTATTAGCTCGGGCTTATCACATAACATGTGGGGGAAAGCTATCATTTCGGCAAATAAAATATTGAACAAGTTACCCCAAAAGAAACAAGATAAAACTCCATATGAATTATGGAAAAGGTATGAACCTGTCCTACAAATACACAAAAGTGTGGGGGTGTCTCGCAAAGGTCGAAGTACAAAAAAAAACAAAAACAAGTTAAGATAGGCCCTAACACTATTGATTGCATCTTCATATGATATGCAAACAATAGTAGCACATATCGCTTTATGGTACACAAGTCAAAAATACCCGACATGCATGAGGGAATGATCAAAGAATAAAAAAATGCTATATTTTTTGAAAATTTATTTCCCAAGGAAGAAAATATCGATGTAGATTCTAAGAAAAGAACTTATGAAGAAAACTCATCCGAAAATGTTGGATCAAATGTTGAACTGACAAAAATGTTGAGCCAACACCCGAACCAAGACGAGAAAAACGAACAAAAACTACAAAGTTCTTTGGTCCAGATTTTGTGGTTTATTCATTGGAAGATGATCCTAAGACAATCGAGGAAGCATTGTCTGGTCCTGATGTTGCTCTATGGAGAGAAGCTATCAATAGTGAAATCGAATCTATCTTGAACAATCACACTTGGGAAATCGTTGACCTTCCTCCTAGTTGCAAACCTTTAGGATGCAAGTGGATTCTAAAGAGGAAATTTAACGCCGATGGAACTATTGATAAGTATAAAGCAGGTTTGGTAGCTAAGGATTACAAACAAAAGGAAAGGTAAGACTACTTTGATACATACTCACCTGTTACAAGGATTACGTCCATAAGAACGCTACTTGCTATAGTTATGTTGCATAACCTTGAAGTACACCAAATGGATGTAAAAACGATATTTCTAAATGGGATTTAGAAGATGAAATATAAATGGAACAACCTGAAGGGTTTGTTACCCCGGACAACAAAACAAAGTTTGCAAACTTGTTAAGTCTTTATACGGACTTAAACAAGAACCCAAACAATGACATGAAAAATTTGACCAAGTGATGAAGTCAAATGTTTTCAAAATTAATGAATGTAACAAATGTGTGTACATTAAAGGTACATCCGATAATTTTTTCATTGTATGTCTTTATGTTGTTGATATGCTCATAATGGGAAGTAATCATGATATAATCATGAATACTAAAGAAATATTGAAAAGGACATTCGACATGAAAGACTTGGGGATAGCTGACGTGATTCTAGGAATTAAAATTTTTAGAAAACCTGATGGAATTGTCTTATCACAATCTCATTATGTTGATAACGTGCTTAAGAAATTTAAAGCTTTTGATCTACCTCCGGCTAAGACACATTTTGATTTAAGTCTACACTTAGCAAAAATCGAGGAGACCCAGTATCCCAATTGGACTATGTCAGGGTCATTGGAAGTCTAATCTACTTAGCAAATTGTACAAGACCCGACATAGCATATTCAAATAGCATGTTGAGTCGATTCACAAGTAATCCAAGAAAGGATCATTGAACCGCATTAATTAGAGTTCTAAGGTATTTAAAGCATACTTTGAACTATAGTTTACACTACACAAGATATCCAGCTATTTTGGAAAGATACAACGATGCAAATTAGATATCCGACACAAAAGACTCCAAGTCCACAAGTGGATTCGTGTTCACCATAGGTGGAGGAGCAATGTCATGGAAATCCTCTAAGCAAACTTGTATAGCTCGATCTACAATAAAAGCAGAATTCATTGCCTTAGACAAAGCTAGCAAAGAAGCCGAATGGCTAAGAAATTTCTTAGAGGATATTTTCTATTGGGAAAAACCCGTGCCTCCCGTTATTGTGCATTGTGACAGCATGTCAGCCATAGGGAGAGCTAAGAATAACATGTACAACAGTAAGTCTCGGTACATTCATCGAAGACACAACACCTTTAGATAATTGATCACAACTGATATCATGTGTATTGACTATGTAAGGTCAAAAGATAATATAGCGGATCCGTTTTCTAAAGGTATTAATCATGATCAATTATACAACACAGTAAGGGGAATAGGATTAAAATCCACTCTTAAAGAACGTTCATAATGGTAACTCAACCATGATGATTGGAGATCCTAAAAAACTTGGTTCAAAGAGACAACTAAGTTATGAAGGTTCAAGTTATACACTTGGAATCTCAATAATCCATTCTCATAGTTGTCCAAAGTGTAACCCTTTAGTTCGTGGTAAAGGGTAAGTTTTAAGAACTTTTAATGATTCCTATAGCCTTATTGGTGGAGTATAGCAGGATACTCTTCAGAGGAGATTACCTATCTAAGTGTGAAGTGTGGGCCGCTTCAAATAAATAACACTTATGAATCAAGATATGGACCAAAGCCAAAATAGACGCAACATAAGAACGGAAGATATTGTATCTATTATTGTGTATGTGTTATTTTCTTGGTTTACACAAAAAAAAAACTGATTGGTTCAAAACATCGTTTTCCCCGAGCAATGAGTAAATACAATAACACTATACTAAAAATGGAGCTTATTCGAGATTTTGAGAAGCTCAGCCTGGAAGTGATTCATCCGCCGGAATCAGTACAAGGTTTCGTCGCAGCTTTGGCAGCTGAACCGGACCTGAGAGAAGCGATCGTGAGCACGCAGTGATGAGACAAATTCTTGGAAAATATGCGTTTGAAAGCGCGGCTAAAAGATAGCAAGGGGTTCACGGAAGCAAAGGTCAACGCGCTATTATTCCGAGGAAGGTTATGTGTGCCACTTAATAGGGAATTGAGAGAGAAGATCATGAGTGAAGCTCATGAGGCACCATATACAGCTCATCCAGGAAGCACCAAAATGTAAAGAGACCTTAAGAGAAACTTTTGGTGGGAAGGGATGAAAAAGGATGTAGCCGCGTTTGTGGAACGTTGTTTGGCTTGTCAGAAAGTGAAAGCTGTGCACCAACGTCCGTCAGGTTTGTTGCAACCGCTACCAATCTTAGAGTGGAAATGGGAGCATATCGGTATGGATTTTATGGTGAGTTTTCCAAGGTCAGCACAAGGAAACACCGCTATATGGGTTGTCGTCGACAGACTGACGAAGTCGGCTTATTTCTTACCGATTCGGATGAAGTATGGGTTAGATAAACTTGCTCAACTTTACGTCAGAGAGATCGTACGGTTACATGGTGTGTCGGTATCGATTACTTCATATCGTGACTCGAGGTTCACGTCACGATTTTGGAGGAGTCTGCAGGAAGCAATGGGGACCACGTTGAATCTCAGTACAGCCTTCCATCCTCAAATAGACGGTCAGTCGGAAAAGACGATCTGTGTCTTGGAGGATATGTCATGAAAGCAATCGTGGGTGATGAGGAGGAAATTTGGAAGAGATACTACCTTTGGTGGAGTTTGCCTATAACAACAGTTATCAGGTCACCATAGGAATGGTTCCTTATGAAGCGTTGTACAGAAGGAAGTGTCGATCGCCACTTTATTGGGATAAAGTGGGCAAGAGAAAGATTTAGGACCAGAAATGGTTCAGCAGACGGTCGAGGTTATCGATAAGATCAAGCAGAGGATCAAGGAAGCTCAGGACAAGCGGAAGTCCTATGCGGACAAGCGTCGTACGGATCTTCAGTTAATGGTCGGAGATCGCATTTTCCTTAAGGTTTCCCTAACGAGAGAGTCGTTCATTTTGGGAAGCAAGGTAAGTTACGATCGAGATTCATTGAACCTTTCAAAGTTCTCAAAAGAATAGGCCCCATTACCTATAGGTTAGCGTTGCCACCTAGCATCGAAGATGTTCACGATATGTTTCACGTTTCTCAGTTGAGAAAGTACGTGTTTGACCCAAAACACATGATCAAGCATGATCAGGTGGTTCTTGCACATGATCTGAGTTACGAGGAGAGACCAGTGGCTATCCTGGAACGAGAAGTCAAGGAGTTGAGGAACAAGCAGATTCCGCTGGTGAAAGTGTTATGGAATCACCACGGAGAGGAAGAAGCTACGTGGGAGTTGGAAGATAAGTTCAGGGCTCAGTACCCTGAGTTGTTTCCGCCACGTGTTTAAAATTTCGGGGATGAAATTTTTCTAAGGAGGGAGGGATGTGATACCCCGTCCTTCTTAAGCTTCAGGTTTGCATGGCATGTTTTTCGAGAAAGGTCAAAAGGTTGACTTTCTGTTTCGGTGATGCAACCGTCACGAAACCTCAGGTGTCGTGAAGGGTGTCTTATGACGAATTCATAGACACTAAGTATGCAGGTTTTCGACCACCCACAAAGGTTTGGCACTCCGGGGAAGTTATCAAAAAACCGAACTTTTCATGGGTCTTTTAAAAGCATATCTTGTTTTTAATCGTTGTTTCCGGTATTTTATTTCGAGTCCATGGATACCAAGTTTGCTAAAATTGGAGTCCATATGCAAAAGTTGTGTCGCTATGCGTTTTGAAAAGGGCATTATGCAAGTAAGTCATGAGCCCGCTTTTCCTATAAATAGAGGGCTAGGGCCTTCATTTTCAACATTCATTTCCTTCATCTCTCTGTGTTTATGGACGAGCCGAGCAGCTCCAGGTACGCAGCGAAAGCACTGGAGGAGTGAGGATCGAGCCAGGGAGGCTCGGCGGCGGCGCCATTGCGCTGTTGCCGGCCACCACCGCCAATCAGCCCCTCCCCGGCAGCCCCATTTTTCCATTTTTATCCTTTTCTTGTCTTGATTCCGCCTTTTAGTAGATCGCATAGCATAGAACTCGGGTTTCTAAAGCGACGAGACGAAAAAACGATCGGAGGTCGGCCAATTTGGCCGTCGATCGCCGCCGTCGCCGTGCCCCTCTTGGCCGCCGATTGGTGGTCAACGGGCCATCTTTTAGCTAGGGGCCCTTTAGGTTTTGAGTTCCGGGCTATGCATTCTACTAAAGTACTGATTCTGTTTTTCCATTTTTTGCATTTCTGCATGTCGGGATGTTTTCCGTCGTTTTGAGTTTTCTAAAGGAAGTACATGCCCAAGTTATCCATTTTTAACATAGTTTGTCATTCCATGATCCTCGTTATGCATATTGCTTATGTTTCCGTTTTCATGCATCGATTTTGGATAGTTAATCCTTGATTTGAGGATAGGCATCGATTTTTGAAGCTTATTCACTGCTAAGATTTGTGTCAACTTGCATGCATGCATATTTTGAAGGTACCCTATTATAGATCTTGATGCCCTGAATATATTTCCCTTTTGCATCGAGTTGATTTCAAAACCCGGAGGGTGCTAAATATGGGTTCAGAAAGTCGAAAACCCCCGTTTCGCTTCGATCTTCGTTTGGATCACGTTGTTGCTTTGCTTTGTGGGATGTGACCCCAAAAGTTGTTCCATCTTGTTACTAGGTACCTACCAGTGCGATCGGTGAAGTCGTTGGATCTATGGATATCTCTCGCCACGTTTTAAATACATTAGGGTTGGGTTATATATGCTTATTTTGAGTTATTTACTCTGATATTTCAAAAACAAAACATGTGCGTCGTAAAATATTTTAACAAAGTTATTACTGTTCTCTGATCCGAGATATGGTTCTATTGTGATTTTGCACGGATCTCTATTCGGTGGGTTGATCACCATCTTGAGTATTGATCATAAGGTGATAGACCCCGAACACGTGGTTATGGTTCTGAAGGGGATAGACCCCAGAAGTCCACACGGAAATGATAATGAGGTAGTTATGGTTCTGAAGGGGATTGACCCCTAACGAGCCCGCTTTTCGTGCTATTTTTGGGGTAGTCCTTGCCCTAGAAAGAGTACATTTTTGTGGTTTGTGTCTGGGAGGACACACTTTGGGCTGCTGCAGGTTGAGACGGACCTTGGGCAAGGTCAGGCCACCTCCTGTGAAAGAGGTAAAATCCCGAAGATTACCTTTGCAAAGCATTTTGACCTCTTGCCAAGACACGGTACCGCATGGGAGCTGAGCCTAACCAACGAGCTGACGTGAAGCCAAGAGAATAATCGAGTCAAGGAAGAGCGGGAAAAAGGATGAGGAACTGTGCAGGAGACAGAGGGTAAAGTCAGGATACAGTTGGGAGACGCAGACAAGGACTCTGGCAGACTTGCACGTAAATGGGAAGATTCTGGGCAAGATCCTTCTATGCCGCCTGTTTGATTTTTGCCGAAAATGGAAAGGTCAAAGCTGTGGCAGTGGAGAAGAGATAAACCGTCAGACTGACTGACACCTTGCCCTCTAGGCAACCTCCTACTCAAACTGTGACAACTCGAGTAACAACATAACCAGCTCTCTTGGGTTCGACCCCTTAACTTTCCATATACGGAACTATGTGTTCAAGTTGGAGGAGATTATAAATTATATCTTGACGTGCCTAGGACCTCTGACGATGGGTTCCGGGCGGTCGTTAGATTGGCGCCGTTGTCGGGGAGCTGCGCTATTCTAGTGTTGTTACTCACTTTTTTATTTTTTGTATGCTCCGACCTAACCTTACAGGTGAGGACGGAGAGCTCTTGTTTGACCGAGAGATTGAGAAAACTATTCGGAGAAGGAGAGGCAAGCTGAAGAGAAACGCCCCCGTCTTGAGGATGCACGGATCAAGGCAAGACAACATGGAGGAGAGGAATCCACAAAACCCACCATTTCCAGGAGAGCAGACGCTTCGGGAGATGATGTTCCCGAACAACAACAGTCTCCGCCCCTTGGGCATCATTTTGCCCGAGATCGAGGACAACTGGGAGCTGAGGCACTCTTTCATGCAGATCTTGCCAAGCTTCAGTGATATGCCGGGAGAGGACCCCCAGCGCCATCTCCAGGACTTCGAAATAAGGTGTGCGGATGAAGTCAAGAAGGAGTACATCCGACTCATAGCCTTTCCATTCACTCTCCACGACGGTGCTCGAGAGTGGCTGTACACTTTGCCTACGGGTAGTGTCACTACTTGGGCAGGGCTTCAACAGAAGTTCGTTGAGAGATACTATCCCATCTCAAGGATACAAAGCGTGAGGAAAATGATGAGTTCCCTCCAGATGGGGAATGGCGAGACGGTGTACGATTATTAGTGTCGCTTTAAGTCCATCTTGGTAAAGTGTCCCAATCATCAAATCTCTGATCAAGATTTGATTCAATACTATGTGAATGGATTGAGGGCGACTCAGAGGCAGCTCATGAGTGCTGCGTGCGGAGGTTCCATCCTCAACAAACAACCCAGCGAGGCATTCAAACTACTCACAGACTTGGCTGAGGAGTCTCGAGATGATGCCAACGCAATGGTCAAGATGATGTCCAACCCTGAAGCCACCACTTCAGATAGATCCGACATGAAGGATATGAAGGCCATGATGAAACAAATGATGGACCTGTTGAGGCCCACTATGGCCAAGAAGAATGTCGAAGCGTGTCAACTTTGCTTTACCACCACCCACAACACGGACGAGTGTCTACAAGTAGCCGAAGAAGAAGAGGTGAATGCCTTTGGGCATGTCAACAATGGTGGTGAAGGAAACGCTCAAGGTCAGAAGCCCCGCTTCGACACATATAACCCACCATGGAAAAATCACGAGAACTTGAGGTACGGAGGCACACACTATCAAGCACCTCCTGGGCAGAACCCACCTTAAGCTCGACCATATTTAGCCGAGATAGTGCACAGTCAAGGAGCTACACAAGAGAGGATGGTGCGAGACCTCGACAAGTTCAAAACAGAGACATGAGGAGTCCTACAATCTGTGCTGACTCAGCTGAACACCATGACACAAGAGATCTCAAAGATCAACCAAAAGGAATGGACACTTCCTGCTCAAGTGAAAATCCAGCCCAATGCGCACGTCAACGCAATCAACTTGAGGAGCGGCAAGAACTTGCCAAGCAGGGAAGGAGCCCCAGTCAAGGAGACAGTCGAGATAGAAGACATAACCGAGGAAGTCGAGGACTTGGTCAAGGTACCTGAACCCGAGGTGAAGGCCTCTCGCCAAGGTAGTAGCAGACAAGAAAGAGATCAAGATCGACCTCCTTCCGTGAAGGTTAGCAAGGAACAAAGAAGTCAAGAGATGAATGAGATGATCAAGATCTTTAAGAAGGTAGAGATCAACATACCTTTGATCACTACTTTGACCTCGATGCCGAGGTGCGCCAATTTCCTCAAGGAGCTGTGTACCTAGAGATTCAAGTACACAGACGATGCCAAGTTCCAGATGGGGGAGAATGTCTCAGCCGTGCTTAAGCGAGACCTCCCAATCAAGTGTACCGATCCCGGGATATTCTACATACCTTGTGTGATCGGGACAACGAGGATAGACCAAGCCATGCTCAATCTCGGGGCATCAATCAATGTGATGCCCTTATCTATTTATCAATAGTTGAAACTCGGACCACTCCGGCCATCTTGTGTTGAGATTCAGCTGGCAGACACGTCGAGTGTCAATCCTGAAGGGATCGTTGAGGATGTGCTCGTCAAGGTGTAGGACCTTATTTTCCCAGCTGACTTTTACGTCCTAAATATGGGTAGTACCCAGATCAAGAAGCAACTCATGCTGCTAGGCAGGCCGTTTCTCAAGACGGCCCGAACTTTAATCAATTACGATACGGGGAAGCTCATATACAAATTCGCTGGGGAGACGGTCACCTTTGACATCTACAAAGCCGAGCAATTTTCGATCGACACCGAGATGGTGGACTTCTTCAGTCTCACTGAGAAGGATGTTGAGAGATACTCTGCCAACGTGGTGATCAAGGATGTGTACGACAGAGTCATCCAAGGATACACTGAAGACCTAGAGTATCTCGATAAAGAGGAGATCGAGGTAACCGAAGTGCTTGAGGTAGAAGCCGACCAAAGCGGGGACGATCAACTAAGCTATCGATCACAGCTAGTGCATGACAAGGAGAGGATGCAACCTTCCTTGAAGAAAGCCCCTAAGCTATAGCTCAAACGCCTAGCGAAACACCTAAAGTATATCTACCTCGGAGCCAAGGAGACGTTACCAGTAATCATAAGCTCCGAGCTGACTTCAAAGAAGAAGAAGAGACGAGAGCCGTCTTGAGCAAGTACAAGGATGTTGGATTTGTATACTGAAAGAAGTTTTGGTTGAGCTTGTATACAATGTTTCATGTTACCACTATTACAATCTCCTATCTAAATTGTTTACTTGATTGCATATATCTATGTCCCCTTATCTCATATATAAGTTAGATCATACGATTGTGTAGAAGATCACGAGTGCGTATGATTGGTCAAGCTTAATGAGATATAATTAAAATCACGGTGAGACAACTTGAGGACGAGTTGTCGATATAGCATGTGTAGATAAGAAGTGACTTGACTTGGTTGCTTATCTATCCGGCACGCCTCGACGTATTGATGGATCATAGTGAGATGAGTTCTTCTATCGACCGTCGTGAAGAACCTAGATCTTGGAGACTTACGTTGATCTAAATCTCGATAAGGTATTAGGTGAGTATGAGTTGCTGACCATCACTTTGACTTGTTATGGGTGAGGGTTACATGAGATAACCCAAGATTCTCTGGCATATTGGGTGGTGGCGGTCTTGTATGTCATGCTAGTTACCTGTGTCGAGTCACCGTATCCGTTTAGGATGATGACGTCCCCTTAAGGAGCTCAAAAGATTATTGTACTAAACCCTGCAGCTAAGTTATCTCAAGTACAATAATAAGGTTTAGTGGTACTACTTATGAATTAAAGATATTAATTATTTTAAGCATCGAGCAGAATAATTAATGGACGACGATATCTTAAATACGGGATTCGTAAAGTCTAAGTGCAAGCCCGACTCAACTTCGGCAATAAAGGGGTAAGTCAGAATTTATTCTCTAGTGGCATGAATGAATGTTTATAAATTAATTTATGTTCTGGGCTGAACATAAGATAATTAATTTACTTGAGACCCATCTTTATTCCTTGCATTTGATCCCTGGGCTGGCCCATCCAGGCTCGTAGCTTGGTGAATTTCGCCCCTCTCTCTCTAGAGTCCTACTGGGACTCTGACTTGATCCTCTCTATCCTAAAGGATATTATTATATTTATTAGATATGCATAAATCATATCTAGATAGGATTTGGGAGTGCATTATAAATATAAGGTGAGAGAGAAAATCAAGGCTAATGCTCATCCCACAATTTTCGAGAATTCCATAGCAATTAGGAGATAATTTTCGAAAATTTGTAGAGAGAAAAAGAGGGTGATTTTCTATAGCATTCTCCATAGCTTATCCTCACTCGATATTGGAGATTGGGCAACAGGGATACAGTCCAGAAGATCAAAGCACGAGTCTTGATCCATACATCCCCGACAAATTCGCAGGTAAACACGAGAAAACTCCTACGTGTTGCAATTAATTATATAGGTGCATGCTAGGCATATAATCAATGTATGGTGAATTAAACATCCAAGATAGATCCTCAGGAGAGGGTTAAAATCAGATTTCCTACAATTGGTATCGAGCAAGGATCAATATTGGCTCTGTTGGATTAATTCACGCTTGATTATAACGCACAATTAATTAATTATGAATCATCGCTCATCTGCGCTCGCTTTTATTTTTGTCGGATTTTGCTTTTCACCACTAGAAAATCAATGGTTAGATTAGATTTTTTCCTGTAAATCTTATCTGTAAAAGAAGAACGAAGATGAAAGCACGAAGAACGAGATGAAGGGAAGCATGCCAAAAAAACTGGGCGCACGATAGACGGCGTGCGGGCGACGGCACGCTATGCATGCGCGGTGCTCGTAGACACGCCGCCCAACGTGCACGTGTTTTTCTCGGCAGGTCGGCATCGGCGAACAGAGGCGGAGGCGCAGGCAGCAAGCCTCGGCCGGACGCGGGCAGCAGCCTTCGGCAGTGCCCGGATGCATCTCGGAAGTTGGCGCACCAGGTCGTAGGCTCGACAGCTGGACGTGCGGGGCGCGTGAACCTTGCGCAAGGCCTCGGCACGCCTCGGCACTGAGGTGTGGGAAACCTCAGAGTAGCGCTCGCGAGCGCCACGCGATCGCGAGGCAGCGAGGCGGCAGGCGGGCGGGCGGCAGCGCCGCTGGCGTAGCGCGCATCGCCGCGTGCGGTTCGCTCGGCAATTCTCGGCAGATCGTTGATCGAGCTAAAAACACACTCAAATTACTCGCAATCGTACGAGGTAATCGTAGCATGATAAGTTAACACGAGTCATCTCTCAAGGAAAACTTAACAGGGCTATTGTTCGTGTCGTGCACAGAAAGCAATTAAATCCTAAACATTCTAACATCAACGAGGGTTTTTGATCATACTAGAATTAAAATACGGAAAATTAAACAGCATCCTAAGCTAGGGGTTGTCAATCCCGAGCTAAACTAATAAAGCAATAAATCTAAACCAGGGGTTGTCAATCCCTAGTTGAACTACGAAAGCGATAAATCAAAAGCGGTAAATAAAAGCATATGCAATTCTATTATTCATAGGGTTTGTCAATCCCTAATCTAAATCTAATTGCACATAAACTATAACTATCAATCATCCAACAAGAACTTGAAATAATCGAAAGCAAGAAATCATAGCAATATAAATCAACGGAATAAGAAAACAATCCACTGTCACTATGGAATTGAATTCAACATAAACCATCAAACAATAAACTATGAAATTGATTCCACAAGAACGGATAATCCAAAGCATAAATTGATAATTAAAATATTCAAATGATGAAACTAAAAACAGGAATTATAGCTAATGATTATCTGTTGTGTCGATCTGTTGAAGAATTCTTGAAGAATCCGTGGTGAACAGGAGCAGCCTGTTTGGTGTGATTTTGTGATGATTCTTGGTATTGTTTTACGTGTCATTTTCTATGGTTTGTCCTATTTATGCCATCGTTGTGATTAGTATTTATCGATTCGGACTTACTTGTTCGTCTCGATGTTTTGTAGGAAAGCGGCAGAAAATAGGATAAATTAGATCTGCCGAGGATCGGATATAATTGAAGAGCATCTCAGAATTCACAAGAATCACAAAATAATAAACTGTAAATTGATTCCAGAAGAACAGAGAAATCCCAAGCATAACTTGATAAACTAACATTCGATGAAAACAAAGAACAAAAATTAAAACTAACTATTGTATCTGTTTATCGATTGTTGAGGAATCCGGAAGAGAAGCTGAAGAATAGTTGCTGTGATGGGGAGAGGCGCCTGACTGCGTGCAAAAAAATTAAGAAAACGCGAGCCCTTTAATCGCCCTAAACGCGGCAGTATATATATTAAATTTAGGTGGCGATTGATTTGGGTGAAAGCGCTCACAAAACATTCGACTTCAGTATGACGCTGGTTCAAAGAAAACGCCGGTGGGAGAAGGCATGGCCGAGGGCCAGCGGAGCGCCGAAGAATAAGCGCCGGGTGATGAAATGAGCGTCGAGAAAAATGCCTTTCGAGCGTTGAAACAAACGCCAGGCTAAGCGGAGGCTAGCGAGCGAAATCGGTCTTTGAGGTCCAGCCACGGAGGATAAGCTAAGCGGTGGATGCGGCGTGGCGCCGGGCGGCGGAGGAGGGCACATGGTCTGGCAGCGGGCTAACGCAGCTGGGTTTGCTGGCTGGCCGGGCGCGGCGGGCGAGGCGGCAGTGGAGCACGAGCTTGGCGGTGGAAGCGGCGGGTGCTCAGCCGATGGGCAGAACCTGTGTGGGCGCTGGTTTAGGTGCTACCGGCTGGGCGGCGGGCGAGGCGACAGCGGAGCGCGAGCTTAGCAGTGGAGCGAGCGCTAGGTGCTCAGCCGCCGGGACAGAACACGCCTGAAGCGGGCAGGGAGTTTACGCTGGCCGGGCGAAGCGGCGGCGGCAGCGGGCGTGGGCGAGAGGCGGCGGAGGCAGGCGCGTATCTTGGAAGCCGGTGGGAAACAGCGTCTGAGTAAAATTGCGAATCTGGCGCTCGGTTAGCGACTTGGTGGGCGATCGAGCTGCGGCGCGTTGCGTGCGGGCGCTCGGTAGCGGGTGGCGGTGTCGAGCGCTCGTCTTGCGACTTTGACGTTCGCTCCGTTCTACCTCGTTTGAACTCCGATTTTCGTTCGCTTTCGCCTATGAACTAAAAGGTCGCTTTTCGGGCCGGAGGAGTTTGGTACCACTTCGAGAGTGGTGAGCAGTCGAGCGGTTTATCACAGATCAACCAATTGTTGAAGATACTCCCGTTGAGAGATGGGTGAGAATGCACGTGCTGCGTGATTTTATAGGCGGTGATTGGGGCGCTCGTCCCCAATTGTTCTTGGACCGGCAGCCGAGATTACAGTTGAAACCGAACCATTTCTCACTCATGCCTACTTTCCATGGGCTTGCTAGTGAGGATGCTTTGGGCTTTATAAGAGAGTTTGCTCGGTTTTGCGTCCTTCCGGCTGGGAGGACTAAATGAAGATCGATTGAAGATGCGGTGTTTCCTACACACGAAAGATGAAACAAAGTCTTTGTTTCGCTCTCCGCCAACTCTGCGAGGCTGAACGCGTGGTAGACAAGTTCATGATACTACCCGAACAAGAAGAGTCAAGAGTTGAGGTCACTGATCATGACTTTCAATCGACATCGGCGAGCCATTCCATGAAGCTTGGGAGCAGTTCGGGACTTATTGCAGTGCCCTCATCATGCCTTGCTTGGGACGAAATTTTGTATCAATTCTTCTATGATGGATCGATTCGAGTTTCAATACATGGTGGACAACGCTGCGGGTGGAGACATCGGTTCTAGGGCGATGGATATCGTCGATATTTTGAAGCCATGGCTGCTACTTCACATGAAGTCGATCGTGGTGGGAGCAAAGGCTCGTGCCGTGAACCCTTCATGACATGACTAAACAAGTGGGTGAGTTGATGAGAGTAGGTCTGGTGAAATTGAAAGCTGATCAATTAACCCAACACGAGGATTTTTAGAGCCTTGTGGTATACGCAATGAAACCGGGCACAATGTTGATCGTGTCCCGGGATGGGAGCTAACTCATGAGGTGACGAAGCCTATGCCATGCAAGATTCCAACCCGATGTGATTTGAGTCTAATCGACCTTGGTTTGGCTCGGGGTGGAGGAATCAATCTAACGTGGGATGGAGAAATCGAGTCGATGGCGAAATTCTAATCAGGCGCCCTTTCGTAAGACCTCCTGCCACAACAATTTCGAAGCAGAGGCAATATCCACAATAGCGAGTTCTCGCGTGACAATACCAGCAGCGGCGGCGATGTCGTGGGCACCTCCGCCGCCACCTCAGAGACCAGCATCTGAGGATGTGACGAACCAAAGAATTGATGTTATAGAATCCTCAATCAAGCGTATGGAGACGCAAATAGGACAGCTTGCTAGCTCACTGAACGAGGTACTACAGCAAAAAGCAGTGGGGAAGCTCCCTAGCCAACCCCACCAGGCTCAGGCTGTCACTATTTTGAGAAGTGGTCGTGTGATTGAGAATGAGGTGGGGAGAAATCCGAAGAGGCAGCTGAAATCTCAAGATGAAGAAACTAAGAAGGATACTGAGGTCCGATTGCATAAGGCGACAAAGCCACACTCCTCCGATACCTTTCCCTTTGGCTAAGAAATGAGAAACAAGATCGGCCGGTTTTGAGTTCTACAAACTCATCCAAGGTGAATGTCAATTTGCCTCTTTTGGGCGTGATCGAAATGTGCCACCTCGTCAAATTTTTAAGGAGGCGGCTTCAAAAAAAGGAAGTTTGGAGAATATGAGAAGGTCGTGGTCTCAAGAGGTGCCAATTCCATCCTGACATCGATTACCTCCCAAACTTGGGACCAGTAGTTTATCGTTAAAATTGCTCTAGGTAATGGTAAGGAGGCTTCGGCATGCTTGATTTGGGGGCAGGGATAAATTTAATGCCTTTTCGATTTTAAACAATTAGAATTAAGCGAACTTAAACCCACTGCATGTGTCTACAACTAGCGAGATAGGTCCGTCGGATATCCGAAGGTATTATTGAGGATATTTTAGTTAAGGTTGGTGGGTTGATATTTCTGTTGATTTTGTTGTGTTAGAAATTGGTGAGGTTAGAGAAGATGGAAAGGAGCACCTCGTTATTGGGAGGCCATTCATGGCCACAACCAATACACTAATTGATGTTAAGTGACACTTTAAAATGACCGTGCTTGGTGGCTGTGTCTTTTACTGTTAGGGACGATGTGATGTTTCATACATAAATTCCATTGATGATTGTTCTTTCATTGATGCTATTGATCCCTTGGCGAGAATGTGTTGTTGCGGGAACATAGCCTCGAGGAAGTTTTGCGGGATCGGTGACGAGGAAGAGTGGGCACGTGAAGTTGCTAGTATGCCCAAGCCTACTCTAGAAATGAAGGGCGCCGAGACACTTGAAGTATGTTTTCACGGAGGAGGAAATGAAAAGCCGATAATAATCTCCTCCGAGCTTTCAAGTGTTGAAGAAGAACTTTTAGGTCCTCAAGAAGAATAAGCTTGCATTTGGGTGGAGTCTTGCCGACATCAAGGGATCACCCGACAACATGTATGCATCGCATCACGCTTGAGGATGGAGTTAAACCGGTGATTGATGCCGAGGCGGTCAACCCGATCCTCGGTGAAGTGGTGAAGAAGGAGGTTTGAAACTCGATGGAGGGCTAATCTACCTATCTCGGACAACGAGTGGGTTAGCCAGTACATGTGGTACCCGAAGGAGGTATCACGGTGGAGAGAACGAAAGGGAGATGGTACCTACAAGGGCTACTACAGTGGCGTATGTGCATCGACTATCGCAAGTTGAATGTCGCGACAAAAGGACCATTTCCTCCTTTTATAGATCAAATGCTTGATAGATTAGTGGACATGAACATTTACATTTTCTTGATGGATTATCTTGCTATTATCGAGGTTGCAATTGCTCCGGAAGATCAAGCCAAGCAGGCGTTTACAAGTCCCTTTAGGACATATGTTTACGGCGGATGCCTTTTGGCCTATGCAATGCATGCTGGCACCTTCGGTGCATGATGTCAATCTTCCCGAGATGATTGGAGATTTCCTCGAGGTATTCATGGATGACTTTTCGGTTTCGGATCTTCTTTCATGATTTCCTAAATAAGATTGATCGTGTGTTAAAATGTTGTGTGGAGAGCAATCTCACTCTTAGTTGGGAAAAGAGTCACTTTATGGTTAAGAGTGGGATTGTATTGGGACATATTGTGTCTAGGAATGGGATTGAGGTTGACAAGGCTAAGGTGGATGTAATTGAAATTACCTCCACCGTTGATGTTAAGGGATTAGAGTTTTTAGGACATGCGGGTTTTACCGTAGGTTTATTAAAGACTTTTCTAAGATTAGCCAACCTTTATGTCATCTTCTTGCTCAAGATGTTCTTTTCAAGTTTGATGAAAAATGTTTGCATGCTTTCAATTTACTAAAGGAGAAATTGACTCGCCCCTGTTGTTGTTGCCCCAAATTGGTCGCTACCTTTGAAATAATGTGTGATGCTAGCAATGTGTACGTGGGAGCTGTATTAGGTCAGCGTGTGGATAAAATGTTACGTGTGATTTATTATGCTAGCTTAACTTTAAGTTACGCTCAAATGAATTACACTACTCTTTGAAAAGGACTTTTATTTGTAATCTTTGCTTTGGATAAGTTTGAGCTTATATCATTGGTTCTAAGGTAATTGTTCACGGTGATCACGCCGCTTTAAGATTTACATTGACTAAATCTCGGGCTAAACCTAGATTAATTCGTTGGGTCCTTCTTTTGCAAGAATTTGATCTAGAAATCATAGATAGGAAGGGTAGTGACAATTGTGTAGTCGACCATTTATCTCGTCTCGAATCCTTTCGTTTTACTCCGCACAAGAGACTCTTCTTGAGTCTTATCCTTTTGAGCATGCTTTGGAAATCAATTCATCGCCTTGGTATCTTGATATTGTTAATTACTTGGTTTGTGGCTCCTTGAGACTGATTTGACTTCCCAAGAAAGGAAGAGATTTTTAGTGTATGGGGAATTACTTTTGGGATGATCCATACCTTTTCAAACTCATGAAGGACGAGGTGGTTAGAAGATGCATCCCTGATGAGGAGCAAAGTCAAGTCCTTAAGTTGTGTCATGAAACCCACTGCGGGGGACATTTTGGTGGGCGAAAGACGACTTTCAAGGTGCTGCAGAGTGGTCTCTTCTGGCCGACTCTTTTCAAGGACGCCCACTCCTTCTACCTTTCATTTGACAGATGCCAGCGAGTTGGGAATGTGGGGAGAGAAATGAGATGCCCACAGACAATATCACAGTAGTTGAAATTTTCGACGTTTGGGGTATTGATTTCATGGGGCCTTTCCCCAAGTCTAATGGTTTTGAATATATCTTGCTTGTTTGTAGATTATGTGTCCAAGTGGGTGAAGCAATTCCCAGCGGACTAGTGATGCTAATGTTGTCTTGAAGTTTGTGCGAGGAGAACATCTCTGCAGGTTTGGTTTCCCCAAGGCGAGATCATAAGTGATGGGGAGCACATTCTGTAATAAGTTGTTCAAAAAGCTCATGGAGAAGAACGGCATCACCCACAAGGTGTCCACGCCATATCATCCACAAACTTGAGACGGTGAGACAAGCAACAAGCGGATCAAGGGTGTGCTTGAGAAGACGGTCCAACCATCCGGAAGAGGTCAATGAAGTGAATCTTGCACTTTGGGCATACCGAACTGCTCAAGAGCATTTTGGGGATGAGTCCCTATCGGCTTGTATATGGAAAAGCGTGCCATCTACCCGTTGAGATCGAGCACGAGCATTACGGGCGATTAAGGCCATAAATCTTGACATCACGTAAGAAGCGAGGGAGAGCTCTCGGATCACGAACTCGAAGAACTTGGGGACGAAGCATATGAGACGCCCGCATTTACAAGGACAAAGTCAAGAGGATTCATGATCGGAGAATAGTCGAAAGAGTTAAGACAGGGAATGAAGGTCTGTTATTTCGGTCTCGGTGAAACTTTTTTCTGGGAAGCTCAACTCAGGGTGGAGTGGCCCTATTTCGTTGAGGAGGTGTTTTCCCATGGAGCGGTTTCTTCACATGACCCAAAACAAACGGATCATTCTTGTGAGCGATCGTGAGTCAATTGAGAGTATACTTTGATTGAACAAATTTTGGCGCCGTTGCGGGAAAACTTTAAGGCGTATTGTTTGTGTTGTTTGTTTTACGTGTTTCTTTTCTTTCTGTTTGGTTATTTTCTCCCACAGTGCGTGTAATTTTGTTCTTGTTGTTGGTGTCAGTGTAATGCGGGGTTACCAACAAGATGCAGTATGGTCGGGGCAGTAGGGAGAGAAGTTCGTCAGATGGGCAAATTCTTCTTGCGAAGAAGGAGCCCAATCACTGTATTCAGTATCCGTCGGGCTAGGAACAGCCACCTTCAATCCATCTTACCGATCAACCACCTCCACCGTACTATGAGGATCACGCTTATGATCCCAATCGGGACCAACCACCTCCAGCATCTATGAGGATCAAGCCTCCAATGCCTCTTGGGAGCAACCATATCCTCCACCTCGGTATGAGTACCCACAACAACCACCTCCACCTCGGTGCTCATATTCTCAATGGCGGCCTCCACGGCCCGACTCGGGAAGGTGGGAACGCAACATGATTATGGAGGTGTGATCCACATCAGCCACGGCCTCCACGGCCAGCGGTGAGTGCGACCATCGCCAGAGTATTTTACTCCACCACACCCATCACCACCTCGCAGGTATCCGTTGGATGCAATGGGCGAAGTGTTCGGACTCACCACAAGCGGTTGGGATCTTGACGACACCAAAATGAGGCGCTTGCAAGCAAAATTGGAAATGATGTCTCGAAAAGCTAGGCGAGTTACTTCAACAAGATGTAATAGGGGAGCCTCAGCTCACCCTATGAAACTCGAGCGACCACGACCATCGAGTTCTCCTTTGGATGATAGAGGCATAACTCTTGGCGTTTAGAGGAACAAATGGGACTGATTCTGCTAAGTATTTTGAGTATCAACGGCAACTTGCAATGAGGAACTTCCAAACCAATCCGGTCGAGGTCCGGTGATCCTTTGTTCTAGTAAGTGACCCGATTATTGAGAATGGGGTGGGAGAGATATCGGCGAGTTGCTTTGCGGCGGAGGTGGTGGAAATTGATGAAGAATGGAGTGCGTGAGGATGAGGAGCAAAATCGAGCCATAAGGAAGTTGACACAGGCGGTGGCGAGGAAGAGTGGGTGTCTGGATTACAAACATGCAAAGCCTACTTGGGAAGTGATTGCACTACCTCAACAATTGGAGTACGGATCCCGAGAGGAGGACAAATCGAGGACAAAGGTTGAGGTAACATCAATTATTTGTCAACATCCTAATTCACCAAAGTCTTGTACTTTGAGAATTGAAATTATTTATTTTATTTTGGAGAATAGGATGTTCGACTTGAGCTTAAATTGTGTACTACTTGTTTTCTTTCTTGTCGTCTATGCTTATATGGTTCATCGCGATGCTTTGGCGAGATGGTATTCTGCGGGTGAAGGACTATGGATAGTCCGTTGTTATGCAGTTTCGTCGTGCTCACGGCGTTAAAGCCGAGAAGTGCTCCGTGGGAGGCAACCCACGTTTTGGCTTTGTTTCTTTTCTTTCTTTTCGTTTGGTTTCGTTGTTCTTTGATCCATTTGTTGTTGAGTTTGTTTTGCTCGGATCTGGAAAGCCGTCGTGATGAGATGAAACCGTGACGCTCCAACTCTACATCGCACATTAAATCGATTATCGAGGGAAGTATCATCCTCTATGGTTATTTTGTGCTTTTAATGTTTTGAGCCTTTGGGGCGATCTTTCGATTTAAATGTGGGGATGTTTACTCGGTTTTGTATCGTGATGTATTATTTTATTGCTTAATAGCGTGCCCTTGTGCTTATTTTGATTGTTTGGACGTAAGCTTTGTCTATGCGAGTAAGTTAGGATCTTGATTTGTGTTAATGAACTCGTGGTATTGGTCATCTTGATTTTGAATTTCCGAAACTTTTGGTGATATATGATTTGAGTATAATGTGAATTAGCGAGGCTGTGATTGATAGAAAATGAATAGGGGAAATTGATGTGATTTGTCAGGCTAATGTTAGGGGAGTGTTAACATTGTGGTTTACCTATATACTCGTTTCTATTAAAAAAAAAAGTGTGAAAAAGAGTAGAAAAGAAGGAGAATGAAAACACCAATAAGTTCTTTGAGATTGTTGAAATGGAGGATGGGATTATGTCCTCTTTCTAAGTAAATTGAGAAATGGACATGGAAACCACGTTAGGAGACTCGAGTTCATCAAGGTGCACCTTTCGAATATTATTCCAAAATCATTAAAACATTCTTTTTGCTTTATAAAAGAAACTTGTTGCTAAAGTGACCACATTAGTTAGTTCACCCCTAACGGAGAGTTGGGTGCGGCGAGAGATTACCTTTTATTTATTGGAAGTCAATTGTCGTTCTTGATTTATTTCACATTATCTTTGAATTCGTAAACACCAAGTGTGGGGAAGTGCAATAAGGTTTGATTGATTAGAATAAGAGTAAAGTTGCATGAGTTATTTTTCGACTCTTATTAGTATAGACTTTGCTTGAGGACAAGCAAATGGATAAGTGTGGGGGAGTTGTTTGGTATGATTTTGTGATGATTCTTGGTATTGTTTTACGTGTCATTTTCTATGGTTTGTCCTATTTATGCCGTCGTTGTGATTAGTATTTATCGATTCGGACTTACTTCGTTCGTCTCGATGTTTTGTAGGAAAACAGAAGAAAATAGGATAAATTGGATCTGCCAAGGATCAAATATAATTGAAGAGCATCTCGACAGGAGTTCATAGGCGAAAGCGAATGGAAAATCGAAGTTCAAATAAGGTAGAAACGAAGGCGAACGTCAAAAGTCGCGCCACGGCGCTGACACCCGCCAGCGCCCGTCGCAACTGCGCCCAGCTCTCGGTCGCTTCAACCAGCACGCTAACGGCGTGCATTCACGAATTTCGTGCGCTCATTCCAGCGGTGCTCGACATGCGCGCCATACCTCGCCTCGCCTCTCGCCCGCGCCCGCCGTCGCCGCTCGCCCGCTTCGCCCAGCCCGCAGCAAAACCAGCGCCCGCTCGGTAGCCCGTCGGCTGAGCACCCAGCGCTGCTCCACTGCTCGCGCTCGCCGTCGCCTCGCCCGCTCGCCCGGCCCGGTAGCGCAAACCAGCGCCCGCTCGTGCAGCGCCCGTCGTGGCGAGCACCCGGCGCTCGCTCCACGCCTTAGCTCGCGCTCGCCGTCGCCTCTCGCCCGCTCGCCCGGTAGCGCGCAAACCAGCGTCGTTGGCCGCCCGTGCACCGCGGCGCCAGCGGTGCCCTCCTCTAGCGCTTTGCCCGGCGCCAGCCGCATCCGCCCGCCTAGCTCGTCCCGTCCGACGCTGGACCCCAGCGCCGGTTCGCCTGCCGGTAGCCTCCGCCCGGGCGTTCGTTTCAACGCTCGGCGCATTTTCCTCGCATGCTCATTTCATCACCGACGCTCTATTCCTTCCGGCTCCACGCGCCTCGACCATGCCTTCTCGGTGGCGTTCTCTTTGAACCGGCGTTCGCGCTAAAGTCGAGAATGTTTTGTGGCTCGCTTCGCTCAAACCGGCTCACCTAAATTTAATATATATACTGGCGTTTAGGGTGAGTAAAGACTCTCGTTTTCTTAATTTTTGTACGCACCCACGGCGCCTCTCGCCATCTGACAACTATTCTTGACTTCTCTTCGGATTCCTCAACGGATCGATAAGCAGATCTGATAGTTAGTTTTAATTTTTGTTCTTTGTTTTCATCGAATGTTGGTTTATCAAGTTATGCTTGGGATTTCTCATTCTTACGGAATCAATTTACAGTTTATTATTTTGTGATTCTTGTGAATTGATTCATAGTGACGATGGATTGGATTTTCATGTTCAGATTGATTTATATTGCGTAATGATTTCTTGCTTTCGTTTGTTGCAATTAGATTTAGATTAAGGATTGACAAACCCTATGAATAATATGATTGCATATGGTTTTGTTTATTGCTTTCATAGTTGACTAGGGATTGACACCCACGGTTTAGATTTATCGTTTTATTAGTTTAGCTCGGGATTGTGACCCCGGCTTGAGGAGGTTGTTTATTCTCGTTTTCTATTCTTCTTTGTTCAACCCTCGTTGATGTTAGAATGTTTAGGATTTAATCGCTTTACATGTGCAACATGAACAATAGCCTATTAAGTTTTCCTTGAGGGGCGACTCGTGTTAACACCACGCTCACGATTACCTCGTGCGATTGCGAGTGAATTTGAGTGTGTTTTAGCTCGATCACAGCCACGGTGAAGAACCCCAAAAAATCAGGCGGGCGGAGCCCTAAGCGTATATATATATTAAATGAAAGTGAGCGGCGTTCAAAATGAGCAGAGTTGAAATACATTCTGCCGTGAATATGAGCGCCGGTTGTGCGTGAGCGTCGGTGAGAAATCATTCTTCCTCACAAATGGCGAGTGTTCATGATGAGCAGCGAGAAAATTGGAAGCAGCGCTCAGTTGGCGTCGGTTCTTGAAGGAGAGCTGGCCAGCGGAGATGGCGGGCCGGGTGATCAGGTTGACAACGGGCGCGGGCGTGCTGCTGGAAGAAAAGGGGCTGGCAAAGCCGGGCGGACGAATCGGCGGGCGTTGGCGAGGCGGGCAAGTCGCAGTTCGGCGGGCGCAGGAGTAGCGGCGTTGGGCGGACGCCGTTCGACAGGCGGGCTGAGGGGTGTGCGAGGTGAGTTCGGCGATGGGCGAGGCGAGGCAGGCGTTGGGGTGATCTGTTGGGCGGCGCGGTCTGTGGGCGTGCAGGCGTTCGAAGCGCTGGGCGCTGGAGTTGGTGGCGGGGAGGTGGTGGCCCTTTCGGAGTGAGCCGGCTGGGCGGGCGTCTTGTGGCGGGCAGCGGGCGTGGAGTGCTTGCGGCCATGCTGACGGGTGCCGTGCGTGACTTTGGTCGTTCGACCCGTTCTCCTTCGTCTGAACTCCGATTTACGCATGGTTTTCGCCTACGAACTCCTGTCGAAATGCTCTTCAATATATTTGATTCTTGGCGGATCCAATTTATCCTATTTTTTGCCGTTTTCATACAAAACATCGAAATGAGCAGTAAGTTCGAATCGATAAATATTAATCGAACCAAAGGCATAAATAGGACAAACCATAGAAAATGACATGTAAAACAATACCAAGAATCATCACAAAATCATACCAAACAACTCCCCCACACTTATCCATTTGCTTGTCCTCAAGCAAAGTCTATACTAATAAGTGAAGAATAACTCATGCAACAACCATAATCCAATCAATCAAACCTCTTTGCATTTCCCCACACTTGGTGTTCAATTCAAAGATAATATGAAATAAATTAAGAGCGGCAATTGATTTCCAATAAATAAAAAGTAATCTACTCGGACCCAACTCTCGGTTAGGGTGAACTAACTAATGTAGTGGCCTTTAACAAGTTTCTTTATAAAGCACAAAGAATGTTTAATGATTTTGGAATAATATTGAAGGTGAAATCTCGATGAACTCGAGTCTCTGACGTGGTTTCCATGTCCATTTCTCAAATTACGAGAAGAGGACATAATCCATCTTCCATTTCAACAATCTCAACAAAATCTTGGGCTATCATTCTCCTCATTTCTTCTTCTTTTCGAACATTTTTTTTATATATATATATAAAATGAAACAGTATATAAGCAACCACAATGTTAACACTACTAACATTAGCGGACAAATCCATCAATTTTCCTATTCAATTTCTATCAATCACGGTCGTCGATTCACATTATACTCGAATCATATATCTTCCAAAAGTTTGAAAATTCAAAATCGGTTTGACCAATACCACGAGTTCGATTGCACAAATCAAGATCTAACACTGCGCAGACACAAACTTAAGTCGAAATAATCAAAATAAGCACAAGGGCACATCATTAAGCATCACGAAAATATATAGAAGCACAAGCGGTAAACATCCCACACTTAAATCCTTGTCCCGGTGCTCAAAGATAAAACTCAAAATGACCATAGAGGATGATACTTCCACGATAATCGACAGATGTCTTTGCGAGTAGGAGCATCCGACTTTATCTCACGGCGGTGAAAATCGCAAACCCTTCTTCCAAATTTCGAGCAAAACAACACAAAGACAACGCAGACGGATCAAAAGAAAAAGCGAAAACAAAGAAAAGAAGAAAAAGCAAATAAAATCCGTGGGTAAACTCCACGTAGTACTCGATTTAACGTCGTGAGCTCGGCGTGTTCGATCAACAACGGACTATCCATAGTCCTTTACACCAAGAATACCATCTCGGCGAGCATGGTAGTAACCATATATGAGCGGAGGGCGATGAAAACAAGTAATGCACAATTTAAGCTCGATCGAACATCCTATTCTCAAATAAAATAAATAATTTCAATTCCCAAAGTACTGTACATTGGTGAATTAGTATGTTGACAAATAATTGATGTTACCTCAACCTTTGTCCTCGATTTGTCCTCCTCGGGATCCCGTACTCCAATTGTTGAGCGATGCAATCACTTCCAGTGGGCTTTGGCATGCTTGTAACTTCACATGCCCTCTTCCTCGTCGTACGACTTTGTAACCACTTCCTCGTGGCTCGATCCTGCTTCTCATCCTCAATTGCCCATTCTTCCTCAATTTCACCTTTTACAGCTGCGAC